>CM053770.1:484737741-484964456 GCA_028658325.1 Potorous gilbertii
CTCTTCCATCTCTAGATCTATGAATTTATTGGTCCTAAAACATTTAAGTCACTTACTTCACAATAATTGCTTCCCAGAGTTATTGGGCCAATTCAGTGCTCTACCAGCTGTGTATTTGCTTGTCTGTCTTTCCATGTTCTTATTTTTTTAGTACAATAACAGTTGGGGCAGAGGCAGAACCATAATTCAAACCTAAGGGCACTTTTAGTCCAATTTTCGCTACATGACTGCTTAGTTGCCCCTACATGGTTGTTGAGTTCCCACAACATGATTCTCCCTAATACTTAAATTTTAGAGTGAGTGAGATAGTATGGTACAATATAAAGAATGATGGACTAGAGGATGGGGGCTCCAAGTTCAAATTTCACCCTTGATACCAGTTGTGTTTCCAGAGGCAATTTACTAAACCTCTCTAAGTTTCAGAATCCTCATCTATAAAATAGAAAGGGTTACATTATAGGGCTGTTGTGAGGATTGAATGACAAGTGAAAAGCACTTTGTAAATTTTAAAGTACTTTATGAATGTCAGATTTTATTAAAAGTGAAACATTATCACTAAACTCTGCCTCAATGAGATTATAGAAGCAGTTTCTAGGAGAGTCTATCCAATAATAGTAGAAATAATCATTCTTTTTGGTTTTGTGTATACAGGTTCTAGGCCAAGTGAATTCTTCAGTCTCTCAACATTAGTTAAATGAAATAAGTATCAACATCTATTTCACTTGTAAATATTTGGTTTAGTTGCCAATTCCTTTAGGCTAAGGGTCATGTCATATTCTATTTTTTCATAATCTTAGAACCTAGGTAGCGTAGATCCCCTCATTTGTAGGCTTTATGAAAACTGATAGAGGTTCAAGACACATTTGGGGATGATTGTTCACTAAAAAAACAGCTCATGATCCTTTAGCAGTGTTTCTTTACTAGATCGATCAAAAAATAGGTTAGTTAAAAATACATTTAATTAAACATTAATTATAGTAAAATAAATGAGAAATTCCCATTATATTGCTTTCTCACAGGTTCCCACATCACCAGTGGCAGACAGAACACACTCTGTCCAGGAAAATGTGTGTCCAGGGAACATGTATGGCCAAGGCAATTCATGCTCCTAAAGTCTGTGAACCTGAAAGTTGGGTTTAAAAAGGTGGAGGTTAAATTCATTATTGTTTATTCCCTTAAAGCTAGCAGTTACATGATTACAGAGCCAGAAGGAAACTTCTGACTGCCTGATAGAAGAATGACCAGGTTTAAATACATTTTACCATGAGAAAGGAATTTTCTTAGTTGTATAAATTGTAAATTCAGTGAGACAAGACAATTAACAAGGTAGAATCAGCTGGAAATTAAGATCCTAGGACGTCTGTTTTCTTCTGTTTCTACATATCAAGATAAGAAAAACCCCACCCTTCTGGTTGTAAACAGTTTCTTGTTCTTTGAACAGTTCTTTGAAGTTGCTGACACAGGAAAGGGAATTTTTAGAGCAAACTAAAGCAGTCTGATTGATTAATTCACACTTTGGCCCTTATTAAAAGTCCAAAAATGATATTAAATACTATCAGGTTGCATTCCCACTGGAACACCTCACTACCTCCAATGCTGCTACTTACTTCCCCACAGAGCTACCAATGTCATCTGCTGGTCTGGCGATAGCTGCAGGCTACTCTATGAGCTGTTTTCTCCACTACTACATACTGTCAGTCTTTTGCTGGTCTGTTTCTGCCGAATTGAAGCTGCTATATGCCCTTTTCTCTGTGTGTGCGCATGCGTGCATGCATACACACATAGAGACAGACAGACACAGAAAATTCCCTTTTATCTTTTAGCTTCTAGCTGTAGGAGCTATTTCAGCTCTTTTCTAGTTCAGAACCTTAGACAGTCTATTCTGATTCAAGGTGCAAAAATACCTTTCAATATATATCATGGCCATGAGTGCTACCTGCATTCTTTCAAATCACTTTGGGAGTTTCATTTAGCAAGTCGAAAGTGAAGTGAACCTTTTATTACACATTCCGACTAGGAAGAAAATTGTTGCTCACCCTATTTATCACAATACTGCACATGGTAAGTACTTAATAAATATTTGTTAAATTGAATTGAAAAGATGTGTTCATTGACTGAATGAATGATTGAAGAGGTTATCTTAGTCCCTTTCTGCAATAAATTGTTTCCTCCATTATTTAGAATCCTCCTGGAAGGTAATTCTACCACTTTTGCAAGATTTACCTCCTTAACAATATGTAACATTGGGAAACTATAGGAAAGTCAGTATTAACACCTTAGCTTCAAATTTCACTTCTTTTTCCACTTTTTTCTTTTTTTCCCCTATACCATTTGCTTTTTTTTTTAACACAGAGAATAAAAACTACTTCTGCTCAATCGATTTGTCCAGATAGTTGTTCAAATACCACAACCCTACCCTTCACCAATCCTAAAAATATGCCAAGTAACCTTCATGAATTCCCTGTTCAACATCCAAAAACAAAAGGTCAAAATAGAAATTTCTTAGGCACCATTTGGAAGACCAAGCTTAAATGCAAAAAAACTCCAAAACTCAACTCCTGCTTATTATCATTTTTATTTTATTAATACTTATCTTTTAGGGTACTAGAAGGAAAAGAAATCTAGAGAGCTAGTTTTAGAAAGACATGGCATACCAGACAATGTAGTACAAGAGCCTCCAGGCTGTGGTGTCAATGAAGTCTTTCAGTCACTTTACACTACCCCATTTGTTTCCTAAAGTAGTGCTTTCTGGTAGCTAAACTCTCAGCTGGTGAGAACAGGGGAGTTGGTGCCATTTGTCTATCAATTTCTTTAAAAAGAAAAGCATCTTGCACAGCTGTCTTGTTTTTCATTTTTATTCCATTCTTCAGGAAGAGCAGTGATAAAGAAAGAAGACTGTATCCAGCAGCCTCTACTGTCAGTTACTGGACAGAAGTTTGCATCCCACAGACAACAGCACTTTTTTAAAAAATAGCCCTGAGCTTTGGAAAACAATTACAAGAGATTTTAATAAGGCTAGTATACTGAGAAGAAAAATCTAACTTTTTCTTTGCTTTTAAAAGTAAATTAAAGGGGCAAGATATGTCTTCGAATTATAAATTCATGCTTTCATATATAGTCAACTCCCCATTATTAGAATTAATGTAGGAGAACCATTTAGCATGGATAATATAAAATAGTTGAAAAAACATTTACATTTATCTCTATGATTTTTCTCACTAATTATATTTTACCTGCAATATATAACTGAAAAAAAGACGAGAGGATGGGTAATGATGGCAAATCAGAAGGAAACAGCATAGCCCAGCTATCTCTTGGTACTATTTCAACAGAGATCAAGTAAGAGCACGAGACCAGAAAATTGGAAACCCAAATAAAAACCACAGTGGGTCATTTTTTCAGCCCAAGATCACAGATTCAGTCCTTTGGGAAGTGACCAGCAGTGGAGTGTGCAGCTCTGATCCCAATTCCATTCAAAGAGTACAGATTAGAAGTGTGTTTGCATCTGTATTGTTCAGATCCTGGAAAAAGATCTCAGATTTGGCGCAGAGGCAAGAGCACAGAGCAGGGATTGCAAACCAGAGTTTAGAGGTCTATCATTCTAACTCTAGAGCAAGACTAGCAATTTAATTCACATGTGAATGATAGGAACAGGACTGAAGACAAGATAAACTGACAGTTCAGTCCCTCTGAACCTACAGAGCCTTCCAGCTAGCTCATAGGAATTGAGGCACTTGTCTATTGGAGCTCTAATCAGAGGAAATCCTGAAGTTATGTTTCCCAGACCCAAACCAGGATCCAAAGCCTACAACACTCAGACTAGGAGAGCAGAAATCAGACAGTGCCCAAGGACAGACAGTTTAGGACCCACTAAAAGTCTGCAACTCCCTGAACTAAGTTGTATTGAGATCCTTAAAGAGAACAGCAGGCATCATCCGAAGAATGCAGTGACATGACGCCGATAATGGAAACATCCCACAATGCTATTATGTTACCTGCAGAAGCACACAGAGCCTAACTCAAAGTCCTAATTCAAGAAAACCGAAGAACAATCAAACAAAAAAAACAACAAGAGTAAAGAGCTATTATGGAGTCAAGGACTCTCAGACCCAAAGAGAATAACTCTAAAACATGTATAAGCAAAGCCTCAAATAAAAATATAGTTTGACCACACAAGGTCAACCAGAACTCCTAGAAGAAATGAAACAAGAGATTAAAAAGGATTAAAATTACAAAGTAGAAAGTTCTGGATCACATGGCCAACAATATAGAAGTCTGCGCTAGACATTTTTTTCCAGTCATTAAGGAACTATGTGCCAGAATTAGAGCAATTACAGCAGCCTCTGCAGGCCAAGATACCAAAGAAGTCTAAAAAAGTAGCAGCTTTGTGAATTAATAGCAGAGAATGCCAATCCCTAATGTTCTCACTCAGCAAATCCCAGCCCATGCTATGACAGGGTATGTACTCAATGTGTGTTCTGAGATCCATTCAGTGATGTCCCTGATGCTACTCCAGTCTAATGCCCAGTATATCTAGTCCCCTGGCTTGACCCCACCACTCTGTGGCAAGAAGCCATAGACCTCAACTCTGACCACCCACTTTTGGAGTAGGGGAACTATAGTATAGGAAGTTGTGCCATGCTAGGGATACCTAGAGTTCTCTAACAGTGCTTGGCCTGAGAACTAAGGAACAGGAGGAACTGGAGCAAAGTGTCAATGTGGTTGCAACAGGACTGAAGTAAAGGGGACTTACCGACATCCAACTGCGACTGGTCCCCACAGAATTCACTTAGGGAAGGAACTGAGAGAGGTTAAAAAGTAAACTTCCCAAATCAGGAGAAGATTTAAACAGCTTTGAGATTCAGTCACTTAAGGTACTGCCATGAAAGAGGAAGGAGTCGGAAAGTGGAGAACATGAAATACAAATATAAGGGGGAAAGACTAAACCATCAAAGATTTTAGAAGAAAGAAAATTCAATTAAAAATCAAGAGTACTCACAGATATGTCAATAGGGAAGACATTAAAATAGAAAGTAAGATGACCACTAAGACATCTAAAGGACTGCAAATGTCTCTAAATAAATATAACAGGGCAAAGAAAATTGAACCAACATTTGGTTAGATAACCCTATAGATGCTCAAAAGAGCAAGCAATTGCAGCAGGATGTTCCAGAATGATTAAAGAGATGAATTGAAATCTTAAGAGATATTAAAAGGGATAAGTTAAAATGGCAGAACGGGTGGCCTGCACAGCAAAATAATTAGCAGAATAGATAAACTTGAATCCACAGTGGTAAATCTCTCCATAAAAGTTAAAGAGAGAACCATACTTTGGAAATATAAATAGGCTAAAGTGGAAGACAATCTGGAAAAAGACAAGCAAAAAGCAATAATGGTAAAAGAACACAAGGTCTCTATCCAAGTAAAGCATTTATCTCAATGACAGCATGTATATAGACAGCTTAAGGATCACAGGTCTCTAAGAAGAAAATAAGAAGTCAAAAAAACTGAACACCATAATTCAAGAAATAACACAAGAAACTATATAGAACTTCTGAATACAGAAAACAAAGCATCAAAATAATCCAAAAGTTTCCTCGAGGGAAAAAAAACCAACCTGTGCTATAAACTTCAAGAGATATGGTGGTTAGATTTAACAATTCTAATGACCAACAATAAATTCTGCAGGCAGCTAGGAGAAAGACATTCAAATACAAAGGAAAGGAAATTTGAAGAACAAGATTATTCTGAACCACTAGAAACCACAGAAGGGAATAGAATACTATATTCTGAAAAGCAAAAGAGATTAAGATACAGCCTAAATATGACATACTTTACAAACGTGAGCCTAGTCACCAATCAAAAAAAAGATATATATTCAACAAAAAAGAGTCATTTGAATATTTATATCCCCATCCCCCAAAAGAAAAAAACAAATTGGAGCAGGTTATTCAACTCACTAATAGTTCAAAAATAGAACCACAAGAAAGGTAAATAAATACAATTATTGAGGGAAGCACAAATAAGGAAATTAATTACCAGATCTCTAGAGAGTTTTCAAAAGAAAAATAAAAACAAGAAAGACAAAGACACCTGTGGAGATTTGTTTGTTTTTTTCAAAGAACAGAGGAATCACTTAGACATTTCTTTTTAAAAGTACACAAGGGAAAAATAATGAAAGTGGAACTTAAAGAAATAGAAGTAACAGTAGAGGACTAGGCCTAAGACATTACAAATCTCCAACTAACTCAATCTCAAACCCTCCTTCCTCATAGGTAAATCAATGTATTTTGTTAGACTAAACAACAGAATGGAAAGTCACATAAAAGGGAAGAGGAGATATAGAAGATAGAAGGGAACGAGGGATGTACCCTAATTAAGTCAATGGTGAACAGTGAAAGGAAAATAATTCCTATAGTTTCTCAGCAATAAGAGAATGATTTTTAAAAGGAGGGACTGAAACAGAGTGAAAGAAAGAGGTATATATTAAGTCAGTGCCTAGAGAAGGGTCCAACTGAAAAACTCATGGTGGTAGACATGTATTTTGTAATGGGAAATGGGGGCCTTACAACACATATAATCTGCAGGGATTTGGTGCTCAGAGAGATTGTTTCCTCTTGGAAAGTGTTGTGTCTCCATGAACAACATCCTACCTCAGGAAAAGGCAGATCAGAGCTCCAGGGGCCAACAAGGCTTCAGAAGGATGGGAGGGCATGGACAAAGCAAGAGATTCCAAAGTAAGTGGGAAGGAAAATGATCCCAGTTGAAAGCAGGGGGTAAAAATGAAAACAGAAAAGTATCTACCATAGGGCAATAATTCTATGCTCACTACAGGAACTGATACTACTCTCCTGAAGGAAATGATACTTTGAAAAGTAAAACACAACAGAAAAAAAGGAATAAGAACAAGATCGACAAGGCAAACATCAAATGTATTTAGAAGACAGAATTCAAAACTAAAATTTTAGAAGCTTTAATTCCAACACACAAAAAAATACAAAAATACTAGAGAAGAAATGATAAAATAATAAAAGTTTAGAATATCCAAAAAAGGAGGAGAATTAGTGAAAAGAACAAGGTAAAGAAGAATGCAGAAAATAAAAACTAACAAATAAAAGAATTTGAAGGGGAGGAGGGGGAGATTTTAGTTAACTACTTAATGTAAGGAAAAAAGGGGGAAAGAAAGAGATAATCAGATAATTAAGTAAAAGGAAGAAAGAAAAATGAATAAATAAATTAAATAAAACTCCAAAACTAGGGAAAAGAAGGAAGATTTAAGACTAAGAGGAAGAGAGCCTGTGCAAATAGAGGTGCCTTAAGAAGGAATTTATGACCAAACAGCTAATAGAGAGCATTATGAAATGCAAAATGGATAACTTTGATCGCATTGAATTGAAAAGTTTTTGTACAAAGCTAATGCAACCAAGATTAGGAGGGAAGCAGAAAACTGAGAATTTTTACAACTAGTGACTGTGATAAGATATATAAAGAACTGAGTCAAATTTACAAAAATTTACAAGCCATTCCCCAAGTGATGAACTGTCAAAGAATATGAATAGGCAGTTTTCAGAGGAAGAAATTAAAGCTATCTATGTCATATAAAAAAATGCTCTAAATCACTATTGATTAGAGAGATGTAAATCAAAACAACTATGACGTACCACATCACACCTATCAGATTGACTAACATGAAAAACAAGAAAATGATAAATGTTGGAGAAGATGTGGGAGAGTTGGAACACTAATTCATTGTTGGTGGAGCTGTGAGCAGATCCAACTATTCTGAAGAGCAGTTTGGAACTATGCTATGCCCAAAGGGCTATATAAATGTGCATACTCTGTGACCCAGCATTACGGCTTCTAGGGCTGTATCTCAAAGAGATCATACAAATGAGAAAAGGACCCACATGTACAAAAATATTTACAGCAACTCTCTTCATAGTGGCCAAGAACTGGAAATCTGGGGATGCCCATATATAGGGGAATGGCTGAATAAGTTGTGGTATATGAATGTAATATAAGAAATGATGAACAGGCAGACTTCAGAAAAATCTGGAAAGACTTGTGTGAACTGATGCTGAGTGAAGTGAACAGAACCAAGAGAACATTATACACAGTAACAGCCATAGTGTGTGAGGACTGTTTTTGATAGACTTAGACCTTCACAGCAATGCAAACACCTAAAACATTCACAAAGGACTCATTATACAAAATGCCATCCACATCCAGAAAAAGAACTATGGAGTTGGAACACAGAATGAAACACACTATATTCTCTTTTGTTATGTTTTGTTGTGTTTTGTGCTTCTCATGGTTTCTCCCATTCGTTTTAATTCTTCTGTGCAACATGACTAATGTGAAAATGTGTTTAATAAGAATGTATGTGTAGAACCCATATAAAATTACATGCCATCTTAGGGAAGGAGGGAAGAAGGAGAGGGAGAAAATTTAAAACTTATGTAAATGATTGTTGAAAGCTGAAAACAAATAAATTAATTATAATTTCTTTTTTTTAAATGCTGCCACCACCCCACCCCCAAAAAAGAAAATGTATTTAATAGGAATATATGTGTAGAACCCATATAAGATTTTATGCCATCTTGGGGAGGGATGGGGAGAAAATTTGGAACTTATGGAAGTGATTGTAGAAAACTGAAACTAAATAAATTAACAAATTTGGCGGGGGGAGGAAGAAGAGGAAACACTAATTCAGGGTACTTTTTTCATAGTAAGACCAGAAATTCAAATGAAGGAAAATATAAACCTATAACTTTAATACAAACCTCATAACTTTAAATGTGAATGGATTAAGCAATTTCATAAAATGAAAAAGAATGATGGGTTCATTAAGAAAAACTCTATAATCTATTTCTTACAAGATACATAACTGAAAAGCAAAAACATATATGGAATCAGAATGAGAAAGTGAAACAAAATTTATTATGTTTTATGTGAATCCAAAAAAAGTAGAAGTTGCAAGCATTCTATCTAATAAAGCAAAAACAACATTTCATAGTATAAATAGAGATAAACAAAAAATTATATTATGCTGAAAAGAACCATCGGCACAACTAATATCAATATTAAACACATGCTCCAAATGTCACAGCATCTAAATTCATGGTAGGAACTCACCAATAAGACGAGAGGGTCACAGGAATGGGGGGATATTTCAGTATGAAAAGGCCAAAAGGACTGAGGGAACTTTCATCATGAGAAACAATGAAAGTTCTAGATAAAAGAATTGAATAAGAAATGGGAGTTCTGGTACAAAGACTGGAAGAATTAACAGCTAAGTTCAAGAGATATAAAACCTTACCCTTTGAAAATCAGAATAGACTAAATAAAAGTCAATCATAAGATAACAAGAAATACTAAAACAAACTCAAAAGATTGAAAAAATAAAAGAAAATATAAGGTATCTCATTTCTAAAACAAATAACCTAGAAAACAAATATAGGAGAGATAACTTTGGAATTATTGGATGACTTGAAAGTCATGACCACAAAAAGTACCTATATCATAAATGAAAACTTCCCAGATCTATTGGAAATATCCATTTCTATATCCCTAAAAGGTGGTAGTCCAGTCTCTACTAGATAACCTCCAGGTATAGGAAATCCTCTACTTTCTGAGGCAGCCCATTCCACTTTTTATATACTCTTTTCTCTTTTGAAGTTCACAGAGGATACAATGGCAATGAATCTATCACTTGATCAGATGTAGGGGGATATATGGGATATTCAGGAAGGGCTAACACCTAGGGCTTACAGAGCCCTTTTCAGGGCTGCTCATCCACCTTTGGTATCTCCCTGTCACCCAACTCTTACCTGAGGTTTCAAGAAGCTGTAATATGCACAATGCTTACACCCTGATAACCATCTTATCAGACAGGCTAAATCAGGCTGAGGGTAATCAACAGGCCTTAAACCTATCCATGAGATAGGGGGAGGGCTACCCTAAGCAGGGGAAGACTTCCCCTGGAGGAATGGGCAATTAAGAAGAATTTGTTCTTGGTCAGACATTAAAGACGCCAAGGTCATCTACTACATCCAGCTCTATCACCAGTCCTCCTGACTTTTGTCTTGCCACCAGACTTCAATGACTCTGGAAGAAAGAGTAAGGCTGACAACTTTGTGTAATTCTGCCTCACTTAAATCCAATTCACACACAAATTGATATATCACTCCATGTCATTGATCCTCTTTGAAACAAAGGACAAAACAGCAAGCAGATTATACAAACAAGGAGGAAGGAGTGAGGGGAGCAGGTATCACTTGAAAATCATCTTCATCTAAACTGTATAAAGAACACATACATACACACAAAGAGTTTGCTGTAGAATGACATTCAACTCACTAGGAAAACAGGAGAGAATGGATAAAAGTAAGAGGAAAATGGGGGGAGTAGATTCAAGTAGGCAAAACAATCTAAAATCTTGGAATATGGATCATGAAGATTTTTAAAAGGAAAGAAAGGGTAATTGTGATTGGAGTCTATGTGAGGGGTGATGAGAAGAGCAGGAGAGTAATATAGATTGAATAAAGCAAGAGCGTTGATGTCAAGCATATTCCTCTTACAGCTCCCTATTCTGTATTAAAAAAAAAAAGATGGAGGTGGCAAAGAAAGGAATAAGTACAAGAGAATAAGATAAAGGCATTATTATTAATGATCATAACAGTGAACATGATGTGATGAACTTGTAAAATAGAAGAGAATAGCAGAATAGGTTAGCAAGCAGAATCCAACAATATGTTGTTACAAGAACCACACTTGAAACATGAAAATTCATGCAAAGTCCAAATAAAGAGCAAAACATATTATGCTTCTGATTAACTCAAAAGAGCAAGGGAAGAACATGATCTCAGATATGGCAAAAGCAAAAATAGGCTTGATTAATAGAGATAATCAGGGAAACTAAATTACACTGAAAATATAGACAATGAATGAATGAATTAATTAATATCAATACTTAACAATACGCACCAATGATATATCATTCCTAAAGGAAAAGCTAAAAGTGTTATAGAAGTAGACCCTAACCAGACCAAAAGTGACTTCTAACCCATGGGTGACTGGGGCTATAATATAAAAAGTAGGCAAGAGAAAGGAAAGTCAGGACACAAACAGAAGTTTGATTTCAGAGTGAGGAAAATGGTGTTTGCAAATGGAAGGTCCCCCCAACTCCCCTTGGTGCTGCTCCAAGTAGCACTAATACACTTTGCCAGAGCTTTGCTCATTCAGAGCACAAAGGATTATTGTTATGTCAAGTTCACAGTATAGCTTGCTTGCTGGGCCTTAGCTTTGGGAAACAGAGTAACTCAAAAATATTTTGACAGTTATGTTTGAAGACTCAATACATCCTGTTCAGACTTAAACATAACAAACATTTACATGAAAGAAGAATCTGGATAAAATTTCCAAAAAGTTAGATATGATTTCGTTCTGGCAATTACTAAATGGAAATAGAAAGAACTTCACACAGAAGACCATGGTAGAGAGGAGCTGTTGAACATGGAGCTTTGGCTGAGTCTGAAGGAATCTAAAGATTCTTATAAGTAAAAATAAAGAGGGAGCACATCACAGGCATGAGAGACAAGTCTGGGCAAAAGCTCAGAGACAGGAGATAAACTGTCAGGTGAGGAATAGCAAACAGGACTGGTAGACTTGACTCCAAAGTATGTAAAGGGCAGTCACACATAATGAAGTTGGAAAGATTGGAAACAAATTGTGAAGGGCTTTAAATACCAAACAGAAGAGTTTGACTTTTATCTTAAGTGAACTGGGAATCAGTGGAGTTTATTGAGCAGGAACAATATGGTCAGACTTGATCTTTAGGAAAATCACTTTGATAGCTATGTAGAGGATGGATTGTAGTGGGAAAGATCAGAGGTGGGGAGAACAAATAGGAGGCTACCGGACAGAATTGAAGAACATTTACTAAGTGCTTATTATGATGTTCCAAGCATACACCACGCTATGGGCTAGGTGTGCATATCCACCATTATAGAGCATTCTCCTTGAGGATAGAGTCATTTTACTCTATAATTCTATTCCCAATACATATTATTCTTTCTGTTGGTCAAGGCCTGTGATTTCAACTGTATAGGAAACTCCTTCTCCCCATCTGGATCAGAAATTTAATAGTCTTAGAGAGATACCTAGGGCAAAGGTGTCAAACACAGCCATCAGGCAACACTGCCAGATTAAAATTAATTGGGAAATATCTAACAAAATAAATAAAATTATAATTTTATTTGTAGAACACAAGTAATGTTAATATGTGGTTTTCTAAGTCAATATGTCACCTGCAATGATCCTTACATAAGGTTTAGTGATCTCTTGTCTATCTCAGTTAGACACCACCGTCCTAGGGTACCAAGAAGATAAGTTACTTGCCCGGAATGAAACAACTAAATAGGAATAGAAAGAATTTGAATCCAGGTCTTCTGAGGCTGCTACTCTATCATTAACAACACCATGCTGATTCTTGTACTTTACACATAGTAGGATTTTAACAAAAACTTGTTGAAATGATATATTTTGTAAGTTGCTCCCCGGTTGATGAAAGGTCAATCCTGTTCATTGATATGAACAGGTAGCTTTCAGAAGAAAAGTATCAAAATTATCTATGATTATATAGAAAAAATGCTCTAAATCCACTATGGGTTAGAAAAATGTAAATTAAAACAACTCTGAGGTACCACCTTACACCTATCAGTTTAGCCAATATGATAGAAAAAGAAAATAACAAATGCTAGAGGGGATGGGGAAAAATTGGGACACCAATGCACTCTTGGTAGAGTTGTGAACTGATCCAACCTATCTGGACAACAACTTGGAATTATATCCAAAGGGCTATAAAGCCATGCATACCCTTTGCCCCAGAAATACCATTACTAGTCCTGTGTCCCAAAGAGATCAAAGAAAAAGGAAAAGGGTTTATATGAACAAAAATATTTATAGAAGCTCTTTTTGCAGTGGCAGAGAATTGGAAATTGAGGTATACCTATCAATTGGGAAATGGCTTAACAAGTTGTAGTATATGATTGTGATAGAATATTATTGTGTTATAAGAAATGAAAAGCAGAATGATTTCAGAAACACCTGGGAAGACTTATGTGAACTGATGCAAAGTGAGGTAAGCAGAACCAAAAGACTTTCCGCACACAGTAAGAGCAATGTTGTACAATGATCAATCATGAATGACTTAACTATTCTGAGTAATACTATGATCCAAGACAATTTCAAAGGATTTATTATTAAAAATGTGATGGAGAGAAAGAAGTAATGGAATCCAAATGTAGATTGAAGCACAATTTTTCAATTTTTTTTTTCTTTTTGCAACATGGCTAACATGGAAATACGTTTGGCTGGATTTCACATGTATAATTGATATTATATTTCTCATCTTCATAATGGGTTGAGGAAAGGTTAGAGAGAGGTAAATAATTAAGAACTCAAATTTTTTTTAATGTATATCAAAAAGAATAAATTTGAAAAAGATGTTTTTTGTACTACTACACTAAAGGATACTCAGCCTGAACAAATGGGAAAGCAGCTATGGATATAAAAGTTATCCAAGAATTCGCTAAACACACTGTTAATCACACTTATCAATGCAAAAAAAAATTTTAATAAGCAGTTTATCACATGCTCAGCAGAAATCCATGGTATACAAAAATCAGTGGGCCCTGAGCAGCAGTTTTAACAAAAAAATAGTTCTAATATTCTGATTTTGCTTCTGTTTGACAATTTAAAAAATATATATAATAATGATGTGGACTAAATTGGCGTAGTAGTTATTGGTTTTATCTTTTCTTTTATTCAGTTTATAATGCAATAGAAATTCAATATGTGAGCCCACCACATTAGTTTTCTTTGTTTTGTTTTTATTAGTTGATAATTCACGTTTATTTAGACTCCTAATTTGAAATACAAAAAACCTATTTTTAGTGTTAGATCTTAGCTATTGGTAGAAGGAAGATAAAATCTCTAATCTTGTTTCATTGGGGGTCAGAGTACGCCAGAAGGTTCTAATGCAACCAGGTAGAGTCTACTGAATGTGGTCAAATAACTGTTACTGGAGTTAATCTGCCTCAGGAAAACCAAAGAGCTGCATTAGACTCAGGGGTTTTAACTGATTCAGATGTGATGCCCTATCTGCCTGTCATAAGTTCTATTTTCTTGTGCATCTCTCTGCAATGTTGCAAAAATACAAGTCCCTGGGAATAGCAACCTTTCTGTCACCTGCTTAAAGAGAGCAAATAGAACTGTAAGTGGCAATGACGTTAGCGTTTTAATGTGTGAAAAGTCGTGTGGATTTTTTTTATTCTCTGGCAAAAGCTCCCAGGTATAATTACAGACAAAAAAAAATGTTTCTTGCTCTGCTGCTTTTCACTGCTTTCAGGAAGCAGTGGTTATTCCTAAGGAATCATTTGACCATTTTTATCAGATCAACAGTCTTCAGGTTGATCATTCTAAATCTTCCTCCTTTCCTCCAAGACCCCAAAGTGAAATACCATTTGGAACTTTTGTGCAAGTACTGCCCTCTGGTGCTTACACTGAGGTCAAAAACCTTTTCGTTAAGAATTCTGAAACATTTCCTTCTTAACAGGCAATTTCAAACTAAAGAAAGTCAATGTCAAAGGCATCCTGTTAAAATTAAGTGACTTGATTGTCATCCAAAAATTTCGTGTTAGCCCTAGAAATTATACAAAAAGTAGAGCCTAGTGAGGAGGGAGGATGTTTAAGTTCTTTTGTGGGAGGAATCAAATGGATTCTGAGTTCTTTCCACATGAATGAAATGTTAATAAGAGAAATTCATCATTACCAGGCTTCCCTTAGAGGGCATTCTTTATCAGTGACATTTTTTGGCTTTGCCTCTGCACCTCTGGCCTGCTTTATTTCTGTCTGGATGTTCAAATCCTCTTGAAGAATACTAGCATCAAAACTCACCTTTCAAGCAGAATTCAGTGCACTTTGAAAAAAAGTCATGTGTAAGACAAGAAGATACTGATCACACAATCTTTTAATGCGCAATGTAGTATAGAGAGCAAAACATCTTTATTGTAAATATTTCTAAAATCTGGTGCCGTAGAAAAAAGCCAAAAGCAACTTTGTCTGTTTTCTGAAAATGATTTTCCTAAAAGAGTGAATTTAGATATATTCCAGTCATGAATATTCACTGATTTTATATTTTTTTAAATTTCAAATAATGATAACCAAATATAGAAAACAGAAACTTTGGACTATCATTGACTGAATTTATTTGTCCAATTTGGTAATTCCCTCATCAAATTATATGAGACACTACAGTAAATAGTGTAGTAGAAGTTCTGGATTTGGAAGTCAGAGGACCTGAATTTGAACCTCACCTCTTCCAAAAATCTTGCCATTTTGGACAACCTCTCTGGGCCTCAGTTTCCTCACCTATAAAATGAAGAAGCTGGACTGGGTGACTTCTAAGGATGCTTCCAACTCTAAATCCATGCTTCTATGAAATGGGAAAAAGTTAACCTTTAATAAGATTGTACACTGAAAATAATTTTATTCATACCTTCCTATAAAAGCAAACTTTATAATTTAAAATTTTGCTTTTATATAAAATAAAAAACATATTATTTCTACAGTTGGCAAACAATCATTCTACTTTAAGGTAAAAAACTCAGATCAGTATTGCACAACAAACAATATTTGATATTTTTCAATTCAGTTCAGTAGGTACATCTACAATAACTTAATAACTATCTCTATGCATATTTAGATGTTCCTCCTAGAATAGCTAGTATTTTTCTTTTTATGTCACTAATTTAGTTCAGTTCAATTCAACAAATGTTTATTGAGGGCAAAGGAGTTAGGATTACAACTAATGATCACCTATCCAGCAAAACTGAGTATAATCCTGGGGGAGGGGGGGAGGGAGAGGGATGTATACTCAATGGAACAGAGGCCTTTCAAGCATTCTTAATAAAAGAGCAGAGCTGAATAGGAAATTTGACTTTCATATACAAGACTCAAGAGAAGCATAAAAAGGCAAACAGGAAAGAGAAATCATAAGGGACTTAATAAGGTTAAACAGTTTATATTCCTACACAGAAAGATGACATTTGTAACTCATAAGACTCTTCTCATTATTAGGGTAGTTAGAAGGAGTTTATATAGGCAGAGAGTGCATGTGTTGAATTGAATATGAAGGGATGATATCTAAAAAAATAAAATTAAGGGGTGAGAGGAAGGTACCAGGAGCAAGAGAAAGAGAGAGGGAAAATGGGGTAAATTATCTCACATAAAAGAGGCAAGAGAAAGCTTTTACAGTGGAGGGAAAGAAGGGGAAGTGAGGAGGAGTGAGTGAACCTCACTTTCATCAGACTTGGTTCAAAGAGGGAATAACATTCAATACTTAATTGGGTATAGAAATCTATCTTACCCTATAGGAAAGTAGGAGGGGAAGTAGATAAGGTGGTGGGGAAGGGGGTTGTGATAGAAGGAATTGCAGATTGGGATAGGGGGGAGTTAGAAGAAACAAAACATTTCTCATGAGGGACAAGGTGAAAGAAGAGAGAGAATAGAATAAATGAGAGCAGAGGGTTTGGATAGAGGGAAATACAGTTAGCAATAGAAACTGCGAAAAAAAATTTGAAGCAAGTTTCTCTGATAAAGGCCTCATTTCTCAAACATATGGAGAACTGAGTCAAATTTATAAAAAAAAAAGAACCATTCCCCAATTGATAAATGATCAAAGAATATGATCAGTTTTCAGATGAAGCAATCAAAGCTATCTACAATCATATAAAATAATGCTCTAACTCACTATTGATTGGAGAAATGCAAATTAAAACAGGGTACTGAAGGTACTACCTCATACTTATTACATTGGCTAATAGGATAGAAAAGGTAAATGACAAATGTTGGAGGGGATATAGGAAAAATGAGACATTAATAAAGTTATGAACTAATTCAGCCATTCTGTAGAGCAATTTGGAACTATGCCCAAAGGGTTATAAAACCACGCACACCCTTTGACTTAGCAATACCACTACTAGGTCTGTATCCCAAATGAGATTTTAAAAAAAAAAGGAAAAGGACCTATATGTATAAAAATATTTATAGCAGCTCATTTCTGGGGACAAAGAAGTAAAACTTGAGGGGATGCCCATCAACTGAGGAATGGCTGAACAAGTTGTGGTATGTGATGATGGAATACTATTGTACTATAATAAATGATGAGCTGGATGCTCTCAGAAAAATCTGGAAAGACTTGCATGGGCTGATGCAAAGTGAAATCTACTATGTACAAAGTAACAGCAATATTCTAAGATGATCAGCTGTGAATGACTTACCTGTTCTCAGCATACAACAATCCAAAGCAACTCTGAAAAACTTATGATGAAAAATCATTTTCATTCCCAGAGAAAACATTGGATGGTTTCTGAATACAGATTGAAGCATATTTTTTTAACTTTATTTTTCTTGAGGTATTTTTTGTCTATGTTTTCTTTCACATGACTATTATGGTTACATTTTGCATAAATACACATGTATAACCTATACCAAACTGTTTGACTTCTCAGTTGGGGGAATGGGGTAGGGAGAGAATCTGGATCTCAAAGTTTTAAAAATGAATATTAAAAATTGTTTTCACATGTAACTGGGGAAAAATTTAAAACTTTTTAAAAAGCAAACGTTTATTATTTTGCACAAGGTGAGAAGCAGTGTGGTTAAATGGACAGAAGACAGCTTTGAAGTCAATCTGGATTTAATTCTTATTTCTGACAAAAACAAGCTGTATGACCTTGGGCATATCACTTAACTTCTGGTAACCCCAGGCATCTCTAAGGCTATGTTAGAGGAGGTGCTGGTGTCCAACAATGAAAGAAGTTTACAAATAAGGAGGTTCCCACATTACGACCTCCCAAAAAATGTGCAAAGCATTAATATTTCATCACCTCTGATGCAAGATTTCAGCACAGTTGGAAGCTCTTTTAATAGTATTATAAAACAAAGCATATTCTGTAGAAAACTTTGTTCTTTAATTAAAAAGACATTTTAATAACTTAAAATTTATCTTTTAAGACTATAATCTAGAAAAATATAATGCTTGAAAATAGATGCAAAAGGAGCTTTTTAATCAGATTTTTGAAAGTATTGCCATGATCAGAAAAAGGGTAAGCACATGCCACCCAGTGGTTTCTAAAAGAATTTTTTTGTTTATGTTATGCACAAATTTCAAATTGTGCATGTTGTGAATGTGTTCGTCCTTCATTGCCGAAGACCATGTCATCAGAGAAATAATGACTTGACTTGCACTTAACTTTGTTTTTGAGTGAGGGAAGGCTGTGCAGGTCACCAGCCTCACTTCTCCTCCAGAGTCATCTGAATCCAGTGACCAGATATTCATCAGGATGACTAGAGATGACCAGGATGAGGAAATTGGAGTTAAGTGACTTGCCCAAGGTCACACAGTTAGTGAGTATCAAGTGTCTGAGGTAAAATTTGAACCCAGGTCCTCCTAACTCCTGCACTAGTGCTCTATCCACCGCACCTATATACCTCTATCCACCTGTCCTATTGTGAATGTACAATTATTTAAAATCACACAAAAGTAATAAAATACATTACCACAGAAATCAAAAGGCAGGTTTATGCCACTGAAATTGCCTTAAGTGAAGCAACATACTTTTATAGTTTATATATTGCTTAGCTTATATTTAAATAATGATTTTTATCTCATTTATTTTGTTACATGATAGATACTCTGTTTTTCCAGAGTAGAACAGGTAATGTTTATCTAAAATATACTAAGCTGTAAGAAAGTTTTTTGAAAATAAAATACTCGGACAGACTATGAGAAGTTCATATTCAAATATACACAACAAGGAACACTCCCGCCCCCTTGTCCTATGAGATAAATTTAGTGGTCATGACACATGTACTACAAATATGCAATGAATTCTAAATAGCCACCTATCAAATCTCAAGGGATATAACTAATAAAAGTCTAGCAGCACTTTAACACCTCTTATTAAATGAACTGTGATTTGATTCAGAAGATAGAATCCTACCTCAGAAGAAAACACAGCAAATGTTCACAAAGGTATTTTAGTGTGGACTTTCTGTCAGATGTAGGTATAATTTTTTTTTAAGTTTGAGTATACAGGAGAGATTAAAAGTTCCTAATAAATTATGAAACTGCAACATATTGTGTAAATATGAAATAAACTGCAAGATAGTTTCATTTTATTTTAATTAGTAGCTTAACAACAAAAAATGTCACTGCTAAGCCTCACAAATACCTATTATGAATCATTTCCCTGTATCAGTTCCCAATAATCACCTTGGTCTTGGAAATATTCATAATTTTCTTCCTCCAGTAAAAATGATAGCTTTCTATTAAAAGGTACAGCTCTTAGCTCCAATTAAGCTTTGATAGCACATAGTCCAAATAAAAAACTCAGTTTGCCTTTGTTTAGCAACATTTATTTTGTTGCGTGGTTAGGCAGCTAGATGATGTAGTGGATAGAGGGCCAGGACTAGACCCATCTTCCAAGTTCAAATCTGTCCTTAGACATGCACTAGCTGTGTCACCCTGGGTAAGTCACTTAACTCAGTTTGGCTTTGTTTAGCAACATTTATTTTGTTGCGTGGTTGGGCAGCTAAATGATGTAGTGGATAGAGGGCCAGGACTAGACCCATCTTCCAAGTTCAAATCTGTCCTTAGACATGCACTAGCTGTGTCACCCTGGGTAAGTCACTTAACTCTGCCTCAGTTTTCTCATCTGTAAAATAAACTGGCGAAGGAAAGGACAAACTGCTTCAATATCTTTGCCAAGAAAATGAGTCTGACACAAATGAACAACAAAAATTGAACTTCCTTACTAGTTAGGGGAAGAACTAGTCCCAGCACCTCAATATCTTGACTTCCTACCTAGAACATACCCTATAAACCTATGAAGTCACTCAGCCCTCCACAGACCATTCCCTAGGACAATGGTCACAAACTCAAACAAATACTGATCCCTGTGGACTACATATTGACCTAGAAATCTACTAATTAACATTTTCTATGTTGTATTTTTATTTATCTTGTAAAACCTTTCCATTTTAATTGGTTCCAGCAGTATTAGAGAGTTTTGAGGAGCTGACTGAGGCTCCTTGGACCTCTAACAACTCTGCCTTAGGGAATTTAATCAACTCACGTTTAGAAGTCTGGCACTGAGACCCAGTTATCCTGATTGGTGAGTGACTACAAATTCACATGGGGCTTATTTAGTAGCAAACTTCAGAGCTCATCTCCTTCAGCCCTCTTCATGCCATCTGCCCTGCCTCATGTGACCATACCATTCCCCACCCCCAACACCCGGGCTTTCCACTTCTTGCTTTGCAAATTTTAGCGAAATAATATCACTGCTTTTAGAAAAGTCACATCAATGATTCTCCCATAGCTCCATTTACCATCCCTGTGATTTCTCAGACCATAGCAGCTTTCCCTGGCCACCATTCCTTTGTCTATGTTGTCTCCCCCATTAGAATGTAAGCTCCTTGAGGGTAAACACTGTCTCTTGTTTTTGTATCCCTGGAACTTAGCACTCCAGAGTACTAGGTCCATAGTACTCTATAAATTGTTTCATTCATTTATTAATTCTACTTGTACCAGAGACCTAGCTGATGAAACCCTATCCTCAGAACAGGAACAATGTGCTCTGCCTCCTGCTGGCCCACATGAAAGAGCCTGGGGAGACTGCTTCCAGAAAGTAGAGATGCCAACCTCCCAGAAAATTGGAATAATAACTATAAGTTGTTACTGGATCCTCTTTAAAATCCTTCCATCAACTCATTCTGCAAATCTTTTGTGTCCTTTAACATTTCCGTGTGTAGGAAATAAATGCCTGTCCCATATAGTTTCATATAGTACACTGAGAGTTTTTTAACTTCCCCCATGTTGAAGTAACCTAGACATGAGCCAAAATCTACTTCAAATAATTCATTGCTGCAGTGAAGGCTTAATGAACTACAGCGAGAAAAGTGACCCTAGGCCTCATCCCTCTCTCATTAGAAGTCAGGCTCCCTCAGCATCTAACCAAGTCCAGATTGCCTGCAGAGGTCCAAAAACAGAGATAACCCCTTAAGAGAAAAAACAGAGGAAACAGTACTCCAATCTGCTGGAAAGTAATACTTAAACCTTATCAAAACATGAAACAGTTCATTCCTGCCTCCTCCTCCTATCATGTTAGGCAGTGAACTCTGAAGAGATGTTCTCTAGACATCTGTTCCTAGGTCCTAGCCTAATAATAAGAGTAATGTGTGCTGAAAAATCTTAACTTAGGTTAACAACAACATTTTGAAAACAGTAATTGATTTTTCTACAAGTGTTAAAAAGCTACACAATGTTACAGAGTCAAAGATTCTGAGACAGAAGAGGACCAGGAAAAGCTAATGCAGATCACAAACCCACATTGACTAAATGCCTTCTTACTGCCAATTAAAATTGTAGGAGTGAAGGAGGACTGTCACAGGCTTATACTATACATGTGTCACATTAACAGGGTCATCTATGTCTTTGGTCAAAGAACCTTCGACAGACATCATTTTCCACCTTCTTGACCACCAAGTATTCAGTATTTTGCATCAAGCTTGAGGCTCACAACATTCTCAGGGAATCCAATTATGCTGGGAAAATCAGCCAGATGCCAGTGATTTCAATACCATTGCATTTTGACCAAGACAAACAGCTTTCCTTCCAAAGATCAATAGTTATTCAAACTTTTATTAAAAGCAACTCATGATTTTGTGGCAATACCAGACAATGAGATTACCATAGAAACAGTGCTAACGATGGTCACTGAGATTAAGAAGATCCAAAGTATTTCTTGAGTTACATATGATTTAACATCAAAGCCCCCAAGAACTACCGAGTAGAAGTAAAAAACTTCTTTTTCTCTTAAAAAAATGGAGTTTTTAGGACCGTTAATTAGGCATCTTACGTTTCACCTTGTCTCTACATTATCTCCATCAAAGTCAGGCCAAGTTCCTCCTCTTGTTAGTGGTTGACTTCTCTGCTTCTTTTACTGCCATATATCTAGAATCATTGGACCCAGGGCCTCTGACCTCTCAGACTTATGTTGACTCCAAAGCTTGGATGAATTTACCTAGAGAATGATGTCTGATCACTTTCACAGGAAAGAAAATAAGTCAGAAAAGGAAGTCAGGGAGGGAGGTACTGCTTTTGGGTGTGGTAGCAGGGTAGGAGAAAGAGTACAGCCCAACATTCCACTTCTTTCACCAAGGAGTCTAGAGAGAGAATGCACTATTTACTCCAGGGGAAAGAAATTCAAACCAAGAAACAAAGCAGGAAACTGTTTCTTCTTTTTAAAGGTCCACAAAGTCATTGATTCCTTTAGCTCAGCAGCCAATGATGAGATCATTTCATTATTTCAAAGCACCCACCATTCAGCACGAAGCCACCCACATGTCCAGAAATAGTCCAGGAATTCATCATCTCCCAATCCAAGTGGCTGAGTGAACATACTTGGTTGGCCAGAACCATGATAGTAAATCCTGAGTGTGCTCCATTGGATTGGAATGTCCTCATTATATCTTGGAAATTTTGCCCAAGAATCACTTTCTCCATGAAGCCTTTCTTGATTCTCCTATCGGCTAGTGCTCCCTCCATTTTTAACTTTGTATTTCATTTTTTACATATATGCTTAATACATTTTTCTGCAAAAGCTTCTAAGCTCCTTGAAGGGAAAGCTCTATATTATTTTTACCGTTGCATCCCAGTGACAAATACTTAGACTGATTTTTTCCTTTTAACCCTTAAAGGCAAACTCTTTCACTGTTCTAAGTTCCTTAAAATCTTCGACATCATATCTATTTTGTCATTGTTTCCAGACTCATTATTAATGAACTTTTCAAATCTGCCCCCCACAAATAACTTGAAATCACTTAATGATCACAAGATGCTAAGCATTTTTTTAAAAAACCAATGTGAATTTTATTTTAAGGCAAGACAATGAGTAAAGGGAAGTAGTCATCTGACCACTGATTGTCAAGACTTAAAAGGAACCATTAGAGTATTTAACGATTCGTTAAAATAAGGCCAAATCAGAACTTTGAAAGTATTTTCATTTTGCCATTTCATATTGAAGTCATATACTCCCTTTAAATCATAAACTGTCCTTAATAAAAAGATAGTATTTTATAAAATGCCGGAAATGATAGCTCCTGATACACAGTATTCTAATATGAAATAGTATAAGCCTATAAAACTCATTTCCTATCTTAGTTTCAGACACTTTTAAAGTTTAAATTTGCATATCTTATGAACAGTGATCTCCTTTAAAAAGTATGAATTTAAATGTGCTCCTTCCAATATAACTTTATACCATGTAGATGTAAGAAACCCACACCTCTACAGGCACAGACAACAAACATCTGTAGAATGTCAGCACTGATTGGGACACAGCCTGTTCAATGTACCAAGAGTAAATTGCACACAGTAAGCAGAGCAACACTGAGATACTGACAGTCCATGCCTCCTGTAGAGAAGCTTAGATGTATAATTGTAAGTGGCCTATGAGCACTAGGCCTTGAAATATGGGTAGATATTCCCTGCCTGGATCCAGCCCAAGCAACCATATGAAAACTTGAAGTGAACTTACTTCGGCCTTGACAATTAAGTTTTCTCTCACTAGTACTGAGCCAGAATTGAGAGGATGTACAAAAGGAGAACTCCCTTCCTGACCTTCTGAACAGCTCAATCATCCTCTTGCTTAGAAGAGAAAGAGCAAGAAAAAGCGGTGGGTTGCTCCTTTTTTTACATCCATTCAATTCTAGCTCTGCAACCATTTAGAATATTCTTCAACATTACACAATACAAACACCAGAGTAAGCACGGCTAAAAGTTCCCCCAAATCTTTCACTTGACGCTGAGATTGGATCCAGATAGGGATAATCTGCATAATGTTTCAAGGATTGGTCCCATAGGCCAATTCACCTTTAGACAGCACCTTTAAATAGAAGCAAATAGTGAAATAGAGCGTTGAAACTCTGAATGAATCCTCTACCTCAAGAGTAGATCTAGAGAAGTTCAAGTTTCCTGGCTCTTCTTCCTGAAGAATGGCTAATCTGAGGTGGAAAACAGTGTAAAAGTTTGGCCTGCATAAAAAGCCCTCTGTCTGGGTAGACACAGACTCTTTGGATTATGTCCTCCACAAATCATGGAAGATAAAACAAGAACTCCATGGGGATGCTGGCTGTTCCCTTTTCGCATTTATCTCCCCAGCACCATGCCTAACTGTAGGCTCCTAATGTCTGCGGAATTGAACTGTGCCTCTGAGGGATTGTTTTGTCAGCAAACCAAGGAGTTTGAAGGACATAATCCAGGGAAAGAGTCTCTACCTACCTAGAAATTGGTATTACCAATTCATAGAAACTCAGAGGTGGGAGGAACTCAGAAGTTATTTAGTGCATCCCAAAATTGAGGAGAATTCCCTGAAAAAATCCAATTGTTTTCCTCTCATGTATACAAACAGGTGTTTAGAACTCCACAAAAAAGCTAAGAGTCTAACATTAATGAATCATCTACAATCATTGACTCAACAACCAGGTTATTTCTAGCACATAATTCCTGAGTCTTCCCAAATCACAAGTGAAAGAACTTGCCATCTTCATTCAAAATTCTAAATATATGTTGCTATTTCCCAAATAAATATTTTTCTCACATTTTAAGTCATTATAACGGCAGATCTAATTTGTTTTAAAAGGGCTCATAACTATTCAGAAAGAAGCATCAAGTTAACACTTTATGTTTGTACCTGATTTCCTTGGGATTATAAAATCAACAAGCTTCTGTCTTTCTAACTTTGTGGAATCAAAATTAACTTTGTTACCATGAGGTAACTTGACCTTAAAAACATACAAAATTAATTAATGAAGCAATGGGTTGGTATTAAATAGAAAGTATTGTTGCAGGTGTTGGCTAAGAATATATAATACAATTTTCTGTACTATGCTTTGAAACTTTTCGTTATTTTGCCAAAATCAAACCAACATTAATACTTTTGGATTATGATTAATCTGAAATTTAAACACTGTAATGTCTGAAGACCATAACTGAAAATTTATTCAAATGAAGCTAAAAAAGAATTGTGAAACTTCCTTTTAAATGTCATAGAACATTTCTACAATGCAGAGCTCTGTTTTCTTCTTCAATAGTCCTCCCCACAACTCCCAGGAAGTTAGTGAAATTAATGTACATGCATTAAGAGCAGAACAATTTGTCTGAAAAATTATAATAAAACTTGCAACATGAACTTAATGAAAGATTAAATAACTGTCAATATAAAAGTCCCTTCATTTGAAAGTCAAAAGATTTTTTTTTCAACTGGAACAACTGCAAACTTTGCTTGATGAGACTTAAAAGCCCACCTGTTTTTTCTCTTGTTTACATCATTTCTGATAAAAGAAATTCTGTGATTTGAATTTAGTTAACAATACTGACAATATACACAAGCCTGAAGACAAATGTGATTCAACCTTCCCAAGATGTATTAAGCCCTAGTAGTAAACATTTTATTTAGGCCTTGGTGCCAAAAATAAAGAAAACTTCCCAAACCACCAAACAGGTGGAACAAACCAGTAAAACAGAAGAGGAATAACATAAACTTCAGATAAAACCAAAATACAAAAAAATTAAATTACCAAATCTTTTTTTGCTGGGCAAATTAATTCACTGCCCCAACTTTTCTATAAAAATATCAAATAAGATCAGTTTTAGTGTTAGCCTTGTCTAAAATACTAATAATTTTGATTAAACAATTATGCTATTTTTTAACTAGCCTAAATCTGCCCCGTGCACAATACACTAAATTGCAGTTACTTTACTTTTGTTCATCCAATTGAATTGCATAATACTGATGATGATATTGGATTACATCTTAAGAAAAGATCATGGGACCATAAATTTAGCATTATAAAAGTTCTTGCAGATCTTATAGTCCAAACTCCTCATTCTACAGAGGCAGAAACTGAGACCCAAAGAAATTAAATGACTTGCCCAAGATTATAGAAGCACTGGAAAGGTCAAATACAGGTCCCCTGACTGCAAACTCAACAAACACCAAGCATATATTAAGCACTTACTATATATACACCAGGCAGTTTGCAACTTCAAAGGCAAAAAATGAAACAAACCAGTACCAACCATCACTGAGTCATGCTGAAAAAAATCTTGAAAGATCTTCAGTTTCCTCCTTCTCCATCTTGATACCACTGTTAACCATTTTGATGCTGTCCTTGCTAAAACCCTGTCCTCTACTTCAAAGAAATCTTTCACATGCAATCATTCCCACTGCAATTTATTTCAAGCCTTCATATCTTCACACATAGATAATTGTAATTAAGTCAGATTCTCAAATATAAACAAATGTCTGAACAAGAATCTCCCCTAAAACATCCCAGATAATATCCTTTTCAACCCATTCTTCTTTTAGATAATTCTGTTTGGGATTGTGTTGATGTTTTTTAGTCTGGATATTTTTAATAGCATATTTATATTCCAGTATTATCTTCCCCAATCTTTATCCCCACTGAACTATCCCTTAAAACAAAGAAAAACAGTTGGGCAAAACTGTTTATAATGGCTTCAACAACATCCTGCACCTGTAGTTTCCCACCTCTCTGTCAAGAGGGTGGTTTTTTTCGTGTTTTCTAGACCCAATGGCAATTTGCAATTAACCTGAGCTCAGTCAGTGTCCTTTTTTAGTGTTCTTTTTATTATTACTCTTATAGTCATGGTATATATTGTTCTCCTGGTTATTCTTATTTCAATCTACATTGGTTCATGTAAGGCATTCCATTATTTCTTTGAATTCATCTTTTCTCACTGTGTAATTCCATTACATTCTACCACAATGTTCAGTCATTCTCCACATAGTGAACATCTAGTTATTTCTACTTTTTTTTACTATCATAAAAAACTGACAGCTTTAAGTGTTAGGAAAATTCTTCCTTACATCAAGTTTTTCATTAACATGAGGAAAAAAAAGAGGCCTTCCTGCTTCTCATTTATTTCTTCTCTATCTGTGATATTACTCCTTTACTAAAAACCTTCCAATGCTTTCCACTGCCTACCTAATAAAGTTTCCATTTTTGAGAAGAAAAATATCATATCCTTCATTTGCTTTCTGGATTTACTAAGTTTTTATCATTAAACAATCTTCTGTTTCAATAAGCTGTTAAAGGGTACAGTGAAAAGTGAAAAGATGGCACTGAAGCATTCAGGGTGTCCACGGTATTAAGAACATTCCTATGGAAAGGCAGATCATCTATAGACCTTTTGCAAACCCATGTAGGGGGTAACCTGTATGACCCTCTTTTACTTGACTGGCCCTTCCTGTAGGAAGTAAAAGTTACATGAGGTTAGAGTCCTGTAGGGAAAGAAGGTGTTAGAAACAGAGCTTACATACAAAGGAAAAGAAAGTTAGGTTATGGTTTTCTTTCCTCCCCATGGGGTCAATGTATTGTAATTAGACTAATAATACAGATTATGAACCTATTTCCTTAGCAAAAGGCGCAGTGTTCTTTCTCAGAGGCACAAAGTGAAACTGATTAAAATCTTACTAATCAATTTCATATAGATAGCAAGCAAAACTATTAAAAAACTACCTTTTAAAACATTCTGGAAACAAAGCGTCACAGTCCTCCAAAACCATATATATTTTTCCGGTTAAAGGAAATCTTTTCTAATGCAAGCTGTTACATGCAGTAACAGAAGATCCTGACTTTTCCTTAGATATTGGTTAAAATGCTGATTTATTCTTGTAGACATTTAGTTTAGTTTGGAAACTTTCTTCCCTTTTTTGGCAGAATTAAAAGGTCCACAATAATCTCTTCGTAGTTGTTGGGATTTTTTCCTCCTCTGGGCATTGTAAAAGCCTGAAAAGCCCCAAACTAAAACTGTTGTTGGCATTAGTATAACAATTTCTAATTTCTATTGAAAAGGAATTCTGTAAAATATGCACTCTTTAAAAATGTGCCCTGTACACAGGAACTCAGTACAGTACTCCACCTTTAAATCGAGAGGAATATTGTTGATGCAAATAGAAAAAAAAGGAAGAAACTGCGATCCTGTGTAGTCACTGAATTGAATTAAAATGCAAAAACAGCACATTTTGATATGAACTTTTCTTCAATAAATTAAGATGCTTTTACAAACTGACATCCTTTCCGGCAAACACAAAAAACCTTCTATAGAAGTGACAAGCCCTCAGGCAGGTATTTATAAATATCCCCGAATGGAAAGCACTCTTTTAATCGCTTTGTTTTTCACATAGTAAGCCTCTTCTCTTACCCTACAGACTTTGTTTTCTGTAAAACTTCGATTCAAGGACTAATTTAAAATTAGCCTGATTACTAACATTTAATTAATTTAATCCAGAGCGGATTATCAGACCTCAGAAAGCGAGGCCATTTCTTAAATTTCTAAGTGACAGAAAGGGAAAAGTAGCGACGTGGAACACGTGGCCCAAGGGCGACAATCGCAGGCAGCTGGGTCCGGCCCAGTTTACCAGAGCCGGGCCGAAAGGCCCCAGCCCCGCGGGCGGTTTAATTAACCCGCTTAACCTGGTTAAAATTCGCACGTCCTCCGCGGTCAGCCCCCATTTAGGGGGCGACAGCGGGGGGAGGGGAGGCTCATGACGTAACTCGCACACCCAGAGAATGCACGCGGACCCCGCTTTGGGGACGCGGGGAGCGTTGCGTCAGCTTGGCCGGAGTTTTCTTCACCGCCATTCTTAGGTTAAATTTAAGTCAATGACGTCCGGCGGACGGTGCTCGGCGCGCAAGGCGAGGTGAAAGGATTAAAAAGAACAGCTGAGGCCAGCGGCAATAAAGGCCGAAACCGCGCCTTTGGATGACTGACAAGTAACTGCGAGACCCTGCGGGGCCCGCCAGAGAGGACGGGGCGAGGGGACCCCTGGGAGGGAGCGGTGGCTTGTAGTCCTAGAGGCCGTAGGGGCGCCTCAGCCTCCCGCCCGCGCGCGCCTTTGAATAGGCTCCCCGCGCGTGCGCGCGCGCCCTCCGAGAGCTGGGGGCGGGTTTCTTCCCCAGAGCTACGCGCAGGGAGCAGAGCCCCACCGAGTGCGGACACGTGACGGGGAATGCGGCATTTCTGAACCAATCAGGAGCGCCGGTAACGAGGACCCGTGCGGGCAGGGCTGGGTAACCCCGCTCTACTCAGGCGGCTTTAATCTCTTCCTCTAGTTTTTCCCGACATTCTCGACGTCGGCGTCTTGTACTCTACTGGCTTAGGTGTAAAGGGGATTACATACTAGGGGCTTTGCAGCTCGTCGTCCTTTTAGGCCCTGTGTGTTATCTGCGTCTCCTGGAATAATGAACGCTCATTTACAGCTCCCTATTCTGCACCAACAGCTCCCCCGGCCGCCGCCTTTTTATTCCTACCCCCAATTTTAATTCTTCCTTCCAGAAAACAGCCCTTGAGTCTCTGGTTGCCTGGGAACGCAACGTGCAAAAAGCAACCTGTAACTCTAGGACCCGTAGAAAGGCGGGTTGTGTTCCATAGAAATATCCTGAGAAAACAGCCTTGCTTTTTTTAGGAGCTGAGGAGGAGAGGCTGAAATTGAATTAGTCAATAACCCAGGACCGGCAAGTGACGTAATTTACCACCTAGTGACCCTGAATGCCCCAAATTGCGTGCATCCTTTACAGCCGGCCGTGGGATTTAAAATTTAAACAAACTTTATAGGAGTGTGGTAATCAGAAGTCTGCTTTAAGGGGGTGCCTCCTTTGTAAATATTTTAGATGATTATTTTAAATGATGTGCCAATTATTTAAAAAAAGAGTTTATAGGTAATTACTCAAAACTGTGCCTTCTTTCATTAAGGGGGATAGCTGTCTTCCCCTGCTGACAACCCGAGAAAATGGCCAAAAGTTTGTGAAAAAGGAAGAACTCTAATCGGCGTGGTGACGGTTCAAGATCCATTTACGTATCACCAAACAGTGCCTGGTCCGTGGCATAACCTGCTGCCTTTCAAGTCAGAGCTATTCCTTACACTGATTCAAGTGGCTGCATCAGGCCAGAGCCGTGGGAAAGGAGAAGGCTATTATTAATCAACAGCTGCGTCCAGTTCTAGGAAACTCAGCAAAGAATGTGTCCGCTCCTAGGAAAATCATGATTGTGACGTCGTGTTCCCCAAGGCCATGTTGAACTGAACATAGAAGGGAGTGATTAGGAATAGATGAAGAAAATGCAATTTCCTGAATGAGTAAAGCAACGTTTGGACGTGAACACCAAAAATGCTTTTTTGGGGGAATGGGTAAAACTGCTAGGAAGCTGAGGACAGTGCCTTACTGATTTTTGTAACTGCCCCATGACCTCGCAGTGCCTTACAGACAAGATGCACTTAATATTTGTAGAATGAAAGAAATCGTATATGTATACACATACAGTACCTTTGGATTTTTTCAGCCCCCAAACAGAAAAAAAAAAGTCTTATTAAAAACATACTTCCAGAAGAACGAGAAGAATGTTGACCCTGGAAGGGATCTTAGGAGATCTTCTAGTCCAACCCCCTCATTTTTAAAGATTAGTGAATATAATAGTATATGTAATGTAAGTATAAAATAATGGGAATGGGCACATCGAGTTTGTAATTCACTCCAAAAGGCATTTATTAAGTAGTTACTATTTACGTTTTACTACGTATTTTGGTCCTCTTGGAGAACGAAGGACAGCAACCAACCAGCTATAAACGTACAAAGTATTAAGCGACTTGCCTAAAGTAACGCAGGGATTTAGTGTCAGTCAGAAAAGCCCCACCTCCAAAGACTCCCAGTCCAAAGGCAGCCTCTTGCGTGGCTCAGTGCTGTCCATTTGCAAAGGGCAGAGCTGGGTAGGCAAAACATTTTGGATTCTAATCTAACAGTCATAAAAATGGCCAAAATCAGAATTATATTTACAAAATAGGTGTCCTGACTTATCAGTATTCTCCCTGACTCTACCAAATATTTTTATTTACATTGTATGTACGTTGTATTCACTTAATGTTGTATGTCCACACTACCAACATTATCTCCTGAATGCAATTTCTTTGAGAGCCAGGACTATTTAAGGTTTCAGGTTTGTTTATTTTGATCTTTATATTCAAAGCACAGTGCTTTGTATATAAATGGTTGGTTGGTTGTTGTCCTTCATTCTCCAAGAGGACCAAAATACATAATACAACATAAACAGTAGCTACTTAATAAATGCCTTTTGGAATTAATTACAAAATCGATGTGCCCATTCCCTGCCCATTCTCATTATTTTATACTTATATTTCATATACTATTATATTCACTTATTTTCATGCATGTTGTCTCCACCAACTCCCTCCTTTACCTACCAGAATGTAAGAGATTTTAAGGAGTATTTTTTTCTACCTTCAGAGCACAATGATTTGTACTTGGGTGCTTAATAAATGCTTGTCAAATTGAATTATAAAACAGATATGACTGAATTTTTTATAAATTAACTTAAAACAATTTTAAATGTACTAGGAGTACTTGCTATTTATACTTTTTGTTATTTGAAAAGAACAGTGTTTATTTGATTATATTTTAAATTCCTCTTATGAAAGCAATAAATCTTATTATAAAACTAAAAACCTGTAATTTATCTTTGAAGTAAACAGAAATTTTCACATTAAGATAGCATACACTTGTCTAACAAATTATTTTTATTTCTGTGTAAGGATTTAAGTAAACAGTAATTTTTAAATTACAGTACTATTTAGTTTGATGAATAGCTTATTGGAAAACAATAAAAAGTACTATCCTGTAAGAATAGTATCAGGAATGCCAAAGCTCAAAATGAACTGAGATTGACAAAGAAAGATGAAGACAACAAAAAACTACATTGGGGATAGAAAGAATGATAGGACCCCTGTTTGGGGTAAATGGAGCAATAAGAATGGCTTATTCTTATACAGAAAGAAGGCAACTAAGGTAAGCTAACTTCTCAATTTTATTTTATTTGCTAAAAAGAATGATCTTTGGACTGGAAAGAACAGGACAGAAATGGCTAATTGAATCAGATCTAAGGAGTTGATATCCAACGTAACACACTTAGCTGTTTTTAATGAGTTCAAGTCACTAGACCCAAACAAATGACACTGCAACGTATTGAAAGGACTGGCAGTTGTGATTATTGAAACACTGTCAATGATCTCTGAAAGACTGTGGAAAATGAGAGGTACAATGAAGGACTGGAGAAGAGCTAATATCCTGATTTTCAAAGAAAAGAAGAGAATGGATTCTGCAAACTATAGGTTGTTAAGTTTAACTACCACTCTTGGCAAAATTCTAGTATGTATTACTAAAAAGAGTATTAGTGAATGCTTAGAAAGGAAAACAATGATCATATGGCTCCATCAAGAGCAAAGTAACACCAGATTACACTAATTTCTTTTTGATAGGGTTACTAGATGAGGGTAAGCAATTCATTCTGGCCTCACTCTCCCAGAGCTGCATTTCCCTGTTAGGATGCTGGGAGTATCCTTCAGGGGTTTGGAATGTCTTTCTTTACTATAATCAGCTCAGGTTCCCATTCCAGTATGTTTCCCCCACTGTTAGGTGCCAAGGATTACTGTCCCAGTTCCAATGAACATCAATGAAATTTTACAAAAGGATATTTACTTCAAAGATATAGCAAGAACAAAAGTACAAATACTGCTCCCCAATTCTTGGAGGACAGACTCTATCTTCTATCAGTGATACAGGATAGCTTGATCCCTGGGGAGAGTGGGAATGGGTTCAAACTTGATTCAGTTCTTTATAGCACTGGTCTCACCACATTCAAGTTCTATCAATGTTTCAGCTACCACTGGGATAAGTCCCAAAGGTCATGTCTTAGGTACTGATGCTACTGGATTGGATGGCTGTAAAACCCAGCATGAACTCCATTCCTACACCTCCTAGTAGCTTGATCTCCTGACCTCCCAAAGCTCACAGGATCATTGCCATCTCCTTCACCTAACATAAGAACAAACACTGAAGCAAAAAACGACAGCCTGTGTTCATGGGCAACATGTTGGCCTCAGACAGAAAAGGTCTAAGATGTTTTTTCCTTGTCTCTTACCAGAACACAGCCAAGCAGAAAGTAGTTAGACCAAAGGGACTATTTCTGACCAGCATTAATGCCTTTTGAATACACCCCACTTCCAGCTACTCAGCCTAGGAGCCAAGGCTCCTCTTCATCACGGTTGGCAGACCAGAACCAATTACACAATGTCTGCACATGCTCCCAATCTCTTCTAGCCACTTCCATTACACCTTTATGCCTGCTCTTCCATGTGAGGGATTGCATTAGCTGAGTACACTGATATCTGCTCACCAGGCACTCATCTCCTAATCCCCTCCCCTGCTTACCTATAATCCTAGACTATGTTAACAAAGTCTATCTTGCTATTCTTGTAGAGAAATATGGGGTAGACAGTAAAGGATCGTATGTTTAGAGATGGAAAAGGACTTCAGATGTCATCTAGTCCAACCTCTTAATTTTACAGACAAGGAAACTGAGGCCCAGAGAGGCTACAGAACTTGCTCAACTTCATTCATGTTGTAAGGGGCAAAACCAAGATTGAACCCAAGTCACTCCAAAGCAAGATCTCTTTTCTATTGTACCACATTTCCCCCATACAACACAGTTACTTGAATTTAAAACTATTTGATTTATAAATTGAATGGTTGGTTCAATGTCAACTTAGAAAGAGGTCTCTTGGGGGTGAAGGTACTAGCTATTGTGACCTATGACCTTGGGAGATACACAACCTCAGGGTCTCGTTTAGTCATTTTTAGTTATGTCCAAATCTTTATAACTCCAATTGGAGTTTTCTTGGCAGAAATACTGGAGTGGTTTGCCATTTCTTTCTCCAGCTCAACTGACAGATGAGGAAACTGAGGAAAACAGGATTAAGTGACTTGCCCAGGGCCACACAGCTAGTAAGTGTCTGAGGCTCAATTTGAATTCAGGAAAATGAGTCTTCCTGACTCCAGGCCCAGCATTCTATCCACAGGGCCATCTACATGCCCTGACTCTGTTTACTCATCTGTAAAATGATGGAGTTGCAGAAAGTGACACATGTTCATACCCCTTGGTCACGTTATACTACCATTAGGCCTGTACTCCAAAGAAAGGAGAAAAGGATGCATACTGGGTGCCACAAAATGTCTTAAGGCTTTTATACAAATATATTTATTCAAAAATATTCATAGCAGCTCTTTTGAAGGTGGCCAAAAAACCAAAGGGATATCCTATTGGAGATAGGCAAATGAACATAATGGAATATTATTATGCCATAAGAAATGATGAAATGCACAACTTTGAAGGAAAATGGAATGACTTTTAGGAATTGATACAGAAGGGTTAAGTAAGCAGGGTTAGATCATTTGTAGAGTAAGAGTATAGAGAAAGATGACTTCAACAGACACACAATAATAAACCCTAAGTCCACAAGGGCAAAGATGACACATGGCACTCACCTCTCGGCAGAGGTGAGGAACAGAAGATGCAGAGATACGTATACATATATGTTCATGTATTAGAGCTAATGTGGGAATTTGTTTTACCAGACTACTTAGTTCTGTTAAGGGGTTTATTTTTTGTTTCTTATATTTTCTTGGAGAGTGGGGACGGTAGTGGGAGAGACAGATTAATAACAATACTTGGTACTTCAAATAAAACTAGGAAATTTTTCTTTAAATAAGGGGTTAGAGCTAATCCCTAAGAATTCTTCTGTTCTAAGTCTATACTATGAATCACCTTGCCCCAGATCACATAGGCATAAATCACCAGGATTTGAACTAAGGTTCTGTCTTCAAATCCTATATTACCCACAGTGCATCATCTTACCTGTTCTAATCTTATACACACAAACTTCTTCAGTTAATGCTGGACAGCTACAGATCAAAGTAACCTAGACCTGTATGGCTCATTCATACTACTGCTTCGCCAGTTGACAAAAGTACATGTACCAAAATCTCCTGACATATAGTCCTCTACCTATGCAACCTGAACACTGAATTCAAGGTCCTATGCAAACTTTCTTAAGTGTAAGTTATGATTTGCATCTTAAGAAGGGGTGTAATCTGATATGGTTCCGATTCCAATTGATAGTTTTCAAGGGCTAGGAAATGGGGTTTTTTTGTCTAGTAGAAAAAAAAATCTGAAAACAAAATAGCAATTCATGACATTTGACTTTAGAACTTTAGAGCCAAAAATTCCACCAGGTCTTACTGATAGGGTAAATGTTCCCTACAAAATAAGTCCATATAACAATAACACCATATCTACAATGGAGTTGAAACAATTCTGTTTCAGAAATAATTGACAACAAATGTAGATACAGAAGAAACAATGCTACAGCTAAAAAATAAAGAGTACTGCAGTTTTGTTTATTTAACACTGTCATGGCTTTATTCAAAACACAGTTGCACAAAAGTAATAACTTCAAAGATTTTTTAGGAGAGAAATTCTTAGAGGACTTAACACACTATATACATACTGCCTTACAAAGAGCATTAAAATAGGACAAAAACCTCTACAAAATATAAAACCTGTCCCTTACATATTTGCATGAAAATACCACCCACCAAGCAAAGTAAGTTTTAGAAGTTATTTGGAGGCTCTAGGTATTAACTTTTAAAATTAAAGAACTGTACTAATTCTGATTGCACAATAAGATGATTGATTTTTTTTAAAATGAAGATTAATTTTAAAACAGGTATTTTGAAAGCCAAAAGTAACATATGGAACTTAAGAATGCAAAGTGCCTGAAATGCTGCATTTTATGTTATGTTAAAATGTTAAAAATGAGTAAACTATTAGTCAAGCATCCCATCACTACACCAACTCTATCCCAAGAATTTGATTTCACTTAACCAGACAAGCTTTTTGTTAATTGGATTTCTTTACAGATAACTTTGTAATTATACTCCTATAGGAACCCCAGAGTGACTAGTCACATTCTTTGAGACCCAAGGGGAAAAGAAAAGAAATATGTACTGTCTTAAGTAATTTAAATGTGACCCAATAGAGAAGAAAAGTATGACTTCAATTCAAAGAGACATGGTCACCATTTGTTGATACTGATTTTTTTTAAGTTATAAATATTCAAAACTTATAGGGAAAAAAATTCTTTAGATAGGAAAAATTAGCAAAAAGCAATTGTCTGGAAAATTAAGCCTCCATGATAAAAAGTGGGGAATATATTTCTCTTTTTTTTTTAATTTAGAATTCATATAAAGCATGGAAACTTAGTAGGAAAAACACACAGAGGTGCACATATACAATTGCAAAGTTTCCCAAATTATTTTCTTTACAGATACCCATTTAAAAACAAACCTTTATCTTAAAACCAATCTAGTTTCAGATATTTTGCCAACTGCCTAATACCTGCCATTAAAATGTCTTAAAAGCTGGTTATGCTTCATAACGATGGGAAGAATAATTTAAGGTTCTATTCGGGAAAATAAAATATGCTTTGCAGATCTCTGGTCTGCAGCGTCCAAATCTTGATTCAGGAATCAAATATTAAATGTAAAGTCTATCCATGGATAGAATGCCTCATTAAACATTCACAGGCAGCTATTTCACATCTTGGGGACTCTGATTCAGGAATCCCCTCTGACTTCACCTTTACACAATTAATTCACAATATCAACCAGGAGAAAGTCAGGGTAAGCACAGGCTCTTGAACAAAGTTATATGAATAATCATGTCTGCATTTTCGACAATTTTAGGCAATCCTCTCATTCAAGGGTAGCTTATGAGAAATCCAAGCAAAGCAAGAAAAGGTGGTTGAAGGAAGGGCCTAAAGTTTTTGCTAGATTTCCTCAAATGGAAAGCAGTTTGTCTTCCACCTGGGGAGGATAAAAATCAGAAAGGGCAAAGAAACTGCTAAAAGAGCAAAATGGAGACCTTAAAGAACCCTGTCATGCCATGACTTGTAGCCTAAACAAGAAAGGGTTCACATATATGCTCCAAACTTGGAAAACATGACATTTTTCTTTTAAACACAAAGACCTAAACAGATGCCTGATTTGAGACAGGTTTCAGCAGCCTCTCCAACAATAAACTACAAAAATGCTATTTCTGAACAGAACCCTCACCATTCTGCTTCTGATTTAATTATGTAACCTTAGAAAAAACTGTTAGCATCAAAAAATTCACTATCTTCTAAATAGACCTCTGGCCAGCTCTAAAGAAAATAACCAACTTTTTCATCTCAAAGAGAGACTGTTGACTTCTCATATTACAGCAACTTTGATTTCAACTAGTTTATAAATAACTTTAAAACCTTATGAATGAAATGCACCATACTATACCCATGGAAAACCTGCCATATTTTAATTGGGAACTAATTATGACCAAAACATTGAGCTTGAGTAAGAAAATTAAAATTTCAAATGAATTGCTAGGAATTTGATAATGGGGTCAATCATTATATAGGACTGATTTTTTTTTTCTATTTACCATATGTGGTCATTTGGAATGATAAAAAGGCAAAAATAGTAAAACCACACCTTTCCTATAAAAAGTTACATGTTATCTTCTGTAGGGACAGCATGGTACATAAAGAAACAGAGAATGACAAGATCACTCTATTGCAAACTGTAGGATGATGGAGTCTGGTCCACTTAATCTTCTTCTTCTTCTCCTTCATCTTCAATATCTCGTTTCCTCTTTTCTCCTTGGACACTCTCTTCTTCTAAAATAAAGCAGGGAACGTTTTTAGTGTTCAGAATTTTACAAAAAACAAAAACTCAAGGCATATTAATTTGTAAGCTTTTTTTATGGTCAAAGGGAAGTTATATGTCACCACTCAAATTGTTTCCATTTAAATTTATTACAGAATACTTAACAGATACTGACACTATCAACTCAAGGAGTTCATTATGCACCCTTGTGGTCAAATCATGTAGGACATTTTTTCAAAAGTCTCATCATTAAAATTGTTTTGTGACTTTGAAAACAAATACCTAAGTTTAACAGATTTCTACAGAGCCACAAAATGAGACTCAGAGATATGGAGCTTAACAACAGACTATTAGTTTAACCGTTTCTTGGCTGAAAAATACACAGAAACACACACACGCACATGCACACACACATGCACGGTCATGTTTTTCTAACAGAACAGTAGCTTTTTTTAATTTAATGCTTAAATATTTAATCTCCTTTCAACTACAAAATCAAGTGATTGACTCCCTCTCAAAAGGAAAAAACTAATAAAAAAACTGAGATCAAGATTCCTTCTGTCTTCTCATTAATTTTTAAAAAATAAAATTAATTTAGTAAAACTCTTGACTAAAAAACTTTTACTGTTATTTATATTTGAAAAAACTGCTCTTAAAAATATTTATATACCTTTCAAGAAGGTATTTAAAGGTAAGCATTTAAACTGAGGAAATTTCGATGGAATACATAAAACTTTTCCAAATTAGAGCAATTTTTGAATTGTTACACTAAGAGAGCTTAAATTAGTTAATAAACCTTACCTTCTTCTTCCTCTTCATCTCCTCCTTCTTCAACATAATCATCATCATCATCATCATCCTTAAAATGTAAAACAGTCAATTAATCATCCCAACACAAGTAACCAATTAAAAAGAATTTATTAAGCACCTCCTGTGTACTGGGTCCTAGGAATACAAGAGAAAAAGAAACAATACCTGGTTATTATGTGCCATAATATGTCCACAAAGAAGTTTATACAAAAGAAATACAAATTAAATGAGGGGGAAAAGGAGAGAGGCATCTAGGAAAAGTTCCATGTAGAAAGAGGAAAATGTTATCACAACATGTTATTTTGAAGACCTGTCTGACCCATTACACCTCATCTTAAAGCTCAAACCAAATTTCAAATTTCCTTAAGAAAACAAATGATAGTTTAGACTGTTTCAAAAGAGATGGGCCTATTATCCTAACAGTAAACATAGGAGGTAGGTCAAAACTGAAATTGATCCTAGCTGTCTAGAGTCATAGAGACATTAATCACTTTTTTCTCTCCATTAGGAATAATCTCGACCTACATCATAAAAGACAGTTAAGAACTAATTGTGTAAAGTACCTTAAGAACCATACAGAAAAACATATTACAAGAATCATACAATCATTGGAGAATCAGTAAATAATACAGAGACTAGAAAGCTAAGGGTAACTTTTATTCTTTTAAGTAACAAATTTTATTTCCATTTTGGAAACAAAATGCTAACTTCCTTGTCTTCTAAAAACAATAACACATAATTTACCTGATCATTCCAGATTATAAACACTAACTTTACTGCTGTCCTGAAATAATGGCATACTCACAGAGCTCACCAATGTAAGGACTACCCAAAACATCCTCAGACTATGATGGTATTTTTCCTGGTCTATCTTCTTGCTGTCACTTAGCTTCATCCTCTATCCAAAGGCAGAGCCCACACCTGTGACCTCCTCTGCTCCCACTGGTAGCACCTGGTATTCTTCTCCTGTGGTAAGGTCTCCTTTATATAACCAGACCCACTGGAAACCTTTTCTTCAGAGTGGGAAGGTAGTATATCTTATTCTATTTACATTTTCAAGATGAAGTTGCCTTCTTCCTTACTCCAAGAGGACAGACACTTTAGTACCTGACAAAATGAATACAAGCCGTTTCAAAGCCACCAAGTATGCTCAAGCTGTCATACTTACTGAACCTGATGGCTCTTTTTTGTCTTTCATAGGAATCCAGATTGTAGGTTGGAAGGCACCTTAGAGATTTAGTGCACTATGACCCTAGGCAAGTCACTGAACCCCAATCGCCTCAAAGTGGGTCATCTACAGTCATCCTGATGAATATATGGCGAGTGGATTCAGATGGCTCTGGAGAATTGAGGCTGGTACACACACAGACACACACACTCACTTCTTAGCCCACCCTGTCTGTACTGCCTCTATGCCTAACCCTCCCATTTCCTTCTAATATGCTGGGAACCTGAACCACAGAAGGATTTATAAAGTAATATCAAGCTGAGTCAATCTTTGAATAGCTTCTCCAATGAGTAAAGTCAAGTATAGGCCCTTTAGGTCTGGACTTGTAATAACTACTTAGCATCAATCACAGCAGCCGAGTAGTACAGTAGAATGCTCAGGTTAGAGTTAAAGAAACCAGAGGCTCCAGTCCTGCCTCAGACCCTAGGCAACTCATTTAACCTTTCTCACCTTCAGTTTCCTTATCTAGTAAATGGGGGTAATGATACTAGCACCTACATTCCAGGCTTGTGGGAATCAAGTGAAATAATATCTGTAAAGTGCTTCGCAAACCTTAGTCCTGTGTAAATGTGATTTATTATTGGCTATTTGGGGCACCCAGAAGCCTATTCTGACTATTTTCTGTCACAGTCCAAATAAAATGAATTGCAAAGAGGCAGTGTGCTACAAATTCCATCCTGTCCCCAGCCCCTAAAGGAGCAAATAATCTTATGGAATAAGAATGAAAAAAACAGGGAGATCTAGATTGTTTTCAGAAGATTTCTACTGTTTCACCAAGAAAAAGAACCACTCTGTGAATAAGACTCAAGCACAGATTGAGGGTAAAATACAGATTACAGAGAAGACAGAATCTTCATTTTCTGCCATTCCAAGGGCCCTTCCAAGCTAAACTCCTTCATTCACATTTCAGCATCTGCTGAGGCAGTTTTTCTACAGTTTTCAAAACATATCCTCCAGTCAGAAAACAGCAATCTACCTATATGCAGTAAAAGAATAAAATATACTAAAAAAATCATGAAGGTCTAACCGTAAGATCTGGGAGCAAACCAAAGCCTGAACTTAAAACAAAAACCCAGTTTTTCCCCTATATATCTTACCTTTTACTCATTTCAAAGATACATAGGAAGGAAGGAAGCATATTGCTCTGAATCTAACTTAACATGTCTTCTTGAGTTGCCATATTTTCCAAACACTGGACCCAGAATGTTCGGGATGTCCTCAACGTGTCAAGGATGAAGCATGTATGTGTGTACACATGCATGTGAGCACACGCACACATATATGCCCCTTGCAACGAATGTAAAGACATGACCCAAGTCCATGTCAAACATTCTCTAACATCTGAATTATAGGGCACACAAAAGTGCAGGTAAGGGATACATACCTAATTACTAAGTATATTAAGGCAGCACTGTGCAACTGAAAGAGTCTTTGGAATCAGAGGGTCTGGGTTCAAATCCCTGCTATGAACTTACTGTGACAGAAGTGATGAACTTGGGGTAGAGAACAGCCATATTTTTGGTACTTGGACAATGAAAATATATTTGATTTGACTACACATGTTTCAATGGTTTCGTTTTCTTCTCTCCTTGCTCCCTCCACCCCACACCATGGCAGGGAGTGGAAGAGAGCGAAAAAAAAGATTGTTAAAAAAATTTTATCGTCAAGTTCAGTAATAGGCAACTAGGTGGTATAATGGTTAAAGCACTAGGCATGGAGTTAGGAAGACCGGACTTCAAATCTAGCCTCAGTCACTTACTAGCCACGTCACCCTAGGACAAGTCCTTTGTCCGCTTGCCTCAGTTTCCTTATATGTAATATGAGAATAAAACAGCATCTACCTCCCAGGGTAGTACGAGAATCAAATGTGACAATATCGTAAAATGCTTAGCACAGTGCCTGGCACATAAGGAAGTGCTTAATAAACACTTATTCCTTTCCCTTCAGTTAAAGTAGTTATCATTCCGATACTGAGTTAACAATTATAATTTGATCAATTCATTCAAGGCTCTTCATCTTCAAAATTTTATCTGTGAAACTATAACGTTCAACAGCAACTAGGCTTTTTTCAAAAACGTGAAGTCATGAGCTAAAGGTGAGCATCTTATCAGCAAAAAATAAAATGTTTCCCTGTTGATGCTTACATGTAACACCAGAGATATCCTGATTCCCAATTCTCGTAAAGCCCATCATAGACATTTTAATTCCCTCTAAGCAAAGAGCAGTTGAAAAAGAATGGAATGGGAAAAGGCACTCAAATAAGAACCAGCAATCCAGCCTGCCTTTGGGACACTTCTCAGACAACTCAGCACAGCCACTGGAGGCTTCCACGCTTCCTGCTTCCCAGAAGTCAGTCTGCATTTTAATGAAATGCAGAAATGAAAAGCTCCATTGGCCCATGCCTTGTTGTCCCAATGAGTATGAACCTGAGTTCTGTTGTTTTTAAAAAGCTTTTGGTGAAACAAGGGTAAGACCAAATCTGAGACAGCATACTTGCAACTTTGTGATCACTTGTAAGTGTGGCCTAAGAAAAGCATCTTCTAGAGTGTTTATACTCTAGAAATTATTACTTGCAGAGAAACTAAGATAAATTTAGAAAATAAGCATCCATTTCCCCCAAATAAATGCCAGGGGTGGAATGAAAGCTGAGGGAAAAGATAAATTATCAATGCTAATGTGAACTGAGGCATTTCACTGCTAAGGAATGGATATAATTCAGCTTCGTCAAGTACAATGAAGACTATCTAAGAGGTCTCATTTTCTACTACTATATCACATCTCATTGACTCCAAAATCTTAAGCAAATAAAATCCGTACTTCTCTGCACCTGTTTCTTCATTTAGAAACGCTCCTACCCACACACATGCATGGGCGCAAGCACAAGTTAAATTATACATAACATTATTACCATTAACAATAATTATTATATATCGTTATCATTAATAATTCTAAGGAGATGATAAATATGTTACCACCCCCTTCAGAATTGCTAAGGATGATGCAAGCATGGTAAGCACCAATCATTAACACTATTTTAAATCTCATGTTAGTGACATGTGGCATGTGCTGTTGAGGATTTTTATATGAAGGAAAAGGAAGCATCTTGATATGCATCAAAAATAAGAATGTACAACCTGAGTGTTTTCCTGGTGTGCACAAAGTATTTAAAAGAACCAGAAGAAGGCCTACATGGGTCCTTTACAAAAAATTCTTGGAAAGATATGGACAAGAATTCAGAAAATGTGGATGGGTTGGGACCTGCCCCCAATAACCAGGTCACAAATCCACTGGAGCATATTTTTCATTGAAGAAATGGACTGTGAATTCTAAAATTTAACTATATTCACAATGTGAAAAGAACTATTATTTCCTAAAGGCCAGGGATTATGTCTTCTTAACTCATTTTTTATATGATGCCAAATACAATGTTTTTTGGTGATGGTGAAAAGTTTGTTTACCTGAATTTCTTCCTTCATTAGGTATGAGAGACCCACCTCCTCCTCTTCTCCCTCCAAATCTGAACCTGCTTCATCTTCATCTTCTTCCTCTTCCTCATATCCTCCTGGTGGACCTGCTTCATCTTCCTCTTCATCTTCATCTTCTTCATCATCATCTTAAAGAAAGTAAAAAGGATGAGTAAACAACAGGACAAGTACTCCTTGCCAGTATAATACTTTTATCCCAGCCTCAGTCATCCTAAGCTCCAAAGTAATTCAAGTATGTCAGAAATGGCATATTTAACATTTTCTTTTCAAAATTCACTACCTGGAGGAAAAAAAAATCTAATTCCAAGACACCAATTCAATCTAATGTTAATAACACTATAATTCTGTGACACTTCAAGTTCCTGACTTTTATCACACTAATTGAATTTTCTCTGTTACTATCAAGATTTCTTTCTAAAACAAACTGTCTCACCATTAGCAATAAACAGTATCCCAAAACAACCAATCTGATTAATATTTAATTATCCCTTAAGATGCCAACCTTTAAAAAAACCCTCCATTTTAAAGCCAGATACCCACCTATACAAATATTATTTTTAAAATCATTCTGCATCTTAAAAAAAGCTTTAAAAAGTCAGCATATTTTTACCAGCATTTGGGTACCACAGTAATAATACAATTGTTAGTATATTATTTATCAAGGAATTTGGAACACTCAAGGCCAACATACATATATGTGGGGGGGCGGGTATGTGTACATATTTATACACACACACACACACATATTTATGTATGTATATATAGCTATATTCAATGATACTTTATGAATGCTTTTGAAAAAGATTACCCTCTTCATCTTCTTCCTCCTCCTCAGAATCTGGTGCTTCGTTATCTTCCTGATCAAATCCATCTAGATAGGTGATTTGTTGAAGCAGTTCAAAAATACTTTCTCTATAGTCTTGCAGATTTGTGATCTCACAGTTAAACAAGTCAAGGCTTTTTAAGCTTTTAAGATTTTGCTGAAAAGTGAATGTTAAAATTTATATTCAAAATTTTTAAAATATCATCATTTTAAATTAAATTACATTAAAATACTATCATTTCAAAGTATTGCTGAACTAAAAGAGATAAATCCAAAACAGTAAATTAGACAGAGCATTGGATTAGGAGCCAGGAAATCTGAGTTCAAGTTCTAGCATCTTGCATAACTTTGGACAAGTCCCTTAACCGTTCTATACCTCTGTTTCCTCATTTGCAAAATAGGAATATTGATATTTGTAGTACTCATGTCATGGGACTACTATGAAAAAAGCACTGTAAATGATAAAGTGCTATATAAATAAGATATATTTTGCATTTATATAATATAAAGATACTATAAAATATAAACATATATGGCATGTATATGACTGTCCTTTGTTCTTGAAGAGGACCATGACATCAGGGAGATGATGACATGACTTGCAGTTGATTTTGATTTGAGTGGAAGAGGGTGGTGCAAGGTCACCAGCCTCACTTTCTCCTCCAAAGCCTCTGGGTTCAGTGGCCAGATATTCATCAGGACAACTGGAGATGGCCCAGGACGCAATGGGAGATTCTGGCCCTTTTAGGCTAAGATCTTCTCAGGTTCATTCAATGAACAGGCCTCTTTAAGTAGTTACTCAAGGGACAGGCCGGGGCTGTAAAGGATGGAGAACTGCCCTTCAAGTGTGACTCACCTTTAAATCCTGCCCCACAAATCTCTTTATGTCAGAGTAAATCAAACAACTCTCTAAGCCTCTAAGAGGCAGAGACAGGTTCACCTGTATTGCTAGAGAGAGTTTCCTCACCTGGGAGTTCCCTATACAAATGTCATCACAGGTAGAGAGTTCCTACCTAATAATAATAGTTACATAACACTTCAAGTTTCAAAGCACTCAATCTAGTTTGGTACTTGAGCCACAAACCTGGGAGGCAGGTGCTATCATTATCTTCACTTTACAGATCAGAAAACTGAGTCTGAGACTGGTTAAGTGATTGGTTAAAAGATGGATCAAGAATCACACAGCTAGCAAATGTTTAAAGTAGGATTCAGACTCAGGTCTAGCCCACCTAGTGGCCTCAGCCAGGCTGCATTATCTACCAACTATGCATGTATGTATATAAAATCTGTCTATCTCTTTATATATCTAGATAGGTGCACAACTAGCTGGCAAAGTGGAGAATAGGTTGTGACTCAAAGACTAAACAAAATAAGAGAAGTAAAGTGCTTTACTATATGCTTAGGTAAGAGTGCCTGTTTTATACATGTACTTTTAAGGTCTTGAATTTTATTTATAAACTGAAAATACTAATTTTCAAAGTTGAGTTAAAATGACATTTTTCTGATTATTTACAAAATCACAGTCAACCCTTATCAAGATTTAAAGAAATCTAGCTACAATCTCTTTTTGTAAAACCAGATCTCTAGCCAGCAACATCATCAATATTCTTTTCCATTTCCCCATCTCTTCTGCTATCCCCAAATTAGCAAACTATGAAACGATGACTAGGATGGAAAGACACAGAAAAATCTAAATTAGATTCTCAGACTGTAAGAGTTGACTACATCTCTCTATTAAATTATATTTTTATCTGGATGTTTTCATTTAAGAAATCCAAGAAGTGTTGCAGTTGATAAAGATCAAAGAAAATAATGTACGTAAAGCACTTACAAATTTTAAGGTTACATAAAAATACCACTGATTATGGTCATATACAAATCTAAGCATAAGGACTTATCAAGTTAAAAAGCCTTCAATGGAGGCAAATACTTTTACACATCCTTTACTTACCAGAGCTTCTACTGTGCTGAGATCTTTGATTTTGTTGCCACTCAGATTGAGGTAGGTGAGATTTGGACATTTTTCTGCCAGGACCTCCAGGCCCCCAGAAATAATATTATCACTAAGTTCCAACTACACAAAAGAAAGAGAAAAGAGAATGGCTGTTACTGAGGCTACATGTAAGGCAAAATATGTAAACCATTTAAAGAAAAAAAATTAGTGGTCCTTGGGGAAATGTTAAAATAACTACTTTCCATACTTTTTAGATTCCCCAAACACAGTGCCTTGCACATAGTGTCTAATAAATGTCTGTTTAAACGAATCTCTAAATTAATGCTGTAGAACCCTTTATGATGGCAGGTAGCATATAACTAAGGGATTAGCCTCAACTGTTATATTAAGGTTTCATAAATAGCATCAGGTTAGACAATTCAGGGAACAAGATCTGTCACATCTGCAAATTCATTCTCAGGGTTGTAGGGACTTAAACTTAGCATTATAAATAATACCAAAACATACATTACATAAAGACAGAGAAAGCCTTTTTCCTTGCTTTTAAACAATTCTAATCAAAAGGGTAAACCAGTAATCTAATTTAGTCAAAGGTAATGGTATTGGAATATTTGATTCTAGAAACACTATGCTTTTTAAGGGAGGCTCTCCAATGGTACGTACCTTCCGAAGTTTACTCAAGCTGGGCAGCCCAGCCAGTGAAGTGAGTGCCACATTGACCATGCTCAGAAATTCTAATTCTTTGAAAGTGTCATTGAGACCTTCAATTTCCCCGTTGACAGAATGACAGTTATCAAGGACTAACTCTGTCACCTGTGAGAGAAAACATAATAATATTCCTTCAGCTTTTTTGCAGACTACTAGATTTCCTGAATCCAAACAGTTTCAAACCACACCATCCTCTTTTCATTCAGACAAATTCTAAATTTAAGTAATTTAGAGAATTACCTAAAAATCACCTTGTAAATTATATGAACAAGAGTTGCCAGCCTGCTCTGAAACAGGGGGGAAAAAATCTTCAAAACGGAGAGATCCTATCAGGTCCTATCAGCCAATAACCCTGACAGTGCTATGGACCAGATCCCCAACCATACTATGGCTTTAGGCAAACTCGGTCTCATGACTCCAGGTGCTCAGAGAGAAGATACTCAAGTAACTATAAAATATGGGATCATGTTGCTGAAAAATTACCGCTGAACTCAAAACAACCAAAAAATAGGTCTACAAGACACACAAATAAGCATCATTTCACTACTTCAAACAGACACTCACCAAAGTGATCAACGTTAGGACTGAATTTTGGTTTTCCTTTTACCCAAATAGATGAAAAAGCAGGGTGGTAGAAATAGGGGGATAACAGCAACGAAAGGTGAAATTAATTTTAAATCTGCTTTTTTTTGTTTGCCAATATCATCATTCATCCCTAAGAAAACTTAAGAACCTTAATACCCTTCATAAGGAAAGATCAGACCATCCCAACTTTCAAGTAAAATTGGACGGTCCAAGCATCCAAGCCAAACACCCCAGACTACTAAACGCTATTACTTCTCTCCACTATGATGACATTTTCGGGGTCTCCTCCCCTACGACTGCTCGGTTCCTCCTCGCTCCCCACTCACTACAGGCAGCATCAACCTTTAAGGTAAGTCCTCTAGAGTAACCAGACTTTCTGGGGCAGGTCTGGGAGACTTCACTTTCAGAGCAGCCCGTGGCTCTTTACAGCGCTCAGTTAGAAGCGTTTTGTTGGCTAGAAGGAAGGGAGGGGAGGAAAACATGAAGCTGACAACTCTACCCTCCTTGAAACCAGCTTAGATTGCTACAGGAGATGGATACACCCGTAAAGGTAAAGGAGGGGGAAAGGGTTTAAATGCACCCTGAAGGGTCCGGGTCAGAAGCAAGCATCTGCAGCTCTGCGGGCTGCCTGGGTAAACATTTCTGGGATTATTTCCTTCATCATGTGCCCGGGCGCGGGCACGGCTCGCCGCGGCCTCCCGGCCCCCTCCCACGCGGCCAACTTCGCCAAGCCCGCCGAGCTCCGGCCAAAGTCCCGCCGCCGCTCCGGCCGCGCTCGTCCGCCTCTCCCGTCCCCGCAGCCCCAGGTGGACGCGTGTGCCGCGGCGTTCTTCCTCCAGGAGCCACGAGGGGAACGCGCCGCCCGGCCCTGCGCGCTCTCTCCCGGGCTGCCAGCACTTGGCACCGGGGCCGCATTCTTGTCTCTCCCCTTCCCGACACGAGCTCCGGCAGGCCGGGCGGCCGCGGGAGGGGCGGCGGGGAGAGGGCGCTCGCCGCTACCTGCCAGGCTGCATGGCGGGCACCGCGTGTCTCCCGTGACCTCCCAGCCGCCCCGGCCCAGCCCCAGCCATGCCCCCGGCGGGCCTCGGACCCTGGAGAAGGGCCAAGGGTAGAAAGGAACGGGCTGGACGCGGGGGCGCTTCAGGAAGCGGAGCCTAGCGGGAAGCGGGGCGTCCCCGGCCCGGAGCAAGGGGCCGCGGGGGAAAGGAAGAAAGTGCGCGGCTCTCCCAGCCCCCCCCGCCCCTCAGCCAAGTCCGGGCGTTCGAAGAGTTCCGCCGAACCGTCTTAGGGGCACAAGGGTCGAGGTCGGACTGACCCCGCAGCCAAGGACCCCCAAAGTTGGAGCGACCCTCCCGCCGCCGGGAAGGTGCAACGACACTATAAGACCTGGAGGGGAAGGGGGGGCGTGGAACGGGAATTCCCCCCCCATCCCGTCCCCTCCCCCTCTGGCCAATGCGGCTTCTCCCAAAACTTAATCGATGTCAGATAAAACCGCGAATGACCCAGATTCTCCGCAAGAAGGGCGGCCGGCCGGAACCCCCCAGTCCTGCGCCCCCCCACCCCGAACCAGGGAGGGGAAGCGTGCCGAGGTGAGGCGCGAGGACCTCGGGAGCCCTCCGGGGGTGACAAGCACGCCCCGGGGCAGCTGGCGAAAGGGAAGGGCGTCCAAATTCCGGAGATGAGGCACCTGGAAGGTCTAGGTCCAGCATCGACGCCTCGGCGTCCTCCTCTATTCGACTTAACACCCCCCCAAAAAAAAACCACCCCAGAGTTGGCCGGAGTAGTTGGGAGAACTTCTCCGGGGTTCCGATCGCCGGGGGAAGGGGGGCGAAGGGCGCGCCAAATCCAGCCGCAGCCCCCAAGTGGGGGGCAGCACAGCTGGCTCCCCATCAACGGGGCGGGGGGGGGGGCGAGAGGAAGCACAAGTCACAAGAACGCCCCCTGGGAAACAGCCCCCTCGTCAAGCTTCAAGAAAAACAAGATAATTTAAAACTTAAACATCTCCCTCCCCTACTCCAGGTGGCTAGTGAATGACTTGCACCCCCCGCCACCACCCAGACCCCCCAAAAGCCTTCCCTCAGAAGGGAGGAACATGGGGGAGGGGGAATGAATTTATCTCACCTCTTCTGGGGCTCTGTTCCTCAACTCCAGGTTAATCTTCTGTTTCATCTTCATCTCCATGTCCTCCTCCTCCTCCTCCACACCAGTACCCACACTCCTCCCTTCCCCTTTCCCTTTGCTCCTTTTCCTTCCCTTTCCCACCACCCCCAACCTCCCAATAAAAAAAAAGGTTAGGAAATGAATGAAGAGATATAGGAAGGCTAAAGATTACACCCACCACCACCAGAAAGGGGTGGGGGAATGAGAACAGCAAATGGAGTCGGAGGAGTTGGGACTCAAACTCGGATGCCCCCACCGCCCTCTCCGCCACTCGCGCACACGCACACACACGCAGTTCCTTCCCCTTCAATGGCTGCTCAGCTACTGAGCCTCCATGACACAGCGCAGCCAACCCCCTATCTGAAGCCCCGCCCAGTACCCCAACGTATTGGTCGAGCCTTCGGGGAATCTGTAGACCAGTGGACAATTCAAATGTCGATCAGGCTTCTGGGCGGGGTGAAACACGACAGCCCATGACCATTGGCCACGGTCGAGCGCGCAGTTAACTCGGATAGGTACAGAAGAGTGTCCGTCTAAGGGGCAATATTTTGAATTCCGGTCGCCCCCCTCCTTTTCTTTGTGTGCTTGGCGCGCTTTCCCCAGGCACCCTGACACTTTTTTTTAAGTGCAGAGGGAAAAGAGATTGACATTCTGACCGAGTTCCCCAAGTTTCCCCCCGGTCTTCAAGCTTACTCGTCCAAGAGACGGACGCCAGGTGCTTGTGCTAACGAACCTTCGCCCTCAGCATGTACAGCGGGCTCGGGGGCTGCCTAGAGGGTGCGAACACGTTAGTGCACGGTCGTTATTCGCATTTATTTTTGCATTTCCCCCCACCCGTTCCCTTTGAGGACCAAAGGTGTGTGTCACAGTGAACGCCTGAAAAAAAGATTTACAGACATAACTTCATGGAAATCGTGACAATAGGTTCGATTTTAAATACAGTTGGCCCTCTTCAGAGCAAGAGATTGGGGAAGAAGTGTAGCCTTCTGGTGCGCCGCGGACCGAAGAGAAGGGACAAGGAAAGAAAATTCCTAGCCTCGTGACAGGCGCGGAGTGGGCCCAGAGTGAGTCGGGCTGCTTCCTCCGGCTTAGCGAGGTTTCCATGGGAATGTGTCTGCGGTGGGATGGGGGGCGGGGCGGGAGGTGGGTATTCTGTCTGTCTGTCCCACGGTTACGGTATCGTGGGGGAGCGATCGCGGGCGCAGTGTGGGGGAAAGGGGTTCTTCATACTCTACAAGCTAAAGAAACTTGAGAAATAGAATTTCTTGGTTTAGTAGATTTCTCATGAGCGATGCTTTCTTTTTCACAGGTAACATGAATATCAGTTCTTGATATAGAATTTCCCCACACAGTTCTACATCCTCACTTTTGATGGCCATTTTTGAAAACATAGGTTATCATTTCCCCAAGTTACTTATAATTTATATATAACACAATTTTGCATGGTGTAATTTAATTGTCTTAAATCCTAATCAATTTGTTTCAAAAAATTCAACATCTCCAAAACTGAGATCATCGGTTTCCCCAAAGTCCCTGTTCCTCCAGACTTCCTTAAGTATGTAATATATGTAAGCTCAGGCTTATTATAAGCCAACCCCAGAAACATCCATCTCAGCCATTTCAGTCTCCGCAATGTGCATGTAACCACCATAGCTACTGCTGGAGGGAGGAAAGAAAGGAAAAAGAATCCATCCTTCTCCCCTTCAGAGACCCAGACAACATGATCAACAAGTTAGGGAAACAGATGGTTGCTTAGACTTTGTCATCTCCTCTTAACCTGGACTAATAACCTCTTTGAAGAAGTCTCCTGCCCACCATCATGGAGACCAGAGGATCAACCAAAAAACTCATCTCCAGGGCCTTTTAACAAAGGCCCAATAGATCATGCTAATCAGCTCAATCAACCCTATTACACTAATTTGATAACCACCATTTTTCCAGTCACTCAGATCTTACTGTCATATTTAATACCTGCCTGTCCCTCCCATCGCTTCCTACATCTCAACAATTCTGCCTTTCAATTCCCACTGCCATCATCCTAATTAAGAACCTTATTTTTTTTATATGGATTAAGGCAACAACCACCTAACAGAGAAGTCCCCTTATTTCTTTCTTTTTCAGCCTATTTGATACAATAATACCAGATTAATCTTAATAAATACCTCTTGTCACTTCAAAGTCATGAATTTAGACAAATAGATCACTTCTTGCTGTGCTGATCAGAGAATAACTTCACGAAGGAGTCATTATTTAACCTGAACCTTGTGATTCTATATTTCTATAGAGGAGATAATTAGGGAGGGCTTGTTGAATAATAAGGGAAAGGAGAGAATGTCTGTGTCTGGAAAGGCCAGATAATTCATAAGGTCAATTGCCTATTGCCAACCTAATAAAATCTAAATTCCTCAAGATTAGCATTCAACGCTCTCAATAATTTAACTGCCAATGGAAGAAGCAGATGACTGACATATAAAACTATTTTAACCAGAATTCAGTTAAAACCTGCAAATATTTATTTTTTTGATGAGCAAAATAATATATTAGAAATTCAGGATTTTGTTGTTCTTTAGTCCTGCTCCTCGTGACCCCATTTGGGGTTTTCTTGGCAAAAATACAGGAGGGGTTTGCTATTTCCTCCTCATTTTACAGATGAAGAAACTGAGGTAAACGGGGTTAAGTGACTTGTGCAGGGTCCCACAGCTAATACTCAGGTCTTCCTGACTCCAGGGCCAGCACTCTATCCACTGAGCTACAGCTTCTTCTAGAATTCAGAATAAAAAGAAAAATAAAATAGCCCTGCAATCAAGGAATTCACACTCTAGTAGGAAGAAATAGTAGGTACACAGATAAATACACTGGTTACTTCAGTGGTACAATGGATCTATGATTTCTTTGAAGTAGAGTTTTCCTCCAATAGTATACATCCCAACCTAGCCACACTCCAAGTATTGACTATTGGGAGAATCAGGAAAGGCTTCATGGAGGAGGCCACACTTGGGGTAAGTTTTAAGGGCAGAAAAACATAGTATATGAATTCAGAAGTAGAAGATGGATTGTTAAAAAAAATTCAGGAAAAAAACACTAATAATATTGTTTGGGTAGGTAAGGGTCTAATGTGAAATAAGGTTAGGAAACGTAGAATGAAGCTATGTTGTAAAAAGCGTCAAACACTTGGCTGAGGATTTTGTATTTTATACTCAAAACAACAGGGAATCACTGATGATTTTTGAGCAGAGGAGAAACATAGTTATACCAAAAGTCAGAAATATATACATTTGAGCCAAAGAAGAAGAAACGACCAAAGTCAGAGGACTGAAGGTGAGGAAATAACGTAATAAAAATAACATAATTTCTATTAGAAATAATAGCTAGCATTTATACAACATTTTATATAACTCCTTCCCAACTATTATCATTACAACTATCATGGGAAGTAGGCACTATTATTCCCACTTTACAGATGAGGGAATTGAGGCAGACAGAGGTCAAGGGACTTGGCCAGGATCACATTGCTAGTAAGTGTCTGATACAGTATTTGAACTCCTCACTCCAGGCCCAGCACTCTCTCCACTGTACCACCTAACAGGTTTACACTTCCGAGTTTCACAATGATGTGACTTCAGACAATTCATTTCACCTCTGGACCTCAATTTCCCTTTCGAAGGAATTGAACTAGATGCTCTATGAGGGCTCCTTCGTCTCTAATAGTTATTCTAAGATCTCTCTGCAGCTTTGGACACTCTTGATCACCTTGTTTTTTTTATTCTTATAAGTTTTCAGGATACTATTCCCTCCTACTTCTCTTCCTACCTATCTGACCACTCCTGTCTCCTTTGCTGGATCGTCATCCAGATCTCACCCTCTAACCATAAGTGTCCCCCAGAGTTTTTTCCTGGATGCTTTTTTCTTCTCCCTCTATACCACTTCACTGGGTGATCTCCGCAGCTCCTATGGACTTGATTATTTTTATGCTGATCTTAACCTCTCTGCCAACCTCCAATCTTGAATCTCCAACTGCTTTCCAGGCATCTTGGACTGTATGTGCAGTGAACATCTTAAATTAAACAAAAAGGAACTTATTAACTTTCTCTGCCTTAAAGCCTCCCACACTTCTAACTTTCCCATTACTGTAAAGGATTTCACTATCTTCCTAATCCCTCAGACTCACAACCTGGCTATTATCCCAGACTCTTCACTGTCTCTTGTTTGCTGTTGTTCACTCATGTTCAACTCAACCTGACCCCATTTGGAGTTTCCTGGCAAAGATGTGGGAGTGGTTTGCAATCTCCTTCTCCAGCTCATTTGACAGATTAGGAAGCTGAGCCAGACAGGGTTAAGTGACTTACCCAGGGTCACTGAGCTAATAAGTGTCTGAGGCTGAATTTGAACTCAGAAAGTTGAGTCTTCCTGAATCCACAGCTGGCACGCTACCCACTGCACCACTCAGTTGCCCTTCTTTATCTCTTACCCTCCCATATTCAATCTATTGCCAAGGCTTGTCAGTTTCACCTTTGCAGCCTCTCAAATACACCACCTTGTCTCCTCTGATACTAGCATGACTGGTGCAAACCCTTATCACCTCATGCCAGGATTATCAAAACAGCCAGTTGGTACCCTACTCAAGTCTCTCCTCACTCCATTTCATCCATTCAGCCTTGTATTTGATAAGCCCCAATGTTTTCCTATGACCTCCAGCATCAAATATAAAATCTTCTGTTGTTCAAAACTCTTCAGAACCTAGCTCCTTCCCTCCCTTTCCTGTCTTCTTACACCTTGATCACTCTTCACTCCCATAGCACTGGTTTCCTCACTGTTTCATGAACAAGACACTCGCATCTTTCTACTCCAGGCATTTTCTCTGACTGTCCCCTTTGCTTGGTATTCCTCCCTCCTCACCTCTACCTGCTGCCCTCCCTGACTTCCTTCAAGTCCCAACCAAAATCCTGTCTTCTATATGAAGCTCTTCCCAACCCTTCTGAAATCTAGCAGCTTCCCTCTTTTTCATATTTTTCCTGCATATAGCTGCTTTGTCTGTATCTGCTTGTTTACTGTCTCCCCAGTTAGGCTGTGGGGGCAAGGACTGTCATTTGCCTCTTTTTTACCCCCAGTGCTCAGCACATTACTTGGCAATTTAGTTACTTGATAAACGTTTATCGACTGACTGAAAGAACAAAATAATTCAAAACGAATATTCCAAAATTATAAAGAAGCTTGATCCCAAAGAAAAACTATGATAAGGAGGCAGCTAGGTGGTGCAGTGGATAGAACATATGCCCTGGAATCAGGAGGACCTGAATTCAAATTTGACCTCAGATACTTATTAGCTGTGTGGCCTGAACAAATCACTTCACTCTGAGTACTTCAAAAAAGAATTATGAGAAGATATTTCCCTTCACCCTTTTGTAGAAGTGGGAGAATCATGGATGCAGAACTTAGCTTTTTAGTTTTTTTCAATGTATTGATCACTTTTGCTGATTTTCTTGCTTTTTTCTTAGCTTTCTATTTTCTTTTTCTTCTTTTAAAAAATTATTATGAAGATAGCTCTATGGTAGGATGGAAAGGAGGGATATAGGGGAAAATTTAGGTCAAGTAAGAGCAAAACACATGAATAAAATTTATTTTTTAATGAGTGTTATGATTTCTTTTTAACTTGACCCAAAAAAGAGATAGGAGAAGATTCATTTGTAGACGTGGTTGGGAAGGGGAGGATTTTTTGGTTGCATTACTCAGGCCTGCTGTATTTTTTTCCCTCATCTTTTTTCTTTTTTTATTACTTTAAAAAAGTATTTGCTATGAAGAATGGTTCTCTGGAAGTGGGGAGAGAGAAACCGAAGTAGTATAAAAACAGAAGATAGCACTCTATCATTTTCAAAACTCATCACTCTTTTTACCCCTAGTAGCAGCTGAAAGTAAACTTGAGTTCCATCGACAAGAATAAGGGAACCTCAGAGAATCAACTAAAAAACTAATCAAGAAGATAAAGAGCAAAATGGATGCAAAATTAATTCACAGAAGTCATAACATTTCTAATACTAAGAAAAACAAAGAGAAGATGATATATGAATTCTATTAAAATAGCTACAAAATGCATAGGGAATCTAACCTACCAAGATATACTCAACCATCTTATAAATACAATTATAAGATACCAGAAATTTTTTTTAAAGATTTAAATAATTGGAGAAGAATTCACTGTTCATCATTGGGGCATACCAACATTATATATATGATGATGCTATGTAAAATAATCTACAGATGTAGGGCTATGGTGAAAAAATTGCTAAGCAGTTATTTTATAGAACTAGACAAAACAACTAGAATTCACTTGGAGGATCAAAAAGTCTAGAATCTTAAGGGAAAACATAAAAAAAGGAATAAAGAGAACATGGCTTTAATGGGTCTCAAATAATATTATAAAATACTAATCATCTAAACAATTTGATTCTAGTTTTTAGAAAAATCAAAAAATAGATCAGTGGAACACACTGAGCAAGACCCAAAAGCAATTGAACTGAGTGAACTAATGTTCAACAAATCCAAGAACACAAATTACTGCTGGAGAAAATGGAAAACTGTCTGGAAGAACTCTTACACCACATAACACAATAAACTCGAAATGGATACACACAAATATAAAAGATCATACCATAAGCAGGAGCACCACATTTTGTTAGGATTTGCCCCAGGAAATTATTTTAAAGTACACATCAATTGAATCCTCCGTCAGAAAGAATATTATTTTTATTCATCAAACTAAAAAAAGCTAACACTTAACTAAACAGTTTTTAAAAATGAACAACTATACCTTACTAAAAACAATATGCAATCTTTTAAAATGACACAAAATACCTTTTCTTTTTGAGATAGAGTGTACCCATTTATACCCACCTGTGGGTTGTATATGCAATGACTCAGTATCACAATAGCAGCACCCACATTGATGCTAGCCTTAAGCATGGTAGTGTATCACTGCATCATGTAGAGAGGGTGTGCAAATGTTTGATTTGGCCATTAGGTGATGCTATGCTCAAGTCACCAGCTAAATAGTCTTGGCACAATCTCTCTGATGTATATTTTCACACCTCTGTGCCATGCTAGCTCTAAGTGGATAAGGTTAGAATTTAGACTCAGGAATGGTGTGAAATATTGCTCATAATTATCTTTTAAAATAGGAAATCCTTGACGCCCCACCTCCCACCAAACCTGGAGTTTTCTTGCCTCTATTGAATGACCCCCTTCATTGTCAGGACCTAGTCAATACTATGGTCATATAAATTAATAGGTGTCATGAAATTTTAAGACAATTGTTATATACTTCCACTCCAGCTTCCACTCCACCATACCCCAGAAACCTCTTAATTCTGGAAGATCATTACAGCCCTAGAATTCACACTTTGGAAGTACCCACCACTCCTGGGGACCCTCCCTCAGATTGGAAGATTCAATTTAAGGAGAATTCCCAGGCTAACCTTTTCTTCATTTCTTTCCAGGCTGCGCTCCATTTTTCTCAGTCCTACCCTGAATTCTGGTAGCTTCCTTCCCTACCCCACTCACTCCACCCCTTCTGCTTCTTTTGATGATTTTATGCAACTCTGCCCCACTTAAATCCAATTCACATGAAAGTCAAGACATCACCCTGCTGATATCATTCCTTCTCTTCAGGAAGGAAGGACAAACAGCATGTATTGTAATCCCAAGGTAAGCTTCTTGAGAGCAGGGATGATCATCTGGCTTGTATTTGTATCTCCATTGCTTAACACAGTGCCTAGCACATAAGAAGAGATTAATAAATGTTGGTTGACTGACTCCAAACAGTTCTTCTAGACAACATTCCTTGCTTGCAGCTGTGGCTGGGGTTTTCTAAACTGCATTCACTCATTGATCGTTGAAAGGGAATATGGTGTATGTGTGTTGAGGGCTCCAGCCTTGGTCTCAGAGTAGAAGTACAGAAGTTAAGAGAAGCAGAATGAAAGAGGACGGTTGTCTCTTACCCCTGCCTGGTTCAGCTCTCCACTAAGTTTCAAAAGATCTCATTTCTCACACTGAGAGACCTTCTCTCACTCAGGTCCCGACTTCTGCTCTCAGTCTGATCACAGATTGTTACTGTTTACTCATCCTTCATTCTCCAAGAGGACCAACAACATCACTTAAAAGTGAATTAGATTTAAGTGAGGCAGGGCTGTGGAAAGTCGTCAACCTCACTCTCTCCTCCAGGATCATCAGAGTCCAGTAGCAAGACGACTGGCAATGGTCCCATATAAATTACAAATGAATGCACTGTCAGAGTGTGGCAAATTTTCTCAGGTACGGGGAACTGGGTCTATACACCACAAATAAATGTTCCACCCTCAGCCACTTGGGGCATCCACAGTAGGGTCTCATTTCTCCAGCTAGTAGTTCCAATCACTATAGACTAGAATTGGGGGATGGGGAGGACCTAGGCACATAGATCCATTACAGTGAGTACTCAGAAGCAAAATACCAATCAAGTAGCTTGTAAAAGCACTTAAGTGAAATGTTTATTGAAAGATATAAGGGGGTATTCCTTCCTACTACCTGGCATGGCCTCACCCCACCAATCAGAGCTTGACCATTTGTGTGAGGCGATTCTGTGTCAGAGCCTGCCTGCCTTCCTAGTTCTGCCTGACCTTCCACAACCTTAGATTAATTATATCTTTGTCATAGTTCTAATGGGGTGCCACACTAATACTCACCATCCATGGTAAATAAAAATCCAAGAGTCCTAATTCCCAAAGCCTTTTGTTATCCCCTGAATGATGGGCAGAGAAATGCAATATTTTCTCAGGAAGAATCTCTCAATTGCAAAGGACAAAGATATACTGAATTCTAAGCCCTATATTACTATACTCTGATCTTGTCACATTCTGGTGTTTCACAGTTTTGTCTCTCCTATGAGAAGACCCTTTGTCTACCACAAAGGTGAAACACCACTGCAGAAATACCCACTTTCAGAGAGGTTATTGGGTCATTTCCCAAGAACCATCCCTCAATAGATCAGTGATAGGGGATGTGAGTTTTCAGAAGAATTGTAAACTAAGATTGTTCCAAATCACTAATAATCATAGAAATTCAAGGAATAAACTCTGAGGTTTCACCTCACACCCTTCAAAGTGGCAAAATGCCTTGAGATGAAGATAGCAAATGATAGAGCCATGGAAAGACAAGTACCCTAACATAATATGGACAAAACTGTGAACTAGCCAAACCTTGCAGGAAAAAATTTTGGATTATATAAGAAAAGTCACTAAACTTTTCATAGTCTTTAATCCAGAAATCAGGGCAGCTAAATAGTGCAGTAGATAGTGTCAGACCTGGAATCAAGAAGACTCATCTTCCTGAGTTTAAATCTGGCCTCAGATACTTACTAGCTGGGTGACCCTGAGCAAGTCACTTAACCCTATTTGCTCCAATTCCTTCATCTGTCAAATGAGCTGGAGAAGGAAATGGCAAACCACTCCAGTATCTTTGCCAAGACAACCCCAAATGGGGTCATTCGGACAGGACTGAAACAACAACAGTCCAGAAATCTCCTTTCTGTACATATATCCCAAGGAGATAAAAAACAGAAAGAAATACCCTATATATGCCATAACATTCATAAAAGCACATTTTGTGGTAGCAAAAAACTAGAAATAAAATGAGTCAAGTCAGCAAGCCTTTATTCAGGGCCTCATATATAGCAGGCATAGTTCTAAACACGGGAGATACAAAGAAAAGCCAAAAACAACCCCTGCTCTGAAGGAAGTTCACAGTCTAAGGAGGGATATAACATGCAAATGACTATGTACAAATAAGATGTATTCAGAATAAATTGGGATGTGGGAAGCAAGAAAGTTCTGTTTTCCACATTCCTAGGTGATAAGGGTTGTGACCTAGCATGGACAGGTTAGAGGTCAGAAGCTAATGAGCAGGCTCAGGGAGCTGTGTGAGGAAGGGCCTATCAGAGAGGAGAACATGGAGTCTCAAGGCCAGGGAAGAGCACTGCGGGAGATCCAAACAGTCTAAGAAGCTCCATCTCTCTGAATGTGTTGTAGTCTTCCTGTAACCTTCCTGGGGAGGCTAACCAGCCATTCAGGGGGAATGGATGTAAAGATTAATAAAGGTTTTCCTGATTTCATAACAGGTATTGTTCTTTGTTTAAGGTGAGCATGTTTCTCACAGTTAGGGGCTTGCTAGATGGGCTCACTTTTAACAGAGACAGTCCACAGAGGGTAGACACTAGTATTAAGGGGCATCAGGAAAGGTTTCTGTAGAAGATGGAACTTTAGCTGAGACTTGGAAGAAGTTGGAGAAATTGGTTCCAGGCAGAGGGTCAGTAAGTAAAAGTGCCTATAACTGAATGGAGAGATGGAATGTCTGGTGGCAAGATCAGCAAGGCTGTCAGTGTTACTAGCCTGAAGAATATATTGGGGGAATGTAAGGTGTAAAGGGACTAGAAAGATAAGAAGGAACCAATAGCTGAAAATATTTTGGTAAACCAATGTAATGAAACACTATTGCACTGTAAAAAAAAAAAAAAGACAAATATAAGGAATTCAGAGAAACATGGGGATACTTATATGAATTGATATAGAGTGAAGTAATCAGAACAGGAAAAACAATATATAATATTACTATAATAACATAAGTGAAAATAAAAGTAAAAGGCAATCCTATTCTGATTAATAGTAAGAATCTTTGATCTCAGGAAACTGATAATGAAATAAAGGGCCTATTGTTGACACCACTGTGGGTCTGCTGGCACCCCCCCACCCTCAACCTCAAAAAAAACCTCTTGTGCAGATATAATTAAAGTAGGTTTGTAGAAGTCAAGGCTGAATTAGGGGAGGTTAATAAAGGGGACAGCAATTTAGCACCTCCTGTGGACCAGGCCTGTGCTATTTTTATACAGATTTTTTTTTTTTTACAGATATCTCATTTGACCCTTACAACAACTCTGTAAGGTAACTGCTTCTATAATCCTCATTTTACACTTGAGGAAATTAAGGCAGACAGAAATTATTTGGCTTACACAGTGTTACACACTAATAAGTATCTAAGGTGGATTTGAACTCACATGTTCCTGATTCCTGGCCCAGCACTCCATTATAACACCTAACAGCCCTTAGGTACTAATGTGGGATCACCTGAAACTAATGGCCAAGCTCTGATTAGTGAGCTGAATTTTTATTAGTTGCTGGAAAAGACTGGTTCCTGCTACAGAATAAAAGCTTGAGGCTATGCTAGCACTGGGTTTGCTTTAACATGACAGAACACCAGCTCCACATGGGCTGCAGTTGTGCAGGGGTGACAAGTGCATCTTTGCCAGAGGAATAAGTCAAGTAAGTTAGCATTTATTTAGTAAGTACTTACTATGTGTCAGGCACTGTACTAAGTGTGAGGAATTCAAACAGAAGAAAAAAGACAGTCCTGCTCTCAAGGATTTTAAATTCTAATGGAAGCAGAGAGAAAAGGGACACACTGAAACATGGTGAAGAAAGAAGTCCATAGAGTCAGAAGTAGGGTCCAAAAAAAAAATAAAGGAATGACACAAGAATAAGGAAAACATGGGATATTTTGTCCACTCATCATATATCTTTGTTACTTGTTTCATTCTTGTCCTTTAATAAATCATATGGTTGGTGTTTCAGTTCCAAGTCCTTACAACAAAGGATCATGCAATCAAGTCCAAGGACAACTGATGTGTAATGGGTAGGATCTGTCACAATGATTGGCTCCAAAAAAGGGAGAAACAGAGAGAGGCATTAGACCTCTGAGATGCCATAATGCCCAATTCAGGCATCTGGTAGCAAGTGACCCAGGAGCTCTGGGCTCTGTGGGAGAAATGTTGCCAATGGGATCAAGGGATGGATGTGTCCTTTGGATCCTGATGGAATATAGCTGGGATATTAGAAAGGGACACAATTGAATGAGAAGAATAAAATGAAGGCTCCTTCTGAAAGTTGTAGAGAAACAAGGTAAAAAGATTGACCCGCTAACAAAGAAAAAAGAAAGTACCTGAAAATCAGAATGGAGTTTTGGGACCATGGGAGAGAGATGATCATCTAATCATGTGGTTGTAGAAGATCATGGAAAGCTGATGTTAATAGAGAAGATCTAATGATCTTCTTAGTAGTGACAGAACTAGTGTGTTTCTGAGGCTAATTTGAACTCAGGTTCTCCTAACTTCATGTCCAGCATACCTAGTTATTAGTATGTTTTCTTCTCCATTAAAATGTGAAATTCTTGGGGACTGGGACCCTGTTTTTGTCTTTCTTTGTATCTAAGGACCTTAGCACAATGCCTAGCATGTAAGTACTTATTCAGTGGTAAGTGGTACAATAAATAGATAGCTGTATCTGGAATTAAGAAGGCTAGAGTTCAAATCCAGCCTCAGATACTCATTAGTTGTGTGATTTTGGGCAAGTCATTTAATGCCTGTTTGCCTCGGTTTCTTCCATGATAAAATGGACATTATAATGATCCCTATCTCCCAGAGTTGTGAGAATCAAATGAGATAATATTTGTAGTGTTTGGCACAGAGCCTAGCACATCATGGTTGCTCGTCCTTCATTCACAAAGAGGATGAAAGTGACATCACTATGTTAAGGTCAAGGTATAGCATGTTTGATTGTGACTGATCAGATGAATGAGTTCCAAAGGCTCTAACTACAGGTTTCTAAATTTGTGCTTCTCATGTTTCTTTTGAGCTACTGTGATTCTGCTTTGCTCATAGAGTACAGTGTCTTCTTTGATGCAGGAGCAACATGTTGGGCAGTCCTGTGCTAGTGTCTCCAGCATCTCACAATCAATTCCAAAGTTCTTCTGAAAGATCTTGAAAACGTCCTTATATTTCTTCTTCTGACCTCCATGTGAGCACTTGCCTTGTGTGAATTCTCCATAAAATAGCCTTGTAGGCAAATGTATGGTTGGCATTTGAACAACATGGCCAATCTATCAGAGTTACTCTCTGTGCAGTAGTCTGAGTGCTTCACAGTTCACCTCGAGAAAGCATCACCTTATCTTGCCAGGTGATTTTTAGATCTTCTTAAGATAATTCAGATGGAAGTGATTCATTTTCATGGCATGGCACTGGTATCCTATCCAGTTTCACAGGCATATAACAAGGAGGTCAGCACAATGACTCTGTAGACCTTCAGTTTGGTAGGCAGTCTGATACATCTTCTTTCCCATAGTTTCCTTCCTTCAGAGCCTCCCAAACACTGAGCTAGATCTGGCGATGCATATGTCAACATCATCTATGTGAAAACCCCTAGAAAACCCCTAGTATAATAGAAAACATACTGTCAAAGTAAGTGAATTTATCCACAGTATTCAACATTTCTCCATTTCATCAACATCACTGTCTCTTCCAGGGTCATAGAAGTCCAGTGGCAAGACAAAAGTCAAGACAGCTGGTGATGGCCCTGGATGCAGTGGATGACTTTGGTGTCTTAGATGTCTAACCAAGTTCTAAGTGATCCACAGTGCCTGCTTCAATCATCTTCATGCCTGTTGGAATAAATTGTTCTCATTCACCCATTCCACCAGGGGAAGGCTTCACATGCTTGGAGTAGACATCCCCAACTCATCAATAGGTTTGAGGCCTGTCAGTTACCTTCAACATAGTTTAGCCTATTTGCCAAGAAGGTTTTACTGGGGTGTATCTGCTGTGCATGCTACAGCTTCTTGGAACCACAGGTGAAAGCTGGGTATATCAGCAGGACACCAAAGGGTTTGGCAGCCTCACGCCAGAGGTACTAGTCTTCCCTGAATAACCTATACTCCCTAGCCCATCATAGTTACTATACAAGTGTTAGTGATTGTGATTATGATTGGTTGTTGCTCTACAGTCCAAATGAATTATAGTTATAAAGGAAATAGAGGAATGATGGCCCCGTGGATCACTGGGGGACTTTTGGACTGTCAGTAGACTAGGCAAAAGGGAATGATTTAGAAATGTCCCTGCCATCATAGCAGAGCTACCGTACATGCTCTTGCTCTTCTCTGGCCATATTCATGCCATGAGCCTGCACTCTGGCCTACAGGCTTGATTCGCTTGTATCCTTGTATAATAACTAAGATTCTTCCCCTTTGAGAGATGGATGGTTTCATTTGTGAAAAGGGCAGAATCATGGACAGTTCTGAGAGAACACCACTCAGAGAAAAGTGTTTGGTGAGAAACACAAATCATTCTGAGAAGACTTGAAAGAAAATAGGCCTTCAGGGAAAAAATGCTTACTGATGACCAGTGTCTTGTTTCTCAGCTGGTAAGTTACATATGATTCCTATTAGGACTTTGAGTTTAATGGTTGGGAAATTCCAATAACTACAACTTTTTGGTGAATATGAAACAAGCTCATGTTGACTATTTCTAGCATGGTTGACATATGTGTGAATTTTGGCTTCCTAAGATAGAGGAATTTATAACTAAAGAATTGAGATAAGATGATCCTGCTTTGAGGCAGGAGAGAACAGAACTGAGATAGATGCAGAAGGAGCCGAGTTAGAGACAGAAGCTGGGTCAGAGACCAAAGAAATAGAGCATAACTGATTGAGGGAAAGAGGTGGCTGCTGAGAGCTGATTGACAGAAGAAAAATTCTTTCTCCTTAACACAACTAACTGGAGGAAAAAAATTATCTGCTTTGCTATTTACTGCCACCTATAACTTGAAAAGGGCTCAGTCCTCCTAGCTAAGCTAAGAGAACAGAACTGATACTTTGCATTTGCCACATTTAGAAAAACTGCTCGTTCTGAAGAGCACTTAGAATCCAGCCAAGGAACAGTTCTAGTGGAGCAGCCAGTGAAGAAGCAGCCCTATCCAGTCATCACATTAGTTACAGGCTATTCCAGAAGAGGAAAACAGACATCAAGGCCTGCAGGCCAGAAATGTGTACCCATTCATGGGCTTCCATGATATAACCTTATAACTTTGTGCCCACTCTCCCCCACAGACATGTACATTGCCATCAGCATACCAAGGGAGTACCAAGAGAGAGTACCAAGAGCATAGTAGACTTTTATTTCTGCTTTGCCTTCTGTTCAGTAAAAGTTCCTGATTAAGATTAATGGTGTCATCTTGGCGATTAATTTAAATAGGAAGCACAATTGGTGTTGTTCAATCATTTCATTTGTCATTAATTCTTCATGACCCCATTTTGGCATTTTCTTGACAAAGCTACTGAGGTTGTTTGCCATTTTCTTGTCCAATTTATTTTACTGAAAAGGAACTGAGGCAAACAGGGTTAAGTGACCTGCCCAGGGTCACACAGTTAGTAAGTGTCTGAGAACAGATTTGAACTCATGTCTTCCTGACTCCTGGCCTAACACTCTAGCCACTGTTCCACCTAGCTGTCCCTTAGGAAGTACATTAGTCAGAGTATAAGAATTCTAATTATGAATATTGAAAGCGTATTCCCTTTGCAAGATTATTGCAAGTCCCTGAGACTGATTTGTAGTAGCACAGTTAGCCCCGATGGAAACCCTAACCTGACTGTGTGGGCATAGGTTGAGAGATAAGTGAGCTAGCCCAGAGAGGGAAGACAGAAAATTGAGGAGGCTTGCAGTATTAAAGCTTTGTGTCATTTCCACACCTAGCTGTGGGGGCTAGGCCCATGCTGCACTTAAACTATATGAGTTGTACTTCAGCTCTGATTACTCATTTTAGCATATCACCAAGCCTGGACCAGGACATATCCTCCCTCTTTCTTCCTCTCCTTCTTGCTTTTATTTTTATTTTCAGTTCTGACTTCTCTCTTTCCCTCTAGCTCTTTTCCCACCCTTGAGAAAGCAAGAACTACAATACCCATTATGTATATGTATATATATATATATATATATATATATGTATGTATATATATATACATATATATGTATATAAAGTGATACAAAACATATTTCTACCATTTTACAGGGCAAGGCAAGAAAAATAAATGAAAGAAAATATGCTTCAATCTGCACTCAGAGCTTATTACTTTTCTTTCTGGAGGTAAATAGCATTTTTCATCATGAGTCCTTTGGTTTTGTGCCATGAATCGATTTATTGGTCAGAGTATGTCGTTCAGAGTTGTTGCTGCTGTTGTCCATAATACGTCCTAGCTCCGCTCACTTCACTTTGCATCAGCTCATATAAGTCTTCCCAGGTTTTTCTGAAATGATCTCCTCTGTCATTTCTTATAATAAAGTAGTGTTTGATTGCAATCATATTTCACAACTTGTTTAGCCATTCCCCAATTGATCCAATTGAAGGTATCCCTTGAGTTTCCAATTCCAAAAAAAAGCTACTATACATATGTTTGTACATATGGGTCTTTTTTTCTCTTTGATCCCTTTGATTCAGAGCTAGTAGCAGCATTTGCTGGGTCAAAGAGTATGTCTAGTTTTATAGCCCTCTTGGTGGAGTTCCAAATTGTTCTCTAGAATGTTTGAACCAGTTCACGACTCATCAATAGTGCCTCAATGTAGCTATTTTCCCACATCTCCTCCAGTATTTGTCATTTTCCCTTTCTGACATCTTAGTCAATTTAATGAGTGTGAGGTGGCACCTCAGAGTGGTTTTAATTTATATTTCTCTTTAAATCATTTAGAGTATTTTCTCATATAACTACTAATAGCTTTGATTTCTTCTGAAAACTACCTGTTCATATCCCTACTCTCAATATCAAAGTGGGCACAATGCATATGAATGTGGTATTTGTGCCAACAGAGATTGCTGTGTTGGCAGGTTTGTATTCTTTTGAAGTGCTTGAGTGGTATATCAGGAAATGGCAGTGTTAGAAAAATAAAAGGAAGGATCACAGATAATAAAGTAGACAATTTTGATTACATAAAATTAAATTTTTTCATAAATAAAACCAATACAGTTAAAGTTATAAGGGAAACAGATATTTAAAAAAACTTCAGAAAGTTTTTCTGATACATGTCTAATGTACAAGATATATAAAGAACTGATTCCAATTTATAAAATCAAGAACTATTCCCCAAAAAATAGATGGTCAAAGGAAGTTCTAAAAGAAAAAAAAATCCAAGCTATAAAACAGAGACATGAGAAAATGCTTCAAATCACAAATGTAAAGAGAAATGTAAATTAAAGCAACTCTGAAGTTTCACCTATCAGGTTATTAAATTTGACAAAAAAGGGAAGTGAGAATTTTGAGAGGTATCATAGAAAGACAAACACACTAATGCACTGTTAGTGGAGCTATGGATTGTTACAGCCATCCTGGAAAGTAATTTTTTTAACCATGCCTCAAAAGTTACCAGTTCATGACCCAGTAATACCATTACTAGGCCTAGATGTGTGGACTAGATATGTGGAAGAAAGTAAAGTGTAAAAATATTAGAAAGGTAGGAGGGGACCAGGTTGTAAAGAACTTTAAATGCCAGAGATTTTATATCTGATATTAGAGGTAAAAGAGATCTACTGGAATTTATTACGTGGGAAGGTATAAAAATGGTTAGACCTATGCTTTGTCAGCTAAGTAGAGGATGGATTAGAGTGGGGAGAAACATGAAGCAGGAAGACCAATCCGAAAGCTATTGCAAAAGTCCAGGTGAGATGTGATGAGAACCTAAACTAGGGTGGTGGCTGTGTGAATGGAGAAAGGGGGATAGATGTTGTGATAGTAGAAATAAGATTTGGCAATGGGTTGGATGTGTGAAGTGAGTGGAAATGAGGAATCAAGGATAACACCAAAGTTACCAGATTTGGTTAGGGGGAGGATGGTGGTATCCTCGATATTTGAAGAAAGAGGGGTTGGGGGAAGATAATGAGTTCTATTTTAGCCATGTTGAGTTTGAGATGCCTTTAGGACATCTAGTTTAAGATTATTGTTTGTCCTTCACTTCTAAAAGGATCAATGACATCACAAAGTGATGTCTTGACTTGAATGTGAATTGAATTTAAGTGAGGCAGAGTTACACAAATTCATCGACCTCATTTTCTCTTCTAGAGTCATTGGAGTCTGGAGGCAGTACAAAAGTTAAGATGATTGGTGATGACCCAGGATGCAGTGTCTTTGGTGTCTTTGATGTCTAACCAAGCTCCAAGTGCTTTGCAGTGCCTGCTTCAGTTGCCTTCATGGATATTGGAACAAATTGTTGTCATTTACCCATTCCATCAGAGGAAGTCTTCATATACTTGGGGTAGACATTCCCCTAAATCATGAATGGGTTTGTGGCTCATTGATTACCCTTAACCTGGTTTGGCCTGTCTGACAAGATGGTTTTACTAGGATGTGGCCCCTACATGTGCTACAGTTTCTTTGGAACCACAGGTGAGAGCTAGGTGAAATCAGGTGGCCACCAAAGGTGGAAAACAGCCCTGAAAAGGGCTCAGCAAGTCCTCAAACCCTTCCTGAACACCCCAGTTCAAGGAATCCAAAAAGTACCTAGTGAGTTATAAGTAGAGCTCATGAGGGAGACCGAGGCTGAATATATAGCTCTGGGGTCATGCTTTTGCCTTTCTTTGTATCACCAGTATTTGGCACAGTATCTGGCATATAGTAAACCTTAATAAATGTTTGTTGACTTGACTTGGGAATCATCTGTATAGAGATGATAACTGAACCCTTGAGATCTGATAAAACCTCCAAGTGACCGTATTAAGGGAAAAGAGAAAAAGTCCAAGGACAGAGCCTTGGAGAATGCTTACATTTATTAGGTATGGCATAGATGAAGATCCCGCAGAAGAGACTAAGAACAAGAGGTCACTTAAGTATGAGATCAAGTAATAGAAAACAATATGATGAAAACCCAGAGAGAAAACAGCATCCAGGAAAAGAGAATCATCAGCTGTGTCAGGGGTTTCAGAGAGGTCAAGAAGGACAGGGATTGAGAAAAGACCATTAGATTCAGCATTTGGGAGACCACTGGTGACTTTGAAGAAAGAAGCTTCATTTGAATGCTAAAGTAAAAAGTCCAACTGCAGAGAGTTTAGAAGAGATTGAGAAGTGGAAACATTGTAGTATAGATGACTATTAGAAATTAAGCTGAGAAAAGGAGATATTGGACAATAATATGGATGGCTGGATCAACGAAAAATGAGCATATTTATAGACAGTAAGAAAGGAACCAGTAGATAGGGAGAGATTAAAGATTAAATAATGGAGACAGCAATAGATAAAATCTGCTGGAGAAAACAGGAAAGTATGGGATTAAGGGGGGATGCAGAAGGGTTGGTCTAGGAAAGGAGAAAGATCAGCTCTTTATCTTAGACAGCAATAATGGACAATATAAAAAGAGAAGGTATCTGAGTCAGATGAGGGGGGTGGAAAGAGAGTCCTCAGGAGATGGCGCCAGTGTCTTCAGTGAATTATGAGGTGAAGTCTTCCATAGAGTAGTGGAGGGCTGCAGTGTGAGGATTGAGAGGTAAGATAGTTTGAAATGGCTGCTGTAGAAAGTACTGAATTGATTAGGAAGGAGTAGACTGATTACCTAGCAGCAAAAAGAACCCTATTGAAGAATAAATTTATAGTAGACCCAATCACTGTGTGGGTTTTCCCCCCTCCAGTTCCATTCATTAGCATGTGTAAGAATAAAGGAGAACAATAGGGGAAATAATGCAGGGTAGGGTTTGGCCACACAGGATCCAATATAGAGCAAGAGGTAGAGATTTGAGAACAGAAATTAGTATAGAGTTGAACTGGTTCACCAACTTGTCAAATAAGCAAGAGAGAAGAGTATATCTAATGTGTGGCCTTGGAAGAAAGTGACGGATGGAGGAAATGGAGGTCATGGTGAAGAACAAGGGTAAGGGGCATAAGTCAGAGGGAAAGATAGAGTGATAAAATATTATGATCAGATAAAGGAATTTTATATTATGATCAGATAAAGGAATTTTATAGTCCAGGAATACAGATGTGGAACATGCTGGAATAAGATCAAGTTCAAAGCTATGGTTTCCTCTGTGTGTATCTGGGGGAGAATGGAAGATGATGGGGATTAAGCAGATTAAGGAACCTGGATATTAGGGTATTTCTATGTATGCTGAAGTTCCCTAGGATGAATTCAGGAGTTGTGGTTGAAAGAGACTGAGCCAGACACTCAACTCATTGAGGAAGGAAGAAGGCTATCCTAGGAGTTGGTGGTTAATGCCTTCTAGGATCTGGATTGTGTGATAAATTTGGAAAGCATGAGCTTTAAAAGAGAAGAGGTTACTGAGTGATGATTATAAGGGACAGTCTGGAAATGATCATGGGGAAGTAGGGAATATTCTAACTCCTCTACCATGTAGCCAGTACTAGAAAAGGAACTCAAGGAAGCAGTGTCATCAGGTGAAAGTCAAATCTTAGTGAGTGCCAGAAGATGAAAGGAGTGAGAAAAAAAGAAGTTTAAGATGAAAGGAAGTTTGTTAATTATAGAGCAGGCATTATAGGAGGCACAGAGAAAGAAGAGAGTAGGTAAATTCATAGTACAACTTAGGGATGGGGAGAGTAAGAGAATGGTTGGAGGGAGATGAGGCCCAAGATGGTTATCTGGGGGCTCAAAATCACTGAGTTGAGGAGAATATTAGAATGTAGCCATATGCTAACCACTGAAGAGTAAGTCGAGGCAGAGCATCAGTATCTGTAGTGTGATCTGTTGAAGAAAGAAAGGTAACTAGACTGTTCAAAGTTCTCCCTCAAGGGATAGATCCTCAGAAGTCTCTGGGGCTAAAACAGAAGCCAGAAGGTAAGTGGCATGATCTTGTTCCTAGAGGACTGACTGGAGTAGTCCTTGTTAGTGCTTTGATGAAACAACATTGGTGGGAGACCTTTACCAAATCCAGGATACACATTTGTGTGGCTTCTCTTGCATGGGGCTCATAAATCCTATCTGTCATCTTGTCATTCAGTCATTTTCAGTTGTGTCCAACTCTTCATTACCCTATTTGGGGTTTTCTTGCAAAAGTAGTGCCATTTCCTTCTCCAGCTCATTTGATAAATGAGGAACTTGAAGTTAGCAGCATTAAGTGACTTGTCCAGTGCCACACAGCTGGTAAATGTCTGAGGCCCATATTTGAACTCAGGAAATCTTGACTCTAGGCCCAGTGCTTTATCCACGGCCCTACCTAGCGGCCAACTAGATACTGGTAAAAACATCATCTTTCCCAGGAGCAGCTCCTGTACTGAGTATTGTACTTGATTGTCCAATGAATAGGAACAGGCAAAGATTTGATGTCTCACAATAAGGACCAGTGGATGACAAGGTCGATTAGTGTCACAAAAGGTTATTCTAGCTCTATAGGCTCTATAGGCTACAGGCCTCCCCCACCTGAGTTACGGGGAATGGTCTAATCCCCTTGTCCCACAGTGTCCAAAAATATTTATTGGTCTATAGGAGGAAACTCGGATTTGATTTCCTGTACCCAAAGGTTCCTTGGGGTACAATGGCAGTCAACTTCCCATTTTTTTTGCCACTTTGGAGGCCTGCAAAGCAGCAGAGGCAACCACCAACTCACTTGATTAATCATTGTTCATAAAGATTATGATATTCCACTTGAGTGCAGAGAAAAATCAGTTATAGAACCCTTCATTTGTATAAAAGGGAATGTTTTATTTATTTATTTTATTTATTATTTGGCTTACTCTGAACCCAAATCTAAGCTTGTGAATCCCCATTTCCATGGAATTTCAATCCATAATAAAATGTATAATATAATAAATCAAAGGGATTTTACTTAAAACACAATATAAGATAAATAACACAGATTTAAGTCAAGCGGTAATCAACTCAACACTCATGGCATAATTCTACCTCCCAAGTAAAAGATATAATCTCCTGCAGGTAGTGAGGTTTAAGGCTTAAGCCTCTCACTTGAAAGAAGTAACCTCTGTATACAACAGAGATACAAAGTAAGGAAATGGTAGCATAGGAAAGTAAGTAGGCAGGAATGACTGAGGGGGCTAAGGATAGTTGTTCTCTCTGTAAATAATCCTCACCCACTGGCAAGCTGCTGAAAGTGGAGATAGGTGTAGGGAAGCAACAATGTTTCCACCAGCAAAGATTGCAAATTGGCGTTCATTTTGTTCCCCTCTCTCCCTTCATTCCAGGTTGGTTTATATCTCCTTCTCTAGTCTCAGAGGTTTTGTATTTGACTTCATTTAATATCTCCCAGTTTATACTCTCTCCTGCAAATCTACTTGGAGTTAGCTATTAATATCACAGTGACTGAAAAGATTTGTGATCTTCCAGAAAGAAAAACCAGTACTCCATTTTGTCTTAATTGATGAACCTCTCTCTGGAAGCTAGACATACCTTTCACCTTTCCCAGACCAACCAGTTTCCCTGTCCTCTATTCATGGAGCTATTACTGATTACACAAAAAGGAGTAGTGATCATTAATTTATATAAAAAGGAATAAATAACATAATAAATGCTTACTGACTGAGAAAAGAGTAAACAGGAGGAAGTTCATCTGATAGACAGTGATCAGAATCAAGCACTTATGAATCTCTGAACAGAAAATGTTTTTTTCTGCTCAAATCACTTCCCCATCATGGGAAGGAAGGAGAGCTAGACGTTGGAGGAGTTACTCAGTTAAAACAGTAGTGTCTTTCCTGAACTGAGAGATAGGGAAGATGGATCGTGACTTTAAGGGGCACTCGGCTTATTACACTAAAACCATTGTCCTCATTAGCACAATAAATGCCTTCATCAGTCTCAGTGGCAACAATTCTGCAGTTTGTCATTATCTTTCCAAAGGGAAAAGCTGGGGATAGGTAGGTGTCTCAGTGCTTGGTCTCTCCCCAGGTAAAGCCAAGAAGTCACATGAACACTAAATCTGCTTCCTCGTTCTCTTTCTAACATCTCTCCTAGAATTAACTGAGCAAAGTTCTGCAATCCCCCAGTTCCAAAATACCAATACTATCTCTCATCCCATGGAAATTCCAATATAGCGTTACACAAACTTCTAGAAACTGAAGGTTGTGATTAAACTCAATTCTGTTTCTATGCTGCTTTTCAGTATGGCATCAAAGGTTGGGAAATGGAAGAGACATTTTAACAATTTTCCCATCAGCAAAATACTGTAGCTTCAATGTCTGGGAAACCTATAGAAACACTGAAACCTTGCAAAAAGCCTTATTGCTTCTTCTCAGAAACCAAAGATGGGAAAGATTTCCTGCTGCTTCTAATACCGGGAACATAACTACCAACTGAGCCAGACACGATGATGTCTCATGTCATGATGAGAACTCTGACATAGACTAGATGCAGTTCTCCACCTACCCAATATTATCTTGTCTGTCTTGATCTCGTATCTTATTCACTAGCCCTCTCATGAAAATCACGTCCTCTTTTCAAAAAAGACATGCTTGAAAGCTGCTGACTCACTCACAGGCTTCTGGGAGATGCAACTCAATGATACCCATAACCCCTCTGCATTATTTTAACAGTAGGCAATGGAACAACCAATCATCTTTAAGACAATAAGACAACTAGGCAACTAACTTACTGTTCAAGGGTCTGGTTTATATGTATGTACACCAGAGGGATAGAATTCAGAGCCTAAGAGTGCTGCCTAAACCAGATTAAAATGTAATTGGAAAATGTTTAACAAAATGAATTAAAACACAATACAACATTTCCAATTTGTGGTTTTCTAAGTCAATATGCAGCTCACAGGGATCTATTTTTATTTGAGTCTGACACCACCGGTATATTAAAATAGGACTGATAGAAAACCTGGAAGGACTTATATGAACTGATGTTGAGTGAGGGTAGCAGAGCAAGAAGAACATTGTACACAGTTACAGTCACAACAATGACTAACTTTGATAGACTTAGCTCCTTTCAGAAATGCAAAGTTCTAATACCACTCTAAAAGACTCATGATGGAAAAAGCTGTCCACATCCAGAGAAAGAGCTATGAAGTCTGAATGCAGATCAAAGCATACTATTTGCTCTCTCTCTTTTTTATTTTGTCTTGTTTTGTTTCTTCTTTCTCATGGCTCATTCCATTGGTTATAATGCTTTTTTACATCATGACTAATGTGAAAATATGTTTAATATGAATGTATATAGAGAGCCTATATCAGATTATATGTTGTCTTTAGGGGAGAGGGAAAGGAGGGAGAGAAAATTTAAAACTCAAAAGCTTATGGAACTGAATGTAGAAAACTTAAATAAATATTGTTTAAAAAGCAAAGAAATTTTTTAAAATAATAGAGATGATATGCTGGTGACTTTTTACCTGGAAGACCATGAATAGTATAATCCAAAAATGAGACATAAACTCAGGACCTCAATCATACACAATATAAGAGAAAAGATTATGGAACCCAAAATTTTCCTTGAGGAATAGGCATGTAGCGTCAGCAGGAGGAGGAAGTTAAGCAGTGAGAAATCTAGCAGAGGGAGAATTAAGTTCTGGTCAGGGTTTATAACATCTTCCGATTGGTGATCTATGCTTAGAAGGAGAAGAGGTATGACTGTGACAAAATTCCTGAGAGCTGCCATTAAGGGTAAAGGAGAATCTGTAGGGATTGTTTTGTCTAGCCAGCTCCCAGGCCATGCAAATTGCCTTAAGGCCTCAATAAGCCTCAAGGAAATAGCTTTGCTGGAAGGGGAAGAGTTGAATTGGTAACTTTTCTCCTATATTTCTTCTTCCAAGTCTCTGTTTCCCTTACAACAACAATAATAATAATATAAAGTATGAATCATATAAATTATTATTAAATTAAATATATTAATTATATAAACATTAATAATGACATTATATTAATGCTTAAATTACTAATTATTTCTGAATATTAATTAAATAACTAATGGTGATGATAGCAACATGAAGTATTAATGTTCAAGTAATAAACATTGACATCAATATTATATTAATATTAATGTGAATTATTTATTAATGTCAATTAAATAATTACTGGTCATGATAATAACATGAAGCAATAATAATGTTATAAACATTAATAACAATGTTACATTAATGTTAATATTACTAATTATTTCTTAATATTAATTAAATAATTACTGGTGGGATGATAATATGAAGTATTAATCATAGGAATGATTCATGGTCTAGTTCCCTAGATGCTGGGCTTTCATGAACAGGTGCAATCTTGGGGAGAGCACCCCCCAAAACTCAGCTCTTGGGATTGTATTGCCCACACACAAAGTTTACTTGGGGAAGTTCCTGAACATAGCTCATATCTAGATCTCTATGGATTTGTATAAAAGTGTCCCTTAGATTCCTATACAAGCCCTAACAATAACAAAGCATTTATTGGATATAGGAAAGTCTTTATTCCACCCTACAGAAAATGCAAAGTGCTCACTGAAACCCATGAACAGTCAATAAAATTCTCTCCCTTCCCCAAGTCCTCTAGCCTAACAGCTTTCCCCTGTTTAACATTCCTCAGATGGTGACCAAACTTAGGGTGATAAATGGGGTAGCCTCCCTATCTTCCAATGACCCCCCACTTTCTTGCAGATTCCTACACTGTCCCCCTGGACTCAGTGCCACCCTGTGGTTTGAAGACCCTTCCAAAGGGAAACATATTACCTAACCCCTAACCCTACTTCTTTTTCTAAAATATGGTAGCTTTCTCTGCCAATCAATACCTTTTATGACTATTATATTACTATAGCCCATCTCATGACTCAAGGTGCCAGTGATGTAGGAATTTCTGTTGGTGGAAGTAACTTTAAACGATGGACCAAGTCCTTGTGTAGAATTGAATACATTTATTACTAATCATACACTGAAACCAACATTGCAAATCCTATTTCTCCAATATAAGAAATATACGTACTAAGCATAGTGTGCTAGAACTTTTTGCTTGCATAGTGAGAGTTAATAATATTTTTGAAATGTATAATTTCTTTGCAATTTTCACAGAAAGAAAACAAAAAATCTTACCATGCAAGTTTTATTAGTATCCCCACCCTCACCCTAAGATAATGTTAGTTTATCTAAGGTCATTCTCAGGATAATTGTTAATACCTAGACTGAGCGAGCAGTCACCCTGAGATAACAGCTGTCTCCTAGGGTCATGTGTCATCCTTTAGGTAATTATGAGAAACTGCCCAGTACAAGCCTTTCACTAATATAATAGTTATTTCTATCTAAGTCCTATGAGGGTGTTAAAAGTGAAACAAAGATAAGCTGACCAAAAGATCAATCAAAAGTTCAAAAAGGTTGTCTACAAGGTAAGCCCTGTATAATTTTGTCAGTCTAGATTCCTAAAATCTTCAAGGCAAAATCAAAATGAGACTTTCCTGACAACCACATCAGAAGTAAAGCTTTTTCTCTATATGAGTAGAGTAATCCAGTTTCAAATCACACTTCATATGGCTTCTTGAGCATTTATTTCTGTCTTCCATCCACAGACAAAGAAGCTGATACAGCTCCCATGGGTATAGGAAAGCCTACAAGAAATAATGGCTCATCCAAGATCTAGGAAGTATATCAGAGGCAGCCATGTAGCACCTTGATCCCTCAACTTGGGACCAGCCAGCTGTGCTATATTCTTTAATACACTCCACTTAGATACATAATCTGTATTGGGCTCTTTTTTGGTTTTTTAGTGGCATATTGGTAACATTTACCCTGTATCCATCTATTTAAAGAGCATTTACTGATAAATGTTGGAGAATGAGCAGGAGAGTGATCACCTCTCCAACCTCCAAAAATTACCCCACTCAAATTCAGGATAAAAGGCTAAATTTCAAGATTATTATGTTTAGGAAATCTCCCTTCTAATTGGGAGGCTGGGGTTCAGAAACAACATTTTCTAGGAACTCCTCCCTTCTATATTCCTAAGGTTAGGTCTCAGGAGGGGAATCAGTGCACTTTCAGAAAGCTGGGATTCAGGAATTCAGGAAATCACCTCTCTAAATTAAGCCCACACTACACTTAAATCACTAAGTACAGTTGTGTGATATTCTCTGACTGTTCAGCAGCCTATGAGGCAGGTGGTGGGAATAATCCAGGATTGTGACTTGGAAAGGGATAAGTAACAATTTGGGAAGGGATGTAAGGGATTTGAGTTGATAATAGTAGATTGGAGCTGGTTAAATATAGGAGTTTTGGGGTAAGGGAAAATTGAAGTTATAGCGGGGATAATGACCCAAGAAAGGACAGAAAGATAAAGACTAGAAGTTCTAAGAGGGTGAATAATATGCTTAAGAAGGATGAAACATAAAAAAGAGATATAATAAAAGACCATGGTCATACAGAGCAGAGACATCAAACTCATGGTGGCAAAACTCCTGAATATCTTGAACCAGATTAAAATATAATTGGGAGATGTTTAACAAAATAAATAAAAATACAATACAATGTAGATAATGTTAGTTTGTGATTTTCTAAGTCAATATGCAACCCACAAGGATTATGATTGATGAAGTAGAATATTTATAGACAATAGTGAGATCCAGGATGTGATCATTAAATATTCATTTGTTGTCCTCAATTAAAAGGAAAAAAAACAATATTTAAAATCCTATGAGTTATGTCAATGCAACAAAAATATATATTAAGCAACCTACCACCACAGAAAAGGACTGCTCAGGTTGGGAAAGAGGGGTGGAGTACTCACTGTCTCTTTTACCCACTAAGGGTCCTTCTCTTTGCTTTGGTCATATACAATTCTGGGGGAATTCAATCCTGGGGGGAACTGACCTCTAAAGAGAGGGATTGACTCTTTTTCTAGAACCCTCCAGTTCTTTGAAGGAAAAATCATTTAAACGAGGTTAGATTTGATTCAAGTCTAGAAACTCCCCAAAAAGAGAGCAGAAAAACACTAACGGAGCAACATAAATCTAGAAAAGAATACCTATTTATTTCTTCTACGCAAAAGAAAGGCTTAGCATAAAAGACTCACAAGCATGCAATGGCAAAGACTTAAACAAGCAACAGTAACTTTTAACTACTGCTATACTCGCTGAGTAGGTGATACATGAAACATTAAAATATGAAGCACTGAGTGGGCATTTCACATTAACCTTGGCTCTTCACTGTGTCATTCAAGGTCCATAGCTTCTGTTAAGTAAAGAGAGAATTTAGGCTCTTTCTGTCCACAGTTATTTTTTTTCTTCCAAGTATTGGTACAGGAGCTGTAGGGGCCTACTTCCTATGGTGTTGTTTGTCCTTCATTCTCAAACAGGACCATGACATCAAGGAGGTGATGCCATGACTTGCAAGTAAATTGGTTTTAAATGAGGAAGGGCTGTGCAAAATCACCTCTGGATTCTTCTGAGTCCAGTGGTGAGATACAGATCAGGACAATGAGATGGTGGTGCAGCCCACTCCAATGGAGGGAACCAGGAGCTCTAAAATTCACAAGGTTACCTCCAAGGCTAAAAGAATCTATCTCAGGATTGCTATTCAGTAATCTATGCTCAGGAAATGAAACACAAGGTAAAGAGGCAACCAGGGATTCAGGCTCAATTTCTACTAACAGAGCCCCTTCTCTAGTTGCCATGAACACTGGCCATTTCTACTGGGGTGGGTCCCCTCTCTACCTGTTACAGGAAGTCCCTGGAATAGACAGAGTTAAAAGTAACACATTCTAGAGAGAGAAAAGAAAGAAGACTCAACTTCTTTTAGAGCCTACTGAGTGAGTCATTTGTATCAGTTCATGTAAGTCTTCCCACATTTTTCTGAAACCACCTTGCTTGTCATTTCTAATAGCACAATAGTAATCAATTATGATCATACATCGCATCTGGTTCATATATTCCCCAGTTGATGGGCGCCTTGAGAAGGAAAGTTTCAAGGAGGATGTGGTATTTAAGTTAAATAGGTAGGAATTCAATAGGCCAAAAAAAAAAAAGGATGGGGAGGAAAGGAATTCTAGGTATAAGGTACAGCCTGAACACAAGTATGGAGTCATGAGAGATCAGTGCATACTGAGGAGGCAGAAAATTCTGTTTAGCTGAAGTGAAGAAAAGAAAGAAAGAAAAAGAAAGGTGAAAAATATGTGCTTCTGTCTATATTCCCATTCCATCAGTTCTTTCTCTGAAGAAAATTTGCTCTGAAAAATGCTCTGAAGGCATTCATCATGAGTCCTTTGCAATTGTCTTGGATTACTGTATTGCTAAAAATAGCTAAATTATTCAGTTGTTCATCGTACAATATTTCTATTACTGTGTACCATGTTTCCCTGGTTCTGCTCACTTCACTCTGCTTCAATTCATTCCAGATTTTCCTGAAATCATCCTCATTATTTCTTATAGTACATAACATTCTATTACAATTATATACTACACCTTGTTCAGCCATTCCTCAATGTACTTCCCCTCAATTTCCAGTTCCTAGTCACCACAAAAAAGAGCTGCTATAAAAATCATTGTACAAATAGATCCTTTCTCCTTTTTAAAAAATCTCTTTGGGATATACACCTGGTATTGGCATTTCTAGATCAAAGAATTTGCAGTTTATAGTCCTTTGTTCATAAGTATCGAGTCTCAAAGGAAGACAAGGAAATTAAAAGAGCAAGAGGAGCATAGGGAGAACATTCCAGACAGTTAGGATATCATTTCATTACTGATTACAGCACAACTATAACACTGAGAATATTTAAAATTATAATTTCTTCAATGTTTAAGACAAAAGAAATAGGAAGAACTATTATTCAGATATTGAAGATAATTGTAATTCTCTGACAAGAAGATACAACAAAACCTACATCCCAATAAAAGACTATTAATTCAAACCAATGTATCATCATTTTAAACTAATATATAATTCCACAATAGTATGTATATGTAATGAATATTTGAATTATATTAAAGAGCTGAAAACTGAAACTTGAAAAGCTGTATCAAAAATTGCAGGGGTCAAAGATGATGAGTACAGAAAAGGGGCCATTGAAGTGTATTCTGAGAAAATCACTTGGAGAGAGAAATTTCATCAGCATGGGGACAAAAGTGAAATTGTAAGAGATCAAAGAAACAAATAGGAAGCACTTGGGGAACATTAGATAACCTTTTCAAGACCTTCAACAGGAAAGGGGAGGAAGGTGATGGAAAGATGACAGAGAACAAAGGAAGACTTTTCTTCTAAGGAGAGCTGAATGTTTATAGTAGACAAGAAGAAGTAAGTGGTAAGGGAGAGATTAAAGTTACATGAGAGAAAGGGGATGACTACTAGGAGCAAGATCCCAGAGAAATTGGGGGGAAGGGAATCAAAGGTGCAGGTAGAAGGATACCTTTATGCAGGATTGTATAGGGAATAGAAAACCGGTCTGGGAGCTAAGAAGAGTCCTATCTCTGACACATATTGGCTGTATGATCCTGACCAAATTATTTAACCTCCCAATGCTCTAGATACTTCTCTAAGACCATAAGTTTTTCAAAACCCTTTCCCTGGCCAGGATTGCCAGTTCACCATTCACTTTCCATCCCACTACTATTTTCAGTTCCCTTTTGAGTAGTTTCTTCCCCCATTAGAATGTAAGATTTTCGAGGACAGAGACTGTATTTCTTTTTTGCTTAATTTGTATCCTCTGTACTTAACACATAGTAAACTTTTAATAAATGCCTTTTTCCTTCCTTTCTTCCATAAATTGCAAGAAAGGTACTGATAATCATTGGTAGATAGATTTTTCTGCATCTGGGTATTCCCTATATCAATTGAATCACAGGTCCAGTCTATATCATAAAAAAAAAAAAGAGAGACAAATACCTCTTCTGTGACCAATGGGAGGAAGGAGAAGAGCAGGTAAGAGTGCTGAGACCTAATGAAATTGGAGGAGATCATCTGGAGATGGCCTCCATTGCCATGACTCCATGAATTTTCTCAGTGAAGGAGGAGAAGGAGAAGGAAGGGGGAGGAGGAGGAAAAAGGGAAAGAAAGAGAAGGAGGAGGAGGAAGATAACAATGACAACAACGACAGACCTTTGGGAAATAGTCACATTAAGGGGTCAAGAAATGACCCTGCAAAGCTGAGAAGCAATGTGCGGCTCCAGGTAAGGGAAGATGATTAGCTGTGGTGAACAAGATTAGGAGTCGATAAGAGTAAAGTTGAAAAATAGTTGAAAGCAACGAGGATTTAACTGAATCTATAGACCATGAATTTGTAGCAGGTAAATCCTCCCTAGCAGTTATAATCTCCAGGCTAGAAGAGGAATGGAAACACACATTGTAACACCGATATTCTCCCAGCAAGAAGCAGCGTGGAATAAAGGAAAGAAATCCAGTCTATGTGATCAGGGAGGAAATCGCTAAACTTCTCAGTGCTCTAGGCACTTCTCTAAGCTGGCAAATTTGAGAAGAATCACTAATCATCAGTGAAGAGAGATATTACACTGAGAGTTCTCTAAACCAATGAACTAATAAATCTGGACCATTCTCCCGTTATCTAGTAACACGGTGACTTCATGGAACATCATGCGATTCCCAGTAGAATCACAGTTGAGAATCCCTCAAAGGACAATAGAACGTGATGTGTATGAGTATGATTCAGTGCATCATGTATTGTGTATTCAGTGCACCATGGCTCATGGAGCTAGATTCTGGACTTAATCTTCCCAGAGCTAAGCCATCAGCATCTCCCCATTAGAGTCCTAGGGCTACCCCTGAGAAGTTAGGGAAGTCTTTCTCTTATGTTAATGGTTCAAGCCCCCATTATAGTCTCTTTTTCTCATAGTTAATCAAAAGTGTTTAGGCACCATATCCATTTGACCAATTAACATCATTTAGCTAAAACCAAGGAATAGTTGCTGTGAAGATAAAGCAAAAGCAGAAGTTACAGGCATTTCCTTCTAACACCTGAGGGCACCCTCTCCTCTATACCACCTCAATCCCAGCAGAGAGTGGATTTAGATTTAATCTAGTTTCTACTGTAGCATAATAACGCTGCAGTTACCAAGATATATATTCTTAGGATAGTGCTTGAGTATTCAGAACAGAAATATTATTTCTAGTCCTAATACCATAACTATGTGCACATCAATATGTCACTTAACCTGATTAGGCCTCAGTTTCCTCCTCTGTAAAATATAAAATCTTTTGAGGCCAAAGAAGATAGAGAACATTTAAATAGCACTTTAAGGCTTGAAAATCACCTTACACATATTATCTCAAGATAACTTGGGAAGGCAAGTTAAGTTCTCTGGAAGAAAGAAAGATGCCAGAGATACTGAAACAATTGTTCAGATTTTTTCCTGTGCTGCCATTTGTTACTATTTAGAATAAGATTACATTTCTAACAAATAAACCTACCTTGGACATGGGTCTATTGTAAAGTCCACTACATTCTATTTCCTTTAGGGAAACAGATATTCATTTCCTCCTAAGACAAAATAAAAAAATCTTTAAAATTAAAGTTTATGATCATTGGAAAGGAGTAGTTACTGGTAATGTTAGTACATCCTGTTGGGAGAAAGACAGCCATATCATATGAATAGCTGTGAGTAAGGAGAAGGGGTGAAGGGAAGATGGCAGCCACAAAATAGAATGAGATGTGCATCCCCACAGACAGGACAAATGTATATAATCACAAAATCTCATGTAATCTTCCATTGTTACAAAGAAAAGATTTAGGCAAAAGACAATCAACAGTCAATCAATAAGCATTTATAAGCACTTGCAATACTCCAGCCAAAAAGAAAGTGAAAACAATATCAGTTTGAATCAGCAATATAATGTGTTAATCAAAAAAGACAATGTGATCTTGGTCTGCATTAAGAGAGTCCTCTAAGAACAGGGAGGGGATAATTCCATGGTTCTCTACCCTTATCAGAATGTATTTGGATGGTAGGGTTCAATTCTGGGAACCATGGTTTAACAGACAACTGGAAAGGATAGCAAAGGGCTTTGAGTTCATGTGATATGATGATCCATTGGAAATGTGCATATTTAGCTTGGACAAAAGAAGACTTGGTGCTGTGAGAGTTGTCTTCAAGTATTTGAAAGTCTATCATGAGGAGGAAGGATCAGACTTGTTCTAGCTAGACTCACACAGAACCAGGAATGATGTGAATTAAGTTGCTAAGAGACTAATTTAGACTTTATGACAAGAAAAGCTTGCTAAGCATTAGAGTTGTCCAAAAGTGGAATTGATGGTAACAAAAAAAACAAGGTTGAGGTTGTAGAAGAAATTATTCTAATATTTTTTAATATTAGAATATTAATTAATTAGAAAAATTAGTATTTTGAGGTATAAATAAAAGTTATTAATGGGGGGAGGATAACAGTTTAGTCAATAAACATTTATTTTTAACTATTTTAACTACTGTGCTAAAGTAGTGGTACAAACTATTTCTTCCCCCAAAACCAGAGATGCACTCTCCCACAGATACAGACTTATGAGGAGGAGTGCAAACAGAAAGTACAATGTTAGTAAGGCCACCCATCAGATTGGCTAAGATGACAGAAAAGGAAAATGACAAACGATGGACAAGATGTGGACAAGGTACACAAATGCATTGCAATGCGTTGTTGGTGGAGCTGTGAAATGGTTCAACTCTTCCTGAGAACAATTTGGAGTTCTACCCAAAGGGTTATAAAACTGTGCAAACCATTTGACACGGCAATACAGTTATTAGGTTTGAATCACAAAGAGATCAAAGGAAAAGGAAAAGGACCTATATGTACAAACGTGTTTAGAGCAGCTCTTTTAGTGCTGGCAAAGAATTGGAAATGGAGGGAATGCCCATCAATGGGGGAATGGCTGAACAACGTATGATATATAATTTTTGTTGAATACCATTGTGCTATAAGAAATGACAAAGGGGATGGTTTTAGAAAAACCTGGGAAGACTTAGATGAGCTTAGGTAAATGAAGTGAAAAGAACCAGGAGAACATCATACACAGTAATGGCAACATTGTAACAATCAAGTGTGAAAGACTTAGCCACTCTGATCCACCAATGATCCCCAATAAATCCAAAGGGCTCATGATGAAAAATGCTGTCCCCCTCCTGAGTGGGAACTGATGAGCACTGAGTCCAGATTGAAGCATATTTTCTTTCACTTTAAAAAATTTTTTCTTGTTTCTTTCCCCCACAATATGGCTAACGTCGAAACATGTTTTGCATGACTTCATATATATGTATATGCATAGAACATCATATTTCTTGCTTTCCAATGGGTGGAGGAGAGGCAGAACAGAGAGAGAAAATTGACAACTGGAAATAAACATTTTACAAATAAAAATAAATGAATAAATAAATAAATGGCTATTTTAGTGAGGGAAAACTATAAGGAACACATGTGGCTAAGGCAATTCATGACTCCACAACTTCCAACCTTTAGTGTTCTTTCTCCAGAGAGTGAGGGACAAGTAGCTCCACTGCTCATTGGCGTTAGCCCATCCACAATATGCATCACTGCAACTGGACTGGGAATGAAATGGACGGAGTTAATAAGTCACAGGCAAAATTAATTGGGAATTTCGAGAGCGTCATTTATTAGCTAGGCTGGCAGCTGCCTCATGTAGAGACCCAGAGGAGACAGCCCCGAACTGAGGTGGGTGAGTGCATTTTAAGCATTTCGGTGCCACTTGGTACAGCCTCGTGGTTTCCACAACAGAGTTCTGACAGAGCAAGAGTGGGGCTTGCTGCTAGGCAAGAACCCCCAAAACAGAGGGGGTTGTCAGGGTGCTACTAGGCAAAGGACCCCAACAGAGGAGAGGTGCCAGGAGAAGTAGCCAATCAGGAAGGGGGGCTGGTTACCCTGGCAATGGGGGTCTAACATTAGGGGGGCACAGGTGGTTACCATGCAAATGGACTAAACAAGAAATGACTGTTAACAATTCATCAGATATTAAACCAAAGGGGATAACATTTTGACAGGGGCCCAACAACAGAAAAACTGTTACTAGGCAAGTTAATCAATCCTGCCCAGTAACCTAACAGATATCTCTCAACCTAGAGCCCACTTCAGGGGCTTCCCTGGGTTAGCTCCTTACAGGACATAGTGATTCCACTAGAAAGATCCAGCCATGGCACTTGGCCACTCAGCTACTTGATGACCAGAGATGAATGCCAACAGTAGGAGTGGTCACCAGAGCAGCGGTGGCCAATGGCAATGGAAGCTGCTGATGGACACAGAGTCACCTGAAGACATTGTGAACTTCTGAAAGTATGATTCCTCTTGGCAAAGAGAAGTGTTAACTTTAGAATCTATGGCACCTATTCTCTAAGCACAGCTGAGCATTACAATTTCATGAGGACTCTGAAGAGAGAAAAGGACTCTCATGGGCAGAAAGTGCCCCTTTACCATTTATGCTACCTACACATTCATCTCACTGCTACTGTACTTTATGCTTGAGCCCATTCTCCTCATGGACATTTTATTTGTAAGAGAGTTCATCCCCATGTTTTGGGAAGAATGTTTAGTATTAGTCATTGTTGATGGGAATCACCAGGAGCAACAGTAGTTGACCTCGGCCCCTCAAAGTTACCCCTAGAACCCTGAGAGATAGTAGAAGTAAGCTACCCTTGGGAGTTTTCATCTGCCAATGCAAGTTTCCATTTCGGAGGGGTGGCCAGTGGGATGGGGAAGAGAAGGATGGGGGGAGGGGAGGGAAGGAAGAGTAAACATAGCTTCCCACTATCTTCCTATTACCTTATAAAGACTGTTCAGTGAGCTCCAAGTTGAAGGCCTAGAGCAAAAAATTGCTAGAAGTGCCATAAGGTCTAAGAAGTCTGGAAGGGTTAGTTAAAATAGCCCTTGTATGTTCTTTGACAGGGTCTTCCTTACAGGCCCTCTGGGCCCCACCCAGAGACCTGCACCTTTGTCCCAAGTCATCTACCTAAATAAGGGGAGTTCTTCACTAATTACAATTGTCTGACATCTGCACCATATAGTATAACCTAAGTTCTGGCCTGGACTGCTAAGTGGCACCATAGTGCATAGAAAGCCAGGCTTAGAGTCAGGAAGACATATTTCTGAGTTCAAATCCTACCTCAGATAGTTCCTAGATGCGTGACCCTGGGCAAGTCACTTAACCCTCAGTTGCCTCATCCGTAAAACGAGTTAGAGAAGGACATGGTAAACTACTCCAGTATCACTGCCAAGAAAATCCCAAAGGAGATCATGAAGAGTCAGACATGCCTGAAAAAATGACTGAACAACTCTTGGCCCAGAGGTGGGAAACCTGTGGCCCCCTGAATCCTGGCCTATCACACCTTGTCTTTATACTTCGCAATAAATGACTAGGTTTACACTTTATCTAAATTGACAGGAGATGGCGCTAGAAGGTAGCATATGCTTTGGATTGGATTTCTCTCCCAACAGAAGAAAAGATGGGGGATCGAGAGAAGACAGATGAGAAAGAAATGGAGAAAAAAGGTTCAAATGGAAAACTGTAGAAGGGAGGAGAAGGGGAAGGAAACACTTTTGCTTTACGATCCCAAAGAAAGAAGACTCTCCCTATTTGTCAGTTCCTCCAAATTAACCTGGCTTTAAAAATAGAGAAACAACGGAATGTGGAAGGTGTTCTAAATATGCTTGAAGGAGTTTGTCCTTCCCTTCCCATTCTTTGTCACTCCTGTGATGCCCAGAAATTTGAGGAAACCTCCAGAAATGATGAGGACCAGATGCCTGAAAAAAGATACCTTCGTAAAAGATCTTTCAAATAACAATTTGCAAAAATCAAGTCCAAAATCCCTGCACTGAACATTACTTTTAGGGTCTCAAGAAAGTATTAGAAATGCCAGAAGATGGCGCCCTGCATGTTCTTGAAACTCAGAGGATTACAAAGTCTAATTTCAGTATAACATCTCCCCTGGGATCCTGACCCAGAGCCACCTTGGATGTCGTCTTGTCCATCTGTCTTTTCTTTCCTTTGGAAAGGAGTTGTCTTCTTTCTCGATTATGTTGCTGAACATCCTGAAACTCTTTCTTTGATGAGTACAATAATACAGAACTTTACAGTTTACAAAGTGTGCTCATGAGCACTTGGCCTGTCTCTAATAAAAAGGTGATGGACTCAGGGCACAGATTGAGACTTTTTTTTATATGACAAATGCAGGAACTGTTTTGTCTGACTATGTATATTTATTGTGTTTTCTTTTTCTTTTATGGCAGGGGGAGTTGGCAGAAAAGAGATTTTTGTTCATTAAAAAAATAAGATTATGTTTTTAAAAGTGTCTTCATGCACATGATCTCATTTGAGCCTCAAGATAAATCTGTCCAAATGTTATTATTCTATTTTGTATATTAGCAAACTGAGATTCAGAGAGTGTAATTGACTTGGGATCACAAGGCTACTTTATAAGAAGGCTTGGACAAGAATCCTAGGCTCCAGGGATCTTTTCCCACTGACTGACTACACCATGCTTGCTTTCTCTCCTTAATGGAACAAAAAGAAACTCTTCTTGAAAAATAATGTGTCAGAGAATAGGAGTTTTAATTTTTTTAATTCCAAAATAGTTTGGTTTTGCAGCTGATCTACAAGTCCCTCTCCAGGGAATGATGATGCAGCGTATCTATTATCCTGGACAGTTTGCCTCCTCAAAATGTTGGAGCCATTCCATAGCTCATTGCACTGACAACACTGGGGGTGAGCAGGAGCAAAGGGAGGACTTTAAACTGAAATGGGTGGATTTTGTTTTTCTAGCAAAAGGTTTGATGGGGGAAGAGATTTTATTCTTAATATTTCCTTCTCCAGGCCTCTATTCCTTGAGAGGTTTCAATGTGAAGAATTTAGAACTTGTTCTGATCTCCGGATTTCTAGTCTCGTGGTGGATTAGACTTCAACCCACATTCCTAGCACATGAGTACTTTTCTTTCCCTTTTCCAACCCTGCTGGCTCCTTTGCCCACCCCAGCAATCTAGAAGAGTCTGGCACTTGATGATGCCCAATCCCCTTTAAGATCCTCTAGACTAGGACCTTCCTTTCTCTGACTTTGTAGTGGTTTTTATTCCCCACCTATCTCTCTATTTCTCTTGAGAGTTTACTCAGTTGTTGAGGCTATGTTTGTCTCTATTTCTCTCTGAATCTCTCCTTGTCTCCCTCCCTGTTCAGGCCTCCCTGCCATCAGTCAGTGTCTTCTCCTCTGACAAAAGCCGCCCTAGATCTGGGTTCCCTGGGGAGGAGGGGGGTGACTGGGTCTGGCAGTGAGAGACGCTGTCTCTTCATGGTGCTACAGTCCCTCCCCCACTGAGTATACAAACGGGCTTTATCCTGCAAACAAACACGCCCCCCCATCACACCCCCAGCTAAGCAAGCACGTGGCCCTTGGCCCCCAGAGTGGGGAGAGGGCAGCAGTGACAGGAGCCAAAGCCAATTCCAAACATGTTATATGTGCCTCAGTTTCCCTTTCTTGGTCTCAACTTTAATTCTGCCATCTGAGTTTCCAGCTCTTGATCCACCTTAATCTTCAGCTCTCTTTGCTTTCTCCGTTTCTGAGCCTAGGCGTATATCCTACAATGCCATTCTATCTTCATTTTTTTTTCCTTCTTAGTTTTTCTGGCCAAACTCCAAACTAACCTGTAGAAGTCTTCCTCCAAAAAAGTGTTTTGTTTCAAATATCACATCTCTTCATCTTCTTAGGCCAGAGGAAAGCCAGAGGAGTGAGATGAGGATCTAAATGCATGTCTAGAGCTAACTAAATTGAAGAAGAAAGAGGATCTTAGGTGACCCCAGTTTAAGGGGTAAGCTATGTGAATAGGAGAAAGAAAGGAAGAACTCCTAGCAGCTGGAATCCTGAGCCAGAGCCAGGGATCCCTGTGTAACTGACTGTATATACCAAACAGGGTCCATCCTGCATGCCTAATAGGCTATTTAAGGAACTGGCTGTTGACATCCAGGGCACCCCCCCTTTTCCTCCTTCTCCTCCTCTCCTCACACATACTCACACCCATCCAGAGCCACCTTAAAAGCGGGAGGCAATTGTGAAGTATCTGGCCAGTAAGTGGAGTTGGGACTGGGTAATGAGATAAAGACAGAGGGCAGAGAGAGACAGAAAGAGTTGTAGAGGGGGGCCAGAAACACACACACACACACACACACACACACACGTAGAAATAGGGTCCCCTGGAGAGTCCCCAGAGAGACACAAAAATTAATTGGAAGGATAGATCTATACAGGGCACTAATAGAATTTTTCCTGTGTGTTTCTCTCTCTCTCTCTCTCTCTCTCTCTCTCTCTCTCTCTCTCTCTCTCTCTCTCTCTCTCTCTCTCTTCCACCACAGATTCTACCTGTCCCCCCAACAAGCTTCTGACTAACCTTCTGTGCCCCCTTCCAGGAGAACATGCTGCTATTTCTTAACCTCTTGCTAGGGCTGATCCGGATTCTGGCTGCAGATAAGGGTATGTACATTTGTGTTTATGGGTGTCCATGTCTGTGTCTGCATGTTTGCAGGTGCTCTGAGGAAGAGAAGGGGCAAAGGGACTGAGGTGACAGTATTCTAGAGAAGGGACAAAGGAAGACCCTGATCCCTGCCCAGGTTTTCTTCCCCTATTTCCGATTGTCTACAGCTCTCCCTTCTATTCCATGTGGTTTTTGGGAGGGGTAGAGAGTAAAAGGTCAGGGGTGGCAGGAAAGGTTAGCAATGGATTCCACCACTACTGTAGCTCTAGCCTCCCAAGCTTTCCTTATTTAAGAAGTCTTTCAATTAATAGAAACAGCTGCTTTGGAGGGGGATGGGGAAGTGTTAAGAAATGAATGAATAGGGATTGAGTTCTTACTGTAGACAGAAAAAAACCAGCACCTGCCCAATTCTGTCCCTGAATCCTGCCCCAGAGATCTCATACCCAGAAGCATGGTAATGCCCTTTTTTGATTCAACTAGGGATGAAATCCGACAATGTATTCTCTCTGACAAGGAACCCACTAGAGGACAGGGAAATAAGTTGGGAAGAGGTAGACAGGGTCTCCAGATCTATCTTCCCAAGGTCAGGAAGGACTGAATTGGAGGAGAAAAAAAGCTAAGCAGATTCTTAGTGGTGGTGTTCAGGAACAGAGGGTCCCGAATTCTCTGAGTCCTACAAGAAAGAGAAAAGGGAAGTGTTGATGAGGGGAGGAAAAAAGGGAATCATTTGAGGGAATTTAAGGTGTTTGGGAGAGAAGGGCATCTAGAGATATGAAGGGTGGAGTGGGGTAGGAAACTAAACCAGATTAATCAATATTACCAAGGAAATTGTAGTCCTTAGTGTCTTTCAGAGAGCCATAGGAAGATAGTCCACTGCCTTTCTGGTTGTTCTTTAGAGATCTCTAAATCTTAGGGGTAGGGGTTGGAGACAGAGGCAGGATGAATTACAAGATTGTTGGATGTTTGTGGAGTATAGGGAAATAGGAGAGGAAATGGGGGCATGAGCTATTTAAAATTTCTATCAGTCTGGAAAATGAAGAATCAATTATCAGAGACAATCCACAGGAAGAATCACCCCCTAAAACTCCCAACATAAGGGGTTTCACCTAGCCCTAGGTAAAAACTTAGAAGCCAGGCAAGGAGGGCCCCCTGTGACTCTCTCCACTGCAAAGACAGGCTTCATGTGACTCAGCTGGCAGCTCTCATCTCCACACACAATGCCACTTTCATCCTGTTCTTGCCTGCTCTGGCTCCCCCTGCCCGCCCACTGTCACCCTAGACCCTGCACCAACTCCCTCTTCCCCTTTACCATCTGGAGATCTGAAAAGTAGGAGAACAGGGATTGTGGCCTTGAGATTATGGAGTTTCCTATTAAGTTGAAGCCCAGGGACCAAAAGTGTTGCTGAGCTAAAATTCACAGATGTTGATTTGCATCTCATTAGCATTTTATTCATATCCTGTCCCATAGCCAAGGAATCCCTTCAACCTCTGCATTTCTAGCCCAGTATCTTTGCGTGCTTTTCTGCCTCACAACTAGATACTTCATCTTGCCCCCATATCCCTGTCCCCCTCCTCCAGGCTGGGGAAAGAGAGTTGGACTTACTGCATATTTACGTCTAGATTAATTTTAGCCTTCAGCTTTCCCCTGTTTCCACCCCCATCCCATCCAACATATTCACTCTACAGGGTTTTTAAATAGGCTCCTCTCCCTTACCCCGACCTTTCCCTGCTGAGGTCTCTGGTTTCAGAGGGAAAGGTTGAAGTGGAAGGGGATGAAAGAAATAGAGGACAAGGGAGGATGTGGGAAAAGAAAGTGCACTGAGACAAGAAGAGGTTTGAGGCATTGAACAGGGCACTGTCAAAGGGTTATGTTCTTCCTTTTGCAGGGTCACATTGGACATATGAAGGTAAGATCAACATTCAGTTTTCCTACTACTTTGCAACTTTGTTTCTTGTGGGGAATGGGCAGACCCTCCAGCTTTCAGGAAAGCCCAAATCCTCCCCCTACAGCTCCTTTTCTACTCTCCTCTTCTGCCCCCACCACCTTTCTTCTACTTTCAGTCTAACCTTTCTCATGGTCTCATGGTCAATTTGCCTCAAGAGAACATCTTTGTGAACTAAGTGAATGTCTCCATTAGATACTAACTCTCCCCACCCCCAACTCTCCAAAAACCCAGAATCCTAGAGATAACCAATTAAACCTTCACCCTCTGGCTCATCAAAAGGCTCAAAACTTATTCTTTCAGAGAGAGGAGATAGAGGGTACTGTGGCATCCAGTAGAGTGGGACAGGGAGAAGTTGGTGGAGACATCTGGACTTCTAACTCCCCATTCTATCACAAATCTTTTACCCAAACCAACCCCATTTCTTAACCTGAATTGAGGTAGTACATGAGGAACAATGGAGAGAAAAGGTGGCCAGGCTTAGAAGCCAGTCATCTAACGGACCCTGGGGTAGGCAGAATCTAACTCTAACTCTGGCTACTCTTTGAACTTCTCTGGTTGTTGGCTCTGTCATTGACAGAAATCCAGAGCAAATGTCAAGGGCTCTGGTGAGTGGAAGAGAAGCAGGACTAGGAAAATGGACAGCAGAATTCCATTTCCATGTGGTGGGGAGACATGTTCACCCCATCTTTCTAGAGCCTACAGTCTCTTCCTTACCTTGCCCCATCACTCCCATCCCAATGTGTCCATGGGCTTTCTTTTCCTTTCTCTTCCCCATTACAGTGATTCTAGTCCTGGGTCACTGTTAAATCAAGAAGAGCAGTCACCATTTCTATTCCCCAGAATTGAACCCACCACATACTGGAAGGAGAGGAACTGGGGCATAAAGGGTAGAAGACAGTTTGCCTTCCAATCTTTGTATAATACAGATTCATTATAGGGATGGGAGGTTATGCAGAAGGCACATTTCCTCAACACGATTCCCTGGATGGGCTGTGGGGTCTGGAAACTGGAAATGGCAGGTGAGCACAGAAAGATAGGGTAAATATCCTTGGTAATTCTTCATTAGGCCCACATGGTCAGGACCATTGGCCAGCCACTTACCCCGAATGTGGGGGCAATGCCCAGTCTCCTATCGACATACAAACTGAAAGAGTGCCATTTGATTCAGAACTGCCCGTCCTGAAGCCCCATGGCTATGACCAGCCCGGCACAGAACCCCTATCTCTGCACAACAATGGACATACAGGTAAAAGAGAAGACAGGGTGCCGAGGCTTTAGATCTAGTCATGGTGGTTACATAAAAAGCAGGAATCACTAAAGTGTCCAGTATTCCTGGGTTCTCTGGAAATTTCATCCTTAATTGGGGAAATGAGGGTGGGGATCAAGACCCTGCACCTTTCAGTCAAGATAGGATTAATTCCTACAGTTTGGTTCATCATCTCTCATGTGTCAACTACTGTCCAGATCTGGGAAAGGCAGAAAGGTACTGGAAAATGAATTAGCTAACCAGAACTGGACGTCAAAATGAGGAGGGAAGAACAGATTGGCCAGAACTCCCAGGAAATTATAGGAATAGCCGGCAAGGAGAAGAGTCTATCTCAACACTAGATGTTCCCCTTATTCTCACAGTGCAACTGTCCCTGCCCCCCACTCTATACCTAGGGGGACTCCCCCGAAATTATGTAGCAGCTCAGCTACACCTGCACTGGGGCCGAAAAGGGCAGCCAGGGGGGTCAGAGCACCAGGTCAACAGCGAAGCCACAGCTGCAGAGGTACTGGGAGCCAAGACGCATGGACTTGGGCTGCTGAAGGGACAGGGTTGGGGAGCTCTGGAGGGGATGAAACCAAAGACTGGGGATTGCTGGGAGATAGGACTGGGGAAACATTGGAAGGGTGAAGCCAGGGAACTAGGGGTGCTGGGAGTTCAGGAGACAGAAACTTCACTAGAGGAGGGGAATATCAATCCCCTCTCCCCATAGCTCCACATTGTCCACTATGATGCTGATTCCTTTAACAACCTGAATGAAGCTGCTCAAAAGCCTCAGGGACTAGCTGTTCTGGGCATCCTCATTGAGGTCAGTGGTCCCCTAAGTCCCCTCCCTCTTGCCTCCCATACTGTTCTCCCCTCCCTCTTACCTCCCATACTGTTCTCCACCCCCTTGCCTCCCATACTGTTCTGCCCTCCTTCTTGCCTTCCACAATGTTCTCCCCTCAGTCTTAAGCTTTCATTTATTTCATTTCCTATATCAGCTCTTCTCCTTCCACAGTGTGGGGAGGAGAGGGTGGTGGGCATACAGTGATCACCATTCTCTTCAAGGAAGAGATAAAAAAATAAGTCAACCCAGAATGTCCTGGAATTATCCCTGGAATGTCCATGATCCCAGACTCCATATCCTCAAACTATCATCTCTCCATCCTAGGTGGGTGAGAACCACAGCCCAGCTTATGAACACATCTTGAGTCACTTGGAAACAATCAGGTATAGAGGTAAGCCCCAAAGAAATTGTAGGATGGAACAAGATTAGATCTCAGAAAGACTTAGAATTGTGGAATTAAAGAACTTCAGATTTGGAAAGGATCTTAGAAATTAGTAAAGCAACTCCTTTCTGATGCATAAATAGGGATCCTCACAAGTAGGTATCTAGCCTTGAACACCTCCAGGGGCAGAGAACTCATTATCAATATGAGGCAATTCATTCTAGTTTTAGACACCTTTAATTGTAAATTCTTTCCTGGGTTGAGCCAAAATATCTACCTCCCTCCCACAACTTCTACCTTTGATTCTAGTTCCTAATGGTAAGAGCAGCTTTGGGTCAGGAAAGACTAAGTGGGACTGAGTAGTCTCATTACTTGGAAAGCACAGAAAACTCACGTTTGGTTAAGGCAGGAAAACAGTAAGAGAGATGAATTTTGGCTGGGGAGCTGGATGGTGAAGTGAAGGGTGCTGGGCTCGGAATCTGGAAGACTTAACTTTCTATGTCCAAATCCGGCCTCAGACACTTACTAACTGTAGAACCTGTGGGCAAGTCACTTTACCCTGTTTGCCTTAGTTTCCTCATCTGTCAAATGAGTTGGATAAAAACAGCAAACCAGTCCAGTATCTCTGCCAAAAAACCCACAAATGGGATCACAAAGAATCAATTGAAATAACTGAACAATTCCCTCCTTTACCCTCTACCTTTCTTAGGTCAGACCACGTTGGTGCCACCCTTTGATGTGAGGGGGCTGCTTCCTCCAGAGCTGGGGGAGTACTATAGGTACAACGGATCACTCACTACCCCTCCCTGCTACCAGAGTGTCCTCTGGACTGTCTTCCATAGAAAGGCTCAGATTTCTATGGGACAGGTGAGATGAAGAGGTAGTTTAGAAGGGGTGTAAGATCTGGCCAGTACCTGTCCCATAATCCTTCCCACCAGTGACCCCCCCTCAACCCTTCTCCCTCTTTCCCAGCCCTTTATTGTATATTCTATCACCCTTAGCCCCTATTCCTTTTCCCTCAGTTGGAGAAGCTACAGGAGACTCTGCTCTCCACAGAGAAGGACAGCCCCTCCCAGTTACTGGTCCAGAACTACAGAGCCCCTCAGCCCCTCAACCATCGACTGGTTGTTGCCTCCTTCATCCCAGGTGAGGGTGCAGAAGGTAAGGAAAAGGGAAGGGGCCTGAAGGGTAGGAACAGGGAAATCACTGGAGAATGAAAGGCAATTGGGGAAAAAATGATTGCCACTAATTATGAGACTCTACAGTGCTGAAAAATGAAATCACATTGATGAAAAGAGGATCTGATCTGTTTGCTCTTCTGTTGCAGAAGGAGCCTTTTATTCCACAGGTAAGGTAACTCTGACCCACCTTCAAAGGGATAATCCCTATGCACATGCATGTGTGTGTGTGTGTGTGTGTGTGTGTATAAGGCCTGACCCAACTTCACATCGATAGCCCCTATGGAGATGTAAGGCTCAACTCAGTCCATGGTCTAACAGTTCTTTGGCTTTCTCAGGTGAAATGGTGGGTCTAGGCCTGGGAATCTTGTTTGGCTGTCTCTTCCTCTTGCTTGCTGGTTACTTCATTACCAGGAAAATTCGGTGAGACTCTACCTTCCAACTCCTTAATGGCCCCTTATCACAATCCTTTGCCCTCATGAAGGGCCTCCTAAGGCTCTAAGCTGTTGCCTGATCCTCTGGTTCACCCCCTTCCCCATAATTCATTGGCTTCTCCCCCAGGAGGAATCAGCTGGGGGAACAGAAGAGTGTTGTTTTCACTTCATCTCGACGTGCTACCACAGATGAGTAGAGACCCTCCCAGATATCCCTTCTCCATAACTTTTCAGCAAGCCTGGAGGATTCAGTGCTGGGACTTGACAGACATTAGCTGTAGCACTAACAGTTGAATGTCCCTCCTTCCTCCTGACTCTTCCTTGGGGAGCAAACCTGGAATCCAAGGAAAGTGGCTTGGAAAGTTCTTATCCCCAGTGGAAAGATGGGAAAAGTCAGAGGATTTGTTTTTGTGGATAGGACAATGTTTTTCTCTCAGAAGGGGAGATTAGTTGTATTCAAGAATTCCCTCACACCTTTCAGTATCTTCCCTGGACAGTACAGCCTGCCCTTGGAAAAAGGGTTGTTGTAGGAGAATCCACATTCTCAATGTTTTGGAAAATAAAACATTTTTGACCATACCATAACTCTTGCCTTTTTGGCTACTGGGATGGGTAGAGATGAAGGAAACCTGCCTGGCCCGTAGTGCTTAATGGTTGCTAAATGACTGAAAGACAGGAATTGAACATACATAGATTTCCCCAACCCCTCTTCTATTTTTAGTTAAGTATTAAGTGAAAGAGAACCCCTGTTAAATCTGGGTTATACCAGGTATTTGAGAATGTTGGGAGCATGGCAAGGAGGGGTAGAGGGAGAGAAGGGAAATGTTTAGAGCAAGAATTCTTCACCTAGGGTCTGTGAACTTTTAAAAAAAATTTTTTGATAACTTCATTTTCATTTAATCAAAAACATTACGCTAGGAAGGGGTTCATAGGCTTCACCAAACTGCCAAAGGGGTCCATGGCACAAAAAAGGTTCAGAACCCCTGGGTTGGAGGGACCCCAACAGAGGTCAAAAACACTTTGTAATATCTCACCTACTCCCAAAAGCCAAGTCCCCATACATAGTTATAAAATCCTTTTATTAGTCAAAAATCACACTTACTTTGATTAAAAGGATGGGATATGCCATCCCCAGCAGAAAATAATACATTTTATAGAAAAGTCATTCCCTCTTTCTCCCTCCCCATTGTCCCTCCCACCCCATTAAAAACTAGAAAAAAATTCCTGCTGTCCCTCCACAAATTCTTATAGGCCATAACCTTCAGGGGCACTGTGGCCCTATAGTACTCTGGGCCACCTCAGCTCTCTCAATGTGGGATAAAAATTATTAAGTTCCAGTCATCCCAGTTTCTGGGAACAGAGAGAAAGAGTGGGAGAGAGAGATGTGGAGCAGAGATTACTATCCCTAACACACTCCTCATTCTACTCCCTAGGATCTCTGGCCAATGGGAGAAAAGAGAAAAGATGGTGAACAGAGGGAACAGAAAAAGTGGGAAAATAGGCTAAGGAATTTTGGAGGAAGCAACTCCAAACTCCCTCCCCCCAAAAGGCAGTTTGGAGACTTTGTCAAACCAAAAAAGATTTCCCTCAGACCTGAGAAAAAGAGAGATATCCAGTTGGGGTGGGGGGAGGGAAGAGGACAAAAGGGACAGATGACAAGGAACTTCTCAGCTCCCTGAAAACCCCAGTAACCTCTTTACCCTTCGGAACCCCAATTTATCTCCTGGGCAATGACTAAGCTAGGCCACCTCCCTTAGCAGCTGTCCATAGTTGGAGATGGAGAGAAAGAGAGGAGAAAAGAGGGTGCCCTGGCCCTCAGGGTTTCCCCCAGGTCCCCTCAGTCCTCGGGTGGGATGCGCAGGGCAGAATACACCATCACCCGACTGTCCTCCTGCCGTCGGCCTGCAGAGGGGAAGGGACGTGAGTCTTGGACAGGATGGGAAAGCAGAAGGACCCAGGGCAACAAGGGGTCCTCAAAGGGTGGGGACAGAAGGAGTTTCAAACCCTCTAACCATTGACTGGCTGGCCCCTGGCAGCTCCCGCTGTGGCCTATAGAGCAAAGGTCAAGAGGGAACAAAGTGAAGCCCCTGAGGATGGGGAAGGGGAAGTAGATGGAAGGGAATTATACAGAGAAGAGTAGCAGGGGCACTAAGGTGGGAGTGGGGCAGGGCTCAGTCTTGGATAGTGGGCAGGCAGGTGGTGGTCAGGCAGGCGATCAATCCAAGTGCTCAGTCCTTACACGAGAGGCTGCGCTGGATACTTCGGAGGGAGCCTCCAGCTGTGATGAATGCCCAGATCCCCATGGATAGAGTAACTGCATAGATGGGCAACAGGCTGGCTTCATACCAGGGATTCAGAAATGTCTACAAACAGGGAACAGTGATTGAAGAGGGGAAAATGTCCTCTCCATTCCTCTCCATTCTGCTACCCTCTGAGCCTATCACAAAAACTTCTCCAGAACTTGCACTTAAATCCCCCAGGTCTGCCCCAACAAAACTCAAGTATTGGTACTATGCCTCTTCCCACTCTAAATGATGCTTTCCCTCCTACCTAGGCCCTCAAGTCCCTGATTCTTTTCTCCCATTCCTGACTCACCAGTCCTGATGTCAGTAGATGACTACCAACAACCAAGCCCAAGGCCCAATATCGTCTCCTCTCACAGGCATCAAAAAACACAATCCCCCAAAAGGTATGAAGCAAAATGATGGCTGCTGTCAGAAATGCTGGAGAAAGAGAAGAGGATTACCTGAAGTACCTCTCCAACCCTCATCCCTGGGGGAAGCAATCTTAGAGAATTTTCCAGGGAGAACTTAATAAGGCACTTCCCCCTTCAGGTTGGACAAGATTACCAGGCTCAGCCAAGTACTGAAATGCTATGGTCTGGGATGGAGATTTAGGGAACGGGTCTTACCTGAGGTTAAGAAGTAATAGGGTGAATCTCCATGAATACCAACCACACCTGGACCAAGCGCATCAGCCAAGATGTTGATAACAGAAAAGACGCCACTGATGATGCCAAAAGATAGACCAGAAACTGGGGAGATGGGCAATCAGTAAGGTTAGGAGGGGCAAAGACCACTCACCTGCTGTCCTACTTACTCCTCCCCCCAGACATTCATCCTCTCAAGTCCCCTGCCCCAGACTTCATGTGGGAGGATCTGGTAGGGAAAGGGGAGGGATAAGAAGTCATTGAGACTTTCTCAGCTGGGGGCCCAAATGACTCAGCGGGTCACCCCTCCCTGGCTCACCATAGGCCATCTGTCGGATGGAGATGGGAGATCTTCCGTCCTCACTCAGCGATGCTAACCCCTCATCTGCCTTCCTGGTGGGGATATGAGGGAGGGTGGGGGGGCTCCTTTCCCCAGGGCCCTCCCACAGCCCTCTCCCTTCAAAGTCCCACCCCAATGCCTGTCCCTGTCCCCCCCACAAATGATTCCATCCCCTTCAATGCTCCCTCCCAAGCCTCAACCCTTCCTCCCCATCCCCCAGTGTCCTACTCCCTTACTTAAGTAGCTTGTAGTAGGCAAATCTGAAAACCTCCTGAAGCAGGACAGAAACTGCAGCACCAAAGATGAGGAGGCCATATTGGAGTCGGGTGTCCGACTGATCAGTCACATGGACCAAGATGAACCAGACCACAGAGGCCAAAAGTAGGGAGACCAGCCAAAAAAATGCCCTGAGGGAAGGCCGGGGGGAAATCAGAAGAAAGGGGAGAAGGTACGGACCGTCAGAAGGCTTAACAAAGGGAACCACAAGGAAAGTGGAAGTTAGATTTTAAGCAGGATTTTCATATGGCAGGAGTCACCTAGGTATCAGGAGAATGAATTGTGGACGGAATAAAGGTGGCTTTTCTTTGCAGGTAAAGCCCTCATTTGTAAGAGCACGGACATTAGGCGAGTGACAAAGGTCTGGGCAGGACCAAAGAGGAGGCAGAAGTGGGTGTGGGTGTGCCCCTTTTAGGGGGAGGGAAGGAGAAACAGAAAGACGGGAACAGCTGGATTCCTGGACCCTCCCTTGAGGCGTGGCTCCTCTGGGGTCAGCGCCCCTATTCCCAGAGTCATCTCGGCCTGGGGATAATGGGGTCCTGTCCACGGAAAGCTCGGGGGCCTTCAGCCTCCCAAGGCCGAAGTCAAGATACTGGGAGCTGAGAACCTCGCTAGGGAACACGGAGGGAAAGGACAAACCGCCCCCGGCCCCCAGACCAGTGGGTCACGTCCCCTCCCCCCCGCTCCCCATCTTTCACCCCATCCCACTGTCCAGGGCTCCCTTTCCTCCCCAGCCGCCCCCCCCCGTTCCTCACGCCCACTCACCCGGCCACCAGGATGATGACCCGAAGCGGGTCCCCGGCCACCGTGACCAGAAAGAGCGAGAAGGCCGGACCGAAGGCCACGAAAGTACATCCGAAAAAAACCGCGGCCCCCATGGCTGGGCCTGTGGTGGGGGGTCGGGGAAGGTGGGGAGGGGTGGAGGGGGAGGACAGGAACTTACAAGGGAAGGGGGTGGGGGGGATCGATTTCTGCCCCAGTAGGGGCACGGTGCGATGTCACCCCCAGGCCCCGGAGAGGGGGGAAGGGGCAGGGGGGCGGGGAAGGGGGGGGCGCTGACGCCCCAGCAGCAGGTCCGCGCGACTTCCCCTACGGAGGCCGAGTTGGGGACATCCCCAGGCCCCAGCCCAGCCCCATCGCCCTCCCTTCTTGTCCCCACCCCCAAGGCCAATGGTGAGATTGTGGGAGGTGTGGCTACGGTTGGAGGTGGTTTTTTTTTTTTTTTTTAGGAGGGGATGTCGTACGTTGCATCCCGGGAGTTGTAGTTCCTAATGCCTCCAGTCTCTACCCCTCCCTGGGGTGTGGTTTAGTAATTTAAACCAGGTACAGACAAAAGGAACGGAGTTGAACTTGAGCTGGACTTGGAGCCAGGACAACTAGGTTCCGCCTCCAACCCCCCTTTTCTCTCCTATCCCCAAGCCCTCTTGATTTGCAGTTGCGATCTGTAGCAAAGAGAGGTGAGACTTTCATTGCCTCCTGGTGGGCTGTGGAAAGGCGGGGGGGGGGGGGGGGGGGGGGGGAGGAGAGGGAGGGACAGAAAGCTTGAAAAAATACCCAGGGCTGAAAGGGGGGGAGGGCGTGGTGCGCATTGTTTTTAGCTGAATGGAAGGAAATGGGTCGGGGATACAGCAGAAAAGATGAAACTTAAAAGCTCCAGTGAGAATTTACTGTCTTACATGAGCCCTGGAACCCAGGAAAGCATCGGAAAGACCTCAATCTCTGAATGAGTAGCAGACATAGAGAGAGAGGAAAGGATGCTCCTTGAAGGGACTGACTTCAAAAGAAATGGCTGTTATGAAGAACAAGAAAGTTTTCAGAACTACTGTACTGTGATGTCTTTTGGTTGACAGCTAACAAAGAAACTCAGCCCCCTTCCTTCTCCCACCCCCACCTTTTGTGTTACACTTCCTTTATTTAGTTTCTGAAGATGTATTTTTGTGATATCTTGTTCTGCAGACTGATTGATGAAAGAATAGAGAATTAGGAACCTAGTTCAGTCAGCCTTCACAAACACATTTGCCTGGCAAATAAATGTTTATTGTCTGATTGGAAACATTTAAGATCTTCTAGGGGACTTTTTAGATGTCTAAAGAAACCTAGGGAGGGAGGGAGAACCGAGGGTGTCATTGTTCCTGGAATTCATGTGAAGGACTATTTCCAGTGAATACAAAGTGTAAATGAGGATATAGAGTGAGGAGATTAACTCCAGTCTGTACAGGACAGGAACATAAAGTTTCAGGGGGTTGGACCAAATAACTTTGGGAGTGAGAGGTCCAATGCCTGCAGAGAGGCAAGCTGATCTGTTCTTTCTTCCTTCTTCCAATCTGTGAACGGGAACTTGAAGCAGAGTTACAGTGAGATAATAGTTAATCAGAGAGCCAGGAAGGAAATTACAACCGTGCCCAGGAACTTTTATGGGAAATGCTCTGGGATCTAAACAGTGGTACCATCATCACATGATGGGTAAATAAGGTCAAAGAGAGACTCAGTCTTCAACCTATCAACCTAGGAAATCTCTTCCTCTCTCAGCCTCCCTCATCTTACCCTGCTCCTTATCTGTTTGTAAGAAAGGAAGAACTTCACTTTTTCTGGAAGGAATTGGTTACCTTCAATGGCAGGGACCCTAAATTGATAGTCAAATAAAAGAAGGAAATATCCCCATTCTTTGCAACAATGAGGCAAGAGGATAGGAAAAATCCATATTGTGATGGACAAAAGTTTAATAATTTTTATATATATATATATATATATATATATATATATATATATTAGAGTAAACTAAAGTAAATCTGTAGATCAAGAAATGTATATACGTTGACTACAACTGTATGCAGTGCTACTCTTCTTTTGGTTCCTGAACAAAATCAAAAGTCATACTAGGTAGCAAAAATTTAGATGGACTTTGTAATGAATAAAAAAAACCCAAGAGTTTCTGGGTAATTAATAATAAATTTATTAGTTAGGCTTAGCCAGAAATCAATAAATTGATGGTCAATGGGTTCTCTCAATAACCAAAGATTAAATGGAGACACTGAATGCCTTATATCTTTTGTGTAAGGAAATGCCCTTGACAACACAAAGTCAATTCTGATTGGTAGATATTTAATGAGGAGGTGAGCTAGAAGTCTTCAAAGCTCCTCCTACTGACAATATGGTTCAATCATGAGCCTCAGCCGCTTCCAACAGTCTGGACTAGGGAATCCATCTCCAACCAGACCACTCTGGTTGGTTTTCAGCTTCATGAGCTGGATCACCCTAAACTCTAATGGAGGAGTATAAAAACAAAGTTCCTTTCCCTGGGGTAAGAACTCACCTAGACTCGATTCTGTTTACACTCCAAACAGAAATTAGGTCTCCTTGTGGGGTGGGATCCTGCCCAAGGTGGAAGATCACGGTCCTTGAGGGCTAAGAATAATTTCATCAATCAGGTCAGAGACTGAATGTTTACAGGGGCTGGACCTTAAATGAGGAAATAAAAGAGCCTGGTTTCCAATTTAATAATTGGTTATTATTATGATATTAAATTAATTTCTCTCAACTTCCAAGAACTCTCATTTTGTTTGCTTATTGTTTGTTAATTTATCTGGTCATTAAATGCTAAGGGTTGTCTGTAATATTTTATTCTCTCTTTTGTTTTAATTTGTTTTTGTCAATGATTATTAAAAGTATAATAAAAATAAATGTGTTAATGAACAAATAATGGCTTGTTGATTTTCACTGAATTCTTTTTCGTAAATGGAAGGACAGTCTTGGAGCCAAAAATTTGGATTTGTAACCTGACTTAGCTGTATGATAATGGATAAATCACTTAACAACTGGAAGTCTGCTTCTTCATTTTTAAAATGAGGATAAAAATGCTTTTCCTACCTACCTTGAAAAGTTGTTGATTTAAGAAAAGTACATTGCAAACCTTAAAGCACCATGTAAATGTGAGTAGATATTAATTATAGTAGCTGTCATATAATTGACATAGTTTACTGTGTTAAGAGAATGAGTTAATCTAAAGGTCTCATCTAGTTACACTGAAGTAAAATGTAAAATATAGAGGTTGTGTATAAATTAAGTGCTAATGTTGCATGGGGGAAAATTCAACAAATTTCCATAAAACCTATACAGAGTTCAAGCTGTGGGAAGGATATTACAGACTCTACCCAAAATATTACGCTAAAAGAAAATCAAGGCTGAAAATACCTCCCCTCAAAAAAGACACCCACCAAATTTTGGCATTCCATTAGAGAAGATGAAATAAATTTCAAGGTGGGGGACATCGAGCAACATCCTTGGACTATTTCTATAAATGGAACCAGTAAAAAACAAACTAAAACATTGCTTCTGTGACAAAGGATTCCTTGAAATACCAACAGGAATTGATGAATTCTGGGGAGACCTGTAATTTCTCAATGATATCACTAAAGTTTGCCTGCCCCAAATCTCTGACAGCTGAGAATGTTATTGTGTTCAAAAACATGTCAATTTGTATTTTTAATAATATTTTATTTTTCCCAATTACATATAAAAACAATTGAATTTGGTTGTTTTTTTTTTAATGAGTGTTTCCAGGTATATTTGTAATGTGTATAGTTTGACTAGGATTGATGAAACTTTTAACAAATAGACTATTGACAGTTGTGATTTACTCTAATTTGGATCCATGCTGATTTGGGGGTTTGGATAGTGGTGTAGGGGTGAAGAGATAACTCTGGGTAAGTTCATTCTGGGACTCATTGATGTACCCCTACTCAAAACCAGGAGTCTTTATTTTACCCCCATATAGCTTGGACAGCCTTATTTGAAGATTCAGTTAGTTTGTGATGGGCCAAGGAGCTAGGACCATAGCAAGGAAAAGTAGCTTCAGTTTTGATTGCTTCCTGCTTGACAGGACTAGGGGGAGGGGGGGGTGTTGAGAAGGGGGAAGAGAAATACAGATGTAATTTCCTTTCCTTTTTTTTTTTAAACTTCACTGCTCTGAGTCAGAATCCAGAATGGATGTTCTACTTGTAGTCATAGCTGCTGTGCCGCTCATCTTGGGTAAGATCATTCCATTCACTAGCCCTCACCAGAATTCTGTGTTAGGAAACAAGGTAGGGAAGAGGATGAAAAATGAGGAGAATATAAGGGAGGGGGGAAGAAAAAAGTAAGACAAGAGGAGCAATTCCAGTTCTCATCACTAACTGGTGTTTGTTCTGGGTCCAGAATCTAGGTGAAGGACATGGGAATAGAGAAAGTAGGAGATTCAACCTAGAAAAGAATAGGCTGAGAAAGGTTGAAATTACAGACATGGGGAGATTTCAGAAAAAAAAAAGAAAGAAATCACTGTTCTCTAAGTCCAAGGAAAGCAAAGCAAGAAAACGCAGCTAAAACTGCATAGTAAGGGGAAACTCCATTTTATGATTGGGGAAAACTAGGAGCTGGGTGACATTAGGAGGGTTGAAGTAACTTCGTTACTAGAGAGTAAGAGAAAGACTAAGCAGGGCTGGGGACTCCTAGAGAAAACTAGCAGCCATCAGGGGCACTGTTAAGAGAACAGCTGTCTCCTTCCCTTCTTTGTTCTCTAGTCAGCCAGGTGTGTCTCAAGGTTTCCTTTCCTCTTCCTCCAGATTTCTGTGTTATTAACTTGGCTAGAATGTGGGGATGAGGGTGGATAGCAAAAGACATGGATCTGCAGTCTAAGTCATAGAAGTTAGAGCTGAAAGACATCTTAGAGATCAACTAATTCGGTTTTCTCATTTTAGAGTTGAGGAAACTGAGTCCCATGAGGTTAGGTGGTTTAAGCCACACAGATAGTTAATGGCAGAACTCAAGTCTCCCAATGTCCATTCCCTAAACCTTCCTTGGCTATCTGTTGTTCTGTGTGTGTCTCACATAAACACCAGTTCTAAAAAGGAAGTGTGGCAGAGTAAATAAGAATGCTGGACTTAAAAGTCAGGAAGACTTGGATTTCAATTTTACCTCTAGCATTTATTAGCTCTGTAGCCATGAGAAAATTACTGAATCTTCTGAACCTCAGTTCCCTCATCTATAAAACGGGGACAAAAATGCCTAGCATCTACTTCACAGAGTTACTATAAGGCTCAAATGAGAATGTGTAAAAATATTCCTCACAAAATTTAAAGATATATATGTATATGTGTGTGCGTGTGTGTGTGTGTGTGTGTGTGTGTGTGTGTGTGTGTGTGTGTGTGTGTGTGTGTCTTAGTTATTAGAACTGTTAGTTTGAGGGTAGCCAGGATTCCATAAGAACTTAGCTTGGATGGTAGAAGGTTTGGGTTGTTGGGTTTTTTTTTCTTTTTAATCTCGGTCCCCTCCCAGGCAATTTCTTCATCTAGGTCCTTGGCAAATAAGAGAGACTATGTACAGCAAGGTGTTTTCTGTTCTGGGATAATAATGTTTATATAGTGCTTTAAGGTTTTCAAAGTGCTTTACAGATGTTACCTCATTTTATCCTCTAAACAATCTTGGGAGGTAAATGCTATTATTATTCCTATTTTACAGATGAGGAAACTGAGTCAAAGTGAAGTAAGCTGTTCAGATTCACAGAGTTTATAAATGTCTGAAGTCACATTTGAACTTAGATCTTCCTGACTCCAGGTCCAGCACTTTATCCAAGGCACCACATAGCTAGGAAAGAGTATCACAAGTCCTCAGTCCTTACATCTCAAACCTGGGACAGTTTGAGCTGGGGATGCAGAATAGGAAGCTTGGGAGGAGGACTCTGAAGAAAGAGTCCTTGGTGAAGTAAATGGAGGGGAACCTATGGTTTCTAATTCTACTGGAGGCAGACCATGGAGAAGGGATTATAACTGTCTTTTGACGATTGATCCTTAGGGAAAGGCAGCAAAATGGGAACTTCATGGGCTGAGTATTATTTCCTTCAGACTTCAGACTCTCAGTGGATTGTGGATATATCCCATGACCTGCTCACTTTTACCCATTTTAGGACAAGAATATGAGGAAGAACAGACATATGAAGAAATCTATGAAAATTATCAGGTGGTCTATTATACAGTCACTCCATATTATGGTGAGCTTGGGGATCTCAAAATACAGAGGGACACAATCTGGGCTAGAGTTCTGACTGCCTTCAGTGCAGTGGCTAGACCAAAGAGGAGTTAGGCAGTAGACAAATAAGATGAGTAATATTATTTCTTTTGAGGGAGAACCAAGACCATTAACCTAACCCACCCCACTTCCCATTCTCATTTCCAAACCCTGAAACAGGATCTGACAGTTCAATTGCTTAATAATCTTCTAAGCCTGTAATGATTAATCTTTAGGGAGCTGTGACATCATTCTCCCCTTCTTAACAATATATGGAATATCTATTGCATATCACTGTATACAGACACATAGATATTACATTGACACACATAGATATGCAATAGCTATGTATGTGTATTTATATACACATACATCTATATGCACACATACATGTGTCTTTTTTTTCTTTCCTTTTCAGCTTATAAAGAGTAGAAAACTTGTGAAAATTCAATCATCTGTCAAGTTGAGAGGGAAGGAGGAAAGTAGTTAGGGCTGATCTGAGGAGAGGCTGGTTAAGAGCATTAGAGGTGGATTTTTAAATTAAAATATGGATGCAATTGCTTTTAGGAGGATATTACTGCACATTTCTATGTTTTTGCTTATCTGCATGCTTTTAAAATTAAAGTGAATACAAATTATACAATGTCCACGTACTTTGCCCATGGGACATGATCAAAAACACTTGGAAAATTCCTATCTCAGTTCTTCTATCTCTGATTTCTGGGTCCCATGTTATACTCCTCCTCTGTTCATTAGATTGTGAGCTCCTTGAAGTCAGGGACTATTTTCTCCTTTTCATGAATTCCTCACCCTTAGAGAGTGTTTACTCCATAGCAAGCACTAATAAATAATTGACCATCTTTTCTCTTTCTCAGATGACTTGGGAGTCAACTTTACCTTTGACTATTCCCAATTTGAGGCAGAGGATAGAATGGTGAGTGACCCATTGATCTGGGTAAGCTCTATAGAGGGGTTTGGATGGAATGTAGCTTTAAAAAACCCAAAACATAACTAGTAATTGTGTTAAAATAAAACTAGTTGATAGGCCTAAAATGAATCAGAATAAAGAGAAACTGGGCAGTTGGCCAAAAGGGAATAGGGAACCTATGGGGAATTAGTTAAGAGGAAGTCAGAATTCAATTAGTTCGCTACAAATACTCTAAGAAAGAGTTAGTCTCTTATCCTAAGGATCTAAGGAACTCAAAATATATGTTAACAGTAGAGGATAGGCAATTTTGTATTTCATTGAGAGGTTGAGGAAAAGGGTGGTTTTGAACCTAAATCTTAGAGGATACTGAAAAGAATCTTTGAGGAGATTGTATGAATAGGGGGTGAATGGAGGAATTAACCTTGTTTTCCAATCATATTGATGACAGAACATGGAGAAAGAAACTATAGCTGAAGCAGGAGACAGGAAGGTTAATACTGAGAAAGAACTTCCAGACAATGGCATACTGAAGACAACAGAAAAAGTGAGTAAGGCTAGGGACACAGACCTCATAGAAGTATTTACCTCTCCTGGATACATTACAGACTGTCTGGGGTTGGGGCATGAAGACAGAGGAAGGCTTGTAGGCAATTTGGGGATACTGAAGGAACCAAGTCCTCTTATCACATGAAATATATCTAAAGCACTTAGCGCAATATCTGGTACATTAATATGTACTTAATAAACACCAGTTCCCTTCCCTTCTCTAGTGTATGCCCCTTTCTCTCCTTCAACTCGCTCACCCTGAAGTATAGGCCCTGATCTTTGTATGTCTGGACTACTACAATAGCCTGCTGGTTGACCTGCCTGCCCTAAGTCTCTCATCACTCCAGACCTTCCTTCACGCAGCTGTCAAAGTAATTTTCCTAAAGTTCAGGTCTAACTGTGTCACCTCTGTACTCAGTTATGTCCATGACTCCCTATCATCTCTAAGATCAACTCTAAAATCCTGTTTGGTGTTCAAAGCTCTTCATCATCTTACTCCTCCTCATATCCCTCCCACCTTTCCAGTCTTCTTACATCTTACACCCTACCACATATTTTTCAATACAGTGACACTGGTCTCCTTGCTATTCCTAAAACAAGTAACTCCATTTCTGAACTTCATGTCTTTTCACTGGCTGTCCCTCATACATGGAATGTTCTCCTCATCTCTGCCTACTTGCTTCCTTCAAGTCCTAGTTAAAATCTTACTTTTCATAGGAAGTCTTTCCCAATCTTTCTTAATTTAGTACCTTTCTTCTGTTGATCACTTCTTATTTATATGGTTTGTATATGGTTTGTTTGTACATGGTTGTTTGCACGTTGTTTCCCCATTCCATTGTGGACTTCTCAACAGCAAAGACATTCTTGCCTTTCTTTGTATCCCTTGTGCTTAGCAAGTGCTTAATAAATGCTTATTGACTGACTGAATCATAAAATATGAATTAAGGTGATAGCCATGGGAATGGAGACTAGATAAATTTAAGAGAGGGTTCAAAGGCAAAAAATGACAGGATTTGGAGATCTTATATAGGGATCAAGTGAGGTAGAGGGAGAGTTAAAGATGACTTATACATTTTGTCTCAGTGATTAGGAGAAACACCAAAATAAGTGCTGACAGCTTTGAACTGACAAAGTTGGGGAGTGTGGGAGTGGGGTTACTTTAGAGAAGTGGCTGATGAGTTTGATTTTGGACCAGGCGAATGAACACTAATGAGAGGGGAATATTTAAGTGGAAATTTCCTAAGAGCAATGGGAACAAAAGTCATAGTATAGATATAGATCTGGAAGTTGTAAGCATGAGGTGATTATTAAAGCATGAGTTTAAGTTAAAGGCATGAAATGAGTTTGCCAATAACAGCTTATATTTATATAGTGTTTTACATGTATTATGTCATATGGGCCTTTCTACAATCTTATAAGGTAAAGGGTATAAGATTATGATTTCCATTTTATGAATACGGAAACATCCTTTAGATGTTTAGAGAGGTTTAGAGTGGATAAGGAATGACCTACCTATCATATAGAGATTAAGCAGTAGAGCCAGGGGTTAAATTCATATCTTTTATCTCCCAGACCAATACTTTCTCCACCACACCAAAGGAGAGATTATTCACAAAGAAGAACTGGGAGCAAGAAGGAAAAGATGGTCCCAAAGACAGAGAAAGATCTACCACAAAGGTAGGAGAACTAAGAAAATGATGCATCCCAGAAGAAAAGAAATGTTCAGTAGTGTCAGATGCTATTAAAAAGACTGAGATTAAGAACAGATAAAAGACCACTGGGTTTGACTGGAAGGAAGTCATTGGAGATTGGAGATAGTGGAGGAAGCTAGATTGTGGGTCACTGAAGAAGTAGGTTGTGAAGTCATATAGGTAGTATACATAAACTGCTTGTTTGAGAAATACAGTAGTGAAAGGAGAGAGAAAAGTAAAGGGATAGTGTCTGGAACAGGCTCAAACAAGAAGGAATATGTGTGCATTTGAAAGCTGAAGGGGGGGAAATTAGTAGAGAAAAGGGAAATGTAGAAGTGAGGTTTCTGAGGAGTTGGGTGGGGTGCTGAGGCCTATTATGCAAAGAGACATCTTCCTCTGTGCCCAGAAGACAGGAGAGGATGAGTATAAGAATGAGGCATGTTGAGGTGAAGCTCTTCTCCCAGGGGTGGTGAGCCTCCCAGGCCAGTAGCCAGGTAGGGTAGAGTGTGGAGGAATTGTGTATCTGTGTTTTAGGAGCCTTCAGCTAAGGATGTTGCTGTGCCCACTCTGCAGCATTACCTCCCACTCTTCCTTCTTCCCTGGGTTCTGCTGAGGTGGATATTACTCCTTTAGAAGGTGAGAGGTCAAGATAATTATGCCCAACTACCTGCTTAGGAGAAAACAGGGTAGGTTAAAATAGCTCTTCCAATGCTCTCAACATAACATCTCTGGGGTTGGGGGGAGTATGGGTGAGGGGCCTGGGACCTGGGGAGAAGGGATAAATGGGAAGAGCAGGCTAACAACAGGAAGGACTGTGTTTTGAAAACAGGAAAAATTTCTCCTTTCAAGGAGATAAGTGGGACAGTCCTGGAAAAGTGTCATGAAATGAAACTTAAAATGGGGCTCACATGACTTTAGGACTTCCTTGTACAAATGCAGGAAATTGAACAAAATAATCTCGAGTGCCCTTTGTCAGCTTGGAAAGTTAGAGTTAATTTCCAGTTGGTTCTGGCCCAGACATTACAGGTGCAAATAAGCAGTGGGCGAGGCTTCTAATGAATTGGAGAGTTAAAGGGCAAAGTTCAGTAGCAAAAGAGTTTCCCTATTGGTTAAAGTAGGGTTGAGGGAGGTAGAAAAAGAAAGAGGTAAGAAAACATATTACAGAAGAGGAAACTACAGCTAGGAAGTTGGAGGTGAAATTCTGATGGGAGTTAAGCTGAAGAATATTAAGGAAATCATGGAAATAAGAGTTGAGGAGAAGGACAAGGCATCTCTGTGAACCTCCTCTTACAGGAGAAATTCTGTCGAGGATGAGGGAAAAGAATGTTGCATGTCAGATGTGTATTTTGGAGTGAGGAAAGGGTTCCTGGGCTCTTAATCCTGTTCCAAGGACCAGGGTTCAAATTTCCCTCTTGATCCTTATTACCTATGAAACACCCAGCAAGGCACTTAAAACTCTCTAGGCTTAAGTTTTCCCACCTGTAAAATGAGGGGTTAGACTAGATGAACTCTAAGAACTTTTCCTTCTTTCTTTTCCAGGAGAGAGAAGGCTGCCATGACTTCTTTGAAAAGGGGTTCTAGGGGGTAGTGGTGGTACAGAAACTGGAAGAAGAAATAAAGAATTACTGAACTACAAACATCTGATTGTCCTTCCATAGGATCTTCCCTTGGGGAATCACCATATTGCTTCTTGGACCATTGGGATGGATATCGGGAAGGGTAGGAAAGTGAGCTGTGATTTTGTGCATCCCTTTCTCTTTGGAATTGAAAACAATGTGTATTGTCTGTTACAATCTCTATTCTTTCCCATATTTTGAAGTTTACGTATACAGAACTCTAACTAGGGAGGCCACTAAAGCTTTATATGCAGGCACTGAAATTTAGAGGGATACTGACAGCACTTTTAATCCAGCAGTTGAGAAACAACTGAGGTTAGCATCTATTTAGCAAAAATATTGAGCTACCAGGTGCTGCCTTCCTCCCCATCAGTAGCACCCAAAGTGAGCTCTCCCCACTCCAATTCTGTATGCTACTCACTATCCTCAAATGAATTGAGGACACATTTCTTTCAACTTGCTTGGCTGCAAAATGACGTGTTACAGCTCTCTATATAAAGTTCTTCACTCTCCCTTTGCTTCCAATTTGGTTACTAAGTCTTGGATGGGGAACCTGTGGCCTCGGGGCCATAGGCAATTTATTTCATCAGAGGTTAGAAGGTTTGTGTCTGGATTGGAGAGAGGGAAATGGCTTTAAAACGCAAACCAATTCCCTTTTCCCATATTGCTCCCTGAAAAATGTTTGGTTATTTAAAAAAAAAAAAAAAAATTGAGAAGTGGATTGTCAACATGCCAAAAGACCCTGGTCCGCTCCCCTGGCCTGGCAGAATTTTCTATTTCTTTTTAACCTCTTTATGTACGCTAAGGGGAATCGTGCTTCCCCCTTGTGGTTGCCTCAGAAACTGTTACCCCACTTGATTTCCAACTCTGAACCCACCAGTGAAAACACAAGGTTTCATATCATATGAGCCGAAAGGGCCTTTCGAGATCTTCTAGTCCAGCTTCTTTTTACTGATGAACAACTGAGGCCAAGAGAGGTTAAGTGATTTGCCCAGGGTCACACATCTGTTGAGTGTCGGTGGCAGGATATGAAGCCGACTCCCGACTTCAAGTGCAGATGCTGAACTAAGTATCCTCTGAACTTCTCAGCTGCATGTAGCTGCGCACGGCCGAACAGGCCATCTCGCCTCCAACTGCCTCTCTAAACGCACATTCCAAAGTCATGCACATGCTCAGGACCCAGAGTGAGGAAAGGACCATTGCCCTTCTCCGCCCCCAGGGGAAAGCATCCAGATTTGGTGGAGGAGGCGGAGAAGGGGTAGGGGTAGGGCAGGGATCTAGTCCAGGTAATGGGCGAATGAGTAAAACCAGGATGGGGAGAAGCCTTCTGGAGCTCTGACAAAAGGTTCGAGGTGGGGCCGACAAGGCACCAGCATGTGTAACGTGTGCTCTCTCGGGTTATGTAAGGAAAGCGCTAGAACTGCCTCCCTGTTTGGGGCCTGCGAGAGAACGCGGTGTTCTCGGCGCTAGTCCCCGCCCTGCTCTGCCCGCGGAGCACCAGGACACTCAGCTTGGAGAGGGGTGGGGGGGGCGAGTTACGGAGACGTGGAGAGTCACGAGTCCCAGGCCTGAGAGTGTGACTATATACGCCCAGTACACAGTGTCCTACACAGTCTGCCGGTCCCACACGTTGCAAACTCTGGGATGTTTCGGCTCCACGTGCACATCAGACTTGCACTCTGCCGGGGGTGAGGGTGGGAAGAGAAAGGGAAACAATTCCGTGGGCGGAGCCTGGAACTCCGGGAGCCTCACCTAGGCTACGGGATCCCCTCCCTCGCCCACTCTCGGCATCCTCGACTCTCCAAGCCGCCCTCTTTTCGCCCCCGGTCGTGTGCATGCTCTTTCTCTTCAGACTCCACACACTCGAGACTCTCGGGCCTGGGCCCCTCACCTCCCCACCTGGGTTTAGCCAGTCCAACTCCTCCCTGTCCTCTTTTTCGGCGTTTCCTATTTCCCCCTCCCTTTTCGGCCACCGGGTCCTCTTCCTAAGCCGCATGTAGGGGCGGAGCACGGTGTTAGTCTCTCCAAGCCAATTGATGCCGGGCCGTCTCTCCATTGGCCAAGCCTCTGTAAGTTTATCCAATGAACAATGGATGTCGTCATAGGTCGGGGAACAGGAGTCACGTGTTCCCGGCTCTCCGGCCAATAGGAGGATAGCAATCCGGAGCGCAGGGGAAGGCACGTGCGGAGCCGCACGTGTCGGGATGGGGGTAGGGGCGGGACCTGGCTAAGGAGAGGCGGAGGAGGGAAGAGTGGACCAGGTGCGTTAGTGAGAGTCGGGGACTGAACAGGAGGCTTGGTGAGTAGCTCCCGGGCCCTAGGACAGACTGTTTTGGGGTGGTCTCGGAGAGGAAGGGGGCAATCAGATGACACTGGGTGGGGATGCGTTAGAAGGCTGAGACTGATTGAAGAGGTCAGTGATAAGAATCCCGATGGGGGGGGACGGGGGCTAGCCTTGTCCCTCCTTTTACTTCGGAAGGGCCGCGGGGTGGGAGGGGGGTGGGGGTGAGGGGGATGAGTGGAAGGCTTCGGATCACAGCTGCTTACACTGCCCTGCGCCTGATCCGCACCTGGCGAGGGTGGCACAGACTTGACCAAGAGTTGGAGTGGGAGTGACAGCCCCAAGAGATGCGGGAGGACAGAATGTGGGGGTGGATCTGATCAAAGATTTTCCTTTTGACTATGGAAAGAGAGGATAGAGAAGCTTCTATCATTCTGTAGGCGGGCTTCAACACGGGAGCTTTTGAGTCACTCCCAGCCCCATCTAGCGTGGATGACAGGGTGACTTTTCTGTTGCCTCACGGATAATTTTGAGTTGGGGGGGAGGGGAGGAGCTGTGTCCTAATTCTGCTTCTTTCACCTTGTTTCACTCTGTCTATTCCTCAGATCTGAGGTGCAGACTGTTGCTTTGTTCTTAAGTTGCAGGTTCAGATGTACTACAGCTTCTGCTCTCGATTCAACACTAACGTTCATCCCCAGTGTTCCTGGAAGCATGGAGTCTCCATCTAGTATTTCCTTCTGCTCCTCTTCCCCGCTTTCTTCATCCTCTTCCTCCTCGGGGATGGACAGTGCCCTCAGCGACTTTGGCTTTCCCTCAGATAGTGAGGGGGAGTGCAGGGGAGCCCGTGGGCTCAGGTCAGAGGCTGTTTGGCAGAGGGGAAGTCAACGACTGGGTCCTCTTCGATGTTGCCGACGCCCCCTGAGTTCCAGTGGTCATCAGGCTCCATCTTGCCTAGAAGGACCTGGTTTGACTTCTCCCGTGGCAGATTCAGGAATGAAAAGATCAAGAGATAGTGAGGAGGAGACCTGTCCGAACCTTGGTACAGAAGGAGATCGACTCTTTGCTCAGAAGGTTAAAAAAAAAAAAAAACGGGGGAAGGGAAGAACTGGTAAAACTTGAAGGCCTATTATTTGTGTATGTTCTGAAGTGGTTTAGTGATTCTATTTGGGTTGTGTTACTGACTACCTTAGGTCATAGCCCCTAGATTTGAAAGAAGATTTTGTATTGTGGCAGGGTGTGCTTACAATCTCTGATCATTTTCTTTGTAGTGTAAAGAACTGCAAGGATTCATTCGCCCCCTCACACACCTGTTGAATGGACTGAAGATGGGCCGCTATGAGAGAGGTGATTATCTACTCTTGTCCATTTGTTCTACTGTGTGTGTAACTCATTTAGGCTGTATCCATATCTTTGCTAGAATGGAATTAGGCTAGTGTGGCTTCTTCCTTTTTATTCCTGGAATAATTGCAATACCTGAAAGTAACCCTACCCCATCCTGTCCTTAAGTACTTTAGCTTCACCAGGCTAAAGGCCTGGAAGCCTGAATTTCTTAGTCCTCTAAAGACTTTGTTATGAGTGGAAATGCACCCCCTCCTTTTCTCCTTCCTTATTTTCTCCCAACAAACCAGAAATATATTTCCTTCTTCTCCTCTAGCCTGTGGTTTTTTAACCTTTGGTATCTCTTTTCCACTCTCGCATTTACATTTAGGTTTGAGCAGTTTTCAACAGAGTGTGGCAATGGACAGGATTCAGCGTATTGTAGGTGTGTTACAGAAGCCTGAGATGGGGTAAGTTGCCCTGCTTTTTCTTTCTCTGACCCAAATAAAAATGTGATGTTTCCCTATTCTTGTTTTCTTTTTCCTTCTGCTTCTAAAATCTCTAAATGCACTCTCCTTTATTTTTTTCTTTTTGCCTTTGCAGTGAACGTTATCTAGGAACCTTGCTACAAGTAGAGGGTATGTTAAAGACCTGGTTCCCTCACATAGCTTCCCAAAAGTCGCCTTCAGAGGATGGGAAGCTCAGGTTTCTATCCAAGGTGAGAACTTAAAAGCTATAGGCTAGGATGGGAGGACTGTACATAGAGTGAGACCCTGTTTTCCTTTTTATCCCTGAACCTTTCCTTATTGATACAAGCATCTCCAGGAAGAGAGTTGCTTCTTTGTCTCCTTACCCATACTTTATACATTGGTTGATATTTACCCCTGGGAAGTTTTCTGATGTTCATTCTTCTCCTTCCCACTATAACTGCTGATATTGTCTTTTGAGTAGACAGTAGCTAGAAAGGGTGTTTTCCCTGGTCAGAAGTCCTGACAAAAAGATAGTCTTTTTTTCCTCTAATCTGATTTTGCTTAAGACTATATTAAGGGTTGTTGTTTTTATTAAAATAAGTGAATTTACCACAGAATTCCTTTAAATAGTGTGATTACATAGTACATTTAAAAATAAGACTTAGATTGCAAAAATTTGGTTTATCACTCTGTGTGACCTTGGACAAGTCATCTTAACTTCTTTGGGTCTCACTTTCCTTGTCTGTAAAATGAGGGGCTTGGATTAGATGATCTTTGAAGTTCCTTCCATATCTAAATCTATGATGGGGGTGGGGGGTCAGGGAAGCTATGTGGCCCTTTAGAGAGCTGGGAACCTAGCTTTAGGGTCTCCTGTTGCCTCTTTCCATCTCCAGAGAAAAATCATCTCTTTATGGCTTAGTCACTTACTACTTTCTCCTCAATCCTCTGATTCACAGCGTTTGGCCAGTAGCCAGACCTCTGATCCTTCGGCTGATCTTCCCAGAAAGGAGATAAAGCAGATTCAACTAAGACTTCAGGATCAAGGAAAAGAGAAGTTGCATTCTCAAGAACAAGAGTTGCCCCAACTACTCCCAGAATGGGCAGCCATGAACTTGACATGGATCCACACATCCCCCATTTGCAATCCACCTCTCAGTTCCCTTGGCTCATCTGCCTTCAGCCATGATCTTTTGAGTCCTGGGGCCAGCTTTGGGGTTATCCTCTTCCTTCAGCATGGAGCACAATCTTTTCCATATTCAGCACCTACTACTCCTGTCCCTGATCCTACAGCGTCTCCTGTTGTCTGTGATGGTGCTAAGAATCTCCCTGAAGAAGGGCCTCGTTGCTACAGTTTGCCAGTTTCTCTAGCATCCATCCCATTGACCTCAGAATGGAGCAATACTCCATCCTTACCCCGTTTACCCACTGTGACCAGAGAGAAGACAACTAGAATGGATGAGAAACAGGCCCTTCATTTCTGCTGATGTCCCATTCTCCCCATCCCAGCTATAGGACTATCCTCTCTGCTCTGGTTTCTATTTTATGCGTGTTTTTTATTTCATTTTTTGAAGTGTGAATATTTGTGCTGAGAAACCCTCTCTGATTAAAGTAATTTTACACCTGAATTATTTGTTCATTTGAGGAGGCAGAACATCTTTGCTATCTTGTGCAAAGGTTCCTTACTGAACATACATATGTGCGTGCGCGCACACACACACACACACACACACACACACACACACACACACACTGCCTCCAACTAACCTTTAATTCTTAACTGGAAAGTAGAAACAGAAAGAGTTTAGATTGAGGTACTTCTTTCTGTATTACCACTCCCTTGGGAGGCATCTTCTTGGGACAATTCTCAGTTAAATTGTGTTTCAGAGTTTGGTTTGTTTATAACTTATTTTTGTTGTCCTCCACTGACCCAGATCAACAGCAGCTTGTTGGGCTGGCCATTTTACAGCAGGCTGTTGATGTTTTGGAGTGTGTGTGTGTATGTGTGTGTGTGAGAGAGATCTTCAGTTGTCAGGGCTGGGATTCCCTCGGGCATGGACTTTTAAGTGCTAGATGTGGGAAGAGGGAAAGGATCCCTATTTTGTTCAATTGTGTCCAACACTTGATGACTCTGTGGACCTGAACATACCAGTGCTGTGTGTGAGGTTTTCTTGACAAAGACACTGCAGTGATTTGCCATTTCCTTCTCCAGTGGATAAAGGCAAACAGAGGTTAAGTGACTTGCTCAGGGGCACACAGCTTAAAGAATGTCTGAGGTCCAATTTGAACTCAGGTTTTCCAGACTCCAGGCTCAGCACTCTTATCTATTGAACCACCTTAGCTTATGATCCCTTTCAACTTAGAAGCAGAAATGTAGGTATGAACAACTATACATCTACTTTTCTTACCCTGAGTTCTTGTTTCAGGTTCAGCCTCCTGTTGAAGGCTACCCTGGGTGAACATTCCTCCTGCCCTTCTTGTCTATAGTCTCTTTGTTGTAGATGACTGACAACTATTTGATTGAAAATCAAGGGCAGAATAAGTATGCCTCATCCTTCCTGAGAATGGTGGGGGTTTTTTCCCATTCCTCTTTACCTTGGGATACCTTGGTCCATCCTGTTATTCCCTCTTTGTCTTTCCTGGATTTTCAGTTTGCTTTCATTTGCTCCTCCCTCACTTCCTGAGCCAAGGGGCTCAAGGATTGCTTTTCTTGGAAGGCAGGAAGATTCTTACCCTTTACTCTCTCTCTACCCTTTCAGGCAGGTGGTGTCCTCATAGATTCTTGGAGTTGGAAAAGTCTTTTGGAAGTTGGAAGTCTTTTAATCAAGGTTGTTTATTCAATAACTTTTTTAAAAAATTATTTTTCTTTATTACTACTATTCCATTTCTATTGACCACTTCTTTTAATTCATTTTTAATTTAATTCAGTTTTAACTTCTTGACATCTACAAGGTGGTGATAGTTTAGTTCTTAGCTCTCTGATCATTCTTGTTTTGTTTCATGATTCTACTCCCTTCTCCCAAAAATAGGGACATCTCAAGGCTCATTTTCTAAATCACCTAAGATACTCACTTTTATACTTTCAACTCTCACCTCTGCTCAGATGAATCTCAGATCTTTATTTGACCTTTTTTCTAAATGCCGATCCCCACATTTCTGACTGCTGATAGTAGGTTATCTTCCCTTCCCCTGAAACTCAAATAAAAATACATTATTTTAGAACTGTAAGGGACTTTTAAGTTCATCTAATTCAATGTTGGTATTTTATAGCTGAAGGAACCAATTACAAAGAAATGACTTGTCCAGGTAACATGATGAAACTGAAACCAGAATCTGTCTTGACATCAAGTCCAGTCTATTCTACTGTACTACCTAGTTATCATTTATAGCCCCAAGATGGCACTTGGCACTATCTTTTATTAATTATCTTTTTTATGTATAAGACTTGCCTGGACAAGATCTGTCATATATCATAAAGTTTTTAGTAGCTAGCTTAATACCTTGAAGAGTAAATGTCCAATGAGTGTTCATTAACACTTATTGGGATCTCTATGTTTGGAGCCTTTCTTTGAAGAGTCAAAATTTGTGTATGTTCTTTCTGGCATGTTTGTCTAGGGGGTAGTGTTTTCCTAGGTATACTCATTATTCCAGCTTTCCTTTCCTGAATTGTGACTTTGCTCCAGGTTCTGGTAACTTTTGGAATTTATAGGGCATTCTCTTATCTGTGTTAGTTGGGCTTATGAGTGCTATGTTCATAGACCACTGGCTATCCTGCTACACAGGGCTGGAGTGATCTGATCTCTACAAGTGTCTGTTCCTGAGTCCTAGTGTGGGATTCTAAGTTAACACTACAGCAGACCAGGAATCCTGGCTAAGACCCTGTCCTGATCTCTCATCTCTCTGTTTCTAATGCATAGCTTCAAGCTCCAGGATTTCTTGGCTTGCTCCTTCCTGGTCCCTGAGATGGAAGGCTTCTGTGAGATGAGCTCATAGGCAGAGCCTTTCCATACTGTCCTTTCCTCTGTATCCATAATATCCTGGCTGTTTTTATGAACTTGAGCTGGCAAAAATGAATTTAACTGTAGCTTCTCTTTGGATTTTTGGAAAAATCATTGCCCTGATGCTATTTTTAAAAAATTTTTGCTAGAATAGTGGAGGAACTTGACCATTTTGCTTTCACGATTGGCCATCTTGAGACACCCCTGGTATGTTTGTCTACATCTGTGCCAAACAGATCTCTGCCTTAGTAGGTACATTGTGTTTATGCCTTGGAAGAGATAACAATCCTTGTAATTAAGTGGTTGCTTTAGGGAGAAATTTTTTTTTTATCCTCCTTTCTCCCATTGACTTTGGAGGGCCCCTTTGTGACCCAGTAATCTGTGCTGGATATGTAGAGGTGGAGTTTGAATGTCAGTGAGGGAAAGTTTTGTTGGGAGAATAGAGAGGAAGGAGGAGGAACCCGAAAATTGTCCAAGAACTAGAAGTCAGATGGAGAGGGAAAAGAAAACAACTGTCAGAACTGATTATTTGGTTTAAAATATCCCTGTTTTGGGAAAATTGCCGAGAACAGGCTCATCGTGGGCCTATTACACTGCAGTCTTTGGAAGAGGACCTGTTTCTTTGTCCTTGCAACCCTGGCACACAAATTAGGCGCCTAATAAATACTCTACAGAAGTTGGGGCAGGGCAGGCACCCTTAGTCTTGATCTCTGGCTCCTTTTGAGGCAAAGGAGGGTGACAGAGAAGGTCCCTGCTCCTTCCCTGGTCCTGTCATCTACCCTGAAAGAGGGAAAGAAATGGGGAGAGACAGTAGAGAGGGCAGGTAGCCTTCCTGAAGACGCAGGCCAAGGGCCACATTTCTTCTTCGCTCTCCGTGGGTTAGGGCCTTGGAGACCAGGGTACCCGAAGGTTGCCATGGTTTCGCCAGGCGCATGCGCGCGCGCGCAGCTCCGCCCCTCTCCGGGCGCCGTAGGTTCGTTTCTTCCGTCCCACGCTGCTGGGGGAATTCCAGTTTCCGCTTCCGGTCGCGACGAGGGCTAGAGGTCGGTCAGTCCCTGAGGACGCGGGTTGTGTAGTTATGTTTCTGGGTTGGATAAAGACGGGGAGCACAAAGGGGTCGCCGAGAGCCCCTCCCTTCCCCCTTACAAAAGCAGACCGGGTCCAGGGCGGAGGGTGGGTTTCCGGAGCCACCACAAGTGCGCGTTTGGGTCGGGGGTGACACCCATTCCTTGTGCTTTTCTCTTGTCCCCCCATTACTAAGCTGGGCCGAACTCTCAGTCTTTAAAGAGCTCACGTCCTAGGCGGACCCCCACGTGCCCAGCCCAGCCCGCAGACACCCATTTTTAGAACGCTTTTCGCTCCTCGTGTGATTGTGCCTTTATTTTTTTTACCCTTTCCGTCTATTCCAGCCCCGCAAAGGCCTCGGGAACGTTTACTGGATTTCATTTCCACTTCTCCAGCTGGCCGTCGTCTCTCCCCGCCCCCGCCCCACACACCCACCCTTCAGCTGCTTTAGTCGAAAATTCCTATCCTTACAAAGACAACTTTGTCCCGAGATCATGGCAAATCACCTCAAGTTCCTTGCCAGGACTGTGATGGTGCAGGAAGGGAATGTGGAAGGTGCATACAGGACCCTGAACAGGTAACTGGGGAGATCAGTAACTGCCCTCCCAGATTATCGGAAACTTGAGTATGCGGTAGGAGTCTTTTCTTTGTCCCTAGCACGTATCTGGATAATTTCTAACCTGTAGTACCCCCGATCCTAAAGAGGTTGAGGAAAGTTCATCCAGAGTTCGGCTGTGAAGAATGTTTATTGGTTTTAAGTACAGCCCAGTTGTATGTGAAATAAAATAAGTCAGACATGCGGTTCTTGGATCTTACAGTGAAATTGGAGAATTAAGACATAACCTTAAAAAACAGTTTGAGAATATGAATGGCATGACCTGTCTTAGTGGATACTCCGCCTGACTTGGAGTCAGGAAGATTCCTTTCCAAATCTGGACTCTGATGCTTGCTTGTTGTGTTACCATGGGCAAGTAGCTTAACTGCTGATGTGTGATCTGCTTTAGTAGAAGGAGTTTCTATTGACAAGATGGTGTATATGCACTTCAACAATTAAAACAACATATATTCTTAATTCTTAAACACTACATGAAGAAATACTATTCATACTAATAATCCAACATTTTTATTAAGCACCTAGATGCTTGGACATAAAAAAACAAAATCAGACCTGAGAAAAGGTAACTTTCTGCTGGGGAAGACATAGCATGTAAACAAATACAAATTTAAAAGTAATTTGAAAAGGGAGAACATTAATATCTGGGGAGAATCAGGAAAGGCCTCTTATAGAAGATCATATCTGAACTGTGTTTTGAAGAGTGATTTTAAGAAGAGGATGGGGAGGAGAATGTATTCATCCTTTATCCACTGCACCATCTAGCTGTACCAATATTAGTTTCTAAATATATCCCTAAATGCTAAGGGAGTGATTAATAAAAGATGAAATTAGTCATGGAGAGGTTTTTTTGTTCTGTTTTTTAAAGATGATAAACCTTAATGTAGGTCTTGAGGTAAGTGAGCATGGTATAAAAGATAAGATTGAACTTCCAGTCAGGCAGGACCTGGATTCAGATGCAACCCAGATGCCTCCTAGTTGATTGACCAAAGGCAAGTCACTTCACCAAAGAGCTTCAATTTCCTAATATGTAAAATGAAGATAAGTGAGGAAAGCAGTTTGCAGACATTGAGGTGCTATAAAAATAGGAGTTGTCATTAATAAAGGACATGGGCAGACATTTGAGGTTGAAGTAAAGAGACACAACAGACCAAAGTAAAGAGGTTGGAATGAAATGGGAGGTGGTGAAGTTACATTAATAAGTGGAAGACCTTTGGTGGTATTGAGAATAAAATTGGATAAGTGTGGGGGCAATCGATGAAAAGTCTTAAATGACAGTTTGGATCTGTTAATAAATGCTTGTGTTTATATAGTGTTTATGACTAAAGCATTTTGAACAACTTCTGCTATACTGGTCATAAAATCTTAAGTTTTGGAGCTGGAATAGACTTTAATATAGTTATCTGACATTATATCCATTTTATATGATCAATTGAATGTTAGCTTAAGTGATACCCAAGACCAGGGATAGGGAAACTGCTCAACACGTGAAGCTGGTGACTGTGAGGAGCAGAAAATGGAGTAAAGCCAGGTCTCTTGCCTTCTGGTGGATTGCTTTCCATAATTCTGATTAAAACTGCTTTCTTGTCTCAAACAGAAAAACATTCAGTAGTACTTACATAATTATAGCATGTTAGAGCTAGGAAAAAACGTCTTAAAGATTATCTCATTCAGCTCCCTTTTACAAATGAAGAAAACATGAGGATTGAAGTGACTTGCTCATAGCTAGTAAATGGCAGAGTTGGAGCTTGAATTCAGATCTTCTGGTTCTCAAGTCCAGGTTCCAGGTCCTTAAAACTATACCATGCTTATTCCCCAGATCTCTAGTTAAGAATTCTTACATGATAGTGTTTAAATATTAGAGAGTTTCTTGAACTCTACCTTTCAGAAAGAGAGACTTATATTTGGAAGAGGATTTTTTGGTCTTAATGAGGGATTCTGGTCAGAGGAAGAGGAATATAGGGACTGAGTTGTCCCACCTCCTCCTCCCCAAAAAGAGGGTCAATGACTTTTTCTTAAATGCACAAAAGAGAAAAACAGAGCCAGAAGGAATCACAAACAGGTAGGGAAGCTTTGAAAGTTAATGTTGAGTTTATATTTTTAAAGAAAAATAAGCTACACATCATAAAGAGATTTTTAGTTTCATGTACATTTCTCTTTTTGTTCTATGTATATGGAAATACTCATTTGGTGTTAAGCTCAGAATAAAAAAAAATAGAGAGTTAGAAATGGAGAAGGACGTCCAAGTGCCAGGTTGGAGGATGACAGTAAGAGAAATGTAACAATGGAGAAAAAAGAGGATGGCATTGACAAAAGTATTATCAGAGGCTATGAAAATGAGAGAAGATTAATGTATGTTTTCATGAAACAATTGAGGACTATGGATAGGTCTTTGAACACACTTTACAAATTTATTGCTATCCCTTGCCCTCTTTGTAGTGAGACTTCTGTTGAAGGGAATTTATTTATAGCAAATGGTTTGTCAGATGTCCTGCTGCCTCACTCCCTTTTGCTCCTACCTGGGTCATACCTAAAAGGTGAGATTCATTGACTTGTTCAACTTGGGAGAAATGAGTTTGCTCTGAGCTTTGAAAAATAAACTCATCAAGGTTAAGGGTTTGGAAGAAATGGCATTACAGGTACAAGGAACTGTTAGTAAACATTTATTAAATGCCTACTGGGTGCCATGCACTGGGCTAAGCACTGAGAAGACAGAAAGAGTCCAAAGAAAGTCGACCTAAAAGAGCTTACAAGCTAACGGGGGAGACAATTAGCAAAGAAATATATACAAACAAGCTATGTGCAGGATAAATAGGAAATAATTAAACAAAGGAAAGCACTAGAAGTCAGAGGGATTAGGAAAAACTTCCATAGAAGATGGGGTTTTAGTTGGGTCTTAAGCTAGGGAAGTCAGTACTCAGAATTGAGGAGGGAGAGCATTTCCAGGCATGAGGGGCAGCCAGAGAAAATGAATCTAGTGGAGGGATGTGTTACTGGAATGAAGAGAATGTATTTATGAGAAAAGTTTAAGAAGACTTGAAAAGTAAGCAGGGCTAGGTTTTGAAGGGCTTTGGATACCAAATAGAGGATTTGGTATTTTATTCTGGGGATAATAGGGAACTCCTTGAGTTTACTGAGTAGGAGAGTGATATGGACTTGTGCTTTAGGAAAGTTATTGGTGGCTGAGTGGAGGATAGATTGGAATGGGGAGAAACTTGAGGCAGGCTGACTTTCCAGCAGACTGCTGTAGTAGTACAAGTGGGAATAGATGAAGGCCTGCACTAGAGAGGTGGCAGGGTCAGAGGAGAGAAGGGATCGTTGCAAAAGTGAAATTGATTGGCCTTGGCAACAGCCAAGGAAGTGGTGGATGGACCTCTATGATCCTGAGGGCCTGGGAGGTTGGTGTTACTCTCTATGGTGATAGGGAAGTAAGGAGTGTGGGAAGATTTAACAGGAATGAGTGTAGTTATGGATGTGGTGATACCTATTGGACATCATTCAGGACATCTTATTGGAGATGTCTGAAAGGCAATGGAAGATATAAGGTTGGAGGTCAGCAGAGAGGTTGTGATTTATGAGGTCCTAAGTACACTGAGTTATAAGAGTGACTTCACTTAAGTGAAATTGCTTTCTTTCTAAACAACGTTATTCAGTGGTCTTTTCTCCATTTTTATCCTTCTTGCTGTCTCTGTAGCGTTGACACTACTGACTACCTTGTGCTTACTAGGTTTTCATGATGCACTTCTCTCTTGAGTTTTATTCTGCTCCTTCTTAATGGCTTTGCTGGAAAGCATCCATATCCTACCCCATAACTATTATTGTCTCCCACTCCCTTCAGCTAGGTGGTGCAGTGGGTAGAGCAGGAGTCAGGAGGAGCTGAGTTCAAATCTCACCTCAGACACTTGACACTCACTAGCTGTGTGACCTTGGGCAAGTCACTTAACCCCAATTGCCTCATCTTGGGTCATCTCCAGTCATCCTGATGAATATCTGGTCACTGGATTCAGGTGACTGTGGAGGAGAAGTGAGGCTGGTGACCTGCACAGCCCTCCCTCACTTAAAGTCAAGTGCAAGTTATGTCATTATTTCTCTGATGGCATGGTCTTCTTTGGCAACAAAGGATGAACGCACGCACGCATGCAGTGGCTAGAGTGCCAGCCCTGGAGTCAGAAGGACCTGAGGTCAAATGTGGCCTCAGACACTTACTAGCTGTGTCCCTGAGCAAGTCACTTCACGCTATTTGCCTCAGTTTCCTCATCTGTCAAATGAGCTGGAAAAGGAAATGGCAAACCACTATCCAATATCTTTCCCAAGAAAACCCCAAATGGGGTCATGGAGAGTCAGATGCAACTGAAAACCAACAAAAAACAAATTCCTTATTGCCTCCAGGATTCAGGGCTTTTCTTGGACTCTCTTCTCTATACTTTACTCTCATCATCATTCCAACACAGATGACTCCAGATCTATATAACTAGCCATGGCCTCTTTCTTAAGCTCTAGTCCTGCCTCACCAACTGCTTTTTGATCATTTTGACCTAGGAGTCACATAGCATCTCAAATTCAACATACTTAAAACAGAACTCATCTTTCTCCTCAAACCAACTCCACTTCCAAATTTTCCTTATTTCTTTTGAGGTACTGCTATGTTTCTTTTTGCTTAAGTTTGAAAGTTGTCACCTTGATTCCTGTCTCCCATGCTATACCTATTCATTTAATCACCAAGTCTCAATTCCACCTCCACAGCACTTCTTGGCTATGTCCCCTTCTCTGTTTTAGAGCCCACCACTGTTATTCTGGTCCTCATCCCTCCCTTCTATAATTACAGTAATCTTCTAATTGACCTCCCAGTCTCAGAGACTCACTTCACTTTGGTCTGTCATTCACACAGATACCCAAAGTGATATTCCTAAAGCACAGGTGTGATGTGGACACTCCCTTTAATAGGCTCTAGTGGCTCCCTATTGCCTCTAGGATAAAATACAAATTCTTTTCTTTGGCATTTTAATCCCTTCACAACCTAGCTCTTGCCTGTCTTTCCAAACTTATTATATTTTACTCCCCTTTACAAAATCTTTAGTCCAGCTAGTTCAGCTACCTAATGATGGAGTAATAGCAAAGAGCTGAGAACTGTTAACCTATCTCCTTGTTAAAATGTCCACCAATCAGGGTTACCTAACATTTGCTATGTTGAGAGTGTGTGTGCACACCCCTGCACTGGCACACTCTCTTGCACCAGCACTTACCCAACAGATCACATTACCACAGGCTCTACTATCCTCCACTTTCTCTTAAAGTCTATCTACATTCATGTTCATTGTTTCCCTGACACTATCCATCTTTTTCTCTGTTATCCTTCTCCTTTTGCCTTCAGTCTTTCCTAACAGAAGGGTCTTTTATTTAAGCTTCAGTATCGACTTTATAGTGAATAGCCTGAATTAATTTCTTTAAGTACTGACTGATTTGATCTTGCTGTCCAAGGGAGTCTCCAAAGTTTTCTCCAGCACCATGATTCAAAAGTGTTGATTTTGCAGCGCTCAGCTTTCCTTATAGTCCAACTCTTACAGCCATACATTACTGGAAAAAAAAATAGCTTTGATGAGTCACACCATTGTCAGCAAGATGATGTCTCTGCTTTTTAGTATGTTGTTCAGATTTGCTGTAACTTTCCTTCCAAGGAGGAAGTGTCTTTTAATTTCATGGCTGCAGTTGCTGTCTGCAGTGATATTTGAACTGAAGAATATAAAATCTCGACACTGCTTCCATTTCTTCTTTGTCAGGAATTGAGTTGCTAAGATCTTAGTTTATTGATGTTTGTCTTCAAGTCAACTCCTCTTTCACTCTCATGAAGAGTCATCTTAATTCCTCTTCACTTTCTTCCATCAGAGTAGTATCCTCTATGTATCTAGGATTGTTGATGTTTCTTTCTCCCAGCAACCTTAATTCTAATCTTTTACTTATCTAGCCTGTCATTTTGCAAGATGTGTTCTGCATATAAGTTAAATAAGGTAAAAATATACAACCTTGTTGTACTCCTTTTCCCATCTTAAACCAGTCAGTTTCATGTTCAGTTCTAACTGTTGGTTCTTGGTCCACATACAGAATCCCTAGGAGATAAATAAGATGATCTCTGTTCCCTTAGGACTTGCCACATTTTGCTGTGATGCACACAGTCATTGGAAAAAAAGATTAAAGTTTTAAAAACAAGGGAATTGATGTAAAAAAATTTTAAGTCACAATTGACTTGTCACACTGTTTAGAGGCTTGTGATAAAGAAGAGAAGTGATGGTTCTATGACTGAGCCAAGTTCATTATCAGCTTGGGTGCAAGTTCTGAGTGCTCACTCCTGGAGATCCTCCTTTGACTTCCAGCACACTGCCTATCCTAGTTCTACTTACCTGACAACCTCCTTTTCAGTCTCTTTTGCAGGCTCATCATTCACAATTTGCTCCCTTTTAAGCATGGGTGTCTCTTGAAGCTCTGTTCTGGATCCTTTTTTCCATTCTCAGTCTCTCCCTTGGTGATCTTCTGTGGTTTCATTTCTCATCTATGCAAATGATTTCCAGATTAGTACATCTGGCACTAATCTTTCTTCTGATCTCTAGGTTTAAGATTTTTAAGCCTTTTAAACCTAATCCAGCTTGAGGTCCCACTAGCATCTCAAACTCAAGATTTCCTAACTGGAATTTTTCTCTTTAGTTCTTTCCTTCTTCAAATTTTTCTGTTTCTGTAGATGGTATTACCATCCTTCTATGTACCAGGTTTTTAGTAAGTGCTTAATATATGTATTTATTGATTGGGCCTTTTCTCTTGATTTCCTTCCTCTTCCTCTGCCCCATTCAGTTAGTTGCTAAATCTTACATCCTGGGTCATCTCCAGTCATCCTGATGAATATATCTGGTCTCTGGATTCAGATGACTCCGGAGGAGAAGGGAGGCTGGTGACCTGCACAGCTCTTCCTCACTCAAAACATAGTCAAGTGCAAGTCACGTCATCATTTCTCTGATGGCATGGCCTTCTTTGGCAACGAAGGACGAACACACACAAATCTTATAGATTTTAGCTGTTCATATCTGTCCCCTTCTTTCACTTAGATACAAACATAGTTTAAGCCCTTATTACCTCTGTCTTGGATTGTTGTGATAGTGTACTAATTGATCTCCTTGCTTTGAATTTTATCCTGTTTGTCTATTCAGCTGATCTTCCCTTTAAGGCAGAGGGCTGATTCTGTCACTTTTCTGTTGAAAAGTCATTATTGACTCCCTGTTGCTGCTAAAATCAAACACAAACAGCCTGGCATTTAAAGCCCTATATGATCTGCCTTCAAGCCTACTTTTCCAACTTTTTCTCATATTTCTCCACTTCACATACTTTAGTTTCAGCCAGATGGACTTTTAGATGTTTCCAGAATTCAGTATTCCATCTGCTGCCTCTGTGTATTTGTTTGGACTATCCTCCCTACCTGAAACTAACTTAACTCAGTCTTTCTCAGTCTCTGCCTCTCTCTCCCTGTCTGTCGCTCCCTACCCCCCTCCCTCTCCCTCCCCCCTCTCTTCTCCCCCTCCCTCCCCCTTCTCTTCTCCCCCTTCCTCTCCTCCTTCCTCCCTTTCCTTCTCTTCCTCTCCCTTACTCTTACCTCATCTCTACCCCTTTGAACCCTTATCTTCCAAAATTTATTAACTTATGGACCATCTCGTCTATCAAGCCTTCTGATTATTCCTCCAATTGTTAAAGTTTTCCCCACCCTCAAAATTTGTATATATTTGTCTATATATACATTGTATCTTCTCAGTAAAATAGAAGTTTCCTGGATACAAAGTATTGTGTTTTTGCATTTGTGTCCTTGGGGCCTGCACTTGGTAGATGCTTATTAAATGTTGATTGACTAATCCCCATTCCAGAGAAACTCCAAATAGTTTTTTGTAATATATTTCGTTATAACAAAGATATTGTTAAGACTTTCCTGTTTGTAGAACTTGAAGTGGGAGTAACCTTCGTTATAGGGAGTGACATACTAGACAAAAGACCAGAGAAAACAGTTTGTTGTACAGGCTTATTTGCTGTGTAGAATTGTTATAATCAGATTAACTAGAAATTGACTCTAAGTTAGCTTGTTCTCCTCATATTCCCCTCAAGCAGAAAGTATTCTTTCCTTCCAAAAACTTTTCAAGGGCACTTTGTTTGGATCATTGCTGTATCCATTACATTCTATCTTGCCCGGAGTCAGGGATACTCATCTTCTTGAGTTCAAATCTAGCCTGAGACACTTAGTAGCTGTGTGACCTTGGGCAAGTCACTTAACCATGTTTGCCTCAGTTCATCTTCTGTAAAATGAGCTGGAGAAGGAAATGGCAAACCCTTCCAGGATCTTTGCCAAGGATACTCCAAATATGGTCAGGAAGAATCAGATACAACTGAAATATGATTGAAAAATAACGGAACAGCACCAACAACAATCCGCTCTTCTTGGTGAATGGTGTTTGGATTGAATCTGCCTTGTCCTCATGTGACCCTGACCCCTGGTGGCCTGAAGTTGGAGAAGTTAGAGGTGTTACTGGGGTTTTTCCATATAATCAGTAATCAGTTTACCTTGCAGTGGAATTTCCTGTTCCTTATACTTCTGTCACTTGAGAGGAGCCATATTCCTTGTGGAAAATTATTCATCTCCAACCCATTGTAGTGTGTTTCTGATCTCTTTACTGATAGATATGTAAAAAGCATGAAGCCAAGATGGGTTTGGGGGGCACACACATTTCTTGTACTCTTGATTGTTATCTGCGGACTTCCTAATTGAAATGTGAAGTATGATTATAAAGTATCATTTAATGATGATTGGGGCAGTCCTCTTTATTTTTTTTAACCACCTTCCTGCTTCTCTCTGATCTAATTTCCATTTAATGAACATTTTTCTTTTTTACATTATTTTTATGTAATTCACTAAATATTTCCTAATTACATGTAAATTTTTTTTAACAATCATTTCTTAAAATTTTGCATTCCAAATTCTCTCCTGTCCCTTCCCTCCCCTTTGAGAAGGCAAACAATTTAATTTGATTTTTTATATATGAGGTCATGTAAAACACACTTCCATATTACCCATAACATTTGTTTTTCTGATACCTCTGCCAGCTGTGGTGTTTTAAATTTAACTTAAAATATTCTTCACTCTGGGAAATGGGGAAGAAAGAGTGAGGGGTCAGCGATGGATAGAATAATATTTGGACAATTCCTGCCACTCTGCCTAGTCTCCCTGTTTCTCTATTCTGGCACCTCCCCACTTTATTCTCAATCTCAGGAAGCAGCAGAGAGGCTGGAGGAGTCCAAGGATATTTTGTACCCTTCACTCTCTATAGGTGAGACAGTGTGACAAAATACAGAATGCTGAATTTGGAGGCAGAGAAGACCTGGGCTTGATGTTTTCTTTTTTTACTTCTGACAATTATTAGTTATGTCACCATGGACAAAGCCCTCAACCTGTTTCCTTATGTGTCCAGCGGCAATCCAGATACCCATGGCACTGAAGTGGTATATAACTGTCAGTTGTTACTGATTACTGACAAAATAGAAGTTAAGGCAAATGGCATTTGGCCCTAGTTTATCTTTTATTTAATCTCTTGTTTTAAAGAGTATCTTGGAATTTTGTTGGTCAGGACAGCTAATTTTGAGAAGAAATGCCATGAGCATCAAGTTAGGGTGAGCCCTGAGTAGCCTTCTTTATCTGCTTCTAATGTTGCAATTACTTTCCTTAGATAATCTTAAAAGCATAGGTTAAAAAGACTGGGAGCAGTTGTCTTTGGGGCATCAAGGAAAATGCTAAAGGAATGACTTATTCTCTTTTGTTTTTTATGGAGAAGCTCTTGCAGAGATCTATTTTTAAGATAGCACTCTTTAGGTGAACTTTGTTTTGGAGTCTTCTCCCCGCCAGCTCTATCTTGGATTGTCAGAGAATGCTCTTAACACCAATTTCAAGCCCTCCAAGAAAAATTGAATGGAACCAATCCTGTTAAAGGTTCTTTCATAATGAAGGCGTATTGAGCATGTAATGTTAGCAGTTAGTATTCTGGCATGTTGGGATCTCAGCATCTTTGCACATTTTAGGGGATTCTTTCTATTTTTCGTGTTCTTTATATGTTTGTCTTCTGAAGTACCTTTTTAGTTTTGCATCAGATTTGAGAAGACCCTTTAACTTCATGTCTCATGGTCAGTTTCTTTCCTCCTTAGGTTTCTCTGGTCTTATAGATAGCATTTTAAAAATTGGTTACTTGCTCAGTGTTCTAATTAAATAGACATTTGGTGTTAGCTCAGTAATCAAAGTGATTGAGAAAGGTGAGGGAGTGAGAGAAGGGATGGGACTAAATTCCTAGCACTTTTGGAGCATACTGATAACTAGACAAAGAATATGTGTTTTTAGGGGGTGTTGTCACAAAACCTGCATGTATTATGTAACCACAGGCCCTTATTGGTCAGCTGAGCTGCCGGGGAGAAGTATGTGTGCCTGTGAGGGGTGTTTTTGGAGGGGACAGATGAGGTAGTGTAAGTTGAGAGCCATGACTGAATGACTGGCCATTAAGCAAATGAAAAGGGAGAATTGGGAGTGTGCCCATTTGGCCCCCTTTCCCTTAGTGGCTCATTGAGTATCTTTTGCACACATTTGACTTTATATGATCTGGCTGTGTTGACATGTGAGCCTGCTCTCCTTCTCACTCAGGCAGCTCAGCACCTTTTACATAATCTGTTGAATTCATTAAAACTGGTGACTGGTTCCTTCAGGCGTTGGTTGCCAAGTATCTGAAGTACAAGTTCCTATCTGTTTACAGAAAAGCTCATGGGGCTAGGCCTTCAACACCTTAAGCACCTCTGTAGGCAGGCATGTTAGTAGGAGTATGGGGTATTTGCCTCCTAACCAGTAATTTATACTTCTCCAGAATATTTTCTCCATTGCTTCTGTAACATAGATCATCGTTATCTCCCATCAGAAATACTGCAAGTGTTAGATGCTATTGTAGTAGCTTTAGAGGTCTACTTCCACTTTCCCAAGTATTTTTTTATATAACTATTATGTTAATCTTTATCAGTAGATCTGGACAGAAATGAAGGTTTAATGGGTACTCCTTCTGATGAGGTGGATCATAGCCCACCCATGGTGTTTCATTATGTGAGATTCTTGTCTTTGCCCTCCAATAAACCTTCCATGGGGAGGCCACCCAGTCTGCTGGGGATCATTTTCTAGTACTCCTGACATTGTGTTGCTGCTGAAAGGTGTCATCTGTCCATCAGCTATTCCATATGACCAGCCCATTTTTTTTTCTTTTTAAAAAAATATTGGGTTACCCCATCTTGCCCAGGCAACTCACAAGTCAGGTGCCACTACCAACTGGCACAGGCATTTTGACCTATTCTAGGTCCTAACTGGTGGCCCTTCTCCTTCCCTGGTCCCAGTGGCTCACCATTTTAATGCAGAAACCAAATTGGCACACACCCCTGAAAACAGAACCTCCAAATTGAAGAGATCTGCCCAGCCTCAGCCTCCTTGTTAGCTAGGATTATGGGCATATGTCACCATGCCAAGACCCCTTTATTTTAAGAGCCATCTTTCTCTGACATCTTTGATGTCACTTCTTTTGTGCATTTCTTTATTGGTGATGTATTGCTTCTTGCTCATATCTACCATGCTTCTTCTCTTTGGGTGACCCTCAGCTTTATTTGGAGACTATTATATTCCATGATCCATAGTGATATACCACCACCATAAGATCAATGATGTTTAAAAAGATGGGCCTTTGTTTCATAAAAGTACTGTATAGTTTCCTAAAGACAGTGCAATCTGCTTGCCTAAATTTTTTCTGTCCTGGGCACAGCTCAATGTCTGTCCAAGAGAATATGGACTGATGGATTGACTTTCTGAGTTAGTTGTCCATCCAGTTACATAACATGGTCTAGAGTCTAGACATTGATCATCATCCAGGTTTTTTCAATGTGGATAATTATACCACACATTTTTGAATGATTATGAATCTCATTTAGGAGGCTCTTCAGTATTCTCCAGTTGATGCAATCACCGCAGTGTCATCAGCAAACAGCATCTAGAAGATTCATCCTTATATAATTCCTTTTCCATTTGGATCCTGTGTTGGACATTCTCTATCATATTGGCAGACACCCTTGGTGTGCAGAGAGCTTCCTGTTTTGTGCCCTTTTTTGATAATAAGAATTAGAGGGTCATCAGACAAAGTGTCTCTGTTGTTTTTTCTTTAAAGGACTTTTATAGGATTTCAGCATGTGCATGGAGACACAACTTTAAGGCAGGGTTTTTCTCTGCCAAATCAAATGCCTTTGTTTAAATGTATGTATGTATGTATGTATATGTATGTGTACGTGTGTGCATTTTGTAGTCTATGTACTTTTCAGCCAGTTACTGTAAAGGTGTAGTTTGGGCATATTCTTTTGTATGACAGTCAAGACTTTTCCTTTCCTCCCTTATGTTGTATGAAACCCTTCTAGTGAAATTGAATTACTCTATTTCCCAGACTCCATACTTTTACATGTCATTGAGGGTGTACTGGTAAATATTTAACAACTGACTCTTCCTCCAAAAGCAGACACAACACTTTTAAGTTTAATCTGCATTATTAACATTTCCTCTGTTGCTTCTTTAAATTTAGATAAACAATAAATCAAGCCCTGGTCTGAAGCATTTACTAATGTACCAGGTGTAAATGCTCCCAATGAAAATTTAACAATTGGCTCAACTCTCCTGTCTGTGACCTGGAAGAATCTCTCTTCTCCTCTTACTCTTTCTAACCACTTTAAAAAGGCCAGCTTAGTCACTACTTCTTGTAATGACCTATTTCTGCATAGACTTCACACAGGGCTTTGCTTTACACCTTTAGGTTGCTAAGTCTGCAAAAGACCTTGGAAATGATTTTGTGTCTTTTTGTTATGATGAGGAAAATGAGGTCCAGAGAGGTTGTTACTTGCCCAAAGTTACACAGCACCAGAGTTGGGATTTGAATTCAAGGCTCTTGAACTCCTAATCTGGTTTTTGCTTCTACTATACAATCTGCCTCTCTAATTAAGTATAATTGTGCCTTATAGTTATCTTTGTCTTATCTTTTACTAGGTTTTAGGTTCCATCAAAGTTGAATTGATCGTAGGCAATTGTTTCCTGTGAGGGAATCCCATCTGTAAGTTTCATGCACATTGTTGGAAGGACCTATTCAACTTTTCTTTCTCTCACCCTTGTACCATGTGTTCATTCACCCATTAGACAGTTTCTTACAGTCTGATGATCCAGTGAGATAAATGTAAAGTACTTGTATACCTTAAAAGTAGTATATAAACCTGTGTGTTGAAGGACAGACGTTTTCGTAATCTCTCTCTCACAGTCTTCTGTTATTCTCTCTCAAATTCCTCTTCCTGCCTGTTCACTGATAGGGTTTCTGGAATCATAGAATTTCAGAGCTGAAAGGGACCTTAGAGATCTATTACTTCATAATCTCTTCAAGAGTTTGTTCTCTTAAATTACTTACACTCCTTTCCCTCTGTCTGATCTTACAAAACACTGTTCCCTAGTATTGTACTTGAGAACCCTGAATAGTGATAGACCCCATCTCTAAGAAACACAACTCTGGAAGCACCCTTACCTCTAAGACACAATTTATGCCATACTGAGATATGAATACCATAATTGTCACCATGATGCTGCCAGCATTTCTGGTTCTAAGTAATGTGCATATGCCCTAATAAAGATCCTGATATCTTTAGAGGAGAGCATCATAATACAATGGAAAGAATATTAGCCTTGGAGACAGAGAACTTGGATTCAGATCCTGCCTTTGATGTGTGACTTCTGGCAAGTCATTGAACCTTCTGGGGCCTCCTAACCTTTAAAAAAAGAGTGGACTATATTGGATGGTCTGTGAGATTTCTTCTAGCTTTAGATCTGTTATCCTGGGGTCTTTGATCCCATTGGAATGGGATTGTGGTTCTCAAGAAAATCTGAAAAGTGAAGAGAGATCTCTGTGAGATAGGACCTTTTTAGAGTAGAAAGGAATGTTAGTTTCCCAAGCTAATGGCTCTTAGACTACTTGAGCAAATGAGAATGTATGGAATCCCTTATAAACCTAGGGGAACTTGTCTAAAGTAAGACCCCATGACCTTTGAGTGTTTCCTCCCTAATTCAGGTTAATCACTTTCCCACTATCTTGGAAGTTTGAAGTGCCCCACTTTTACACAGCTCTATTAAAAAATGATTCTCCAAATTACCAATTCTGTCTGATAATTAAGCAGCAGGAGCTTGGGTGGGTCAGGAGACACTGGATAAGGTTTCACATATACATTCACATTTGTAATTTTATCTAGTAGAATTTTTGTCTGGCTTCTGTGCATTCAAATAACTACTTTCCAGAACTTTATGATGTTGATGTGGAATAGCATCAGTAAATAGGACTTCCCACTGAGAAGAATTGGCTGGCAATCTGTGTATTTCTGCTGCTTTATCCAGCCTAAGTCCTATCCCATCTTCTCACTGTAGTTAACTATGTTTCAGGCCCCAAATCCTCAATCCTTACTTATGAGATAACAGCGAAGTGATAAGGTGAGCTAGGAACTGAGCTAGGCAAACCAACCCAGTTATAGAGGGCAGCAGAAGAATGGTGCCTTCACTGCTCCAGAGCACCAGCTGAGGAAGGGTTTAGGGAGATATTCAGATATGGATAATGGGATCAGTGCCTCCAGGAGGAAGCTGCCTGGGAATTACAGAAAGTTATTGGCTGGCCTAATTTGTCATGAAATTCACGTTCAATGTTTCTTTTTTCACCAAGCCCAGTGAGAAGGGAAAGATGGGAGATAGATCAAAGGCTCACGGCAAGAAGAGATTTTCCCCTAGCCTATCTTGCTAAGAGCTTGGGAGTATAAAGGACAAAAATCACCAATAATCCTATTTATATCACTGCTTGGTAATAGGATAGGTCTTTGCAGAGCCCAGGGATAATCAGACCATAGTTCCAGAGAGCAGGAGCATTATCCTACCCTTCCTTTGGATTTCTCCATAGGTTGCAGCACTGAATTTTACACATTGCTGGGGGAGTGTTAGGAGTTGTACAAGGCATCTAACCAATTTGTTTTGTCTCTATAAAGAATTCTTACCGTGGATGGGCTCATTGATGACATCAAGCGGCGGAGATACTATGAGAAGCCATGTCGCCGACGACAGAGGGAGAGCTATGAGACTTGTCGGCGCATCTACAACATGGAAATGGCACGAAAAATTAACTTCTTGATGCGCAAGAATCGGTTGGATCCATGGCAGGGCTGCTGAAGCCAATGGGGAAAAAGAGACCCAGCATGAAAATTCCTTAGTAGGCAGTAGCTGTGTTGCCACAGGTTCTTCTAAGAACCTAACCAGGGGGGCATTTGCTTCCCTCTTTTCCCAGCCCTAGTTTTTCTTGGCATCTTTTCAGTCCCAGTATATTTAGATACATATATGCATGCATGCATGCATACCAGGTATTTACACCCATTTATCCCCCTGCCAGTGAACATATCATTAAATGTCTCCTTGATGAATGGAAAACCCCACAGGACTGTGTCTTTGCCATTCTGAAGAAACTGGGGGGCAGAGACTTCAAAAGTGACTCAGTGTTTTTGTTCCATTCCTTGACCCCTAATAGTTCCCAGTAAGGAAAACTAAGGATTACCCATAAGAAAAGTCCCTAGTGTTGTTTTAAAAGTCATTCCTTTTCTTCCCTGAGTAATTTCCTAAAATGAAGACGAGTAAGGCTCATGTAATTGTAATAAATTCTACTTCTGAAGCATCCGACCAAATGATTGTGCTGAAATCTTTCCCCATGGGAAAGACAATCCAACTTAATTTCATTCTTGTTTTCTCTCTTTTATTCTGTGAGGGGTGTAGAGGGGGAAGGGTTATGGGGTTGAGCAGGGCAGCAGCAAGACCAGACAGGAGACTGAGATGGGCTTATTGATAATAGGCATAAAGATGAATGGGGAACAGGTGAAAAGTGGAAAAGATGAGAATTTGAAACACACGTGGGACAGACATGAATCAAGGAAACAAAAATGGAGTTTTCCACCCCACTCCCATATTCTCTTCCCCCAGCAGGGACTCCTGGGTATGTGACACTGACAGCTTGTGGCATCGGGCCACCGTGGGGAAAGCCAGCTGCTTTGCTTCCTCTCCTGCTGTCTGTTTGCTCTGGCCACGGTCCCCAGATAGCTGTGTTGCTGATATTAGGCAAGTAGGCGCCAGCCCCTGCAGGGGATGGTGGGGAAGGCCAAGGTGGGCAGCCCATCCCGATCTTTTGCACAGGCTCTAGCCTGCTGAAGCATTCTGTAGCTGCAAGGTTTTCAAAAAGGAAATAAACAGTGCAAACTGCCAAGCTTCCTTCCTTTACAGTTTGCTGATGTTCAGACATCTCCCTCTGGTGGTAAGGAAGGATGGCTTTGAGTGGCTTCTAGCCCTACTCATTTATCTTTTTAACTTTATTCCCCCAGGATTCCCATTTACAGTAATATCCTTACTCATTAATTAAGCTGGGGTTATAAGACAGGATGTAACTCATGTGGTGCTTGGCCTCTTGAGTTTCTTCCCTTCCGTGAACGTCAACATTAAGAGCGCTTGAGGGATACTAGAGAAATAAAAAGTATCCTTGGCTCCTAGAAGCTGATAATCTACCTATATGCATCTAGACTATATACATGTGAAAAATAGTGTTTTTAAATCACAATTTTATATACAATTAATCACTCTTTTTTCCGGAAAGGTATTTTGTGGGTGTTTTCCTGTGCCTCGTGTCAAAACAAGATTTAGCAATAGAAGTACCTTAAAGCAAGAAATCAACTATACATAAATTCAGAATGGAGGTGTTCCACAAACATTAAGTATTCACTGTTAGAATAACCTTGTGAAGGTTGAGGAGAAATATAGAGCTGAGCTACCTTAATCCTTGTCCTCATGAACTTGCAATAGAAGGGGGATGGATAAGATACAAATACAGATAAAAAGAAAGGTTTCCTAGGTATCAAAGTGCTATCTGATGCAGTCAATAGAGAAATTGAGTTGATTAAATTTAGCACCAAGCTTTATAGGAAGAGACATTCAACATGTCTAAAATAGAAGTGATTTCAATTTCCCTTTGAAGTCCATCCTCCCTCAGCAGCCAAAATTAACTTAAGACATAGATGTGACTGTCAAAAAATCAAGAAGCATTTATTAAGCATTTAGTGTAGGCCTGGCAGGCGCTGCACTAAATGCTGATAATATAAATACAAGCAGAAAGGGCACTCTCTGTCCTCAAAGAGCTTATATTTTAACAGAGAAAGACAACATCACAAGGTGGAGGAAGGTACCCATGAGTTGTCATGGTAGGTGCAGTCCAGGGAGAAATGAAGACAAAGTTGGCCTGGGTCTTTTTTTTTTATTTGTTTTCAGTTTTCTACAATAACTTCCATAAGTATTAGATTTTCTCCCTGTCCTTCCCCCTGCTCCCTAAGATTGTGTACAATCTTATATGAGTCCTTTACTTTAAATGGAGGTTTTGAAGGAACTGGCCAATCCAAAGTGGGTAGAGTGTACTTTCAGTGTGAGAAAAGCCGGTGGGATGAAGTTGGAGGATAAGGAGGCTGCTGTGGCATGATGGAAAAAGTCCAGACTCACGATTTGAGCCTGGAGAGAAATGAAGACACAGGTAGCCTGAGCTCTTTCCATTCACTTAACTGTTGCTAGGATGGAATAGAAGCTTCTCAACCTGGTAGGTATGTTGTATTCTGACTCTGATAAATCTTTTAAGACTTATTTCAGTTCATTTTTGTGATGGATGTTCCTGAATTCCATTGGCCTCCTACCTCCATCTCCTTGCCCAGATAACTCCATCTTCCTCCTCCAGGTCTGACTGCATTTCTCCTTCACCTGAACCTCAAGCATTTGTAAGTGTATTACAGTGTGTATACTATGTACAGTATGTACATAGTAGACACTTATAAATGCTTGTGCATTAAGAAATTGCGAACAAAAATTCAGAGAACTGTGGGAACATTTTATGATTTATATGGAGTGAAATAAGTAGAACCAGAAGATGAATATGCACTAACCATAAGAAAATGGTACAACATAAGAAAAGATACTAAAACGAAGTTGAGTGCTGAGTGACTGAAACCAGTCATGGTCTCAGAGAAGTTAATGAAACATACTTTCTTCCTCTCCTAAGACACAGGGCTACCACGACAGATGGTTGCATACATTGTCAGGCAGTGAATATTTGGTACTCTTTTTTTAATAGAGAATAGCATTTCTATAACTGCAGTATAAAAAGAAAGGTATTCCTGTTAAGGGCATGTCCAACCTCTAAGACATCGGGGATCAACTCTTCCCTCTCTCTGTCCCCAGCCAGGTTATTAATAAAAGGATGGTTATTTGGCCTTCTTTCTTAGACTACAAAGATGGTGGCAGGCTCACAGTTTATATACCCTTTGAGGAGTAAGTGTTCAGTGAGGGGTTGAGAGTGACATGTCACCCTTGGACAGAGAAAATATCTTTATACCAGACCACCCCCAGCCTTAGACTATCTATACCAGTATTTCTTAAACTATGGAGTCCCAACCCACAGTTTGAGAGCTGAATGGGTAGAAAAAGTTTAAGAAGCCCTGATCTATCTAAAAGGATCTGTCTCTGCCCAAGTTTGAGTAGAACACAAAGGGTTTCCCCATCTTAGATTAAATTCCTTGTAGAGTTGGGTGGGGTCTGAATTAACATTCCTTAATATTGGTCAATCTCATTATTAGTAATGTCCTTTAAGAGATTTAACTTTTTAAAATCAGGAATTTGGAAGGAGAGCTCTAAATCTCCCTAAGCTACTGGTTATTAATAATCATTTCTCTCACCAGCTCTCTCTATTGCATCCTATTTCCTCCTGGATAAAATGGAAATGACCCAACCTGACATTTCAAGTCCTCCCTAGTTTGACTCCAATTTATCTTGCCAGCCTAATCTCACACTACTTCCTTTCATACTCAAATTCTAGCCGAAATGAAATACAGCAATTGCCTCACTTAGTATCCTGTGCCTGAACTTCAGTTCTCTTCACTCCACTTCTGAATATTTATTTCACTCAGGTACCACTGGGTTCCGAAGTAGAAAAGGCACCAGGCTTCAGACTTTCAAGTCTGTCTGACACTTTATAACCTGGGGCAAGTCATCTCATCTCTCTGGGTCCCAGTTTCCTTAATTGAAGTGATCGGGTTGGAGTGAAGACCTCTAGATGGTTCCTTTCAACTCTTAATTTTTCATGTCCATGATCTGTTCACTCAACCATCCTCTGTGAAGATTTCTCTAAGTGGTAAGAGATTTAGATTATTGATAAATATTTAAGACTTTTAGTTAAATCACTGGAATTAATATCTATAAGTCAGATTCAGATTTACTTGTACAGGCCTCAGGAGTAGAGTTTGTAAGAGTTTAGGTTCCCTAATTTTAAAGGCTACAAACTGGACCTGTCTCATGAGGGAGATAAGGACGATGGATGGAAGATGATTTAACCTGGCCAAATGTTTTGCCTAACACTGGATCTCTTAGGTATTGAGTGGTATATGGCATGAGACTTTTCAGAGGATGTTGTTCAACTCTTTATTTTTCCTGTTGCTATAGATTCTGAAAACTCCCTTTTGCAAGTCAGTGTGATTAAGCAAAATGTATAGCATACCCTTGCCTTTCTTGTAAACCAACCAACAGTCCTAGTTTACTTTGCATCGCTGGACTATTTTTGGTACCCTTTATAACCTATCTTTTCAATTGTATAAAAAGCTGCTCTGATTGTCAGAACTGTTTCTAATTACTAATGAGTCGCCCTACTTTATTGGCAACTGTTTACATTGCTAATAAATTGATCATGCTTGGAATCTTGTGTCTCGGTGTCTCTTAATTGCAAAATTTTCTCAAGACTGTTGTTAGTACTTTATCTCTCCTTAAATCACTTGAGATTTACTTATCTTTTTACATGTATCTTGATGTAATGTAGGTCCACTGAGGGCAGGCATTTTGTTTGCATATTCCCAGCATCATTCAGAATAGGTAAATAATAAATAAATATCTGTGGAATTTAATTGACATAGGTTTATTGTGAGGAAGATGGAAGCTGATCCAGGTCATACAAAAGCAAAGAGGTGGAAATGAAGAAATGGTGCTGAAGGAAGGCTGCCTGTGCCATAAAGGATTTATTGAAAAAGACTTTTCCCATTTGAAAAACACTGATGGAAATTACTGCTTCATTTTCTAATGGTTAGGACTCTTTTTGTGCATTTTAAAACTGTGGCAATGTTTAATAAAGGTGTTAAATAACATCTTAGCCATCTGTATTATATCTTTAGAAAAATAAAATCAATAATATTGAGTCCTTATGTACAGGACATTGTACCAGACACTGCCATGCTCAAGGACTGCCACTTGTATTAAAAATTATATTCTCCAATTCAAAATTTTTTTTTCCTTTTTTGAAAACGAGTCTCATTCACACTGGAAGCACAGTGGCTACTCCTGGAGTCTATCCCACTTCTCATCTTCACAGAAGCTTTGACCTGCTCCATTTCTGACCTAGGCCAATTCAACTTTCTTGGGCAGTTTGGTGGCTTTTGCTAGTGGGGGCTCATCATATTAATGCTGGATTTAGTTCAGGCACTTGATTGGTTTAGAACGTCCCAGCTTAAGAGATCTACCAGGCTCAGCTTCCTCAGGAGCAAGAATTACAGGTACCCAACTCTGTGGTCCAGCATAAGGCTGATTTGTCCAAGGTTCTAGAACACAGATGAGGGGCAGTGTGAGTTATATTTCAAATGGTGCAGTGGTTTTTCTAACCTGGCCACAAGTTCACTGTTACAGAATTCTAATATACCAATAAGGGGCTAAGATCTAAAAAGGGCCAGAAAACAATTACTATTATTAACATAGACAAATGAGAAATAAAAACTTTGAAAATAATAGGAAACGAGGAGGGTTATTTCAGGTACTTAAAATATGCCTTTGCTAAGGGAAGAATTTCTCCCCTCCAACTTTTGAAGTTCAATTCATATCCCTTCTCTTTCTTTTCTTTCTACGAGGCAAATTACTTTATCTCTCAACTTCAGTTTACTCACCTGAAAAATAAGGCAGTTGAACTGTACGATCTCTGAAGTTCCTTTCTGCCATAAATCTGATTTTTCTGATGGTAATGATCTTCCTTGAACTAACTTCATTATCAATAACATTTATATTGTTTGTTTTTTAATAACTTTATTCCATTCTGCCTTCTCCCCATCTAGATTGCCCTATCATTCCAACTCTCTTTTCTTCAGTCTGTCTCCTGGCTACTGCCTACAAATATGTTCATGTCTCCTTCATCCTTAAAAAACCCTCACTTGTTCCCCCACCCCCTTCCTTGCTATCATCCTATGTCTCTTTTTTTGTATGACTAAACTCTTTAAGAAGACTATCTGTGATCTTTGGCTCCACTTCCTTTCCTCTCACTCTCTTCTTAGCTCTTAGCAGTTTGACTTCTAACATCATCATTCAATGGAAACTTTTCAAAGTTAGCAATGATCTTTTAATTGCCAAATCTAATGGTCTTTTCTCAATCCTTTCTGCAGTCTTTGATAGTTAATCATCTTCTTTTCCTTGATAATCTCTTTTCTCTAAGTTTTTATGACACTTCTCTCTCCTGGTTCTCCTGTATGATTGCTTTTTCTCAATCTCCGAGCTGGATCTTCATTCAGAGGATGCCTATTAATCATGGGGAAGCCCAAAGGCTCTATTCTGGACAATTACTGCACTTCCTGATTTCATCAATTTCCAAGGATTCAACTATCATTTCTATACAGATGACTTTCACATTTGTCTATCTTTAACCTCTCCTAACTTCTGTTTTTTCAGCCTCAGCTACCTATTGGATATCTCAAACCGGATGTCTCAGTGACATCTTAAGCTCAACATGTCCAAAACAGAATTTCTTATCTTTTCCTCAATCTTCTCCTCCTCCTAACTGCCCCTATTACTTCTAGAATGCCACCATCTTCCCACTCCTCAAGACTCACAACCTAGGCGTCATCCTCAACTCCAAACTCTCACTCCCCATAGCCTGTCAATTGCTAAGTCTTGTTTCTTACATTTCTTCATATAACTCCTTCTCTCTGACACTGCAATCATGCTGGTGCAAGCCTTAATTAACTCACACCTGGACTACTGCAATAGTCTGCTGGTGGGTCTGCCTGCCTTAAGTCTCTCCCCCTTTCCCTTTCAGTCCATCATTCACTCAGCTGTCAAACTGGTTTTCCTAAAGTACAGATCTGACCATGGTTCCAGACTGCCTCCAGGATCCAATCTAAAATCCTCTATTTGTTTTATCCAAAGTCCTCTACATCCTAGCCCCTTCCTATCTTTCCAGTCTTCTTAACATCACATCCTTTCAACTAGGTACTCTGCAATCCAGTGCCTCTGGCTTCCTTGCCGTTCCTCCAATAAGGTAATCCATCTTCCACTCTAGGAATTTACACTGACTCTCCCCCACGTCCGGAATGTTCTCACCTCTGCCAAGCTTCCTTGGAGTCCCAACTAAACTCCCACCTTCTTCAAGAAGCCTTTCCCAAACCTCCTCAATGCCAGTGCCTTCCCTTTATTGATTTGGCCTGTGTACAGAACGTTTGTACATGGTGGTTGGCAAGTTGTTTCACTAAGGGTTTCGGAGTGCTGTACGAGGCGGGCGGCGCTAGGAAGTGTTCTTAAATAGCGTCTTTATGCCATTCTCCCCACTTTAAAAACGAGGAAGGATTGCTGGACGCTCTCCGTAAAGCCTCTTGGGCCCCCGCCAAGCGAACCCACGTGCCGTGGCAGTAAAGGGCACCAAGACTGCAAGCCCGCTTTCATTATTCACACTTTACCAGGTCCTAGCATGATGCTCTGCACCGGGTCGGCGCTTCCCCAACCTGACTTTGCACGCGAAGGCCAAGGCTCGGGGAAGAGAGCACAGCCTTCGACTTTATCCCCTACTTTCGCATAAAGCCCTCGCTTCCTACGCAGGGGAAACGTCTGCCGGCCCTACTTCCGTTTCCGGAAGAGTGAACTTCCTGTTTTCCGCGCGGGGATAATGGTGGGCGGAGAGTCCTGGCAATCTCAAGTCCTCCTAGGCTTCGAAAGAACCGTGCGCATGCGCCAAGGCGGGGGCGGGGGCGAGCGAACCTCTTCGCATTACTCTGCACCCTTTGGGCTCGCCACCGTCACGTGCCAGGGGCGCCGGGCGGGAAGCCTCGTGGCGGAGACAGCGGTAACGACGGCAAGCCGTAAGGTCGGCTGACTTCCGGTTCCGGTGTAACGTTCGGGCTCCGTCTCAGGGGCTGAAGTTTGTGAGGTGAGTAGCGGGCTCGGGCCCAGTGGGGCTGGCTATGGGGCCTGGGGGCTCATCCTCCCAGCCCTGGCCGCAGTCTGAGCCTGCATGGAGGTGGCGATCCCTTAGGCGAATGGGCCCAAGGGAAAGTGGCCAAGGAGAGGTGTCTGAGGGGCAGTGGGGTGGCGGGGATTGCAGGGAGGAAAAGGGCGGGGGCGGGAAGGGGAAAAGGGGCTCGGCCCGAGGTGAGCTGCCCCGGGACAACCGGGGGGTGGGGGGAGTAAAGAGCGGGACTGGGGAAGCATCCCGAGAGGATAAGCATAAATAGCTCTGGAGTGGAAGCTTCCATCCTGCGTCCGCACTGGGGGTCACTCGGCCTTTCTAGTGAAGGCTCCCCTTTAGTGTGTTGTCATCTGCACAGGGACATGTCAGGTTGTGATCCCCAAAGCTGATCTGTGTACCACCCACACCTTTGTTTTGTTTTCATATCAGATGAACTAGCATGTGGTGGGGAGGTTTTCCTTTATAAGTGTTCAGAGTCCTAACTATACTCTGGTCCTTTAAATGCTACGGATGTGATGATGACCAAGGTTTTTACTTTTGTCGTTTTTTCAGTATTTACAAAAGATCATCACAACAATCCTCTGAGCATAGGCAAACCCTTGAAAGCCCGAGGAATTAAGTTGCTCATTCCCTACCCTTAACAACACCAGGCTTCCTGTTAGTACCACGCATGATAACATTCTCTATATTGGTAACTCAGGAATATATATAGTCGAGTAGGAGTTTAGGAAAACATAGTCTTTTTCAAACTGTGATTCCTTAAAAAGATTGAGACCCTCTTGGCCTCCTCTGTCATCTAATTGATAAGTGAATAGACCTCTTTGTGAGTTTTCTTTCAGCAAGACATATGCTGGATACTCAGATACTTCAGAACATCCTGTATGTGGTCTTTTTCCTTTAGTTTCATCTATTCCTCTCCAGGCCCCTCTATCCTAGTTTATTCCAAATTCAAAATCATAGTTTGGTGATAGTACAGAGTGTGAACTTGTACAGATCTGTACTGAAATGTTGTTCTGAAATGAAGACATTAATCGTTATATTTCTCATAGGGAAAAAATGTCTTAGGATATCCTAAAGAAGATCATTTACTTTTGAATGAAAAAAGCTGGAATCATAAATTGGACAGAAACTCTGGTGTATGTGCTTGCTTAGATTTGAAAAGGTTAAATCAATGAGTATTTTCTCCCGTGTCCTGAGCACTATACCAGATAATAAAAGAAGAATACATAAGAAAATAGCTTATGTTATTGAATAGCTTCTGATTTAGCTAGACAAGTAAAGGGGTGAATATAAATGACAGTCCTGCTTAATAGAATGTTCAGTGAGAAGGTCTATTGTTCAGAAGAATCTTCAGTGGTTTCTTTTTTCTTTGCTGAACTCAAGAATTAGATTAGAAGTAAAGAATTGTCAGTCAGGAGAGGAGGAGGATATGCATCCTCATTTCTGTGATCCTTGTCAAGCACCCTGTTAGAATGGTCAGTCAGGTAAACTTGCATTATGAGAGGGTTGGTCAGTCATACAGTTTTTATGTGAAATTGAGGTATGGTGGCATGAAGAGAAAAATCTGTAAAGGAACGTGCTTAGAAGTTGTGAGCCTTAATATAAAATTGGTGTTTAACTCTACCATAAATACTTCATGATCCACTGACCTGTGGGTGTTAGGATCCCACAGAACAGGATTCTGTTAGTCAGAATCAGGTTAGGGGAGGCCATGCTTGAGCCAGAATATGACTTCTGAAAGACTTCTGCTATATTTCCATATTATATAATCTATTAGGCTCTGTAGATCTAATAGTATAAGGAAGGAAGCACCAGAATGCAGTTCTGAACTCAATTCCCCCTGGGTTAGCATAAGAGATGCTCTCTTTTGGATTTTTTTTTTACAGAGATTGTTGCCAGGGGGATGAATTTATCCATAATTGTAGTAAAGTAACTTGCCCAGGGGTGCAGGAGGCAACCGGGGGAGAAGTCATTACTGATAAAAATAAACATTACCCTGTATTATTTTCAGTCTCCTGCCCTTCCCAGTCACTTTCCTCTTTTTCCCTCATAGGTGCTGTGTTGAATATTCAAGGTTGTCTCACTGCCTGGTGTCCTTTCTGAAGAATGGCCCTGTCCAAGAGAGAGCTGGATGAGCTGAAGCCATGGATTGAGAAGACAGTGAAGAGGGTGTTGGGTTTCTCAGAGCCCACAGTGGTCACAGCCGCATTAAATTGTGTAGGAAAGGGCATGGATAAGAAGAAAGCAGCTGGTATGTATTTTTTTGGGTCCCCGGATATGTCTCTCGGCTGACTGTAAGAACTGAAATATTTGAAGCATTCATAGGGTTAAAATGATGTTGGAACTTTGAAGGGAGAAGGCTCTATTTTTCTTGTGATGGGTAGTGAGAATAGTCAGTTTGCTTTTGGATTATCTGCTGAGTGTCTTTTGAATCCCCCACTGATTTTCTGCATATGTCAAAGTTGCCTCAGTCATGTATGCTTACGATATATTTTATGTACAAAACGTGTTTATAGACAATACTTTATGTAAATTTACATTATACAAATTCAACTTTTTGTAAAGAGTTCTGAAAGAAATTTCCATTCTAGAAAACACTTATGTTAACTACAATGCTTTGATTTCTCTCTTCTTCATTCCTTTGGTTTACTGCTCCATGACTTTCTCCCCGCCAAAAAAAAAATTTTTTTTAACCCTCCCAATGAAGGCAGAGAATGGAGGTATAGCCCTCCCACCAAATCTAAAGCTTTACTTGAGACCTCTAGCACCAAGAGAAGACCTTTGCCCCATTCTGCCCACCTGTCCAGCCCTGTGTATCTGTCTTTCATTTGTCTGTCCTTAGCCTGTGTGTCATCTATCCTCTCCTGTTATTGTCCTTGTCTGATCCCCACATGTCTACCCTCTCATTTCTGGCCAGGCCCCTTTGTGTCCAGGCACCTCCCTCCACAGGTACCTGGCACACTACTTGCCCTCCCTTCCCCATATCCACGGGAAAATTCACATTACATAAAAATTGCTTTATATAGAGGTTTACAGAATGGTCTACTTATATAAAGCAGGTGTGTGTGTGTGTGTGTGTGTGTGTGTATGTATACATGCATATACAATTCTTTTAATAACTTTATAATTAGAAAAGTAAGTCAGCCATAATTAAAAACATCATATTAAATATTCCAAATCTTGACTTACCTTGTATCCCTGACCCCTCTGTATCAATAATTTTTGACAGTGTATAAAGTCCTTTAATACAATAGCGGGAAACAAAGTAACTTTTCAATAAAAATGTATCTGAAGTAGCCAGGTTGAAGCCAAACCTTACAAAGTTACTTGAGTGAAATTAAAAAATTGGGAGAATTGGATTTTGCTAATGATGCGTCTCCCTACTGCTTTGTGTGTCTTCATGAGATTGAGTTTTTGGACTGGTTCTTAAAACACTTAGTATCAGTGTCTTTGCCTTGCCTTTTCTTTTAAAGAATCATAATTGAATTCTATTCCCTAGTAACTGCAGGCTTTTTTTTGTTTGTTTTGATGTTATTTATCTCATATCATTCTCTGGATATTTTCTCTCTGTGATATTCAAAAAAAGTGACTACTAGCTTTGAAAGGGATTTGAAGCTAAAAGAGAGTAACAACAACAGCGAAGTTCTGGAGCAGTATTCAGGGCCCTTAAGTTTCCTAGTAACTTCAAAATCGTTTTTGTCATATTTTAAGTTTATTATCATTTACTCCTTTTAGGATGTGGACACACATTCCTTGTAGTACATATGTTTTGTAGTATAATTGTCTATATAGGCCCTTGGTAATAATAGGAAGGGTTAAATTTAATAAAACCCTTACACTGGAGAGTTAGTTTGCCCAAGCCACATATCCTTATATTAATATAGTATGAAATTCTCTCTTAAAAATAGGCCAAATTCCCATGATTCTTGGCCATGAGGTAGTTTTTATTTAGAACTCAGGCTATTGCCACTTTCCACCCCATGAAAACTAACCTACATTTTTGCCTCACAAACCATAGGCAAAATGTCTCCATAAAACATTGCACTTAAGAGAATCCCACAGAAAAAATCAAGAACACTCTTTTGGGTGGAGAAGAACAGTTTTTATAAACACTCATTTCATCTAGGTACTTTGTATTATTAATACTAGGTTCACTTCAGTTAGTTGGTGTTTTGGAGAGGCTGTCGTATATACAGAACTGTTTTAGACTCTCAGACCTTTCTACTTCTACCTTTTTCTTCATCAGATCATTTGAAGCCTTTTCTCGATGATTCTACCCTGCGGTTTGTCGACAAACTGTTTGAGGCAGTGGAGGAGGGCCGTAGTTCCAGACATTCTAAGTCTAGCAGTGACAGGAGTAGAAAACGAGAGTTGAAGGTAGGTTCTGGTTGGCTGATTAAATGACATGGGAATATTCTCAGTGGGAACACTAGCAGCTAAACTTTCTGTGATCACACACATAGACACAGTAGAATTCCTAACATTCAATAGAAAACTTTAGCCTGTAGAGCAGACAGTGAGTTTGTTCTTATATCACCTTTGACTCTTAGTCTTTAGTTTATGGTGGTGAAACATGGGAAACATGTCATGAGGCAAACACTCCAGAAAACCAGCCATTTTATCCTTTACAAATATAATTGTGCAGTAAGACAAGGAATTATTGTTGTCCATCGCTTCACTTTTCCCCTCACTACTTCTAATAAATAATAGTTTCATACTAGGGTTTTATGATTTTGGTTTTTCACTATTTAGGTCCTAACCTGTTGCCTCTGAGGTTAATTCCTTTGCTTTCCTGAGATACAACTGTCATTGTTGTTAGTTTCCAAGGAATTCCTTGTAGAACTTGTGGCTGGTGTTTCTGAAAAATAACCATTGAATATGCTTTGAACATACATAGTTTTGAATAGAACACACTACCAGAGATGCTCTCTTTGGGGAGCTCATAGCTAAGGGACACTAGTTTCATGGACAACCTGTAGTTTTCTGCTCCAATGCTTTTTATTTGGGTTTCATGTAGTATAATCCCTTTCGTTTCATCATCAGTATTCAGTTTGCTGGCCTTACTTGGCTTAGAGTTCTTTTCTTCCTGCTTTTTATTTATTTCTGTAACTCCCATCACAGAATCTCCTCCTTCCCCATTCTTCCAAGATATTTTAATATTTTGCTATTTTGGCCATGCTACCAGCATTACCAGGTTGTAGAGAAGGGTAAGGAATTTTCTCCCAGCCCCACAGCAGCCAGCATACAGACAGAAATAGTCAGTGAACACCATATACCTTTTATATGTAGGGCTATAAAGAAATATAAGGAATATTGAGAAACTTGATAAAATTTTGAGAAAATATTGAGAAAAATCATAGTTTAATGGGGAGATAGAACATAGATGTGAGATGTTGAGAGGTGTAAAATATTTAACCGTTTTAAAGTACAGTGGAACCCTTTTATAATGTTGGTGTTTGGGGACAGGACTGATAGCCACCTTATAGGCTAACTATCAGACTTTAAATTTTGCTATGTTTAGAGGGACTTGACAGAATCTGTATAATAGTAGTTTACATTATATTGGGGCTCTACTGTATTTGTATAATTGCTGAAGGTATGCTAGAGTGAATGAAGTGATCAGAGTTGAGTGCTATTAGTAAAGAAGTCTTCCTGGAGGAGATGTTTTAGCATCTTTATGCTTAGGAAGCCTTGGGACAGAGGTCCCACTTTTGGTCACCTTAGGCCCCTATTCCCACACTCTATATATATTATGGGAGAGTCCTTTCTCTTGAACTGTAGGAATTCCAGGAAGCGCCCGCCCCTGACTGAGGATATGTCCTTGCAAAACACGAGCCCTCCTAGTGAAGAGGGGATGTCACCCAAAGCCTACCACCGGTGTGTACATTTGCTTTTTCCCATTGCCCCTTCTACTTGGCCATTGTTGGCCATGTTAAACTCACCTTGCAAAGTAGACAACCAAGTGTCTTTTGTGTGCTGGGTCTTGAACTAGGTGCTGTGGGGGAATACTGAGGAAGAAAGAGTCCTTGCCCTTGAAGAGCTTAAATCTAGTTGGGGAACCAGAACACATGCACATGATAAAGAACACATACCAAGCAGAATGTCAAGAAATGCGACTTAATGTGGCCCAAACATTATACATACATGCTTGAGGGTGTAAAACAAAGGTCTAATCAGAGTGGGGTGAGGTTGTTAATCAGAGAAGGCTTCCTGAAGGAGGTGAGTTTTGAGTAGGATTTTAGGAGTGGTTGGCTCTGAGTTGGTGGAGAGGAAGAGAGGGAGGATAGGTGAACAATGACATTTATAAAGACAGAGGTGGAAATTTGCTTGGATGGAACAGGATCTGTGTAGGAGAGTAATGAAGGTGGGAAGATGGAGGCAACAGTTGATGGAGGGCCTTCAAGGCCAGGCTTACCCCCTGGGTCTTATCAAGTAGCTATTTGCAAGACTCTGTTGTAACCCCCAGGACAAAGCTACAAAGTATTAATTGGGTTGGGGGGATGATGACGATGACATTTCTTCATTAAGAACAGAAACAAATCTGCCTCTTATTTTGGGTTCTCCCAGGAGGTGTTTGGTGATGACTCGGAGATATCTAAGGAGTCATCGGGGGTGAAGAAGAGGCGTATACCAAGGTTTGAGGAGGTGGAGGAGGAGCCAGAGGTAATTCCTGGACCACCCTCTGAGAGCCCAGGAATGCTGACCAAATTACAGGTTAGTGACAGACATGAGAGGTAAGTCGTTTGTGAATTGAGGATTGAGGGGACATTTTGTTTCACTGTTGGGGAAGTGATGCTTTGCATTGTTGTTCTTATTGAATGGAACATTATAGTCAAGTAGCCAAAAAATACCTAGTACCTATGGTCCTGAGTGATGTGGAAAAAGAGATAACAAGACCTAACAGGAAATAAAATATTTTAAGCTTTCGCTGCTAAACATTTTATTATTTTAAAATACGTCTTTTAAGCACTTTTTTTAAACATTTAAAACATTTTAAAGGCTTGAAAGAAATTTCTTATAGAATTATCTTTATGGAAAATGTTAATATAAAAGCAGAAGTTATCTTTGATTCCTGAAACTTTAGTGTTCCAAGCTTCTTTTGAACAAGAAGACAACTTCAAACATGGAGTATAGAGAGGGATGGGAATCTTTGAAGATAAGGCAGAAGGATGTGCTCTTATCCCAGAAGGAGGCAGTGTAGGCACACTTAGCAAGTATTAAGAGTATGTACAAAAAAATCCCATCCACATCTTTGCCTTCACCAAATTTTTCACAAAATAGCTTGAGATTATCTGAGCTCAGCTAGGTATTTGAAGTTCCTTATGACTGAATCTTCTGGACATGATGAGAGGGAAGATAGTATTAACCACTGTACTCTTGTCTGCAGATCAAACAAATGATGGAAGCAGCCACAAGGCAGATTGAGGAGAGGAAAAAACAGCTGAGCTTCATTAGTCCTCCTACTCCTCAGGTATAGTATTCAGTCCAACAAAAAAACAGAGCCTAATCCTACATTCCAACAATTTCCAAGAAACATCTGTTAAATGCCTATTCTTTGCATAGTAATAATAAGTATTAAGTAAGATGTAGTTTCTATTCTCATGAAGCTTATAGTCTAATAAAAAGTTCCAGAAATAACCAAAAAAAAATAATAATGTGTAAAAGAACTGGAATTCACTTAGTACTTTTTAAGTTCATTGGAAATGAGTACTTTAGTGATGAGGAACATTGGGAAAGGCTTCTGGTAGAGACTTAAAGAAGGAGTGGGATTTCATCTGTGGAGATGAGGTGGATTCTTCATAGTACAATGAGCAAAGGCATGGAGATGATGGTACAGGATATGTAGAGGATGTGGTGACTACCCCTGTTTGGCTGGATTATATTGCCATGAATGGGACCGTGTATGAGAAAGCTCGAAAAAGTAGAGAGCATTGCTCGATTGTTCGTTACACTGAATGCCAACCTAAGAAGTTGTAACTTTGTCAGTAAACCACCACTGAAGGATTTTGACCACCCATGTGTATAAATGAGGTTTATCTGGCAGTATGAAGGATGACTTAGTGGGAGCAGAGTGTTGAGGAGGCAAAATGAATTAGGTAACTGCTACCGTGACACTTGGGTGCACATCCAGGGATGGTGGCATTTTTCTGAACCCCAAACCTCATAAATCTCATCTGAAATTCAGTGAGTCTCTATTCCCTCCCCTTTTAACTTTATGTTTTTCTCTGTACAACTCAACAGCCAAAGACTCCTTCCTCCTCTCAACCAGAACGGCTGCCAATTGGCAATACTATTCAGCCTTCTCAGGCTGCCACCTTTATGAATGATGCCATTGAAAAGGCACGGAAAGCAGCTGAACTACAGGCTCGGATTCAGGCTCAGCTGGCACTAAAACCAGGGCTTATTGGCAATGCCAACATGGTTGGATTGGCTAACCTTCATGCTATGGGTATTGCTCCCCCGTAAGTATTCAGTTTCCTTTTGGAGCCTTTCAAAACTACCTAAGTTGTTTTTCAAACACTGTCCAAAGATCCATGTAAGTGATGAATAAGTATCTATTGAATTTGTCTTGAATCTCTAAAGGGGCAAGAATTATTTTATAAATGTGATAACTGAAGTTTTGGTCACCCAGAAGGTTTTCAGATTAAATGAGGAATCAGGTCTTCTTGCTCAGGGCTCATTCCATTAAACTAATCTATTTTAAACCAGACCACTGTTCTAAACCATCTGAAAATCTGCTAGTTCTAAACCCTCTTTTAATAGCTGGAACGGGTCTAGATTAGTGTTAGGAATCAATGTTAACCTCATGGCTTGATCCTAATTAAATGGGAGAGATGAGCTTTAAGAAATTCAGTTTATAAGACGGTTATAATTCCACATAGCCAGTTTTATAATTCATAGATCTTTTTGTTATTATAATTTAAGTTTTATGCCTTTTTGGATTACTCTGTTTAATTAGTATTTTGTAATTGAAACATTTCTTATTATTTATTGAAGATGGCATGAAACATCTTAGAATTTCTTAATCTAGGTCTTCCTTAGGGTTCCAGATAAAATTTATAAATTGGGCTTTTTTGCCCAATCCCTCTGTTTCCCCCACACCCCCAGGAAGGTGGAGCTGAAAGACCAGACGAAACCTACACCCCTAATCCTGGACGAACAAGGCCGAACAGTAGATGCTACAGGCAAAGAGATTGAGTTGACACACCGAATGCCAACACTAAAGGCCAACATTCGGGCTGTGAAGCGGGAACAATTCAAGCAGCAGCTCAAGGAAAAGCCATCAGAGGACATGGAATCCAACACATTTTTTGATCCCCGAGTCTCCATTGCCCCTTCCCAGCGCCAAAGACGTACCTTTAAATTCCACGACAAGGGCAAATTTGAAAAAATTGCCCAGAGATTACGGACAAAGGTAACTGGTACCAAAGCTTGAAAAGTTTCAGATAGCTAGCAGAAAGGAAATTAGACAGGAGGTTTTAATAGAGTTGCTACAAAGTCTTTTGTATATTGTAGGGCAGCAACCACACATTTCATAGATTTGTTTTATGTTGGATTCATCTTAATTCAGTTCTCATTAGGCTAACATTAAATTGAGTTTGCACTCTCTGAGAACACACCACCTGATGAGGTTAGGATGCAAGGTTACAACTCAAGTGGGAGAAGCTAACTTAGGATTAAAATTTGCTTCAGATGATCTGCATAACATGGATAATTGAACTGACTATAAGTTGCAAAAGTTTGGTTTCCCCCTCCCTGCCCTTTGTGAATTTTCATTGGAATTTTTCACTGAATGTGATCACTCTAATTCAACAAGAATTTATTAGGAACTGATCATGGTGTTTGGCACTGGAGATACATACAAAGTAAAACTTCCTATCCTCAAAGAGCTTACATTCTGTTGGGCAAGGGAGAAACAACCTATACAAATATAAATAAATACAAAATATATAAAAATAAATTTCAAGGGGTTCAACACTGGTTCAATTTAATATCGAAGGCAGTTGAGCTAGGGTTCAACTTAATGTAGAAAGCAGTTTGTTAATAATACATTCCAGAGGACACACTTGCAGGATTAAAAAAAGAGTTGGGTTAGATAGGGCAGGAGGCATGGGGCTGATACAGATGACTATGAAGGAAAGCAGGGAATAAGCAATAGGAAAAGGAGTTTCAGCTGTTCTACAACTCAGTTCTGAGTGGAACCCTTAGACCAGTAAATTGTCACACCCTTCACAGTAGCAAAAGTAATACTGATTTGGTTTTCAGTTCCTGAGAAAGGTGGAATGGGGTGGAGGTGGTGGGGCAGGGAATTGAAGTATATGTGTACAGTGGCCAAGGTGTGATGATGTACACTCCCTGTCCTTCCTGACTAGTCAAGGTTGGGGTCAGTGGAGTCCTAGAATCAAGCTGGTTAGAAAAAGGAGTGAAACATGCTTGAAGTGTTCAGTCTCAGCCAGGTCAGCTCTACATGGTTGTTGAGAAGATTATCTTCCCCAGGTTGGGGCTCTGTTGTATATACATATAAATGCTAAAGGTGTGCTAAAGTGTATGAAATAATCAGAATGTAGCAGGATTAGTAGAGAAGTCTTCCTGAAGGTGGTGATTTAGCAGCTTTACATTTATGTAAGTCTTGGGATATTCAGGCTTTCCCCTACTCTCCCTATTATGTAAATCCTTCCTCCTAAATGTTGGAATATTAATAGAGGCTGTGGAAAAAATTATTGGATTTGTTGTCAGAGACCCTGGGTTCAAAATCTATTTCTGCCACCAACTACTTTCATCTGTAGACCTCAGTTTCCTTATCTGTAAAATGAGAAAGTTGGATTAACTTCTAGGTCTAGTTGTAAATCTGTGATTCCCTCATCACTGCTTTAGGGGCAGGGAAAGAGAATACATGACCTAAGGAACTCAAAAGCAGGCCTTTTGATTTTCTTTGGTGTAGGTAATGAGGTGTTAGAGGCACTTTCACACACAAGTTTTTGCTGGTGTCTTAGGTGCTCAATTCCCAAACATTCAGCATCAGGATTTTTCAAGGTCCTGGAACCAATGGACAGATGTAGCTTGTGCAATGCAAAGTATAGATCCAGCCACCATTTTTTCACACTGACATGCCCAAATCTACTGCACTCTTCTTTAAAATAAGAGTACCAGAGAAGAATACATTTTATCTTCAGTGAAATGCATGCTTCAGAGTCAATTCCACTGTCTCCCAAGCTTTACGTACAGTACTTTACCCATTACTTCATCAAGTGTCTGTTAGATGCCAGGCACATTAGAATAATAATGCTTCACGGAGCACGGTAGTACAGCGCCATCGAGGGCATTCAGCTACTTCTGGGGCATGTGGTTTAGAGGTGAACCTTGAAGTCACCAAGTCCTGGGAGTACGTATCTGGTCTTCCCTTTCTGGTGAGTTGTGGTAGCCTTTTTCCTTGAATCTTTGGAATGTTTTAAAGTGGTCAGATGGTAGTGAAAAGACAACCCAAGAAGTGGAATGTTTTTAAAGGCAGGCTTCTTTACCTCTCAAATTGCTGCAACTCCAGCTTCCCCTTGCATGTATGTTTTGTGATTCCCAGGCTCAGCTAGAGAAGCTGCAGGCGGAGATCTCACAGGCAGCACGAAAAACTGGTATCCATACTTCAACCAAGCTGGCACTCATTGCCCCTAAAAAAGAACTAAAAGAAGGAGAAATTCCTGATATTGAGTGGTGGGACTCCTACATTATCCCCAATGGTTTTGACCCGTGAGTTTACTAGTTAACACCTTTTGAGATATAATCTAGGAGATAAAAAGTAAAAAAAAAAAGTATACATTTAAGGATGACAAATAAACATGTATATGTAAATTCATTTGTATTATAGAAGTCAGCCTTCATTTTGGCTGTGGAGGAAAAATAAGTTTCGGTAATCTGAAGATATACATAAATCAAAAATAACTTGTCTTTAACCTGTTTACTTTTCTGATTATGTTCTTAATACACTAATGGTAAAGTCAATTTGTATTTCTCAAATACAGTTAATCACATAGTGCTCTTAGCTATGTAGTAGCCAAATTGTGATTAAAAATGAGTTATTGTAAGACAGTAGGGAGGGTGGTGTGATCTATATAATGTGTAAGGAGCACGTAAGTACTGAAGAGGTGTTTGAGTGAGTGTAGGGGAGGTCTTTGGGAGTCGCACTTCTTTGAAATCGTCTTCACCCACACACCCTCGTTTTCTCCCTTTTTCTCTAACTGTAGTGCAGGGGAGGCTCCCAAGAAAGAGGACTATTTCGGGATCACAAACCTTGTAGAGCACCCAGCCCAGCTGAACCCTCCAGGTAAAGCGTAGATCGTTTACCCGGGCAGCAGTGGGGTTGTTCCTTTTCTCTTCTTCCTGATTTGATCATAATCTGACTGCACAGAAAGAGAAAATAATTGGTGCCATAGTCATTGCTTCTCTAACCTATTCCTTTGCATTCAATATTTCTAGCTTTGCTTTAGATGAAATTGTTATTGCTGGTTCCAGATCTCTGAATGTAACTATAGTGGCTTATTGTGGGGGGACCCTATTGTCTATATTTAATGGCTTTGGCTGGGGAAAAGTTCATTTGTTGAACATATCTTTGCACTTTAAATACCCTTATGTCTTAAATAGCAAGCTGGACTAGTTCTATCTCTGTACTTTTCTTTCCTCCTCTTTTTTTTGTTTTTTATTATCAGTCTGAGAAATCTTAGAAGTGTCTTAAAAATCATCAAGTCTGGCCTTTTACAGATTAGGAAACTCGGGTCCAGAAAGCATTTGATTGTGTGGTAGAAACAAGTACACTGGCCTTTGCAGGCCTGAGTCCTGTCCTTTGTTCTTCAGTGAATCCACCAAAATCTGGTGTCTAGTTTCATTTAATCTAGTTTTTCCCAGTTACTTTTAACATGAGTCATCTAGAGTTTAAAAGCAGGTTTTTAATTTTTGTTTTTTTAAGGGAGAATAAGAAATGTGCAGTTGCCCAACACTGAACATTGCACCAGTACCCTCTCCCTTCTTTCTCTTGTCCTGAAAGGAGCTGAAGTTTCTTTCAATCCATATAACTGTCCAGCTGCAGTCAGTATCCTCTAGCTCATATATTCCCCAACCCCACGTAGACTTTACCGTGCTTCAGATTAGTACTGGTTCCTCTAATCTGCCTCCCCCTTTATGCTTCTCCAACAGTGGACAGTGACACACCAGTGACATTGGGGGTGTACCTCACCAAAAAGGAACAGAAAAAACTGAGGAGGCAGACCCGGAGGGAAGCTCAGAAGGAACTACAAGAGAAAGTCAGGCTGGGTTTGATGCCTCCTCCTGAACCCAAAGGTAAGGATTCATAGGGTAATGGAGGAAGGATGGCAGCATGAACTCTTTATCTTGGTAATTTCTGGTATTTCTTCTTCCTTGCCTTGACTTTTACTAGAGGACTACTGTATATGTACAGAAGTCATATTATGCAACATTGTATTCACTTTTTTCCTTTCCCTTCTCTTCTAAGTTTCTACAATATGGGTTGTTTTATTTATTTTTCAGATAGTTAAAAACCTTTGTTATGAGTTATTTGAGAATGCTGTTGTGTTGTACTGAGCTTTTAGGAGAAAAGGTGCTTTAGAAATTCATTAACAAGAACATCTTTGCGTGTGTTGTCAGGACAGGAGGGCATTCCATAGGGAGAGAGACATTCACTTAGAAATTAAGCATTTTTCAGTCTCTCAAGATTAAGTACACAGAGAAAAGTCTTCATTACTAGTTAAAACAAAGTAACAAGTTACCTGAAGTGTAATTTAGCTTAAGTGTTAATTTGCTTCATAAACTGAGGAAATGCCCCTTTGATGCATTTATCAGGGAATACTTTTCCAAGGGTTTTAAATAGTACTGGGGACATAGGTTAGAGGAAGAGAGATAGGAAAGGCTGCCCCAGCTGAGGAAATGACTTGTAGTCAACACCATTTTGTCTCTCATGCAGTAAGAATTTCCAATTTGATGAGAGTATTAGGCACAGAAGCTGTTCAAGACCCCACCAAAGTGGAAGCCCATGTCAGAGCCCAGATGGCAAAAAGACAGAAGTAAGTGCCCTGGAACAAGGTGGGGACCTTGGGCAGGGTTCTTTGTCAAACTGTGGCATAGCAGGTTGGATTTTGGCCTCTCTTGGGGGACTGGTATACAGAGGAGGGGAGAGTCCTCTGTTGCTCTCTCTTTCCCTCAGCCCTGCCTCTGGTCTTCAATGCCTTTCTTACTTGTGGATGTCCTTCCTGTCACGACAGAGCGCATGAAGAGGCCAATGCTGCCCGAAAATTAACAGCAGAACAGAGAAAGGTCAAGAAAATTAAAAAGCTAAAAGAAGACATTTCACAGGGGGTACACATATCTGTATATAGGTAGGTGTCTCTGTTGGGCCAGCGTTGCCCACATAAATATTGAACTAATTTGACAAACCAGTGCTTGGGGCAGTTGGTACAGTCCACAAAGCTTTCCTAACACCAACTCCAGCGTTAGAGAAATAAAGTTAGGGGCTTAAGAGCTTTAATAGGAGTGGGATCTGACCGGGAAAGTAAAATTTCTGTTGTGATTTAAAATTCTTCTGCCAATGTAGTAAAAAGTCTTTTTTTTTTTTGACTTTGGGTCAGTTAATCAGTACTGATCTGCTAAGCTGAATGAACAAACCTCTTCAAACCAAATTATACACTATAGCCGCTGATCTTTTTTTAGAACTTAAAATTTCTGATTTCACTTTACCTAGACCAGCTCTCAGGAAAGTGCTGGTAGCCCTCCTTCTCTCACCTCCAGGTGGATTTTTTTCATATCCTACCATTCAGCTATTGCAATTAAACTCTCCTACTTCAAAATGAATTTATTTCTGACAACAAAAAATACTTATGAAGTATCTTCTGTTTCTGGGGACTATTAAGTGATATGGGGGATGAAGACATAAAAATAGCTAAAATACTTTTTAGAGTCCATTAATTGTGCTATTCAAACATTCAGTTGCTTTCCATCTACAAAGACAAAAAAAAGTGTTTTGTTTTTGAGAATTTTGGAAAAATAATGTATTTGGACATGTAGGTTTATTTTTCCTCCATTTAATCAGCTGCTAACATTCAAGTTAAAATACATAACCACACTTTCCCTGTCTCCAGAGTACGAAATTTGAGCAACCCAGCCAAGAAGTTCAAGATTGAGGCCAATGCTGGGCAGCTGTACCTTTCAGGGGTGGTGGTGCTTCACAAGGATGTCAACGTTGTGGTGGTAGAAGGGGGTGAGTTTGGGTTAAGGGGAAAGATCAAAGGAGTATAACCCAGAATACTGAAACCTAGATTGGAGATGGGGTGGAGGTGTTTTAGAGGGACATCTGGGCATAAGAGCCTCTAATCCTGTCTCTTCATGTCCTGGGAGAAGACCAAGACCCAAAGCTTATAGTAGTAGCTACAGGGGTTGTACCAGTCATCATAGTAAAAATTCTGGACATCACATGGGCACAGGGGGTCTTTCTATTGCCACTTTCCTAGTCCAAGTCTAGAGGGTAAAGAGGGGGGAAAAATTCTGTCTCCTCTTTTTCTAGGCCCTAAGGCACAGAAAAAATTCAAGCGTCTAATGCTGCACCGGATAAAGTGGGATGAACAGACATCCAACACGAAAGGAGATGGTGAATGGGGGTTAGAGGGGTAAATGGGGAGGAAATGAGGGTGGAGAATTATTCTGCTAATACTAGGTGGAATATTAATTTTGGAAAAGAGTTACTGCTAGTGTCATAATCATTCATATGACATTTATTTTGCTTCACATTTGTAATTAACTATCTGCCTAGTCTTCTAGGATCTTCCACCACTTGAGTCTTACATTGCAGCTGCCGGGGCACTCTGCTTTGGCCATACAAGGATACTATTTACCGTTATACACAGTTTTCTGGATATCAATGCATGGGCCTGTGCATGTGCCTCTTGTGCCTTGCAATGCTTTTTGCCTCTCCACAACATCATATCTTTTTCCCATTTAGCCCAAAAACTTGCTACCCAAAGCAATATACTTAACTCCCTATGTTTTGATAGCTCCTTTACTTTGCACTCTTAAAAGAATTATTCTCATTGCATATAATTTGTTTAATGTTGCATTTTAAAATGTTTTTAAATTTTTTTTTATCACCTGATAGTATTCTATTAGACTACAAGTTCACTAAGAGTAGAAAATATCTTCTATATCTTAGAGGAAGTGTGGTACAGTTGAAAGAGTGCTAGATTTGGAAGCAAGATGGACCTAGATTCAAATTCCCTCTCAGACACCAGCTGTCTGATTTTTAAGCAAGGCACTTAACCAGCCTCAGTTTCTTCCCTTGTGAAATGGGAATAACACTTAAGGTTGTTGTAAAAATCAAATGAGATAATATGTCTAAAGTGCTTTGTAAATCTTAAAGTTATATATATGTTCAACTGTTTTTACTTTTCCTGCCAAGTACAAGATTCCCTTTAATTTGACTTGTTTAAAGTCCCTATTGGTTTGGAGCTTTTGATTCAATTTATGAACAGTAAGTGTATAACTTATTTATGGTGACATGTGATGACACTAACAATAACTAGCATTTATATAGTGCTTTAAGGATTGCAAAGCACTTTACAAATAGTTCATTTTATCCTCACAAACCTGGAAGGTAGGTGCTGTTTTTATCTTCATTTTAACAGATAAGGAAACTAACACAGAGTGGGGGATTAAGCACCTTATCGGGTGTCACATAACTACTAAGTATCTAGACTGGTTTTGAACTCATGTCATCATGACTCAAGGTCTAGTGCTTCATCACACTGTGCCACATGGAGAAGAGGAAGCATTTAAATATGAATGTCTTGAATATTTTTAAGAGGTGATATAAAGCCGTAAAGAGTTTTTAAATAGCAGTTTGTAAAACTGTAAAATTGTACATCTATTTGGAGCCAGGCTTAGCCATGTTGTCTCTTCTAGATGATGATGAATCTGATGAAGAGGCTGTGAAAAAAACCAACAAATGTGCATTGGTCTGGGAGGTAGGTGGTCCTTCCAGTAGTTTTTTCTGAAATATTGAAGTAGAAGAGATTTGTGTCAGAAATAAAGAATTACAATCAGTTCTAAATTGTGCTAATTGAGGGAGCATTGAGGTCATCAGTCTTATTTGATACCTCAATGGATCTCTGGTTTTGTTGATGAGGATACTATACATTATCCTTCTGGAAACCCTTCCATGGCAGGGTCAGAGCTGAATTATGGAATGTCCATATTGTTCCATTGCTCTTCTAGATTTCTTTACATTGTGGGCATCAGTAGCGCACATTAGCTATCCATTCATTATCTCTAGCTGTCACTGCAGGACTAGCCCAGCTGCATTTCCCATAATGTACTTTTTTTTTAACATTATGTTTTACAGCATTTTTCCTGATGAGTTTTTAAGTTAGATTATATTATAATTTACTCAGGTCTACTATCTGTTTCCATTGAGAGGATCTGAAATTTTTGTTTTTCAGATATTGTGGTCCATGTTTTGCAGTTATTATAGCATTGGTGGAATAATCTTGGTGTTAAAAGATGGGTCTTTGTTTCAGAGATTGCATTTGGTCTTTTAAAAAGTACTATTCAATTTCCCAGAGATAAATCCTTTTTAATTCTGAGGCTAGTTAATTGTCCATTTCCAGCCTCTGACCAAGATATTTTTATATCTTGTACTCATGTATCAGGTCTATGGCTTGTCCATCTACCTATCATAGCTTGCATAAATTAGTCATTATTCAAATGCTTTTTTTCCATATAGAGAAGGCCAAATTCTTTAAAATAATTATGGGTTTCCTTTAGGAGGCTATAAAATGTTCTGGGGCTTTATATAACACACAATTCCATCTACAAAGAGGATCATTTGAAAGTATGTTACCATCTATGGAGAATTCCTCTTCCATTTGGACTGTGTGCTGAGCAACCTCCACAAGAGTAGCAAACACCTTTTGGCAAGCATACTTTGTGTATTAAGCATTGTTTGATATTAATAATTGTCAGATTGTTTGAGTTCTCTCTTACATCTTTCATCTTGTATGATTTTGATACATGCATGGGGAACACTTTGGTTAAGAAGAGCTTTTAAAGTGGTGATTTCTTCTACCAAATAAATAGTTAGCAGAAAATGCATACAGTAGAATCTTATATTCTTGACAACAGAGATATCAAACTTACTTCACCAAAAACTCCTAAATAGGCCTGGCAGATTAAAATATAATTGGAAACTGTTCAATAAAATAAAAGTACAGCAGAACATAGATATGTAATTTGTGGTTTTCTAAGTCAATATGTAGCACACAGGGATCAGTTTCTATTTGAGTTTGACACTACTGGTCTATACCTTTCAGTCAGTTGTAACTTAAAGGTGGTCTTTTGTAAAAGGAAACCTGTCCCTTTCATATTGTCATCAAGTAAGCCTTTGATATTGTGTATAGATTATTCTGAAAATAATTTTTAGCATATGGGTTAGTTATTAATGATTTTTTTCAAACAATATTTTTAATTTTTATCTGCTACTCCTCGTTCTCACCCACCACTCACAATTAAGAAAATTAGACATGGAGGAAAATTCCCTAATCCCTCAATACCAAAACCAGTTAGCTATGTGCAGAAGTGTATGTGTCTCTCTGCATTTAAGTTCATCAGCTCTGTCAGGAGGTGAAGGGTGTGTTTTATCTTAAATTTTTTTGGACTCATGGCTTATTATTGTGTTAGAGTTCTAAAGTATTCCAAGTTTTTCTCTATTATGTTGTCATTCTATAAATTGTTTTCTTAGTTCTCCTCACTTTGCATCAGTTCATAAGGGTTCTATTAGTTTCCTCTGAAATTGCTCTTATGGCACAGTAATATTCCATTTTCTTCATATATCACAACTTACTTAGCCATTCCTTAAAAGGATAGTTCCTTAGTTTCCAATTTGGGGCTACTACGAAAAGATCTTCTAAAAATATTTTTGTATACATAGGGTCTTTTCCTCTTTTTATTTCTTTAGGCTATATACTAGGCTTAGTATAGCTGGGTCATATGCATAGTTTGGTAACTTTCTGGGTATAGTTCTAAATTGAGAAAGGCTGAACATCTCCACCAAGATTGTTCTAATATACCTGTTCTCCCCACAGTCCTTTCAACATTTGTCCTTTTCTTTTTTGTCATTTTGCCTCATTTCATGAGGTGGAAATAAGGAAAAGCATGGGGGACTGTTCATGCAAAAGCAGGGTGGTAGGAGATGGAACGTTGTACCTGGGGAAAAGCAAATGAACCAGTTTGGTTGGAACTTGGAGAGTGTCTGAAGGGAAATAGTTCGAAATTATTCTAGAAAGATAGATTGGATCCTGATTGTGAAGGATTTGAAATGCCAAACAGAGAAATTTGCATTCTTATCTTAAAGGCATTAGGGGACCACTGAAACTTCTTGAGCAAAGGAGTCAGATTTGTGCTTTAGGAATTCAATTTGACAGCTGTGTAAAGGGTGCATCACTGTAGAAGGAAGATAGGGAAATGAATTGGCAGGCTGTTACAGTAATCCATTTGAAAGGTAATGAAATATCCTGAATGTGGGTGATGGCCTTTTTATTGGAGAGAAGAGGATGGATTGAAGAGATAACTTTGTTTGGAGATACAACTGACAAAACTGAGTAGCTGATTAGATCTGCTTGGAAATAGGAGAGTAAAGTGTTGGGGATGATTGAGGTTGCAAATCTGGGTGTCATTGAAATTGACATTGACAGAAATAGGAAAATTAGGAAGAGAGTTGAGTTTTGAAGGAAAAGATACTAAATATGAAATATCACACAAATAGTTGATAGTGCAAGTTGGAATTCCAAAAAGAGATGAGAATTGGATATGTAGGTATGAGAGTCATCTATATTGATGGGAGTTGATGAGATTATGAGAAGTCTTGACAATCTTGGTATATACTCATACTTATTGGGTGGAAGATGATTACCAACAAAAGAAACTGAAAGAGTAGTTAAGACAGGTAGGAAATTAGTATCAAGAAAAATCATGGAGGAGAGAGCATATAGGAGAGAAGGGATGGTTACCTTTATAGAGTAGTCCAAGAAGTTATAAAGACAAAGTCTTGGATTTAATGGTTAAGGCATTATTGGTAACTTTGAAGAGATTCACTTTGGTCTAGCAGGGTTGGAAGTTAAGACTTCAAGGGTACAGGAATAGCTTGCATTTTATTTTTAGGTGCATAGTAGCTTTTTTGTCAGCACTGTTTTAGTTATATATCAAGCTGTTAAAATGAATTCTCTGAGTACATACTAACTAGGCCTCTACTCCAAAAAGATGTATCCCATACATGTTAATATCATCCAAGATTCCTTCATGTATGCAACAACAATAAGATTTTCTTATTATCATTTACGTCTTAACAGATAAATATGCTTCCCAAAGTTATTGACCTCTGTCATGTTAAATGTCCAAGAAAGACTAAAGGGAAGAGAGGTCTCCTAGAGATGATAAAGGCTGTCATTTACTTCTATTTTTGCAAGATATTTTGCTGATTGCATGAAGATCCAGAACACTTAAGAACATCCATGAGATTCAAGAGTTTTTCAAGGGGGTTGGCCTAATCTACATAGTAAGAACCAAATGGATGGAGAATGCTTAATGTCTAGAGTACAGGAAATGCATTTGATTCAACAAACCATTGAGCTGCTTCATTGTTAGATATGTGTGGACAGATCCTACAGATGAATAATGAGCTGAGTCTAGAATTAAGTAAGAGGAAAAGAGAAAGCTGAATTATATTTAGGAAATTCCCAGTGCTTTCAACAATATCAAGCAATATTCTCTGAAACAAAAAAAAAATTTAAATGCCAATATAATATTGATGTTTATATAGCATTTCAGAGTTTTTAAAGTGCTTTATGTGATCTCATTTGTCATATGGCTAACAACCCATGGAACATCAACAGTCCATGAAGAATCAAAGTTGTGAGTCACAAGGCAATAGAAGGAAGCATCTTGAAATAGGCTACAAAATGTTGCCAGTAATCAGCTGCATATAAAATACAGCATAAAAGATATTAATGAAAATACATTGAACCAGAAAAAAAGTGGGCCTGTTATGAAACGAGTAAGGGCTAACAGGTGAACGCCTGATTGGGCAACCTCAGACTAAAGTTAAAAGCCTTAAAGAAAAGACCCTAACACCCTGGGTGGATCCCCATACCCTACTGTTCCCCTTCTCCCCCCACCTCCACACATACTTTGGAGGCTTTATAGGAGGACATAGATAGATAACCCACGAAGAGATTGATATGCAGTGGTTTCAGTTTGCGCCGTTGGAAGGGTACTCACAGATCCCTTGAGAGATTAAAATATGTAGCAACAAGAAGACAGGATAAGTATGTTCAGTAGGAAAATCTGTCCAAGGTTTGAAAATGGCTTTGTATTCTGTGCTTAATGAGATAATTAAGAATTGACTATACTTCACCAGCAGAGGTAAGAGACATGGGACAGAAGAAGGGAAAGTGAGGTATTTTGGGTTATTTCCTTTTCTGGGTGTTTCCCATCAGATATGGATGAAGAACTGAAGTCTTTGACATCTTTTCTTACTATGTTGCCCCCTGCCTCTTTCCCAGGGTACAGCCAAAGATCGGAGTTTTGGAGAAATGAAGTTCAAACAGTGCCCCACAGAGAACATGGCCAGGGAACATTTCAAAAAGCATGGGGCTGAACATTACTGGGACCTTGCACTGAGTGAGTCTGTGCTGGAGTCCACCGACTGAGACAACTACAGTCCCCACCCATTCCTCTCCATTGCCTTTGTCCTTCCAGCTTTCCTTTATTCCTCCACCCCAATCTCTCTTTGTGTCTGTGTGTGTGCATATTATGTGTACACACGTGTGAGAGAGATCTCCAAAAATTACCAGGCAGAGCTGTGGGACTGAGGGAGAATTGCTGCTCTGTTCCCAGTCAGTCTGGTGCTGCCTTCCTTTCCCTTTCTGTGCATATGATTAAAGAATTATTTTTAAACCTGGTATGGCATTTTTCACACAGGTGTTTGAGGGTACTTTTTTATTCCAGTCTTTTGACAAATACAAGGACATTTTTATGACTGAAACAGTAAAGACTAGTATTTTTTGGAGCACAGTGGGATAGTGAGTGAGAGATATTCCTGATAGGATCTCATTTCCTCAGTAGCATCTAGACAGCAAGTAGGTATTTGATACTCTTATCCAGGAAACTTCCTCGTGGAGAGGAGACACTGGCAGTGGGATATAAAGAAACAATCAAGAAGGATGCAATATGTAGATAGATGAAGTAGGAGGATTTGGAGATTTAGCGCAGTTTTTCTCTTTTACAAAGTAAAAATCCTCTTCCCCTTCCCTTCAGAGACTACTGGAATCCTACTCTGAAATATTTGATATCTCTAGGATAGCTTGAAGGAGATACTAATGTCTAGTCACCCTGACATCCTTTCAAGTTATTCTAGAAATAATCTTAAGATCTGAGATTCCTTCATATATTTGTACCCTCCATTTATGCTGCATAAATTTCTACAGGCAAATAGAGTTCTGGATTTGGATTTAGGAACTTGAGTTTAAATCCTAGCTCTTCTCATTTGGTGTGTGATCTTGGGCAAGACACTTAAATTCTCTTGGCCTCCATTTCCTCATTTGTATAATGCAGGGGATTCATCTCTTAAGTTCCTTCTAGCTCAGGGGTATTAATGGAATGCTTTTGGGGAGTGGAGGTAGAGAAAGGACGCATACCTTTGGTGTTCCCCTAAAAGGGTCTTAAAAGTAATAATGCTAACCAAGTTGGGATAGCAGTCAACTTGTGCATATTTTGAACTTACAACAGATTCTCAGTCATCAGGGAAAATGAAGTTTTCCTAACACCCTTTTTTTTCCTTACCCCCCAAGTTCTTCCAGGTACAAAAAGCACTGTGTATCCAATTATCCCTTATGTCCTGGAGCAAGAGCTTAGCAACCTTTTTGTTACAAGATATATTTATAAGTTTATAAGTGGACCAAGGTGGTTTTTTTTTAAGCAATGTGGTACAGTGAGCACTTGAAGTCAGAAGACCTGGGTTCAAGGCCCTGGCTCTACCACATTATTTATAAGCTGTGATACTGGGCAAGCTCTTTAACTAATCTGAGTCCTCATTTGTAAAAATGGAGAAAATACTTGTATTACCCACTTCACAGGGTTGTTGTGAGGAAAGCATTTTGTAAACGTTTAAATATTATATAAATGTCAGCTGCTATTACTACTACCTACCTCACAAGGTTGTTGTGAGGATCACTTTGTAACTGTAAATCACTGCAAAATATATAAATGTGAGTTGTTATTGTAAATGGAGAAAGAAATAGGCCTTCCAAATAATACAGGTAATAAATGAGATGTTCTAAGTCCTGGGATGGGGAAGAGAGGGAGGAGGGAGGAAGGAGGTACGACAACACACATAGGTAAAAACATTGACAATACATGGTAAATGTACTGGAGATAATATGAATGATAGGTAACGTACAAGGGGGTGGGATATTAGCAACTGTAGGGGAGGGTGGTAAGGAAAGCATTGTGGGGAAGATGGCATTTTAGTTAGGCTTTAAGTTGAGGTAAGAATTAAAATAGGTAGCCGGAGACCAATTCAGGAGTGAAGACCACCAGTCTGAGCAAAGGCATGGAGGGTTTAAGAGTGCAAGGCTGTTTTGAGGAGAAGTGAGAGGAACAGAGAAAAGAAGAGTAAAATAGTTTGTCTGCTATTACATGCTAGGGGGAGAGCGCGGCAGTATCTTTAGTGTTGTGGCTAGATTGCAAGAGGTTGAAAATAAGTTTCCAAGACAGTGGGATCATTGGCTACACATAAGTTTTATAATAAAGGTGAGGTGGGAGAGCAATGCTTGTAGGCAAAATGGAAAAAAGATTAAAAGTGAGAAGGGGGAAAGATTGGAGGAAACTCCTGATAAACACCAATGGGAATGAGGTCAAAGATGAAGGATAGTCTTGATTAACAAGTTGCCACTAACGGTACCAGGGACGAGTGGGGGGTGATGCTGAATGAAGAAATAAAGTTCACTTCTGATGGCTTTAATCTTCCCCTTAGCTGCCATCTGTCCTAAGTGTGGAAATGAGTTTGGAGCACTGAAGCTAGAAAGGGGCCCCATGTAATGATAAGGAAACTAGTTAAGCGCCACAAATCCAGAGTGGGTGTGATCCACTAGAGTGCAAAAGGTGTTCTGAGCGTGCGGCTTGTAAACTAACTCCTGTGGCAGCATGTGAGGCGTGAACACAGCGAGTGTTCCGAGGGAGACTGCACAACACCCAGCTGAATCGTTCACCTCTACCCGGGCAGGCACTAATCCACACAAGCCGCTCCGCTGAATCCAGGTTCTGCCCGGCCAAGGCTCAGCATCAGCCTCCGCTGACACCCAGAGCGCTCGGGGGTGACCGGGCGACCCGACATAGAGTCCTCGCTAGCTCCTTCGAGTTGGCGAGGACAAGGACACAATTAAACCTTTCAAGGCCTCGGGTGAAGCGGGATGAGTTTGCTACTATCCTTTACAGATTCCCCCTACGTGGTCTGAATGGTCATGTGGCCCCGAATGGTTTCTCCGGAGGTGGAGTTGCAGAGAGAAGCGTGAAAAACCGTTCCCTCCAGGAGTCTGCGCAGTGCATGTCTTACTGTAGTTGGCGCATGCGCGTCTTCTGAGGCGCTGCAAGATGGCGGCAGGCCGGTTCGTCCCGATTCGGTGCTCCGGAGAGTTAGCGGAAGCGAGGGCTGCAGTCGCCTGGGAATAACAGTAGCTGCTTCGCAGTGGGAATTCCCTGACCCTTTTCCGTGAGCAGAACGACATCAAGAGAGATCTTGAGGCCCTGAGATCCGGAGAGAGAGGGCAAAGCGGGCCCCTCCCCCAAACCTCCCCACAGATCGGCCAACTCTCTCCCCCCTCCCTTTTTTCCCAGCGCTCAACACGCGAGTCTGTGGCACAGGCGCAGAAGGAGACGGAGGTGGGGGGGGGTCCTTTGCTCTCGCGCGTGTGCGGGCTTCAGCGCGCGCTTTCCGTCTTTCTCTCTCGATTGGTCCAAGCGCATCGCCTCCACTCCTCCCCTTCCCTCTAGAGTGAAGAGGAAGGGGAGGCGGGGTTGGATAGCGCATGCGCGGCAACCTTGCCGTCGCTGTTGCTGTTGCGTTGCAAAAAAAAATTTCTGGCTGAGTAGTCTTGTGGCTCTCGTGCGAGGGCTGCAAGGGGTTTGAGAAAGTGCTGTGGAGGGGAGGGGGTGGGGGTGAGGAGTCGGGTAGTGTTAGGTGCCCGACACAAACTCCCATCCCCCGTCCCACGGGACGCCCTGGTTCTTGTTGGGAAAGGGGCTATGAGTGCAAGCTGCCGGCCAGGCCCCTGCTGGAAGCGGAGTCCTGCGCTCTAAAGCCCTAGTGTCTCGGGCCAGGCGTTCAGAAGGGCATTGCCCTAGGCCTGGTACGCCCTTGCCCCCTGGGCGAACCTCCGCTGGCCCCGGACTGGTTTAAACACTACCCCCTCTTCCCAAGTGACCAAAGTGCAAGACTCGCAGCCGCTTCGGCCGCCCCGCTAAGCGCCGCGGGGCCGCCTCCGGCGCCGGGCCTCCCGCCCCCTCCGCCAGCCCAGCCGAGCGCGTGCACCCGCTTTCTCTTTCCCTCACAGCCCCCAGCTTGCACGCACCCGCAGTGATTGTTTTGCCCGCTCCCGCCGCCGCCGCAGGAGGAGCAGCAGCGCTAGTGCAAGGGGCAAAGATGGCGGCCGGCGGCGGCGGCGGAGGCGGCGGCAGCAAGGCCTCCTCGTCGGCGGGGGCCCTGGAATCCTCGCTGGATCGCAAATTCCAGTCGGTGACCAACACGATGGAATCCATCCAGGGCCTGTCGTCCTGGTGCATCGAGAACAAGAAGCACCACAGCACCATCGTCTACCACTGGATGAAGTGGCTCCGCAGATGTGAGTGGCCCGGCGCCGGTTCGGGGCGACGGGAGGGCCCGGCCGGGGAGGGGAGGACGCGGAAGGAGGCGCCGCCGGGGCCGGGCCGGGCGTTCTGCCCAGCCAGGAGCGATGGGCGCCTGGGCTGTCCGGGTCCCGTGAGGCCGGCCGTGGCGTGGGTGACCTTGGGCCGCGGGGCCCGGATCGACCCGGATTCCGGGTGCCCCCGCCTCGGAACGGCGCTTCCCGAGCTGGCCGCAGCCCGGGCTGCGTGCGGGACGCTAACGGCTTCATGCCTGTGGGCTTTGCTGGGCCTCGGCGTGCCCGATTACGATCGCTGGTGTCCCGACGAGACGGGGCCGCCCCCGGGAGCGTCCCAACTTCTTTGTGCTCCTCCAGCTTCGCACCTGGGGGACTGCAGGGGGGGCGGGGAGAGGGGGCTCCCTCGGGGTGTGGGGGAGGGGAGGGAAAGCCCCCAGCCCTGGCCTTGGACATCAGTCAACTCAGTTACTTTACTCTGGATGAAACTTGGAAAATTAAACTTTGTATCCCCCAAGATGCCTTATTCAGGCTCATTCCTACAGCTTTTAGTTTTTATAAATGTATCCAAGCCCATTTCCTGTCCATAGATTGAGGTGAAACACAGAAAACAAACGTTTCTGAAAATACATCTTTCCAAGGGTAACATCCTATTACCTTCTCTTTGAATTTTCTATAAAATGGAATTAATATTACTGCTTGAAGTGGAGTTTCGAAATTGTCAATAAATGGTGCGTTTGCAGGAATGTCATAATCTCATAGAAAGGGAGAGTATGATCGATACCAGTTGTTACCCTCTGAGAGAAGACTTAATCTAAGCTCTATCTGTAAATATCCTGTTGGAATTTCAGGCTCCTTGTTGCGTTATTTCTAAGACTTGTCCCCATTGCTCATTTAAGTTAAACAGATTAGGTGTGATCTGTTTTGGTTTTGGTATTTATTTCAGTTAATGTGATCTATAAATTTATAAAAGGATCACAGTTCACTGCGGAATACTATCAGGTAGTCTTTAATTTGAGTAACAAAATGATGACAAATATCTTGAAACTCAGTTTTAAAATTTTCAGTTATTTTTTATCCCTACTCTGGTTGCTCCAGTAGTCCTTCAGTAGAGAGATGAAACATACAGAATTAGGAGCTGAAAACTTTATGCCTCTTTGTTTTCAGGTTTGTTGTTGGGAGCAGTGTTTCCAGGTTACCTTGGTAATCACGCAGTAAAGTACAGGATTACTGGAGTAGTCATTTGTGTGCTCAGATAGATTTAAAAAGTTATTCCCTTCCTGGGTGGTAAAAATCACTGTAATAAATGATACTAACACATGGTATCTGTAAGTAATCAAGTTGAGCTTTAGTTTCTAACGCTCTCCGTGGTCTGTAGATGATACTTTCAAGATTGTTGTTTTTAGTACATTACATAGAATGCCTAATAAATATTTTGTTGAATGAATAACATTTAAAACATGCCCAGAATGTTCCTAAATTTGGCCTGGGGATTGGCAAAAAAACCACAAACATTAAATTTATTGCAGTTCTAAAAAGATTGCATATATTAGAGAACCAGTTGGTCCTCACCTGTGACTTTTGGGATCACAAGGCATTGTATGTGGTTTTGATGAAATATATTTCTGTGATTACAGGTTATTTTTTTCTGTCCCAGATGTTTTATTTACATTATGGCAGGTCAATGAGGGAACTAGTAGCATATCTTAAAGAGCAGAAAAAGATTGATTCAGACAGGCTTCCACTTCTTTCAAGAGCTTTTCTTTTTGGGGCAGGGGAGTAAAATGATATTTAACATTCTTAAAGAAGACAACATGGATAGAACTCAGGGCTTGGAGTCAAGAAGTCCTGGATTCATCTCCTCCAATCTCAGACATACAGAGTCCTTGTATGACCTTGAACAAGTCATTTAACCTCTTTCTGCCTCAACTTCCTCAATTATAAAATGAAGGTAATAGCACCCACCTCCCAGGGTTGTTGTCAGGATCAAATGAGGTATTTGTAAAGCAGGTAGTACAGTGTCTGGCACATAGTACACACTTAATAAATGCTTGTTTCTTTCCTTCCTCAGTTTCCTCTTTTGCAAAACGAGTGGTTAGGTTAATCATTAAGGTTTCTTCCAGTTATAATTCTGTGATCCTATAAACTGTTTTTTGAGGGCCACCTAGAGACTATGAGATGATGATTTTTAAGGTGATTTGTATAGTGACATTTCATTTAAATTTAATGAATAGCTTTTAACCTTGCTTTTAAATCTTTTGAAAGAGATACTAAAGATTTAACTCCACCATAAGGCTTTGAAACTCATCCCGGTTTCTGGGGCTAACTACACAAAACTGTGAACAAGTGAAGTTTATCTTTTGGCACCATCAGCCTCTCTTTGTCTCTTCCTTGATACTCCCTCTCTAACTTGTCTACCTCCCTTGTTCCTTTCTTCTGGCAGCCATTGTCCTATTTCAGTCATTTTACCCTTACTGATGCTATTGTTGAGTCCTTTCATTCACCTCCCAACTCTGTGAACCCATTTGGGGTGTTCTTGGCAAAGATACAGGAGTGGTTTGCCATTTCCTTCTCCCTTATTTTACAGATGAGGAACTGAGGCAAATAGGGTGAAGTGACTTGCCCAAGGTCTGCATTTGAGCTCAGGTTCTCCTGACACCTAACTGCCCTTACTGAAACTATATGAACTCAATTACCATTCCCAGGGACATTTGCATTTTTAAACCTTATCTCCAGTTGTGAAATAAAAGGCTGAGTTCCTTGTTAAAAGAATTTCAGCATCTCTGCAGGTTAGGGAAAGAGCATTTTGAAGAAAAGAGCCACATCGTAGGGAAGCCCGAATTGTTTGCTGTGGTGATTGCTGCTTTCTTTCAGGCTGCAGGAGCACTTACACTAATTTACCTATCTGAAGCTTATATTGTATGATCACTTTGGGAAGTAATACATCCAAGCTGGAAGAACCACTGAATTGTTCCAATTTCAAGATAATTTATCTAGGCTAGTAAGAAAAGTGACTAAGATAGGTATTGGTGAACCAAGGCTCTGGCTCTGACTTGGACCTTACCTGTAAGTTTATTAAATCACAATCCTCCCACACCCCCCAAACCCTCTGACAACCAAATAAACAAACTCTATCTTTACTGGTTATTGTTTTTGTGGAATGCCCTGGACATTCACACAGATTGTAGCCATTTTATATTATGCATTCACTGCTATAAATCACATTCATAATCGATAGGAGTTCAAGGCACATTGGAGTGTGGTTTCTAGAGGTGAGGGGACTTGAAACTAGGTTATAAGAAACAGCAAAAATAATTGAATGTGTCTAGCTTGGAGAAAAGAAGATTTGGGGACCTGATTGCATGATTTGAAAAGGTGTATAAAATATTCAGCTACAATATTTCTTAAACAACACCTATTCCAAACCACACTCTCCCCCCTACCCCACACGATTTTTATATATAAAGAAAGTGAGATCCAGGCAGTGTCACAAGTTGGGCAATAGGTAGAAAAGCCTCATTTGAATCAAGTTCATCTGACGTCAAATCTGTCTGCCTGTGTCATATGGAAGGGGGAATAAATTTGTTCTTTGTGGCCTTGGAGGGTAGAATTAGAAACAATGAGTAGACATTGTAGGGAGGCATATTTTGCCTCAGTATAAGGAAGACCTTCCTGATAGAGGTTTCCAAAAAAGTTGAATGGACTGCCAGCTAGAGACTGAATAAATTGCTTGAGGAAAGGGGACTTGTGCTTTAGGTAGGAGTTGGATTAGATTCATGTTCCTTCCAGCACTAAGATTTTACGATCAAATGCCCTAAACAACTTACTAGAGGGAAATGGAAAAGTCTGACAGCCGTAGTCCTTACAGGTGCTAAATAAATGCTTTTCATTCCTTCTCATTCCACCTCTGCCCTTAAGTAACTTTACTGTGCTGTGTTGATTTGAAACTTGATTAGGTTTGGAGTAGGGATGGGAGAGAGAAATTGATAAATAATTGTTTTGAATGGTAGAATGTTAAATTTGTTAATTCTTTCCATCTCTTTTTTCCTATAAATAAAATTAGGCACTTTAATTTTATTATGACTACATTGTAGCCACAGACCATGAATATTTTTATACAGGATTATTTATTATGATAAATACATTTTAACCAGAGAATCTATGAATATGTTAATATGGTGACTGACAAGCCAAACTTCAGACCTTTCTAGTTACTACTTGAGTGTTGTGACTGGTCCAGGCAATACAGTTTTCGTTTTGCCCACAGCAGGAGCTTAACAGTAACATACTATCAGGCTAGCCATCTTCAGTGCCACAAAATCTACTTTACTACAGAAATGAAAATTTATAATGGCATAAATCATGCAAATAGAGGCAGTATACATTTCATCTTAGATGAATTTTCGTTAGACATCTCCAGTTTCAAATGCTTCTCCCTGCCTCAGTTCTCACTCTCCTCACTCCAATCTATCTTCCACTCAGCTGTCAAATTGATCCTTCTAAAGTATGTTTGACCATATCACACCCTGAACCCCCTATTCAAAAAACTCCAGTGACTGTCTATCACCTCTGGATCAAATATAACATCTCTTTGTAACTTGGCCCCTTCTTACCTTCCCTCCATATATATTTTGTGATCCAGGGACACTGCCCTTCTTGCTATTCCTCCAATATGATACTCCATTTCCTGACTTAGCATTTTTCCTGGCTGATCCCCACACCTGGAATTCTCTCCCCTCTCTTGTCTTCCTTCAAGTCTTATCTAAAGCCCTACTGTCTGCAAGAAAGTTTTTCCAGTCCTCCATTGTGGGGCTTCCCACTCCTGACTTCCTAATTTATTTAATACATATCTTGTTTATATAGTTATTGTCATATTGTCTCCCCCATTAGACTATGAGCTGCTTGAGAGTAAAAACTGTCTTGGGGAGACCAGAGCATCCCCAAAGCTTAATCTTGTGCCTAGCACAGAGTAGGTGCTTCATAAATGCTTGTTGACTCTTTCTATTCAGCCACTGATATCCAGCTTGTTTTTGACCTAGTATTCATCCCTCTTCTGAGAATTTTGTTCTCTTTATAGTTTTACCCTGGATGCATGATAAGTTTTGGTTCCCCATGACTACAGAAAGAAAGAAAGAAAAAATCTGGTCTCCTAATTCCTACTCTCAAGTTTACACTGGATTAGATTCCCAAACTTTGAGCTGACATATTCTCATCTTCCATAAACTTAAATACTTTCTATTTCTAACTGTCCTTTACTTCTCATCCAGATACTTGAGTTCTGTCATTTATTATTTCATGAATTTATAGACTCACTGAAGATATTCTGTTTTTCTTGGCAATGCTAGAGATGTATCTTGCTTAATTATGATCTATATGCTAGGACCTGGAAGTACTTTAATACTTTGTTGTAATGTTATTCACCATTATGGAATGTTGTGGTAGTTTATAAGAAAGCATGTTGTTTTGGTACCAATAGAATGACCTTGACTTGTACATATATGTGTACCCTATCACTGCCATTTGTCCCCCCAGTCTTGAAGGAGCATATAAGAAATGAGTGTTGGAGAAAGCACACTGACCTTAAACACAAGCAAGACCTGGATTGAATAGTCCTCCCTCTGCACAAACTACCAATGATGAACTCTCTCAGCCTCAGTTACTTCAGCTATAAAATGAAAACAGTAAATTTCTATAATGACTGTTAGCAAAGTTTTTGTGACAATAGAAAGAAAATAATTTACATTGAAGAATCTTAAAGTACTTTTTGAATGTCAGATATAATTGGTATTATGTGTTCATGATATGAGGCAGCATGATGCAGTGAATAGAGAATTGGCCTTGAAACTAGAAAGTCTTGGGTTCTTGTCCTGTATGTTAGCCTGTCAGGACTGTAGGCAACTTTTTAAGACTGTATATGGCAGAGAAGGTGCTGTACTACCGTTCTAGGAGGGAATGTCCTATTCCACTGAAATCATAGGTGTGGTTCCTAATACAGTTTTTCAGATCTGTTCAAAATTCTGGACTAAATAAACTCTGTAACAGTTCTACTTCCTGAAACAGTATCACCGGGACATTTATCAGAAGCATAATTATGTTGTATAGTGACTAAGCTTTGTTTAAAGGAAAATTTTAAGCACCTAGAAAAATTCTAATAGAATATGCTGAATTGGACTTCCCTAAAATGATTTTTATTTTAGCAACAAATGGGTTTTGACAGTGAGAAGGTTTATGTATAAATAAAAAGGGAGTATTGAAATTATTTAGGGATCCAGACTGATATTTTGAGGTTTTTTACCCTCATTTCCAAATAGTTTTATCTTGTCTGATCTTCCTGCTATTCATGAAGAGTTTACACCAAAAACTCTGTCTTCTTGGACTTAGCCAGTCAATTAAAATATCCTTTACTAATATTAATTATTGGTCAGAATGCATGAAAGGAACATGAGAAGATGTCCATAAATTCCACATATTACTTTCAGAGCTGGCCTGTTTGTCTGCCTCCATTTTAACTTCCACACCATTCATTAATATATTCCTCCTTTTACCACCACTTCTTTTTCTCTGCCCTCAGGACCTCTGTTTTTCTCATTTGACTCCCTTCACACCGACATTAAGGTTTTTAAGGAACATTTGTGTCTCCTCCACCTATTAGAATTGTTATTAGTCATCACCACATCATATAGATTATTGTTCCTTCGACATCTTTTAGGTTTCTCTGGACCGTGTATTTCAAAGTTCCTACATTATCTCTGGTCTTGTCATCTCAAATACTTTAAGAACCCCTATTTGATTAAAAGTCTGTTTGCCCCCCTCCTATCTCCCTCTCAAAATTATATTGAGCATTACAGGGTAAGTTAATTCCTTGTTGTAAGCCTCTATCTTTTGCCTTTTGGAATATTGTATCCCATGATTTCTCATTTTTAGTAGAAACTGACAGATCCTATGTGGTCCAAATGTAGTTCCTTGGGACTTGAACTGCTCCTTTCTGTATGCTTGCAGTATTTTTTCAGTGACATGGGAGTCCTGGCTTTTGACTGTGAAATTCCTGGAACTTTTCCTTTTGAGAAGTGATCAGTAGATTCTTTCTATATGCAGTTTGCCCTATCATTCTAATAGATTTGAGCAGTTTTCATTTGATGTCTCAAAATATTGTGTCCAGGCTTTTAAAAAAATCCCAAAACACAGCAACAGAAACATTGTTTTCAGGGAGCCCAATGATTCTTTTCTTTTAAAATTTTTATTTATTTATTTTAGTTTTCGGCATTCATGTCCATAAGTTTTAAATTTTCTCCCCCTCCCTTCCCAAGATGGCATGCAGTCTGATATGACTGTACACATACATTCCTATTAAACACTTGCATAGAAGAATTTTAACAAATGGAAGAAACCATGAGAAAAAAAAACAAAACAAAAAAAGAAAATAGTGTGCTTTAGAGCCCAATGATCCTTAAATTCTCTCCCTGACTTGTTTTGCAGGTCACTTTTTTTTTTGTATTAAGTACCTTTTATTTTCTTCTATTAATTCTTTTGATTTTGTTGTGTTTTTTTGTTTTTGGCTTTTTGGGGTTTTTTCCTATCTAATGGAGTCATTGATTTCTATTTGCTTTCTTCTAGGTTTCAGGGACTCCATTTCTTGAGTAAGGTTTTGGTTATTTTTTTTACCCAAGGTCTTTCTCTTCTAAGCCTCTCATTGTCCTTTCAATTCTTTCCTTCAAAACTAAAAAAAAATTTTTTTTCTATTTTGCTTCATTTCTTTTAGGTATTTGTATACTCTTTGAAAAATCCATTTTTTTTTCCTTTTGAGTCTCTGCTTGCAGTTGTCCTTCCTTTTTAGAGAGCTCTAGGTTTACAGTAATTTTTGATACTGGGTAATTTTTTTTTTAATGTAGTCCCCTCTCCACCTTTAGTTCTTGAATAGTGTGCTTTGTACTAGGCTCAGGCTTTCCTCCCTTCCTCCCTCTTACTGTTTTGAATGAGTATTTAGCCCTGCTTCGTCTAGTCCTAGGTTCTTATGCTGATCTCTACCTCCTGGGATCAGCCCCACCCCCCAACTTTGAGGTTCAGCATGCTACATGTTCAAGGGTCTTTCTCTCTCTCTCTCACACACACACACACATACATACATACATACATACATACATATGTATATATCTTAAGACAGAGTGTTAGAGACCACAGAGCCCCTGGTCTCCCCGGGGCTTCCAAGGTTGCCACTCTAGGGCTTTGTCAGGGGAGTCCTCTACTCTTGCTGCTACCAGATACAGAACCTTGCTGTATCCGTCTCTAGTCACATGGTGCTCACTCTGCTTGAGTGGCCCCTTTTCCTATTGCTCACAGACTTCTGGCAACTTTTTCTCCAATTCTAGGGTGGATGATGTCATAGTTTCTCATTAATTTCTGGATCATTATTCAGTCTGGTGGGAACTTCAAGGTTTTGCTGAAATAATAGATAACCTGCCTTCTGTCAACCTGCCTTCTGTTTTTGGTGAAAAATCTGAATTAGTTGTTTGTAAGATGCAATTTACCTGTTTTCATCCATCTGAAAAATACTTTTAGTTACTGGTTCCTGTGGTGATTCCAGGTTTAGTAGTTAAGTATGTGTAAAGAACTCAGAGATCTCAATAAAATTCACCACAAGGGCATATTTTCACACTGCCTTGGCTTGGAGTTCTGCATTTGTTTGTTAGGACATCAGATCAATAGTTTTTAGTTGTATTAGTGTTTGTTATTAGACATGAAAACTGTACTGTTTGGCATAGTGAGAATTGTGCCTTCTTATAATAAGAGATAATTTCCAATCTGCTCTGTTTTTCAAAAGGTACTCTGACAATAATTAAAATTGTTTTGAGAAATTTTATATTTATGGATTGGGTTTTTTCCTTTCATTTTTATAGAGACAGTGTAACAGTTTCAATTATCATCTTTATCCAAATAACTCCCAAAACTATATCTCCAACTCTACCTTCTCTGCAGAGCTCTAGTCCTATATCAGCAGTTGCCTATGAAACATTTAAAGTTAGATATCCCTTAGGCATCTCAAGCTCAAAATGTTCAAAACAGAATTTATTATCTTTCCTCCCAAAACCCATTCTTCTCCCAGACTTCCCTATTTCTGTCAAGGGCATCACTATCCTTCCAGTCACCCAGGTTTGCAGTCTTGATGTTATCTTCCTCTCTTCATACCCTTTTACCCCACACATCTCATCAGTTGTTCCATACAGCTGCCTGTGTGACTTTCCTAAAGTATATGTCACTTCTCCATAAATTCCAGAGCCTCCCTCTTAATTTCTGCGGTCAAATTTAAATCCTCTATTTGGCTTGACAGTCTTGATAACTAGGCCCCAAATTCAATGTCCTTCTGCCATCACCCCCCTTCCTGGATTTTGTGTTCCAATTTTACTGGTCTATAATACACACATGATAATAACACCATTAACTGGGGCTCCCCTTTGACTGGTATTCTCTTTGTCCTTATTTCCATCTCTTGGAATTCCTTTTTTCTTTCAAGAACTGCATTCTACATAGAGCCCTTCCTTATTCCACTCCTGGGCCCCCACCCCCTTCCACTGCTCTTCTTCCCATAACTACACAGTATATATTCTGCATACATTTTAATATGTTCACATGTTGTGTCCCTTCACCCCCGCCCCCCACCTCCCACCCAAGCTTCTTAGAGGGCAGGGACACATGTTACTTTCTTTATACTCTCAGAACTTAACCTGTCTCCCTTAGCCCTTAACCCAGCTTCATAAATACTTATAATAGAGTAATTGAATAACAGCTTAAATGTGAATTTGGTGCTTTAATTTTAGAGGGAAAGGTTTGCATACATTGTCATTTCATAGCAAGGATCATCCTGTGAGGAAGATGGACCAGTACCATTATTTCCATTGTACCTATCTTAGGGTCATAAGATTTAGAGCTGGACTGTTTGAGACCAATCCCCTCATTTTACAGATGAAAATATTAAGAGATGTTCAGCAAAACTACTAACACATCTGACATAGATGTAGTATTCCATTTTGAAGGTAGGGGTATACTTTCCATTATTGTTTAGGTCCAAGACTGATCATTTTAATTTGTAGCATTCAATTGGATTACTTCTTGTTTTTTCCATTTACATTGTTGTAGTGTGTATATTGTTTTCTTGGTTCCATCAGTTCTTACGAGCCTTTCCATCCTTCTCAGTATTTATATTTGTCAGTTTATACAGCACAGTAATATTCTACTACATTCACGTACCATAACTTGGTTTTTAAAAACGTGTTTTCATCAGTATATGCAAAGCAGCTCAGTGGCGTAGTAGATAGAGCACTGGCCCTGGAGTCAGGAAGACCTGAGTTGAACTCAGATCTCAAACGCTGACTAGCTGGATGATGCTGGGCCTGTCACTTAACTGCTGTCTGCCTCAATTTCCTCAGCTGTAAAATTGGCGTAATAATAGCATCTACCTGCCAGGGTTATTATGAGAATCAAATGAGATCATAATGTTAAAGCAAGCACCTAGCACAGTGCCCAACACATAGTGAGTGCTGTATATAAGTGTTAGCTATTAATAGCTTTGGTTTTTACATCACCAAAATTTCTCCCAGCATTACTTCCACTTCCAGAGAGCCATCCCATGGAACGAAGAATTTTTTTTAAGAAGGGGAGGAAATCAAAACTAATTAAACCATGATGACCACTACAAAGGAGTAGTAGTAGTCCTGGTGGTTTGGGTTTTTTAAGAAATTCTTGTCAAAAATGTGTGTGTGGCCAAATATATCTTAAAGAATTCATGCTTTCATGCTAACAAGATATGTTTGAGTGCTTAGATGTATAAGACATTGTGCTGAAGATATATAGTTAACTTTTTTGCCTTCAGGAAATTTAGCAGTGAAAAGACATGTTGTAAGCATCAATATATAAATGCCAAGGCTGGTATAACAATAATACCTTAGTAATCCAAAATTTCAATCAGTAAACATTTATTAAACACCTTCAGTATGCAGATACTATGCTGGGCTCTGCAGATGCAAAGACAGAAATGAGATAGTTTCTGCCTCTAATGAGCTTGCTAAATTATATTGGAGGAAACAACATGGCACGTTAGGGACGTGGTAATAAAGGTGAGGGGAGAGATTCTGGAAACCCAAAGGATCAGGACAGGACTCATTTGGAAGAAGTTGATAGTTGAGCTGAACTTTAACAGAAGCTAGGGATTCCAAGTATTTAAGGAGCAAGTGAATTCCAGGCATGGGAAACAGTTGTGAAAAGGCCAAGACAAGTTCAAAGAAAGAGAAAAGGAACATATATATACAAAAATATTTATAGTCATTCTTTTTTGTAATAGCCAAAAATGGATGACTAAGGGGATTGTACTCCTTTAGGGTATGGTTAAGCAAATTATGATATAGGGACATAATGATTGTGCCATCAGAAATGACTAAGTAAGTGGTCAGTTTCCAAGGAAAGTGAGAAATCTTTTATGAACTGATGATGCAAAACTAGGAGGTAAAATTCAAGTTTCATTATCAGTTAAAGAAAGATTGGTCACTGCATTGATCAGAATTCTAATACCTTTCAGAATTGCCTTCCTTTACTTATTGTATAAATTGTTCTGGTTTTGCTCACTTCACTTGCATTAGTGTGATTCAGGTTTAAATGAATTTGTATAGTTGACATTTCTTACAGCATAGTAATATGTTACATTTATATGCCAATATTTCTTCAGCTGTTCAGTCATTCGCAAACTGATATACACCCACATTGTTTCCAGTTCTTTCTACCACAAAAAAAACTGCTGCTTCGAATACTTTGTAGATATACATCCTCTATCTTTGGTTTTGACTTCTTTGGAGTATGTACCTAATAGTTCTATCCTTAAATCAACCTTCCTTACTTTTTCCTGACATCAGTCCACCAAATCAGTCTTGTAAATCTGTCAGAAAAAGAAATTAATCTGTTATGACATGTTTTTGACAACCTTATTCTGGCTTTTTGTAATTACCATTTCCTTTTCCACGTATTCACCAAATAGTTCTCTAATAATATGGTCTAGAACTTTTTTTGGGATCAAAATCACTCCCACTCTGTCATTGGGAGATTCTACTCTTCTTTTTTTATTTGAAAATAAGGAGCACCTTTACTCTTCTCTAGTTCTTTGGTGCCTACTCTGTTCTCCCTCACTTTTCGCAACCCTTCTGTCCCTGCCTACTACATACTAATGGTAATTAATCTCCATTGCACCTTCACTAGGACCTTTTATTCCATACCTGTAATTCTAACATAATAGACCCTATAATACATTTCAAACCTTTTCTTCTCTCCTCTGACTGCCAATATATCACTCCCTCTTCTCTTCTTCTCAGCCAAGTTTACCTCATGAAGTCATTCATCATGAACACCTTCTCCCTAATTGCCATATCACATCTCAGGTTTTCCCCAGTTTTGTTCCAAAGTAGATCTTTCTCATTGCCAGGCCACCCGTTGTATTTTGGCCTTGATCTTATCCCTTTTTACCTCCTCGTCCTCCTTCCCACTGAACTTTTTACCCATGTGATCATCAGGAGGCATATAGTAAACACTAGCTTATGCTAGGTACTGCACTGTTGATGCTAGGGTTAAAGAGACAAACTCTAATGGTTCTGCCTTTGGGGAATTTGCATTCTATTGGGGAAATGATACCATGTTCATAGATAAAGACCTACAAGATGTATACAAAATAAGTATACGGTGCTGGTGAGGGGCAGTGACAACTTGGTACATCAGGACAAGTCTCTTGATGCCTCTTGAACCAAATCTTGAATGGGATAGGGCTTCTGAGAGGCACAGTTAAAGAGGGGAGAGCATTCCACATAGGAGACAATCTATACAAACGTGTAGAACTGAAAGGTGGAATGTCATGTATGCCATATGGCTGGAGTGTAGAGTGAATGAAGGGGAATAATGTGTAGTTGACCTGAAAAGGTAAACTGGAGTCTTATTGTAAAAGGCTTTAAATGCCAAATCAGATGATTTTGTCTTCTAGAGAGAGTGGGGAGCCACTTAAGTTTTTTGAACTGGGGAGATACATGGTCATTGCTATAGAAATATTATCTTGGCACCTTTGTGAGGGGTGGATCATAGCAAGGGAAGAGACTGAATACAAATCAGGAGGCTTTTCAGGTAAGAGGGAATGAAAGACTAAATTTAGGTGATTGTGATATTGATAGAAGACAGGTGGAGATCAATCAAACAGTAAATATTAAGTATCTACTATGTGCTAGGCACTGTGCTTAGCACTGGGATTACAAAAAGGTAAAAGATAGTCCCTGCCCTTAACAAGGTCACATTCTAATGGAGGAGACAGCAAATAAATATATACAAATCAGCTATATTCAAGTCAATAGGAAATAATTAAGAGAGGGAAGGCACTTGAATTAAGAGGGATTGTGGGGGGTAGGCAGAGAAAGGGGTAGGCAGTAAGAGAAAGAACATGGGGCATGGGGATAGCCAGAGAAAATGCCCAAAGCAGAGAAATGTCTTGTTCATGAAACAGCAAGGCATCAGGGTCACTGGATCCAAGAGTACTTGGCAGGAAGTAAGATGTAAGAAGATAGGAGGGACATAGAGTTGTATGGAGAGCTTTAAACATCAATCAGGAGATTTTGCATTAATCTCACAGGCCATAGGGAGCCACTAGAATTTATTGAGTAGGGGCCTGATACAATCAGACTTGTGCTTTAAGAAAACCTGTTTAGTGGCTTAATAGAAAATAGATTGGAGTGAAGAGAACCTGTAGAGCCACCTCCAGGCTATTGCAGTAACCCAGGAATGAGGTGATGGGGCCTGCACCAGAGTCGTGGCATGGCAGCGTCAGAGCAGAGAAAGGGATCTAATGAAGAGATGTTATAAAGGTGAAATTAACAGATCTTGGCAACAGCTTGAACTTAGGGGTGAGACAGTGAACAGTCCAGGATGACTCTCAGGTTGTGAGCCTGAGGGACTGAAAAGAGTGGAAGAGTTTAGGGGGAAAGATAATGAGTTCCATTTCGGATATGTTAGTTTAAGATGTCTGTTGGACATCTAGTTCAAGAGCCTGAAAGGCAGTTGGAGGTGCGAGATTGAAGGGCAGCAGAGAAGTTAAGAGCAAGATAGGTAGATTTGAGAATCATCAACATAGAGATGAGAGCTAATGAGAAAACCAAGTAGAACAGTATAGAAGGAGAAGAGAAGAGGGGCCAGGACTGGATCCTGAGGGACACCTATGTGAACTGGAGGAGGATCTAGCAAAGGAGAAAGAGAAGAATCAGTGAAATAGGTAGGAGGATAAGTAGGAGATAAGAGTGTTTTGAAAACCTAGAGGGAAGAGAGTGTCAAGGACCAAAGGGTGATCAACAGAGTCAAATGCTGCCGGAAGGTCAAGGAGAATGAGGTTAGAAACAAGACCATTGTATTTGGTACCTGGGAGATCGTTGATAATGTTGAGGAGGGCAGTTTGAGTGGAATAATAATTTCAAACAATGCACTGTAGATACCCTTGTGTAGAAACGTAGCCACAAAGGGCAGAAGAGATACAGGACCAGAGTTAGCAGTGATGGAAGGGGGAAGTGAATGTCTTTTCAGGATGGGAACAACATAAGCATGTTTTTAGATAGGAGGAGACTGAAAATAATTATTGTAGTGGGAATGAAGGGGCAGTCTGTTGGAGGGGACAAGAAGGAATGGGATTGCTTGAGCAGGTAGAGGAGTTAGCTTTGGTAAAGAATAAGGACACCTCAGTCATGTGAAGCAGGGATGAAGGAGGAGATAGCAGAATGTTATGAGTGAAATGATATGAGGAAGAGGGAACTTGTCAAATGACCTCATTTTTTAAAAATAGAATATGAGATAAGGTTCTCGACTGGGTGGGTGAGTGGAGATAGGACCATGGGAAATGTGAGGAGAAATGAAAAGGTTTGTAAGTCACGGTGGAGAAGATAGGTATGAAAAGATTGCCTAATAGCAGTGAGGACCCATTTGAAGTTCTGTAACATGTTATACAATGTTAAAGAAATGGAATGATGAGGTGTTTAAGAAATGGAACCAACCAAGTCAGTAAATGAATGGATAAGAGAGGGGGTGTGGGTGTGTACAGACACATACACACACGCACACGCACACACACACACATGCATGATGGAGAATGCAGAATCCAGAATAACACCTAGGTTGTGAATACTGGTGAATGTGGTAGTATTGTGGTTCTCTCAAAAGAAAGAGGGAAGTTTAGAGACTTAACCTAGTGAGTTCCCTTTTGGACATGTTAGGTTTAAGATGGCCATGGAACATTCAGATTGAAATATCAAGCAGACAGTTGGAGAGAGGGGAATAAAACCTAGTAGAGAAAGGTGAGAGCTAAGTGTAGAGAATTAAGGAGTCCCCTACCATCTTACAATGTAGAGAGGGAAGGGAAGAGGCTGACATTGGATTTTTTAAAAAATTCTTTGTTATTAGGAGTCATTGTCATCAACCATCTTGTGTTACATGATTTGTTTTTAAAAATGTCTCTTAAAATAAACTTAACAATGATGAAACAAAATTCCTCTGTTTGCCAGTTTGCACTGTGAAGTGAAACCTCAGAATTATTTTAATTTTCATTCCTGTTATTATCAGTTACTTGAAGCATATTTTTATGCAAATGATCACTTATGGTTTGCAATTCTGGACCACATCTAGAATGTTATGATCTGTTTTAGGTTCCATATTTTAGAAGGAACATCGACAGACTAGAATGCATCTAGAAATTTTCAGAATGGTAATAACACCCTGAAAATTATGCCATACAAGGATCTGATGGTGTTTAACTTAGAAAAGACTTGGAGACCATGGAGGACTATCATATGAAAAAAGGATTTAAGTTGTTCTGCGTGGCCTAAGAGTTAATAGTTTTAATTTGCAAAGAAGTAATAAAACCATTTAGTAATTAAGCAAAAACTACTTATCAGGCTGTTGTTCAGTTATTTCAGTCATGTTCCACTCCTTGTGACCCCATTTGGGGTTTTTTTTGGCAAAGATACTGGAGTGGTTTGCCATTTCCTTCTCCACCTCATTTGACAGATGAGGAAACTGAGGCAAACAGAGTTTAGTGACTTGCCCAGGGTCACACAACTATAAAATGTCTGAGGCAGGATTTTAACTGAAGTCTTGACCCAGAACTGTATCTACTTCACCACTTTGCAATTAGAGCTGTCCAAACCTTTTCAGTTCTTGAGATTTTTTTGCAGTCTCTCTAAATTGATAGTCTGTGAACCTTTCATCTTTTAGGGCTTACATAAGAATATGAACTTGTAAAACTATGTTACATAATCTTAACATCCCACCATTTCCATCAAGTTGACTTTTCTGTGAGTTAAACAATCCATCAGCTATTAAGTACCTACTATGTACCAAGTACTGTGCTAAGCACTAGAGCTACAAAGAAAGGCAAAAATACCCATCCCTGCTCTCAAGGAGCTCACAGTCTAACAAAGGAGACACCATGGAAACAACTAAGTTATATATAAGATGAATGGGAGTTGTCTCAGAGGGAAGGTACTAAGATTAAGGAGTGGAAAATATAGGAATCTTCATACAGAAGGGGTGAGACTTTATCTGCTACTTGAAGAGAAAAGTAAGATACAAGAAGACTAGACAGGTAGGAATGGGTGAGGTCATGAAGGATCTTGAAAGCCAGACACAGAATTTTATATTTAATCATTTCTAACTTGGCTGATCTCCTAGATTTCATAATCTACAGAAACTCATAATTCTGCAAGAAAAATTAAACTGTAACTCATAGCTTTGGATCATTTATTATTTATTTGTTTGTTTGTTTATTAGGATTCCAATTACAGGTACACCCTTCCTGCACCACCAGCACCTCAACTTCCCCCCAGCTGCTCAGATTTTCACTTTTGTATCTGTTATCTTCCTCCATTAGATTGTGAGCTCACTGAGCATAGAGCCTGTTTTCTATCTTTCTTTTGCCTGGCATAGAATAAGCCTTTAGTAAGTGTTTGTTGACCCCACCTCTTTTCCTTGTTGAAGCCATTAGGGTGAATGAATGAGGGGAATGGGAGAGGGTATGGTCTGACTTGCATTTCAGTAAAATCAGTTTGACTTCTGAGTAGAAGACAGATTAGAGTGGTGTTGGTCCTGGCACTGTGATCATCATCTATGTTAGAAGTGAGCCCGTTTAACAAGCCCCCAACAGTGAGAAACATGCTTACCCTAAATAAAGAATAATACCTATTGTGAAATCAGGAAGGCCTTTATTAATTTTTACCTCCATTCCCCCTGAATGGACAGGTAGCCTCCCCAGTAAGGTTACAAGATTACCGGAAGACTACAACAAGTGCAGGAAGGTGGGGACTTCTTATACTGTTTTCTGAACTTTGGATCTCCCATGGCACTGTCCCCTGGCCATGTGACTCCATGTTCTCCTCTCTCATAGGTTCTTCATCACAAATCTTCTTGGGCCTGCACATTACTTTTTGAACTCTAACCTGTCCATGCTAGGTCCCAACCTCCCATCACCCAGAAATGGTTTACTTCCCAGTCATGTGACACCATGTTCTCCTTTCTGATAGGCTCTTCATCACACAGCTCCTTGTGCCTGCGCATCAGTCCCTGACTTCCAACCTGTCCATGCTAGGTCACAACCCCTATCACCTAGGAATGTGGACAGTAGAACTTTACTTCCCACAAAATTCCCCCTCTTCCTTTGTTAAAATTTGTTTTCCACACCTAAATCCAATCAATAAATACCTCCTCACATTCTTTCCCCTATGAATTCTTCCCTTCATGTGGGAAGGGAGCAAAGTTGACCAACACATTGACCGATTACATGGGAGCAGTCCCCTTGTTATAAGTATAGATACAGAGATTCAAAAGGTAAAGGTACATCAATGAATTGTACACTCAGAGGTTCCATCTCATACAGCAGTCTGGAGAGGAACAACATCATCTGAGGCATTTTTCTGGTCTGGATGCTCCTTCAGGCTGTCTTCTGCCACAGCATCTCTGCATCTTCTTCCCTTTATCTTCTTGTAGAAATCCAGACGTCCACTCACCTACAAAACTGACCTTAATACCATTTTAGATGACCATTCCTAAGCTTTATACACTTAATCATTCTTACAAAGTCAAAATTGGAATTTTGACCAGTTGTCATGTTTAAGAAATTCACATTAGAGCCCAGTTTTTACATTTTACATTAACTCACTATTCATTTCCCCCATCAGGAAGATGAGATTTCACTAAGGAGTCAATAACAGACTCCAGTACTTCTCATTTTCTCAATCGGAGTTCTACAACACAGAATTCATAACAGCCTTTTTTTTTTACATGATTTTTTTTTTGTCTTAAAATACTTCCTTACACTCTCATTACTTACTGAAACCATCTGAAATTGACCCATCCAGAACTATTCAGACCTTCTTATCTGCCTTTCATATTTGCAATCAAAACCCTTATTCATCTTTCCAAGTGTCTCAGTCCCATTACTCAGATTATCCAGTTCCTCCACATCTTAACTATAACTATCTGCACTGGAATACTTTTCTAACCTAAACAAAGCAAAAGTTAACTCTACCATTATATAGCCAACATCAGCATTTTCACTGCTTATTTATAACCAGATATAAAATTCAAATTATCAGATTTCTATCATATCCTTTTAAACCCCCAATCTATATATAACAATCTCCAAATTTAAAAATTTTGTAACAATTACATTAGATTAATCTTGCATCTAACATATACCCATCCTTGTGTTAAGCACTTTACAGTCATAAATGCCAAATAACAGTATCTTTTTCTGCTTAATCTTGCTAGGAAGAGCATTCTCAAATGCTGCTTATTCCTTCAGGACAGATTTTAACTTGAAATCATATCAAACTTGGGTTTATAATCACTAATGATAAACATTTTAGCCCTTTTTTAAAAATCAAATACTTTTGCTATTTAAAAGAAAACTTTATTTATAATTTCCCATAATAATCTTTTTTACTCTATTTCCTTAAAGAGCTGAAAAGCCCTTTTCCAGCTCCCCTCCTCTCTCCCAGGCCCAGCAGACCAGCCCTCCCAGTCTCATTCCAGCCTTTAAATCATGTTGAGGTGGTGGGGTAACCATCTCCTTGTCCACATAGTCTGAGCACATGAACAAAGTTAATGCTTCTAAGAGAAATCACTGGAATTCTAAAGTGATTTTGCAACTTTACACACGTAGTCTTTTGGTATCAGATACATTGACCCAATTCAAACCTAAAGTACAGATTTTAGCTTTAAGATTTTATTAAATCAAAACTCAACTTTTTACTCCAGACTGCCTGTCTTTACTCTGCTAATTGCCATTACAAAAGAGATCCTCCTTTCGTTAGAAAATGGTCTGCCACTCCTTTATCTGAGGCAGTAAGACCTAAATCAGACTAATTAAAAAAACCTCCTTGCCCAGGCAAAAGGGCCTAAATAATTTAATACTGACAAAGTGTGACTTCCAAGCATGAGACTTGGGAGCTTAATAACTAATAGTAATAATTACAAATCACAGTAAATAACTTTTAAATTTTTAAATCCAATAACCTTCCATAACTTTGTCTATTGGTTTCCCAATCAGACTAAACATTTTTCTTAATTGGAATGGGGGAAGGAGGGAGTACAAGGTCCAAGCATATCCCACCTATATTCCTCCTCTCCTTTTATATTTCAAAGGAATCAAATACTCACCACCTCTTCCAGCTTTTTTATTCCTTAAAAAGAAATTTTGAGGTTAAGAACCTATTTAATTTAACAATTTAACTAACAGAGCCACATTTTTTTTAAGTCAAATAAAGAGCCAAAAATCTTTCTGTTCACATTTACAACGTGGCCACAGTTTAGAATGCTGAAAGTTTTTTTTAAAACAACTTCTCAAAAGTTTTCAAACTTTCTATTAACACCATTTTCAAGCCAACAGTAAAGCTTTTTTCTTTCTCCTTTTTCTCTCTCCCCAGCCCACTCACTCCTCTGAGGCTGCATTTACAATTTAACAAAGCACTTCACAAACACACAAACACAGAACAGACAGAACAATAATATAAATCCTCTCTTTTTAGGAAATAAACTAATTTTAGATTAGACCAGTCAAAATCCAATTATTCATGTAATTTTACTCTGATTTCAAGCTAATCTAAAAGGATCCTTCCTAGAATCTAAATTTCTGGATTCTCCCTCCCTCCTCTTTCTCTCTGCTCTCTCACTCTCTAGAGCAGACAGAGGAAGGAATATACCCAGCATTGCTTCATATGGGCTTCTGAAGGAATACTTGGAATATATCCACTCATCCTCTCCCTTTCCGAGGGCTCACACTCCATCTTAGGATTTACTACTTCAAAAGCCCCCCAAAAGGCTGGTCGTGTCTAAGATAACTGAGGCACACCCGGCAGTACTTAGCCACTGATTTTCCTGCAGTCGCTCATGTTCCTGACTTACACTGCCTCCTGGCCATTCAATCCATTGTTTTAACTTAAGTATTCCAGAGTTCACAACAATTCCCAACAGTCCCAGAGAAGTTAGCTGTCAGAAGACAGGAAACATGATGGTAGGTGTCTGGGCCAATGAAAAATCAATCGGTGTGCTCCCATTCCCCACAAGCAAGAATCCATCCTAATCTTTCTGATGCTAAGGATTCTGGATAAGCCCCCCGTTTAACAGGCCCCCAACAGTGAGAAAACATGCTCACCTTAAATAAAGAATAATACCTCATGTGAAATTAGGAAGTCTTTTATTAATCTTTAGGAATCTTTATTTCCTAAAAAGAGAGGACTTGTATTTTGTATTGCTCTGTCTGTTGTTCTGTGTTTGTGTATTTGTGAAGTGCTTTGTTTAATTGTAAGAAGATTACAGGAAGACTGCAACATGTGCAGGAAGATGAAGGCTTCTTATACAGTTTTCTGAAATTTGGATCTCCCAGGACACTGTCCCCTGGCCATGTGACTGCATGTTCTCCTCTCTCATAGGCCCTTCTTCACACAGCTCCTTATGCCTGTGCATCAGTCCCTGACCTCCCACCATACTAGTCACAACCCCTGTCACCTGTGGACAGCAGAACTTTACTTCCCACAATCTAGATAGCTGTCAGGCTGACAAATGAACCAATAGGTGTTTATCATGCTTCTGCTATGTGCGATGCACTGCATGTTTTCAGCTGAAACACCTCTTCCCAGAGTTATCCATGACTTCTTAATGACCAGATCTAATGGTCTTTCTGAGTCCTTGTACTTCTGATGCTGCTTGCCTTCTCTTCTTATAGACTCTGTCTTCTCTGGATTTTCATGGCACTGCTCTCTCAGTTCTCTACCTTTCTGACTATGCCTTCTCAATTCTCCTTTGCTGGATCTTTATTCTTGTAACACCATCAGTGTGATTCCTTAGGGGTAGTGATTGTTAGCAATTGTTAGTATTGTGCTTGTCTCCTAATACACATTTAATCAGTCTAGTCAACTGACATGAGTATTGGAATTGTATATTTTAATACATGTTTTATGTATCTTAGATGTAGAAATAATTAGATAAGGTTAGATAGATTCTCTCCTACATTTGGTCCCAAACTTTAAACTACAAGCTATAAATTCACTCTTCACTAAACTGTTTTAAAGCTCACTGGTTGTTACACAGTTCACTTGTGTAACCATGAGTGCTCAGACTAGAGGACCTCCACCATTTTGAATGATGAGTACATGACCATGCATGGTAGAATGCCTTGACATGATATGGAAAAGTCCGCCAACTTATTTCTTTGTCTCTGAACCACCTTATCTCAGCCAGCATGAGGGGCCCATCTTACGACCATTTAGTCAACAAAAATGATCCTTGCTTTGCCCATCCTGTGACCACTTACACTGATGCATCATTTCTGGCCCATCTGGAAGGGAAAATCAGAAGCAAGGTCTGTCAACCAGTAAGAATCTGTATTTTACTTTGCCTCTTCTGAATCTCAGGGTATCACCAAGGAAAGGGGACATCTCACATTATGAGGAAAATCTGAGGTCTCATTCATTGAATGGGTCTAATAAATAGTTATTGCCTCAGAGCTTTGCCTCAATGGTTTTTCTTGCAGGTTGGATTATTTTTAGACCCCACAGAGTGTCCTTTAAGGCTCTTGCCTCGGGCCTTCTACCTTTTACTCACTTGCCAGACGTGGATTCAGTTATTGTCTCTATGCAGATGAATCCCAGATCTGTATAAGCAACCCTGGTATCTCTTCTGAGCTCCATGCTCTCATCTCTAACTGCCAATTAGATATTTCCAACTGATATTTTGTAGGAAACTCAATATTTCAAAAACTTCTTGCACCCCCCAACCTGCTGTCTTCCGGACTTCCCTATCATTATTAAGGGCATCACCATCTTCTTATTCTTCTGAGTCAATGCCCTTCTACACTCCTCACTTCTCATTTAACAAATAAAAATCAATACCTTCACAGCTTTTCTCAGTGCCCTTCTTGCGTTTACACAACTGCTTCTCTACTTTAAGCCTTCATCACTTCTTTCTTAGCCTGATACAATAGTCTTCTGTTCACTCAAGGACTCAAATCTCTCCCCACTCTAGCCCATCCTCTGCACCAGACATGTCAAATTTGTGACTCTCCAAAAATGCAATGGGGAATTGTTTAACAAAATAAAAATATAGTGTTAATGTGTAGTTTTCTAAGTAGCAAGGATATATTTCTATTTGAGCTTGACACCGTTGCTCTACACAGGTGCCAGAGTGATTTTACTAAAGCACAGATCTAACCATTTCATCTCCCTACTCAGTAAACTTCACTGGTTCCTTATCACCCCCAGCATCAGTTCTAAAGACCTCCAATTTCAAGCTCTTCTTCATCTGTCCCCTTCCTACCTTTCCAGTCTTTTTATACTTTACTTCCCTTTCTTCTCTCTTCATACCTTTACATCGACTGTTCCCATGTCTGAGTTACTCTACCTGTTCTGTTCCATTCTTAGAATCCCTGGGTTCCTTCAAAACTCAGCTCAAAGTCTCCCATCTGCAGAAGGCCTTTCTCCTTCCCTCCAAGTTGCTTTTTCTTCTAAGATTACCTCCCATCTACTTTTGTGTGTATCTATTTATTTACATGTTTTCTTTCTCAGTAGTATGTGATTACTTTGAAGACAGAAACTGTCTTCAGTGGCCGGTCAGATTTGATCTATAATTTTAGCTGCCAACCCCTGGATTAATCATTACTACCTATGTGTTTGGTGACACAAATACAAATACAAAAAAAAAAGAAATCTTCCTTGACCTCAGAGAATTCGTGATCTGTAGGGAAAACGGTATATACACTTGGGCATAAGGACCCATGATTTAAATGATTTTAATGTCACTAAATGTAATGACCTATGCAAGTTACCACTCTCTCTGCAACTTTTAGCCTTAGGGAGTTGCCTAGAGCACCAAACTTTAAGCAACTTTCTGAGGGTCACACAGCCAGTGTGTATCAGAAGTAGGGCTAGAACTCATGTCACCTTTCCCTGGCTTTGAGGACAGTTTTCACTCCAGTGTGCTCTTGTCTCACGTATATGTATATACAAGGGAAATATAAAGTAACTGGGGAGAGGGGTGATAGTAGTACAGAGGATCAGGAAAGACTTTTATATCAAGATGTTACTTTAGCCCAGCTTTGAAGAAAACTGGTGATGGTGAAGAGAGAGCCTGTACCAAGTCACAGACAGGTGGACCATGGAGTGTTGTCTAGGAGGAACTGCCAGCAGGAGGTTTTGGCCAGAAAATGGGAGTTCTTCTGAAGTAAGGCTTGAAAGGTAGGGTGGAACAAATTGTAAAGAGCTTCAAATGCCATATAGAAGAATTGACCTTTTGAAAAGAAAAGTGATGTGGTCAGATTTGTACTTTGAAAATGTCTTTTTGGCAGCTATGTGGAAAATGAATTAGAAAAAAATGAGGACAGATGTGGAGACATGATTTAGAAGGTACAAGGGAGAGATGAGGAGGGCCTGCAAAAGGCAAGGTGGCAGCTAGGTGAATGAAGAGTTGTTGAGCAGTTGTTCAGTAGCTAGAATTGACACAATTCAGCAACTGATTGGGTGTGAGGGGCAGGAGTTAAGAGAAAAGTGGAAGATAACTGCCAACCTGGGTAGCTGGAAGAATATTGATATCTTTGACATACTCAGATGGATCTGTAATCTTATCAACATGGGTACGACTTTCAGTGATGCAGATTACAACCCCCTAATTCTGGCTCAGTGGTCAACCAGTGGGAGGGGAGGAAGAAGAATTCTTTACTTTCCCTTAATGTTTCAAGGATTCCAGTGAAGCATGAAAGCTGCTCATTCATTCCCCACACTGACTACTTGCAAAGCCTGCCTTTTTTGCTCATAAAATTTCTTTGATGACATACTTTATTCCACTTCTTGGTAATTTTGTGTTTGTAATGTGCTACAACCTCCTGGCAGCCAGTGATCAGTAAATATTTATTAAGCACGTATACTCTGAGCCAGGCACTATGCTAGGCACTGAGGACACAAAGGAAGGAAAAAAAGACAGTTCCTTCTGCCAAGGAGTTCACAGTCTGATTGGAGAAGCAATATGCATACAACCCATAACCAGGTTATATTGAAGATAATCAATATTATTGAAGAGGCTGGTATGAAGGATCAGGAAAAACTTAAAGTTGGGATTTTAGCTAAAACTTGAAGGAGGTTCAAGGAATTTGGAGGGAGAGATGAGGAGGGAAAGAATTCCAAGCATGGTAGACGGTGTTTGTGAAGAACAGAGGGGGCCACTGTCACTGGATCATCGCATATATGAGGTGAGTGAGGTGTAAAAAGACTGGGAAAAGCAGGATGGGGCAGGTTAAAGGACTTGGAATGCCAGAGGATTTTCTATGTGATGATGAATCCAGAAAGCTATCGCAGTGACAAATACCATTATTTTGATTGGGTGGTAAATAGGGATGCAGTGAACCTTAATGTAAGAGAAGTTTTTGAGTGGTGGTAGTAGGAAACTAAGAGGATTTCAATGCCCCCACCTTAACTAGTGAGTTAAGAAAATGAGTGAAAGTTCATCTAGTGCTGGAAAGGGTAGCCAAGGAAACCCAGGACTCAGAGAGAGCCAAAGGATGAAATGAATGGAAGAGGAAAAGATTTAAGATTAGAGCAGGTTTGTTACCTATAGGGAGATAGTTACGAGCTCTGTTTGTTTATTTGAACAGTTAGGCTATGCTTGGACTTGATGCAAAAAAGTACAAGTAAGAGCATTAGAAAGAAATCACCATCTACTAAGAATGCCTTCTCAACCCTTACTTTGATGGATCTCTCCCATATTAGGATGTTTATTAGAATACCTTTGATGAACATGTATCTTCCTGTTCTGTGCTTCATTTGATATTGATGCCAATAGAGCTTTGATCAAGCACTGTGAGCAAGGTTATCTGTATTGTTATGCCTTTCAAGAAATCTTACATACTTTTTATGTATACACAGGAGACATCTTATTGGAAAAGAGCCCTTTAATGTGTCATTTTGCTCTACCAGATCAAATCATTTTTGTTGTCAATAATCACAGGGGATCTTGTATTCTCTGTGACTTTGGGTTAGTTGTGTTGTTGCCATTTGGGGTTAATGCACAGGTACAGGGCGAGTCTGTCTTGAAAGAATTTGACCACTCACACCTTCTTTCAGTCAGAGTATTGAGGTTTTATCGTAACACCAGTTAGGTGGGTGAGATTCCTAACAAATCTGTGCAGTTTAATGGGGGAGTATGGTTGGTACTTTTAATACAGAAAAAGATTGTGAGAAAATGTGGATGGGATCAAGGAGTGACAAGTAGCCTGGAATGGGCCAGGTGCAGACAGTGAAAGGCTGAACGGGGTCAGAGGCCGCAAGGAAAGGACAGGTGAAAGGATGATAATGGGATGGACCAGATGAGTCAGGGAAATGCCAGAATTGAAATGTATAAAACAGTCTAGAACTGAGGCTCTTTCTCTTTTGTCAGGGGGTCAGGTCCCATCACCTTCAGGAGAATATGTGGATTCCTTAACAGTATCAGTTAGGAAAATCTTCCTGTTCACTCCTAATGTCCTCATCCTGGATGCAGTCAATGTATGTAATTGTTTTCATTAAAATTTTATCTGGATGGAAAGGTAGGCATAGGTCTGTAGTGACGGATATAAGAAGATGATCTCAGGAACCTTTATTTTGGATAATGGCAAATTCCAGCACGTTTTTCTATGCCTTTGTTACCTTCTGTTCTCTCAGATGATTTGACATTCAGTCCCTCAACACCTTCAAAATTATGTTACCTCTAGCATAGACTTCTTTTGTGTAACCTTGGCCAAATAGACCCATTTTTCCCTGTCTTTGTTTTCTTCAATACCATTTCTATTTACTTTTGTAAGCATTTTTGGGACTGAGTTAATAAAATCCAAATGTGGTGACTCTCATGGTCTTAATGATGAAAAAACTTTGTTATTAAAATCTTTTCCAATCTTTTCCATCATTCTTTTATTGTCTTCCTTCCACTTTCATCTTTTATGCCCTCTGAGTGACTCTTAGTTGAGTCTCTTGCCACGTTAACTTTAAATTTCCTTTTTCTTTCCACTTCTCACTGTTTTGAGTCAATATTATTCATAATCTTCCACTGTTCCTCTACATAAGAAGATTGTGTCTGCTTCCCAAGGACCAGCCTAGCTTAAGTAGGTAGACACTCTTTATCAGACACTTGGTGGTGAATTCTTTGGCCATGGCAACTCATAAAACAAAGAAAAAAATACAAAATGGCCCCTGTTCCTGGATCAGAGGCCTTTGCATCTGCAATGATAGTGAAAGAAAAACTCCTGAAGATGCTAGGATTCATGCAGTTTTAGGACCTTCTATAAACATTAGCTTTGCAGTTTGTACTCTAAATATAAAATTTGTGTGTCGTGACTGAGTAAATATACTATGGCAATAGTTGGATCATATCAATCTTAATATTCTCCTTATAAAGTAAAAAGACAGAAGGATGTTTCAGCTAAATGAGGATAGCTTATAGGCTGTCCTTGGAGAGGCAAACAAAGGAATTGGCAGTTTCATCTTATATCCCAAAAAACCGAGAAGCTTCATTTCATGAGACATTTGGTTATTTCCTGTTACAGTGCTTACGGGTTAATATTTGATTGGATAAAAAAACCAAAAATCACCATGAAAATAATTACAGATTGTGAACCAGCATTTGTTGGTGGAGTATAAAGAAGTAGAAAAATTCTTTTCAGAATTTGATTACATCATCCAAGTTAAATGGCAGCTAACATTTACATAGCAATTTAATTTATGTATATATTATCTCATTTGATCCTTGCAAATAATCCTGTGAGTTAGGTGATATTTATAATCCCCATTTCTCAGGTGGGGAGGCTGAGGCTGAAATGACAGTGACTTACATAGGGTCACATGGGTAGTAAAAGTCTGACACGATTTTAATTCAATTCCTTCTGACTATAAATCTAATACTCTATCCACTATACCACACTTTCCCTAAATAAACATTTTTATATTACTAAATTATGAAAGAAGATAACTTCAAAGACTTAAGAACTCATAATTTTCCTAGACAACCATGACTCTGAGGGACTAGCACTGCAGAATGAAGCAAAACTTTTTCTGACATAGCCAAATTATGGATCTATTTTTTATTTTTAGAAGAGAAGGCATTTAATTTTGTTTCATTTGGTTTAAGGGGAGTAGTAATAGCAATATCAAAAGAAAAGGGAGAGTGGATGTATTAATGAAACATTTATAGTATATATAGAAGAAAGCAGAAGGAAGTTCTAAAACAGTATCAGGGTGGTATTGGTGTTAGAATTCTAAGTATTCTGTATACTTGTAAAATAAAAAAAAAAAAGAAGCATGACAGTTTCATATGTAATTCTCTTTTCATGATTATGTTTATTGGTAGCTATCTGAGTTAATAATTTTGTAAATGTTTTTCTTAATCTGGGTCTGCTGGGAGGGAGAAGGGGAAATAGTGTAGACAGATGAGCTACACTTACATTTAAAGATCTTCCCAGACTTAAGGCTGAAGTGAAAAGTTAATTGTTCTACAATTTGCTTTCCTGGTAAAAGCCTTTGGGGAGATACGATATAGAGGTGACGAAGATGCCAGACCTGAGACAAGGGCAAAATGAGATGAAGAGATGGATATTGTTTACAACCAGTTGGACAAGAGTGAGACTTTAACACTGTGGATAAATGGCATTAGGAAAAGCCAGGGGTTGTGTGTCTTTATATAGAAAGAGCTGACCTCGACTTGGTAGAAGCTAGGTTTAAGTCCTATCTTTGGTATATCCTGACTGAATGTCCCTGAAGATACCATTTCAACTCCCATGCCCCAATCAACTTTCTTAATACTGCAGGTTATAAATCATTTATTGAGGTGCATTGATAGAGATTCCTTATCAAGGATTTCCTGCACAAATGAAATCACTAGTCTTATGCTTTCTTTATTAGAAAAAAACAGCTAAGGTGAGAGGGAACAAACATGTTGTGTTGGTGGGAACTATATAGTGAAGGTATTTGTATGTCAGACTAAGAAACTTGGATTTTACCATATTTGCAGTGGAGAAATATACAAATAGTTTTTAGCAGGGGAATTAAGTAATCAGAATAGTTTTGTAAAAAGTTTAATCTAGCATTGCTGTGTTGGGTGACATGGAAGGGGTAGGAAGAGGTGGGATAGACGGAAAGTAGATAGACGTAAGATCATAAGGGTGGTAAGGACAGGAATAGAAAGAAAGAAAATGAGATATGAGAGATGTAAAGAAAAAAATAAATGTGATAGATATTTGATTCAAGGAGCTGAGAATAAGTAGTCAGAAGATGACTATTTCGAAGTTGGTTGACTGGAAAGATTTTGTGGTATCCCTTAATCATGAAATGGAGAGACTTTTAGGGGGTGGCAGCATACAAGTATTTCAACATTATTTTTAATGAATGATCTTCTGCCCCTTGAGAACACTACTTATTCAAGTCTTTGCTTGAGATTCACAGGTTGTGACCACAGATAGACACCAAAGATAAATGAAAATCTTGACAAGTGTGACAGATAGACAGACAGGAAGGAAGGAAGGAAGATCTGTGTTTACTACGTGCCAGGCACTATGCTAAGCATATAAGTACTAGCAAGCAAGATATTTCCTGTCCTCAGAGAGCTTATTTTCAAAAGGGGTAGTAGCTACAACACATAAAGGTGAGCTTGGGAAGGGGGTGAAGAGAGGCAGTCTGTAAACCTGGTGACAGTGGCTCACTACTGGTTTCTAAAGTTGGGGTGGGGTGGAGATGATAGTTGGGATTCTGGAGGGACAATGTGGAAATGGTCAGGAAAGAAAAACATATACTTACTTGTAGTTTATGAACTAATTATTTATTTAGAGTTTTATTTTTGCCTTTTATCCCAAAATCTAGTAGTGTCTTGCGCAGTAAGTGCTTCATGTTTATTGAATTGAATAACTAAAAATATATATATAATTTATCAGCTTGATGTCATCAGAATTCAACAAAATGCAGTCATCAAGTCATTAATACAGATTCTATATATAACATAATTAAAAACAAGACCCTGTGGCATTTCTCTTGAAAAAAAACCACCATATTTACAAACCTTCCCCAGTAGTACATGTGATTTTCTAAGCTTATATCCCTCCATCCACCTTCTACAAAGTCTTTACTTGAAATAGAATAGGGCATTAATTTTTCCATCCTCCCTTGTTTTTCTTCAGAGAGAAGCTCTGCATTTTAGTTGCACATTTCTAAATTATCATCTTTGCTCTCCAGTTCATTTTATTGGAATAGGGTTCTCATGTCTTTACATTTTTAAAATTACTATCTACCTTTCATGTTCAAATCCCGATTCTTCTCTGAAGCCTTCTTGGCCACTCCAGGAATAGTTATTTTTTCTTCTTAATTCCTATAATATTTAGATCATTAATACTTGCAAACTAGAGTTGGAAGGGATCTTGATCCTTTCATTTTACAGGTGAATAAATTTGAGGTTAATTTGCTATCCAACAGCTAGTCAGGGACCAGGTGTAGACTAAAACCTGCATTTCCTTAGTCACATTCTGTTAATTTAATTAGCATACATATATATTGTATGTATACATAACATGTATGTCCCTGTCCTATCATTCCTTTGGTAATATAATAACCTGCCTTGCATTTTTGGTTGATCTTTTTAGCATACATCTCATTTTCCCTGCTAGATTTTAAGTTTTCTTAGGACATCGACAAGGTTAGTGGTTGTGATCATGGTGGCGATTGTCATCACTGTTGGATGAGGGTTGGAAGAATGGATTTATATCTGTAATTTATTATTGAAAGAAACACCAATGGAAATTATTATTGAGATTAAGTGACTTGCCCAGAGTCCCATAACTAGTAGCCAAGTTTTATACTTTTTTGGATCCGCTTCTTTCCCCCGTCATATCAGGAGCTAGGTCCAGATTACTACATTCATGGCAGCTGACAAGATAAACTGCTGACCAAAGTATCCTTATGAGCTACATGTGTTTTGTTGAACTGTTTATTTTTTTTTTGTATTAAAGTTTTACTCTTAGGTCATTTAAGCTTTAGTATTGGCTTGGACATTATGATTATTCCTTTCAGGAAGATCTGAGGTTAATATGATGAATATCACTGGCAAAAAAATCCATGGGGAGAAGAAACTTACTTCTTGGATCGTCTCAGTAATTTTGCCAGCTACATAATATGTCACCATAGGATATTTTCATTTGCTGGATTCACTAGTCAAAGCTTAAAGTTACCTTAAAATATTCAGGTATTGTTGGCATTTCAGGTAGTAATTTTGTAAATTGTAACTTTAATTTACTTGAGAAGATAAATGGTCAAATACCATAATAATCATTCATAATTTCATGTATTTCTCCAGAAAACAGCTCATTCAGCTATTAGGTTCTCAGAGTACCTCTATTGGGTCTTATTGCCAGTAGATCAACCTGATGAAATGGAAGACAGACACACTTAGAATGCAGTTGAAAGCACTGTGTGCAGTAATACCACATATAAGTACTAATTTTTTTAAAAAAAAATCTTTATTCATCTCTAGCTGCCTTTCCACACCGACTGAATCTCTTTTACCTGGCCAATGATGTTATACAGAATTGCAAACGGAAGAATGCAATCATATTCCGAGAATCATTTGCTGAAGTGCTTCCTGAAGCCGCCTCTCTGGTAAAGTAAGTATTCTTTTGAGTTTTTAAAATTGTATTTTACTTTCCTTTTGTACTTGACAAAAAAAAGGAGAATCTGCTTAAATACTATTTTTCTCCTTGTATTTTATAATTTGCTGTTATGATGTATTTAAGTTGTACCACGTATTTGTTGTTTGTCTAATTGTATATAATTTTCATATGCGTTGAGTAATACTTTTCTTTTTTTATTGGATGCTTTTTTGATAGAATTGCCAAAGTGGTAGATGAGGAAAATTCTGGGGATGTAGTGTACCTAGGTTTTAGCGAAACCTTTGATAAAATGTTTCTTGTCCATGTGGAGAGATTGAGACTAGACAATAAAACAACTAGTTAGAAGCAAGAAGACCAATTAAAAGCCAATGCTTGTCAGCTGGTACTTGGGGTCTCATCCCTAGGAAAGATGCAAGGATGACTATGAGGTTGCAAATCTTTAAGAGCAGAAGGATGATGAATTTTTTCAAGAGTTATATTTAGAGAAGAATGTATTGATTTGCAATTCAGTAGGAAATCCAGGTGGAGATGTCTGATAGTTGATTAGTAACATGAGGCTGGAGTTTAGAAGAGATTAGAGCTAATTATTGTATAGATTTAGAGTAATCTGCCTAGGAGTGATACTTGAAATTGTAGATGCAGATGAGATCAAAGTAGAAAAAGGGAAGAAGGCAGAACCTTGGGGGAAACTTGTGTTTCAGGAGCACAGTGACCAACAGGTAGCCAGAGAACCAGGAATCCTAGAAAAAACATCACAGAAGCAAAAGGAGAAGATAAGGTTGAGGAGTAGGGGGAATGGGCATCAGTGCCAAAACCTGTAGTGTCCTTTCGGTTGAATTATGAGGTAGGACACAAGTTTGCAACTCACAAAGAAATGAGTGGGATGTGACATTTGAGGCAAAGTTGGATGAAGAGCCTTTTTTAGGTTTTTGACTGAAAGGAAGAAAGGGATAGAAGGAAATATCAAAATGAAATGATTTTTTTTAAAGGATGGGGCAACTTGAGCATTTATAGAAAGGGGGAAAATAGTCAGCAATTAAGGAAAGATGTTTGCTTAGCGAAGAAGAGGACTTGAGGGGAGGGAGAAATGAGGCTGCCTGTAGGTATTTAAAGGGTTATCACCTGGAATGACTTCTTCCTCATCTCAGAAAACAGTTCAGTTAGTGAAAGTTGCAAAGGGGCAAGTTTAGGCTTAATATATATGAAAGACCTTTTTCATAATTAACTTACAGGGATGAAAATTAACTTTGTGAGATTGGTACTACAGGTATTATCCTGTTTTATAATTAAGAAAACAGGCCTGGAGAGGGGGTGGGGGGGTGAGGGAGATAGGGGAAGTGACTTGCCCTTATGACCCATAGGTTGGATTTGACCTACATCTTCTAATCCCTAAGTCTAGGATTTTTTTCCATTGAATCATATGAACCTTTCATGGATTCAAGGGTTGAGTGAACACAGTGCTTTGGAAAGAGACAGAAGGTTAATTGGGAAGAGCCAGGGGGAAATTGACTGTGCTTTGGGACAGTTTCAATGATAACCTATGTTTCATGATATAAAATACACAATATACATCTCCATTATTGCCAAGGTAAAGCCCTTATTTCTCCTTCTTATTAGCCTTTTGTGATTGACCCTCCTTTTCATTGCACTTGATGTTTATTTTACCTCATTTTACCTACCTACAGGTGGAAAGGATACTAAGGGTCAGGACAGGCCCACTTCCCCAGGTGCCCCTAAGTGGGGATATCGTTGAATAAATAAGTTGAGACCAGTGTGTGAAGTTAGAAAGGTGTACCCAGGAACAGAGTTTTTATTTTTAAGTGTTCATTATCTCTATTAAGAGGGTGTAGTAGATGTGTGAAGCTAAACAGGCAATTCCAGCCACTATATAGATGAAGATAATTTTAAAGGACAGCATAATTCAGATAGGCATTGGACAGTGCTGGTAATAAAGATAGGCATTCATCCTTTCTCTTAACAAACTAAACTCTAAGAAGGTACCAAAAAACCTAGCACTTTTTTGAGATGGAAAGAATGGCAATCTGAAGGGGTGTCCATAGGCAGGGAAGTGGATGAACTAATTATGGTATGTAAATGTGACGAAATGAATATTAGTATGTCTTACTTAATTACATCCAGGAATTGTGTAATGTGACATATTCAGTTGGAAAGACAGTGTGTTTTTTATAATGTATCCAAACACAATTTTTCAAAACAAAATTTTTAAGATCTGATAACATTATTCCACCATTAGAAAATATGGACAAAAGACAGAATTAGAAACAGTGAATAGAGATTGCAGCAAGCAAACTGGACTTAACGTGAAGGTGAACTAAAGAATTAGGAGAGGTGTGTTTACTGTACCTATTTTATCACATAAAAGGAAACTTCATTTTTGCATTTTTGTCTTGAATACAAAAGATTTTGTACTATCAAGAGAGTATTTACATTGAGATACAGAAAGTATTATGTCACTGTTTAGAGACTACTTCAGTCTCCTGACTAATTATTACCTTGGTGCAGATGACGCCTATGTCTTTATAAGCATACGCTCCCCCCACTCCATCCCCTCCACAACCTAATAAGTCAGTTCCCCAGAAACACGATGTGCTCCAGTGTTGACTTTAAAGGAACGATGATCAAAACAGCCTTCTTCTCTGTAGAGAGGTGGATCCCTACTATTGGGTGAAACAACATTATACAATGCACTTGGTCCTAGGACTAAATTTTGAAAGTGAAAGATATTTCTGGTGCAGTCACACTGCCCCACTTAACTGTTCCTCATGCACAATACTCCATCTCCCAACATGCCTTTAAATTGGGTGATTAGGATCACCCAATTTTTAATCAGCTAAATTTTATTTAATCATCCAGTTCACCCCACCCCTCCCAGTCATTTGAGAACACAAAAAAAACAAAACTCATTGCAAACAGATATAACAAGCCAAAAAAATTTCCATATTGGCCATGTCCATAAAAGAATTGTCTCGTTCTTCATGCTGAATCCTTCACTGCTGTATGAGGAAGTGTGGGTAGCATGTTTTATCATTAGTCTTCTGGGATCATGGTTGGTCATTATGCTGATAAGAAATCAGCACATTAGTGTTCCATCACATTTACATACCCTAACTAGTTTGTCCGTTGCCCAGTTTGTAAACACCTCTTCAGATTCCCATTCTTTCCACTTTAAAGAGTGTTAGGCTTTTTTGCATTTTCTTAGAATTTGTTTTAGTCCCTCTTTTAATCTACCATAATTTTCCCTACCTTTCCCTTTTCTCTCTTCCCTTTTTTGCCCCTTTCTCCCTTTCCTGTAGTGTAGTCCTCTTCCTTTCCCTTTCTGTTCTTCAGTTCATCAAGACATAACAGAACTACTCTTAGCACTTATCTAATTGCACCCCTTTGTTACCCCTGATGAGGATGGGGTTCCGAGTAGACATATGTATCATTTCCCTATATGTGAATGTGAGTAGTTTGTCCTTGTTTAGTTCTTTTTCATTGTTCATTTATAATTTACCTTTTTATGATTCTTTTCACTCCTGTATTTGAACTTCATAGTTTCTGCATGGTCTTTTCATCAGGAATATTTAAATGTCCTCTGTTTAATTAAGGGTCCATTTTTGGCCCTAGAGCATTATATTAAGTTTTGCTAGGTAAGTTATTTTTGGCTGTAAGCCCATGCATATTATATTCTCTGTCTTTTGGATTATTGTATTCCAAGTTCTATGCTCCTTTATAGTGGTAGCTTATAGGTTGATCCTGACTGACTTCTTGGTTCTTGAATTATTTCTTTCTAGATATTTGCCATCTTTTTTCTTTGGCCTGGAAGCCATGGATTTTGGCTGTGTTTCTAGGCGTTTTTAATTTGGGAATATCTTTCAGGAGGTGACTGGTAGATTCCTTCTATTTCTACTTGGCCCACTATTTAGGAAAAAAAGTAACTGACTTAAAAGGTAGGCAAAATCTTAGTGAGCATGAGTGGTTTTCTCAAAAAATGTTTCACGTTATTATGTTGGTAGAGGTTTTTAGTAGAGAATATTCTCCACTTAGATTATGTACTCAAACATTCTCACTATGCGTATGTCTATTTTATTTATTTGCAGTAAATAAATAAGCCATGAGTGTAGAAGTGAGTTATAGCTTTGTGATAACACAGGCAGTATAAATATTATGGTGCTTTTGGACTGCTTGTTTAATAATTATTACATTGGTGACAAGTTTTATGCCCTCAGACATTCAAGCAATATACTATTTTCTTGTGAGCAGTTTTTTAGTGATATAAACTGATTGCCATATTCATACATGTATCATAATGGACCTATATTTGATGGGATCTCTGATGTTTTCATCTTTTGTAGATATGTTTTACTTTCTGTTAAGAAAGGTAGGATCAGGCTTATATCTAAAAGGAAGCTAGTAAAGTGCCTTACTGATAATTCATGTGCCACCTTGAAGTGTTTGAGCGAATAATTAGTGGTATTATATAACCCTGCAACTTCCTTTTTTTACATTCTTTTCTTTTCGGATGTTGAGTTCAAAAATCTCTCCCTCCTTTGCCCTTCCCCACTCAGTGAGAAGGCAGACCCTGCTACTTTCCAGTTTTTGCAAAGAAACTAGTTTCTTTCACTTCTAGCAATTCACAAGCTTTCTGTTTCTCACTTTATTGAACTTACATTTTCATTATATTTGCCTTCTTGTAATCATATAGACCAGAAATTTTTCACATCTTTCTTCAGTGTCTTACTTTTTTCTTTATTTCTCAAGTCTCTTTAGTTGTTTTTGATTCCTCTTTGTAATCTGTCTGTGTGTGTGTGCACATACTTTATCTATTTGTATCATCTTAACTTTTTGACTTTGCTTTCAGTTGCTGAGTAAAGGGATCCAGAATTTCTGATAGATTTTTGCTGCGTTCAAGCATATTATACTTTGTAATTCTTTTATACTTCTTTTGTCTACAGGACAAATGCTACAGGAGAACATATTTGCTCACAATGGTCATAACAGATGCCAACTTTTAAAAATTATTGTTTTGACGTAATTGGTCTGCAAGTTGAATTCATGCCCTCAAAAAATCCAATACAGCCTTTTCCTAATTCCAGCCTTAAGTATGCCCAACTACTCTTCAGAATCATTTGAGACATTGGTACTGTTTTTGTCATTAAGTTTTATTATTATTTATAACTTGTGGATTTTGCATTAAAAGATTTTCAGTGACCTCAGTGTCAGCAACCACCTGGTAAATACTTAACATGTCCCACGTACTGTGCTAAGCACTAGGGTTGCAAGTAAAGCAAGAACACAGTCCCTGCCCTCCTGGAATTTATATTCTAATGGAGGAAACCACTGGCTAGATGTGAGATACCTACCTCGTAGGCATTCTGAGAAGAGTGGGCATTAGCCGCTGCGAGGGGGGGGGGGGGAGTGATTTGAGCTAAATTTGTTTTCTGATTTCTTTTTAAAATTTTTGTTAATTTTGAACTTGAATGCAAAAATGATTTTAGGAAAGACCATTTCCATGTACACAGCACAATATAAAAAAAGGATTCAGTATAAACCATGAATTTCCATTTCATAGTTTCCTTTTTTTTTTTAACTATTTAATAAATACTACACATCATTTTCAAAGCTATCTTGCTTTTCTGTGCTTCTTTCTGTTTTCTTTTGTTCACTGCTGTGTACGTACTGTTTTTCCTCCCTCTCTCCCCACCCTGCCCTAGAGAAGACTACCATTAGGGGTGGGTGGGTGGGTGCGTGCGTGCATGCGTGTGTGTGTGTGTGTGTGTGTGTGTGTGTGTGTGTGTGTGTAAAACCATACTATACATCTGCTTATCAGTTCTTTCTCTGGATGTGAATAGCATCTTCCTTCATAGGTCCTTTTTGAGTTGATTTAAATATTTATAATACTCAAAATTACTTAGTCGTTCAAAATTATCCTTAGAACAATATTGCTGTTACTGTGAATGTTCTTTTGGTTCTGCTTATTTCATTCTTCATTATTTCATGCAAGTCCTTCCATGTTTTTCTAAAATCTACCTTCTCATCATTTCTTACAGCACTTTAGTTCTCCATCATGATCACATACACAACTTGTTCAGGCATCACCTCCATTTCCAGTTCTTTGCTACCACAAAGAGCTGCTATAAATATTTTAAAGTATATAGGTTCCTTCCCTTCCTTGCCTCACCCCATCACCTTGGGAAACAGACCTTTGAGCTAAGTTCTCAAAGAAGGCAGGGACACTACAAGGCAGGTGAATGGGCAGAGTATTCCTGGGGTAAGGGACATACAAAGACGTGGAGACCAGAGATGGAATGTCATTTCAAGGAGCTGTAAGTAGACCAGTGTTGCTGAACATGGAACACATAAATGGAAGGAAAGAAAAGTGTAAGTAGAATTGAAAGGTAGAAAAATGAAAGGCTATGAAGAGCTTTCAGTGCCAAACAAAGGAGTAGGTATTTGATCCTGAAGATCATAGGGAGCCACTGAAGGTCATTAATCAGGAAAGTGACATGATTAAACATACACTTTAGAAGAACCACCTTGGCAGGTAAGAAGAGACTGCATCAGAGTAGGGAGAGTTTGTGCGGCAAGGAAGCTAGTTACTAGGCTATTGCAGTAGTTCAGATGAGAGATGGTGAAGTAGAGTTGTGGTTATAAGTGAAGATAAGGAAACTGAGTCATGAATGTAGAAACCACAAGATTTGGCAACAGATTGGATATGTAAGGTGAGAGGGAGGTTATGGGCCTGGAGAATTAGGAAATTGAAGAGCCCAAAGTTCTTTAGCTTTTCTGTTTTCAAATTGTAGTATCTCTTCAATATCATTTTTATTTAATGAGAGGCATTGTGTAGCTAGACAGGTGACCTAGGAGCCATGAAGATCTGGGCTCAAGTTTTACTTCTGATACAAAAGATACTCTGTTATCCTGAGCAAGCAAATCACTTAATATCTTGGTGCTTACAGCTACAGACAGTAGCTACAGACAGTATAAACAGTCCCAGGGCCCATGAAGTACCTACTGTTTATCACCTTGTCTAGGATTCTCCTACTGTGCTATTATCCCCACTCCTTTCCTGTACAGCATGAAAGATGGGTTGCAATTTAGGCGTATTATTATTTTTATAGCTATATCATTCTTATATTTTTGGATGGTATTCATGTAGAAATGGGACAGATCACGATCCTGCTAGGATTCCCTTTTTATTCAGTGTGCAACAACACTGGTAGATGAAAAAACTCTGGTTTATAGTTGAGCAGATCTATTTGTATGTAAGCTCATTCTCTGTAGGCTTGGTACAATTTCAGTACCAGTTGCAACAGGACAACAGAGATGATTTGTACCTCATTCTGTTGTTAATTTTATTTCCTGGGTCAAGTGTCTGTGTCTTGAAAGCTTTTCATTCTGTGCAGCTTAGAGAGCAAGCATTTGGGATGATGGCATCTATTTAAAGTATTATTCTTAATTTTTTATGAATTGGTGTTATATGAGTATATGTAATTGATGTAATTGTGGCAACATTTCAACATGTGATGATACTCTAATTCTAGTATAGTTTATTGGTTTAGTTGTCCAAGATAATTTATGTCTATACTTATGATATGGAAAGGTTTGTCATGTCTTTCAGTTCTTGCCTCCAGTCATGTCTTGCTAGGTATTCAATACTAAATGTTTAAAGGCTGCAGCAAAGTGTTGCATTGTGTCCACGGTTCCCTTATATGATCTACCTTGATCACTAGACAAGGCTGGTCTTTAACCCTTCTGCAATTTCTGATGACCAATACTTGGTCCTGAATTGCCATCACCAAACAGTTAACAAACATTATGTGCCAAGGATAAAATGATCCCTAATCTCAGGGAGCATACTTTTTATGGGGGAGCAACAAGTACACATACACAGACTACACATAACACATACACAGACTACAAATAAAAGAGTATAAATACAGGGTAGGAGAGGGTACTAGCAGTTGATCAGAATATGGAAAGACTTCATAGAGGGTGATGCTTAAGCTGACACCTCAAGAAAGAGAGGCATTCTTTGAGGCAGAAATGAGGAAGGAAAGCATTCGTTAGCTGGTATGACCTGTGCAAAGGTATAGTGGCAGTGGGAGTTGGAATGTTATATGGAAGGAAAAGAGGGCTGAATCACAGGGTGTTGGGAGAGTGGCTTAGTGTCCAGTGAGACTAGGAAGATGGCTCATCATTTGTTCAGCACTTCTTGTATTGTTAATTTTTAGCTTTGTTCACATAGATTTCATTATGAGGAACTTTGATTCCACTCTTTACCTCTTATTAGTTTCACTTGGCTTTATTCTGAGCTAAGCCACTTTTGATTTCATTCAACTAAAATGTCATTCTGTCCTCTTAGCTCCTTTTTCAGAGTGCCATCATTTCTTAGCTGTGTGATCCTGAGCAAGTCATTCTGAATGTTGTGGATACTATGCTTTCAATGCAACCTAGGATAGCATTAGTTTTCTGAGCTGCTATGTCACGTTGTTAATTCATATTGAGCCTATAGTCCACTAAAATGCCTAGTTTAGTTTCTTTAAGTGATGTCTAAGAATATCACTATTAGCTTATACTTGTCAACTTAATTTTTTTTAACTTTTGTTCCTATTAAATTTCATCTTGGTATATTTGGTATAGTGTGCTGTTCTGTCAGCATCTTTGTAAATTTTTACTTTTATCTACCATGCTAACTGTTCCTCCATGGTTTGTATCATATACAAAGTTGACCAGCATGACCCCAATCCCCTCATTTAATTCTTTGCCAAAGAGGTTGAATAGCACAGTGCAAAGCCTATTCCCTGGGACATTCCGCTGAATATCCCTTTCCAAATTGGACTTAAGTAGTAAATGACCATTCTTTGAGCATAACCATTGAACCATTGTGAATCCATCTAATTGTATTTTTATATGGCCTAGTCTTTACTTTTCTACACAAAACGCTTGAGAGATTTCATCAAAAGTTTTGTTAAAGATTAGACTAACTATCACATTTTCCTGATCTACCAATCTGGCAAACATGATGGAACAGTTATTATCTCTTTGTGATCACCACTTGCTTTTCTAGATGTTCAGTAATTATCCCTTTAATTATTAAATCCATTCTAGATACAGTTTTCAAACTTCATTCCCTTCCTTTAAAAAATTTAAAATCAGGACATTTTCCCTTCTTCCACTCCCCAGTCCTCAGATACTTATCTGTGTTTCAGAAGTTATATCTGCCAGTCCTTTTAGTACTCAAAAATGTAGTTTGTCTAACCTGGACTTGAATTCATAAAACACATCTAGGTTCTTTCTTACTATCTTCTTTCTTATCTTGGTTATGACTCCCTATTGGCCATTTTCATTTATTCTATTCCAAAGGTCATCCTTCTTATCTATGAAAACAAAAGCAAATAAAAATTGAGCAAGTCTACCTTTTCTATGTTGTCAGTTATCCCACCCACCCCCAAGGAAAGATTATTGCTTCTTTGACTTATTTTCTCCAAAATAACTAAAGAGAACTTTTTGTTCTTTACACACACACACACACACACACACACACCCATCCCCTCTCTCTGTTTTTACCCCCCCCCCCCACACACACACACCCATCCCCTCTCTCTGTTTTTAGCCCCCTCCCACAGCTCATTCTGAGCTTTAGAGCTTCCTACCCTATTCTTACTGGACTGGGCTGTGCCTTAATGTTCATCCTTGATTTACCTGCCCCTGTTTCCATCTTCTTTGTCTTTAAAAAAAATCCTTGTTGGTTGGTTTCCTGCGTATTTATATTTGGTCTCTGTAGTCTACTGCCTTCTTTTTTATTCAGAATTCTTTTTCTTTGTGTCTTCTTGAAAGTTTTCATACTTTTGGGACTGATAGTCCATGGGCTCCTGTCTGAACTTTGTGAAATCTACCCTCTTAATATTTAGAGTACAGGTGACTTTCTCTCTGTTCCTTTTATGCTCTCTCCCGTCTATCTCTGTGCCTTTACCCTGGCTATTCTCCATGTCTGGAATGAACTCTTTCCTCACATCTGCCTCATGGAATGTCTATCTTTCTTGAGATGGCAGTTCAAGCACCACCTTCTACGTGAAACTTTTCCTGCTTCCCCCAAACTCCTGGGTGCCATCCTTCCTAACTGGATTGTAACCTTTTCTCTTTATATACATTTACTTTTCTATATACTCAAACATATAGTTTTTTTTAAAATTTATTTATTTTTAGTTTTCAACATTCACTTCCATAAGTTTTAAATTTTCTCTGCCTCCCTCCTCTTTCCCATCCCCAAGACAGCATGTAATCTGATAGAGGCTCTACATACGCATTGTTATTAAACATTTTCACATTAGTCATATTGTATAGAAGAATTAGAACGAATGAGAGGAACCAGGAGAAAGAAAAAAGAAAGCAAATGGTATGCTTCCATCTACACTCAGACTCCATATTTCTTTCTCTGAATGTGGATAGAATTTTCCATCATGAGTCATTCAGAGTTGTTTTAGGTCCTTGCATTGCTGAGAATAACCAAGTCCATCAGTCAGTCGTCGCATAGTGTGGCTGTTGTTGTGTACAGTGTTCTGGCTCTGCTCACTTCATTCAGCATCAGTTCATTTCAGGTTTTTCTGAAGTCCATCTGTCAAGTATATACTTGTTAACCTCTCTTATTAGAATGTAAGCTCCTTGGTAATTTGTCCAACCATATACCAATTAAGCTGACAATCTAAATGAAATAAATGAATATTTGCAAAAATACAAATTTTCTGGATTATTAGATCATGAAATTGAATACTTAAGTTTCTTATTCTTGGAAAAAGAAATAAACAAACCACAAATGAACTCTCAAAGGAAAAAATCCAGGACCTGATAGAGTAACAAGTGAATTCAACCAAATATTGAAGAACAATTAGATCTAGTACTACAGTAAAATGAAAAAATAGAGGAAATAAACAAAATTCCTTTTATCACTCAAATATAATATTGATACCTAAACTAAGGAAAATCAACACGGAGAAAAAAACTGTAGCTTTCCCAGTGAAATCTGATGCAAAAACTTTTAATAAAATACTAGCAATGAAATTACAACAGTATATCAATAAAGACTACACATTATGACTATGTTGGATTAATAACTGAACTGTAGAGCTGGTTTGTTATTAGAAAAATAAGGACAATTAATAGCAGAAACAACAAAAATCATATATTTCAGTAGATGTAGAAAAAATTTGTGACAAAATACAAAAAAAAACTAGAAATAAGTAGTATCTGTTTAAAACCATGAGCAAGCATTATCTACAATGGGGATAAGCTAGAAGCTTTTAAGGGATGAAGCAAGGATATCTATTATCACCATTACTGTTGAATATTGTATTAGAAATAGTAGCTATGTAGTAAGACAAATACTGCATGAGGAAATTGAAGGAATAGGCATAGGCAGTGTGGAAACTAAACTCAACTTTTTCCTGACGGTTTAGAGAACTCTAAAGAGTCAGCTGAAAATCTAATTGAAACATTTCAATATTTCAGCATAACTGGAGGATATAAAATAAATCTGTACAAGTCACCAGTACTTCTGATGTCAGTAATTACCAATTAATATCAGTATTACCCACAAAACTCAGCAGAAAGAGATAGATAAATTCTATCTAAAGCAACTACAGACAGTATAAAATCCTTTGGAGTCTGCTATATGAACACAAATGCAAAATACTCTTTACACAAATAAAGATAAATCTAAATAATTGGAGAAATAGTAATTGCTTATGGGTGGGTTGAGTCAATATAATCAAAATAACAATACTATCTAAGTTAATTTGCTTGTTCAGTATCATACCAATCAAACTATCAAAGAATTACTTTATAAAGCTAGAAAAAATTAACAATTTATCTGATGGAACAAAAGGTCAAGAATTACAAGAGGACAGATGAAAAAAAAAGAATGGGAAAGAAGGGGGCCTTAGTAGTGCTAGATTTCAAACTATACTACAAAGCTGTAATTATCAAAACAGTTTTGTAAGAGATAGAGAGGTTGATCAATGGAATAGATCAGATAAACAATAACAAATGAATATAATAACCTACTGTATGATAGACTCAAAGATCCCAGATACTGGGGCAAGAACCCACTACGTGACAAAAACCATTAGGTAAACTGAAAAGTAGTGTGGCAAAAATTAGGCATAGACCAACATCTCATACCATATACCAAGATAAACTCCAAATGAGTACATGATTTAAATATGAAGGGTGATATTATAATCAAATTAGGAGAGCATTATAGAAATTACCTGTCAGATATGAATAAAAGAAGAGTTCATGACCAAACATGAGATAAGAGAGGTTCATCAGGAGGTAAAATGGATTATTTTGATTACATAAGTTTTTGCACAAATGACAAGGCAGCTAAAATTAGAATAAAAGCAGGAAATTGGAGGAAATCTTTGCAGCAACTTTCTCTAATAAAGATCTCATTTCAGGATACTGAGTCAGATTTACCAGAATAAAAGCCACTTCCCAATTGATAAATGGTCAAAGTATACAACTAGGCAGTTTTCAGAAGAAATCCTCTGAAAAGAAAAAATCTAAATTATCAGTAACCATATCAAAATGCTCTAAATCACTAATAATTTTTATTGAATCACTTTTTAGTCATGACTGGGTCTTCATGACCCCATTTGGGGTTTTCTTGACAAAGGTACTGCAGTGGTTTCCCCTTTTCTTCTCCAGCTCATTTTACAGATGAGGAAACTGAGGCAAATAGAATTAGGTGACCTTGCCCAGGATCACACAGCTAGTCAGTGACTGGCTCCGGATTTGAATTCAGAAATATGTCTTCCTGATTCCAGACTCAAAACTATCCACTGCACCACCAAACTCTGAGATACCACTTCATATCCGTCAGACTGGTAAAAATGACAAATGCTGGAAGGGATGTGGGAAAACAGTGTACTAATGGATTATTGGTGGCTCTGTGACCCAGTCTAACCATTCTGAAAAATATTTTGGAATTATGCCCCAGAAGCTATTAAAATGTGCATATGTAATGACCCAGCAATACCATTACTCTCTATGTCTCAAAGAGTTCAAAGAAAGAAGAAAAGCACTCGCATAAAAAAATTTATAGAAACCTATTTTTGGTGGCAAAGAATTGGAAATTGGGGTGGGGAGCATTACCCATCATTTGGTAAGCAACTTAGGGTTTATGAATGTGTTGGAATACTATTGTATTGTAAGAAATGATGAAGGGAGTGGTTTTAGAAAACCTGGGAAGACTTATATGAACTGATGCAAAGTGAAATGAGCAGAACCAGGAGAATAATTTGTACAATAACAGTATTGATTAAAAATAATCAACTTTGAAAGACTTAGGAACTCTGATCAACATGATAACCAACCACAATTCAAAGAACTTGTCATGAAAAATGCTGCCTGCCTCCACATAGAAACTGATGAATTTAGCAGTCAGACTGAAATTCTTTTTTCTCTTTTTTTCTTCATTTTTCATTTTTATTTTAGGTTTGGTTTTTTTTTTTGACAGGGTTAAAGTAGAAATTTGTTTTGCAGCTCTATACATATTTGTAATGAATTTTGTTTTTCTTGCCTTTTCAGTGGGTAGGGGAGGGAGGTGGAATAGAATTGAAAACAGAAAATAAAATAAAATTGAATTTTGAGGGGGAAAAAATATAGGCTCCTTGACAGCAGGGATTTTAATTCAATCTTTGTTTCTTTGGTACCTGTCATACAGTGGGTGTTTAATAAATGCTAAGTTGATTGACCATTGAAATCAGCACTATATCATGTTTTTGTGACAGTTTATAATCCGTTTCCCAAGCTCATCTAGTTTCTCATTTTGTCCAAGTGTCTGTAATATATTTTGTTGACAATGTTATTTCTGTTTCTGCTTCCGTTGGCTTTCATTTAAATGCTCTTCATCATGCTCCTCCCCTCTTATTCTTGGGTTTCTTCAAATGAGTGTATCATAATAAACATTTTGTCTTGCTCCCCTTCTCATACTCTGGTTTGTTTAGTGACATTCCAGAACTATATTCCAGTTATTTCTGCTTATGAATCTTTTTGCATCAAATCTCAGTGATATCTTTGAGGACAAGTTTGCTTCCTTGATGTAGGCCAGGGGTTCTTAGCCTGGGAGTCCTTTGAACTTGTTCTTCTACTGTTTTGTTAACTGTATTTCAGTATAATTCATTTCCTATGTAATCCTTTGTATCATTATTATTCATTGTTATTATGCATTTAAAGACATTCTGAGAAGGGGTCAGTGGGTATCGCCGTAAAGTGAAAAGGGCCCATGACCTGGTTTTTATTTTTCATCTGGTAACTGAACAAGTAAATACAAACTTTCTGCATTTACTTAACATTTATCACAGAAGAGAATATTTGATATTATGGAATTACTAACTTCCTCCACATTAGAAAAAAAACTTTTATAAATACTGATTAATACCTTCCGTAGGCACTACTCTGAATCCTAAGAAACGTTTAGCCCCCATGTATGCCTAAGGTTAGCTGTCTGAGACAATGTTGTGTCTGGTCTGAGACAATGTTGTGTCTATGTTGAATTTTGACATTTACTTGAAACACAGCTTACTAATAAAAGCTACATTTTATACCTAGAGGTAAATCTCTTGAAAGGTTGCTGTCGGCAGCCATTTCCCATTATTACTTGGTTCTGGGGAGCCAAAGAGCCTGTTTCTCCTGAGTGGCAGAAAACATGCTGCCTTCACTTTTCCAAACACTAGCTTGTTTTTGAACAAAAGAGAATGATTTTGTAGGCACTTTGCAACCTTGCTGGAGTGTTCACAGTAGTGTAGTGCTCAGTGTCAGGACCCTATTAAAGTGATGGTGAACATGCTCTGGATACGAAGAACAACTCCATATTTATTATCCAAAAGGGATCCTCTCACCAAAGCCTTGTTGGTCATATCTGGCTGAACAGGAGCGCAGCCTGCCGGGACTTGTGGAAGGGTAGCCATGTTGTTGGCAGCCCCTTTATAGGTCCAGCACCTCAATCCTTGATGTTGCCTGATCCTAGGTTAGAAACGTGCCTGGGTAAATACTACTGAAACTTGTTTGTACATTTACCCAAAATATTAAAATAGAACTGTTTTGGCCTTGATTTTAAAAGAGAGAAAAATTTGGATTTCCTGCTTCTGAAAGAAGGGGTGTAACCATCTTATTTTACTAACCAAAGGGTCTTCTCTTAATCATGTAGTAACATCCTTATCTGCTGGAACATAAATATTCTGCCCAAAGGGCAGGCACTGGGGGGCGGGGTTGTGTTTTCCTAACTATGGGCATAAATGAGGAAGCATGGGTACCTATGTTAGGTAGTCTTCTATAGCTTGGTGTGCATGTTTTTCCTTCTTTATCCCAGCCCATCCTTTCGATGTAGGACCAGCCTTTTGAGTATTTGGGTCACCTGGCTCCATGGGAGTCAGGCAAAAAAAATAACTTTGTGGTCATTGAAATATTATACAATTGTACTGTTTACTGTATTGTTTACTTTATTGTAAATACTGGTGAACAGTGGTTGATAGTTTTATATTCTTCCTTTAAAAAAAAAAAAAGGACCCATGACATAAAAAAAGTGATTAGTTTATCTTACTTGTTCAGCACCCTTTGTGCTTTTGTGTAGATACACAAGACCTTGGATTTTATTATTGGCTTCTTTCTTGAACATTTTCTCTTATGCATTTTTCCTCCATATTGTATCTAGATTGGTAGGTTGTATACATAGGTAGTTTCTCTTCCCACATTCCCCTTCATTTTTCAATTCTGTTTACAAAATCCACATCTTTTATATGTGGAAATTTTGAGAATCAGTGTTGTATTAATTAAAGAGTCCTTGGAATCAGAAGGCCAAAGTTTGAGTTCAAGCTCCATCACTTCTTAGCTGTGTAATCTTGAGCAAGTCTTTAAAAAAAAAAATCTTTGTTCTGTCCACACAGATTATATCAATGTGTCAGAAACATGTTTAACATTGTGTTTTTATATGATTAATTTGTATAGTTATGTTGGTATATTAAGTATCCTCACTGAAGTTGCAGTTCCATTTTTTTTTTCCAAAGAATTTCTGTAGGGTAGTATGCAAAATAGTCATTTTAGGGACTGAATATTCTGGTACTATCTCCTACACCTATGGAGGGGTAGGAGAAGGGAGGAGGGGGAAAGAGTAGGAGAGAACAAACATACAAGATCATCAAAAAATGAATAGTTTTCAACGCTATGTAGAGCATCTAAACTGGTCCCTTGCTTTCTGTAAAGGTCAGAACATAACACTAACCAGAATTGTAGGTCTAGAATGTTTGGGTTCCTCAGACCCCAGAGCCTTTACTTAACTTTGGAGAAAAGCAGGAGGAGAAATGGTTTTTATAGACTCCAACCTGGAAAAGACATATGGAATGAGATAAAAGATGGATATTGCTAGAAAAAAAATACCTCAAGGAAAGTTAAATCATCTATAAGATTCTCTTGAAAAATAAAGTTATTTGAATTAGAATCATGATCATCTATTGAGGACTGTAGTTGTTTATATATTGTCTCCTCCATTCGACTGTGAACACCATGAAAATACCATATTTTTTTTGCCTCTATGCTAAGTTATGGGGATATATAGAAAGGCAGGGAACTCACAACATAATAAGGAAACAACATGCAAACAGATATATACAGGCCACATTAGAGATGATCTCAAAGGGAAGTTACTACCAGTAAAGAGAACCAGGGAAGCCAGGAGCAGAGGTAAGAAGGGAAGGATGTCCAGGAGTAGAGGATAGCCAGTGAATATGAGCTCAGGACAGAGCCAACATGGCAGAGGAGCAGGAAGAAACACTGCAAGGTGTGTCCCTCTCCCTCCACCCAAATTCATCTAGATAGATCTAGAAAATGCACCAACACACACACACACACACACACACACACACACACACACACACACACACACACACACTTCAGCAAGTCATTTGTCAGCTCAGGTTGGTACAAAGAGACAGATAAAGAGGTCTGTGGACATGAGAGATAGGGATCTATGGGGGAGCATTCCAATGCAGAGATAGGCTGTACAACAGAAAAAGAAGAGATTGCAGACCCATACTGGGTAGAGACTCCTGCAAGGGGGCAGGAATAGGTGCTCCCTGGCAACTTTGTCTCTTGTTATCCAGTTCTGAGTCACACATCCAGGTTGGACTGAAGAAGGAATTGGTATCCAGGGTTAAGGAGCAGTTACAGGCTCTAGCTTGTGTTCCAGGGAAGGAGGAAGTTCAGAATCAAACAATGGAAAGGGTTTCAGTTCAAGTTTCTAGGCCAGTCTCAAGCCTGCAGAAGAATAACCAAGGTAGGGATACCAGACCAAAGGTAAGCTGTGCTTTCTCACTTAACGAAAAGGATGGAATCCAGTAGTGATCCACTTTTACTCCGGAACTTTAAAGAGCTCAGACCAGGAGGACGGGTGTCAGATTTTGCCCTGGATCAGATTTCTTTAGGAACACTGAAAGTTTTCAGATCTCCAGCCTGTCCCTGAGGTCCTGGAATAACACAATACTCCTCATCCTCAAGAAAGCAGCAACAGAAACCATCTCATACCTTTCTTCCAGAAGTGCCACAGAATCATATATAGCCTCTAGACAAAGTAGAAATAGAAGGAATCCACTGGTCACTTCCTGAAAGAAAGTCCTCAATGAAAATTCCTAGGAACACCACAGCCAAAATCCATGGCTTCCAGGTCAAAGAAAAAATATTGTAAGCAGACAGAGCCTTCAAGTACCAAGGAGCAGTGATCAGATTACACATAATTTAAGCAGTCACAACAATAAAGTAGTAGAGAGCTTGGCCAATGATATTCTAAAAAGCAAATCATATACACTTACAGCCAAGAATAGTTTACCCAACAAAACTTAAGTATAATGCTACGGGGACTTTTAATGAAACATCTTCAAGATATTCCTGCTGAAAATAATAAAACTGTGTAGGAACTTTAAAGTTTGGAAACAGGAGTTAAGAGAAACATAAAAAAATAAACACAAATTAGTAGTGATAGAGGACTAAAGGATAAATTGCTTATATTCTAATATGGGGAGATACACACACGCACTTCATTGTCATTAGAGGTCACAGAGGGACTCTAATTAGACTGAGACTTGAAAGTGATTCTTTTATATTTTGATGGTCTTAAGAGAACAATGAAAAGAAAGGAGAAGAGGAATATGATAAGGAAAGAAAAGTTAGAGAAAATTCTCACATAAGCCCCAGTTTCCTTTAAAATAAAAGAAAGTACAAGTAGAAGTCTATACAAACGAGAGTGGTCAAAGAAAAATATATGCACTATATTTCCCTCACCAGGGAAATAAGAGGGAAAAAATAGAGAGGAATTTGGTCCAAAGCAAAACAAACTCTGAAGATGCACAAAAATATTCATAGCTCTTTTTAAGGTACCAAAAAATGGGAATCTGGGGGGTGTCCATCACTTGGGGAATGGCAGAATGAGTTATAGCATATAATCTAATGAAATATATTGGGCTGTAAGAAATTATTGAGGGGATAATTTCATTGAAACTTAGGACGATTCACATTAAATGACATAGACTGAAGTGAGATACAACTTTGAAAGAATTTGGGGCTTTGATCAGGAAATGGAACAGCCATCATTCCAGGGGACTGATGAGGAAACATCCTACCCACTTCTGATAGATGAAGGGAAGGACTCAGTGCAGGATGAGGCATATATTTTTGAATATGCCTGGTGGAGAAATTTGTTTTGCTTGACTCTGCTTATTTGTAAAATTTTTCTTTTGTTCTCAGTTGAAGGAGGGGTGGAGTAGGAGGGGGAGAAGGCAGATTTTTGCCAATTGAAAAAATAAATTTTTTTTTTTTTGGAGGGTAAGGGGCAAGGCAGAGAAACAAGTGTGTATTACAAGTCTAAGACAGTGTGATTCATGAACAAGAGCAGTAAATGGAAAGCTCTTCTTCCTGGCTTTATGATTTTGGCAAGTCATGTCCCTTGTTTTGTTTCAGTTTTCTCATTTGTAAAATTATTTGGATTAGGTGACCATCAAAATCCCTTCTACCTTTAAATCTATTTGATGCTCTGCCATTAATCAAGTTAGAGAAGACATAATAGAAAATAATACAAGTCCATTGAAGACTTAAGTAGTTAGAAAGCTAGGACAACTTAATGTTGATTAAATTGTCGTTGATCTCTTATTAGAATTTTTAAATGAACATTATGGACCTATAAGTGTCAAAATGCAAATCTTAGTAACAGTTTTGGAGTCTTTTAGAACAGAAATCATCTAGCCTGATCCACTCATTTTTAAAATTTTTTTAATATTAATTTTATTTATTTTCAGGGTTCTGCAGGTATTACCATATAACTTAGATTTTTTTTCCCCTCCCTTCCTCCCACTTCTCCTCCTTGCCCAGGACAACATACAATTTTATGTAGATTCTACACATATATTTTCCTATTAAATACATTTTGACCATAGTTGTGCTATACAGAAGAATGAAAATGAATGGGAGAAATCATGTAACAAACCCAAACGTAATACAAAAGAAAAATGTTCTGCTACATTCTGCGATTGAATTCCATAGTTCTTTCTCTGGATGTGGAAAGCATTTTGCCTTAAAAGATCATTGGGAATTTTCTTAAGTCCTTGCATTGCAATGAAATTCCAAGTCTACCAGAAAGAAACTCTTGCACACTGTGGTTGTTTCTGTGTACAAAGTTCTCCTGGTTCTGCACTTTTCACTCAGCATCAGTTCATATAAGTCTCTTCAGGTCTTGCTGAAGTCTTCCTGTTCATCATTTCTTATAGCACAGTAGTATTCATCATTACATTCATATACCACAATTTATTCAGCCATTCCCCAGTTGATGGGCATTCCCTTGATTTCCAGTTTTTGACTATCGCAAAGAGAACTGGTATAAATATTTTTGTACATGTGGGACCCTTTCCCATTTTTATGATCTCTTGGGGATACAGTCCTAGAAGCAATATTGCTATGTCAAAGGGTATGCATATTTTTGTAGCCCTTTGGGTATTCTACTCCTTTTTCTTGATGAGGAAATTCAGACACAGAGAGATTGTGACTAGTTTAACATCAAATGGCTAGTGACCCACTAGTAAGACCAAGATTCCAGGTTTATGACACTAGTCCAGGTCTCGTTATGGGATACCACATTGTATCCTTAATTATTGTAACTTTTAAAATCAGTTTTCTACTAAAGCAATAAGTCGCTCCTGAATTCTTGATGACCCCAGATCCCCATAAGATAAAATGAAATTTCAATAAGAATCAAGTTCTTTGGAGGTTCTCAATATGAGGGTTTTTTTTTTTTTTTTGAGGCAGTCAGAATTAAGTGTGACTTGCCCAGGGTCACACAAGCTAGTAAGTATCTGAGGTCAGAGTGGAACTCAGGTCCTCCTGACTCCAGGACTGACACTTCATCCACTGTGCTATCTAGCTGCCCCTAATTTGAGATTTTTAAAAGAAGAATCAGTCTTAAGTTCTATCCCATTTCTGAATATGTAATTACAGTTTTTTTCATCTAAAGGACATTCCAGCAATCAGTCAACAAACGTTAAGCCATAAACTATTTAACAGCTACTAAGGAGTTTGTAGAGAGCATTTGGGTCCTGACAATTAAAAAAAGATTAATACTATTTCTTGTAGTTAAGACTTGAATCCTTTACATATAAGTTCCTGTTGCTTTATGGATGGATCTGACAGAATATCTCGCTTTTCCCCTTCTGCTATTTGTTTCACCTGAGTGTTAATGTTGAGAGATTCTTGGGGGATAGATTAAGAATTGGGGTTGAAGAATGGAACTAGAGTCTCTGAGATCATGGCCTATAAATTTATGTGCTGTTGATGTCTCTAAATTTTGGTTCTTCTGGAGCCTCTGCTAGCTTGCTTAGCTAAATAGAAGAACTTAAGGAACCCTTGCCTTGTTCTCATTTCAAGGGAAATTGGCTCTGTTTTAGTGAAATGAGTTATTGTTATGATTGTCAACAGACCCATATCCTGGCTTTTGGTTATACGTGGACAGTTTGTAGAATGCACAGAAGGAAATTTACTTAGCTACCTACCTTTCTTGGCTTCTCCCACTCATTTTCCTCCTCATGTTACTATCCTTCACTCTTTCCTCTCCCCCTCCCCCAAAATCTTTCATATTAAAATTGATTAGTTATAGCAAAATTATTAAATATTTTGTATTACAAATACATTACCAGTTGTCAGTAAATAATTCCCATAACACTCTGTGGCAAATGATTAATCTCAGAAAAACAAAATGGAGGAGAAATAATTAGATACCAGTTCATGTCAGGGAATAAAATCTAAGTACAAGTTCAATGTGGATCAGGAGTGTGATGGAGTAGTCTGAGGTTCCTAACCTTTTTTATGTCACGGGGACCCCTTTATCAATGCGGTAATGCTTGTCGACCCCTTCTTGGAATAATGTTTTTAAATGCATTAAATTAATAACTATAATAATAGCTAGGCCAGCTAGATGGCACAGTGGATAGAGCACCATGCTTTGCCTGTAATGCCCTTATCTGGAGAATTATATTCAGTTCTGGTTCCCACTTTTATGAGAGACTTCACTAAATAAGAGAGGAATGATGAGGATGGTTAGCAGACTGTCATGTCCCTTGAAAAACTAAGAATGTTTAGCCTGGAGAATTTTTAAATTTAGGGCAATTACATATGGCAAGTGATGGATGTTTTAAATATTTGAAGGTTTACTTGTGGAAGAGGGATTAGAGTTACACTGCTTGATGCCAGAGAACAGTAGGTGAGATTTACAAGAAATCTGATTTCATCTCAATACAGAAGACCTTCTTATTGAAGGGAAAGAAAAAATGATGTGACCTACCCTAGTAGGGAGTAAATGCCTTTTCCCTAGAGGTATTCAGACAGCAGCTGGGGATTTGTTGGGAATTTTGTAGAGGGAAGTCATCTTTTTATTCAAATGGGGATATATATCCTTCAATGACATAATACTTCAAATATGCAAAGCAGTAAATACTGTATGTTCATTTTATATAAAGTCACAAAATCTTAGCCTTCATAGGGACCTCACAGGTCATTTACCTTTGTATCAACTCTTCACCTAAAGCATAAATCCCAACCTCTACATATATGACCAGTGCTTACATAGCCTTCTCTTGAAGACTTCCTTTAATGGGGAATTCACCCCCTCTTCAGTGTGACAAAGTTGGAAGGTTCCCTCATGTCAAACAGAAACCTGTCTCTATCACTTAAAATTCTGGCTTCTGAAATTAAGCAGAAAAGTCTTAATTCATTTTCTACATGACAGCTCTTCAGATATTTGAAGACAGATGTCTTGTTCCCCCTGCTCCTGTCCCCCAAGTCTTCACACTTTCTTAAAGAAATCCTTGGATGGCATGATTCTTTTCACAGTCCTCTGGTCACTAAGCCTATCTATACTCTTAAAATATGGATCTAAACACACTAACATGTTCTAAAGCATAGCAGGAATATAATCTTTGTTTTTATTCTGTTAAGCTTCTATTAAATATAGTCTACAATGTCATTAATTTCTTCAGCTCTAATACTATATAGTCAGCATGTGTTGGCTTTGCCTTTCTGTAGAACATTCGGGGTTTGTTAGGGGGTAGAGTAGTTAATCTGAACCATTGCCTAACCATGTCTACCATCCTGAACTTAGACAGTTAATTTTTAAAATTCGGGTATAGGACTTTACATTTATCACTTTTGTATTAATGTTTTGAGATTTTGGCATCATACTAGCCTGTTGAGATTTTTGCAGAGCATGGTAGGGAAAATACAAAACTTAGATTCAGGAAAATTGGCTCCAGATCCACCCCTTTCTCTCTTATTTAACTGGTTGGGAGGTGATGGGGGGTTGGTAAGAGGGTATGAAGCTCTTTTGTAAATCTTCGGTGCCATGTGAATGTGAGTCGTTATTTTGGATAATGATCTTTCCTCCACTTTCATAAGCATTCCTTCCCACCCCAGCTTCATGTCTTCAGATGATGATTATATCAAATGTTCACTAGACTACAAGAAAGGACAGAGCCTTTTATAGGACTATATAGTGACTACACTGTAGATTTCCCTCCAGATTGATACAGAATTTCTGATTTGGAATGGGCCTCAGAGTTAGGCCTATACCTGGGAAGGGAATAATTGTACACCTGTTGTGTGTTAAACACTTTTATCTCATTTGATCTTCACAAAACCCTAGAAGGTAAGTACTGCTTTATCTATTTTACTGTTGAAAAAACAGAGACAAGTAGAGGTTAAATGATTTACCTTAGGTCACACAGCTAGTAAGTATCTCATGTCAGATTTGAACTCAGTTCTTTTTCAAAAGCATAGCATTCTATCTCCTGTGCCACCTTGCTGAAAATCTAAAACAGTGCCAACCGTTGGTCTTCCAGTCATTTTTTATTTTACTTTTTCTCAATTATGTGTAAAAAAAATTAACTTTTTTTATTTTTAGTTCCAGATTCTCACTTTTTCCTCTCCCCTCAACACTTGAGAAGTGTATATAGAAGTATATAGATTATACATGTAAAGTCATACAAAGTATTTGAATATTAGCCGTATTGCAAAAGAAATGCAAATTGGAAGGAAAAAAAAGCTTAAAAGTATGCTTCAATCTACATTGAGACTAGTTCTCTCCCTGGAGATTGATAGCATTTTTCATCATAAGTCTTTTGAAATTTCCTTGGATCAGTGTATTGCTCGGAATAACCAAGTCATTCACAGTTGATTGTTGCTAAAACTAAAATAATTATTGTTGTTTTGTACAATGCTTTCCTGGTTTCTGCTCACTTCACTCAGCATCAGTTCATATAAGTCTTCTCAGGTTTTTCTGAAACTGTCATGGTCATCATTTCTTATTTCACAGTAGTATTCCGTCACAATCACATACCACAACTTGTCCAGACATTTCTCAGTTGATGGATATCCTCTCAATTTCCAGTTCTTTGCCACCACAAAAAAAGTGGTGTGAATATTTTTTTTATGTACAGATCCTTTTCCTTTTTTCTTTGATCTTTTTGAGATACAGACCTAGTAAGTGATGCTGCTATATCAAAGGGTATGCACACATTTATAACCCTTTGGATAGAGTTCCAAATTGCTCTCCAAAATGGTTGGTTCAGTTCACAGTTCCACCCAGTTTTTCCACCTCCCTTGCAGTTTTGTCATTTTCCTTTTCTATCATTTAGTCAATCTGATAGGTTAGGACCTCAGAGTTGTTTTTCTCCAATCAGTAGTGATTTAGAGCATTTTTGCATAGAACTAGATAGGTTTGGATTCTTCTGAAAACTACCTGTTCATATCCCTTGACCATTTATCAATTGGGGAATGACTTACAGTCTTATAAATTTGACTCAGTCAGTTCTCTATACATTTCAGAAATGAGGCTTTTATCAGAGAAACTTGCTCTAATTTCTCCCTCAGTTTTCTGTTTTCTTTCTAATCTTAGCTACATTGGTTTTGTTTGTGCAAAGACTTTTACCCCCAAACAAACGTATTTTTTTATTCTGCATCTTGAGTCCATGACCTCTCTGTTAGGACATAAGTAGCATGAATCATTACCCCTCTGGAATGAGTGATGGTTGATTATTTCATTGATGAGAGTTATTGAGTGAAAATAATATTAATAGCTGAAATTTTCAGAGTGCTGTAAGGTTAATAAAGCACTTTGTGAACATGGTATCATTTGATACCAATCAAGTAAGCTCTGTGACTTTTACTAGTCCCATTTTATAAATAACCAAACTAGGTTCATAAAGATTCATTAACTTATTCATGACCACAGAAAGAGTAAGTGTTAAAGGCAAGATTTGAGCCCTGGTTTCTCTTGAATCCAAGTCTTTATACTACACTCCAAGTTCTTATACTACACAATTTTAATCATTTAAATAATAATCACATTGCATTTTCCATTAGTATTCTTGGAGAGATTGAGGATCACTTAATCTGTTTTTTCTTTTTTAATTAATTAATTTGTTTGCAGTTTTCAATATACATTTCCACAAGATTTTGAGTTCCAAATTTTCTCACCATCTTTCCCCTCCCACCACTCCAAGACACTATGCATTCTGATTACCCCTTCCCCCAATCTACTCTCCCTTCTATCACACCTCTCCCTTTCTTATCCCCATCTCCTCTATTTTCTTCTACAGCAAGATAGATTTCTGTATTTCTTATTTCTCAGTTGCATGTAAAAACAATTTTTAACATTCACTTTTTGAAACTGAGTTCTAACTTTTCTCCCTTCCTCCCTCCCCACCCATCCCCACTGAGAAGGCAAGCAATTCAGTAGAGGTTATACATGTGTAGTTATGCAAAAGATTTCCATAAAAGTCATGTTGTGAAAGATTAACTGTATTTCCCTCCATCCCTATCCTGCCCCCCATTTATTCTGTTCTCTCTTTTGACCTTGTTCCTCCCCAGAAGTGTTTGTTTCTAATTACCCCATCTTCCCATTTGCCCTTCCTTCTATCATCCCCCCACTCCCCACTTATCCCCTTCTCCCCTACTTTCTGTAGTGTAAGATAGATTTTCATACCAGAGGGAATAAGCTTCACTTTTCCCCTCTCACTCCTCCCTTTTCCCTTCCATTGAAAAAGGTTTTTCTTGCCTCTTTTATGAGATGTAATTTACCTCATTCCATTTCTGAGGATCATTTAATCTTAATTTTAATTGCTTAAAACCTAATTTTCATTTAAAATCTTCTCTTTTGATGTCAGTTTTTAATATATTTCTCCCCCTTCCCTTACCCATTGAGCCAGAATAAGTGGGGGGCGAGGGGAGCAGGTGAGCTAACCAGCAACTGCACCTGAATTTGACAATATATTCAATATGGAACATGTAGTTCCCACTCCTCTGTAAATAAAGGAGAGATTCAGGTTATCTTAAAGGTCGTTAGGCTTGACAGGGATTGTATTGTGGATTCCTTGCAGGATATGGTTTCTCATCTACTTTTTTTTTTCCATATTCAAAACTTTGGGGGTCTCCAGTTGTAAATTAGATGCAATTACTTGGTCTTAATTGTCTGTAAGGACTACTAAATATGAGGAAGCTAAGATGTTTGAGTAGTTTTCCTGAAAGATCTTCATTTTTAAAAAATTTTATGAAGTTGAACTGTTTACATTCCTACATGGAAAGACAATATTTGTAACTCTTGAAACTTTTTTCAGTATCTGGGTAGTTGGTGGGATTATACACACATGCACACACACACACACACACACACACACACACACACACACACACA
>CM053770.1:484964956-485059475 GCA_028658325.1 Potorous gilbertii
GTTTTATTTCATTTCTTTAGCTTCTGTATTCCTTAGGGAAAATGGTCAGTAGTTTTTCCTCTGATTTCATTCTTTCTGAACAATATTTTTATCATAAAAGAAATTTGGTAGGACTTATTCTTCACATCTTTTTCCAAATAATTTATATAGTGTTGGAACTGATTGTTTTTTAAATGTTTGGTAGAATTCACTTCTGAATCCGTCTGGTCCTGGGGATTTTTTCTTAGGGATCTCATTTATGGCTTATTCAATTTTTTTTTTAAGATGATTATTTAAATCTTACATTTCTAATTCGTTAATCTGAGCAATTTGCATTTTTGTAAATAAGTATTCATTCATTTCATTTAGATTGTCAAATTTATTGACATAATTAGGCAAGGTAGCTCCTGATAATTACTTTAATTTCATCTTCATTGGTGGTGAATTCACTCTTTTCATTTTTGATACTAGTAATTTGGTTTTCTTTATTTTTTTTAATCAAATTAACCTGTGGTTTATGTACTTTTTGATTTCTTCATAAAGCCAGCTCTTAATTTTATTATTAATTAGTTCAGTATTTTTCTTTCCGTTTTGTTAATCTTTCCACTTTGACATTTAATCAGGCGTTTTAATTTGTTCATTTTCTAGTTTTTTTAATTGCATGCCCAGTTCATTGATCTGCTCTTTACTTATTACTTTAAGCATTCTTTACTTATTGCTGTAAGCATTTAGAGACATAAATTTTCCCTTAAGTACTGCTTTGGCTGCGTCCCACAAATTTTGCAATGTTGTCTCATTGTCATTCTGTTTAGTGAAATTGTTTCTGTGATTTGTTTTTCGATTAATTTTTAGGGTCTTCTCACAGCCCCTTATGGAATATGACTTTTATTGCATTATGGTCTAAGAAGCATGAATTTAATATTTCTGTTTTTCTTCATTTGCCTGTGAGATTTTTATGCCTTAATATGGGGTCAGTTTTTGTGTAGCTACCATGTATTTGTCTTGCATTCTGAAAGAGGGCTGTGACTTCAAGATGATGACATGACTTGTAGATGACTTTGATTTGAGTGAGGGAGGGCTGTGCAAGGTCACCAACCTCACTTTCTTCCCCTGAACCATCTGGTATATGCAGCTGAGGAAAAGGTACCTGACTTTCTATTCTCGTTCAGTTTTTTTCAGAGGGCTATCATATCTCTAAAATGCTTTTATTCTCCTTCTTATTTATTTTATGGTTAGATTTATATAGTTCTCACAGGGAAAAGTTGAGTTTCTCCACTAGTATAGTTTTATATGTCTGTTTTTTCTTTTGCTTTGTCTAAGATCATGATTGCTACCCCTCCTTTTTTTCTTTTAACTTAGCTTTTAAAGCCTAAGATATTCTGATCCAGCCCTATATTTTTATTATGTGTGTATGTCTCTATTTTAAGTGTGTTTCTTGTGAATGACATATTGTTGGCGCCTGGTTTATGGATCCATTCTGCTTTCTTCTTCCATTTTATGGGTGAGTTCGCGTTCATATTCACAATTATGATTACTAATTGTGTATTTGCCTCCATCTTCTTTTTTCTCCTTTTTCTCCCTTTTTCTCTCTCTTTTTATCCTATCTCTCCTCAAAAGTCTTGTTTCTGACCACTGCTTCGTGTTTTCCTCCCACCCTTCTATCAACCCCCTTCCCCTCCACCTTCTCTGTAGGATAAGATAAATTTCTATATTCAACTGGATATGCATTGCTATTCCTTCACTTAAGAGTAAGATTCAGATGTTGCTTACCACCCATCTCATTTGTCCCTTCACTGTAAAAGCTCTTTACTGCATGCTTCTTTTATGAGATAATTTTCCCTGTTCTTCCTCTCCCTTCTCCCTTTCCCAATGCATCCCTCTTTCTCACCCCTTTTATTGTTTTTTTAAATCATCCCATCATAGTCAACTCAGACCTGTGCTCTCTGCCTATATACACTCCTTTTAACTGCCTTAATAATGATAAAATTCTTGGAAGTTCACAAGTATCATCCTCCCATATAGGAATGTAAACAGTTTAACCTTATTGAATCCCTTATGATTTCTCTTCCATGTTTGCCTTTTTATGCTGCTCTTGAATCTTATATTTGGAAGTCAAATGTTCTCTTTGCCTCTGGTCTTTTCATCAGGAATACTTGAAAGTCCTGTTTCATTAAATGTTCATTTTTTTCCCCCTGAAAGATTATATTCAGTTTTCCTGGGTAAGTTATTCTTGGCTGTAATCCTAGCACCTTTGCCTTTTGAAATATCATGTGTCAAGCCCTCTGATGTTTTAATGTGAAAACTGCTAAACCTTATGCTATCCTGACTTTGGAGCCACAGTATTTTACGTGTTTGGGGGGTTTTGTATTGTTCTTTTTTTTTTCCTAGTTGCTTGCAGTATTTTCTCCTTGACCTGGGCGTTCTGGAATTTGGCTATAATGTTCCTGGAATTTTTCATTTTGGGATTTTTTTCAGGAAGTAATAGGTTAATTCTTTCAGTTTCTATTTTATTTTCTGATTCTAGTCTATCAGATAGGTAGATTGTTTCCTCAATAATTCTTCAAATTTGATGTCTAGCCCCTTTTTTTATCATGATTTTCACGTAATCCAGTATTTCTTAAATTGTCTCTCCATGATCTATTTTTCAGGTGATTTGTTTTGGGTTTGTTTTTTTTTTCAGTGAGATAGTTCACATTTTCTTCTATTTTTTCATTCTTTTGGCTTTGTTTTCTTTTGTTGTCTCATGGAGTCACCAGCTCAACCGTTCACCTAAAGCATGAATCTGGACTTCTCCATATATGACCAGTGATTACATAGCCTCCTCTTGAAGACTTCTTTTAATGGGAAATTTACTCCCTCTTGAGTGTGACAAAGTTTTAAGTCTCCTTCATGGCAAACAAACCTGTCTCTATCACTTAAAATTCATGTAAATAGCTATATACCAGCTCTGCCTTCCAGAATTAAGAGAATTAAGTCTTAATTCATTTTCCCCATGACAGCCCTTCAGATATTTGAAGATGTCTTGTTCCCCTCTGCTCCTGTCTTCCAAGTCTTAACATTTTCTTGAATAAGTCCTTTGGATGACATGATTCTCCTCACAGTCCTCTGGTCACAATTAAGTCTGTCAGTACTCTTCTTAAAAGGTAGTAATCTAGCCTGAACACACTAGCCTGGTTTAGAACATAGCAGGGGTATAACCTCTGTTGTTATTCTGTTATGCTCCTATTAAATGTAGTCTACAATGTCATTAACTTCTGCGACTCTAATACCACACCATCAATTGGTGGCTGACTTACTGATCTCATTTGGAGAGCTAGGTGAGTGCTAGCCATTTCCTCACTTATTTTGAATTTTACATCTTTGTTCATGACTTTTAGGTATCTGTGCCCCAGTCAAAAAAACAAAAATGAACAAAATGAGAGTTGAGTAGTTGGACCTTTCTGATCAATCTCTCTGTGTCACAAAGTTTCTTAAAGATGTTCTTGTCCTCAGCATTCTCCAGAAGACTTCTCAAGTCTTCATTCCTTGTCTTGTTACTTACTTTTGCTTCCTTCACAAAAGCTTCCTTCATCTATGTACGTCTTTTAAAAATATGAATTAGTAAATTTGTGTAGCCATATCTGTCTTTTTAGATCATATCTACTTTTCTTATTCACTGGAAACGTATGTGTTTATTTCACCAGATTTCATTCTTTACAGCAATCAAGCCTTTTCACCTGGCTTTTATATTACGCTATGAATCCAAACTATCCCTTTTTCCTTGAAATCTACTGTTTCGCAATCAAGGATAGACAATGAACCTTGCCCAGTACTCCTTTTTTTAATCTACTATTATTGTGGTAGATAGTAGAATGTAAAAGTTTTTTGAGGCCAGGGATTGGTTCAACTCTCTGAAGAATCCTTGTACCTAATAGATGCTTAATAAATGTTCCTTGAATTTCGAATAAACTTTTAAGATCTATCTGGGCAATGAGGGAGATAGATCATCCTAAGTGCGAATGATGTGGTCTCAGATTTGTGCCTTAGGAATATCAATATAGCAGCTCTAACAATAATAGCAATAGCTAACATTTATGTTTATGGAGAATGGATTAGAGAGAGGGGAAATTAGGGACAGTAAGAACATACAGTAATCTTCAGGCAAAATAAGAGTTTTAGCCAGGATACTGGCTAATCGCTGGAAATAAAGTGATGGATTCGAGAGGTGTTATAGAAATAGAATCAACAAGACTTAGCAGCTGATTAGATGTGAAGATAAGGGGTGAACCTGCAATGGAAGGAGGTTTGAGGGATAAGGTCTTGAGTTCTGTTTTGAACATGCTGAGTTTGAGGTGACTAAGGGATATTTAGAGATAGCTGCCAGTGGGAAATGCAAAACATCAGAAAAGAAACTATTAAGGCTTGATTTATAGATGTGAGGCTTGAGTACATATTGATGAGAGTTGAAAACATTTTTGCTGAAAAAGATCCTAAGAGAGAAGATACAGAGAGAAAAGAGAAGAAAGCCCAGAGCAAAGCCATAAAGTATATAAGGACTGGATAATGATCCAGCAAAGAAGATAGAGAATGGAACAGCCAGACAGGTAGGTAGAGAGGCAGAAGAGAACACAAAGAACCCAGAAGAAGGGGATAGTCAACAATATTTAATGCTCCGTTGAAGTCAGCCATCAGATTTGACAGTTAAGAGATCTTTAGTAAATCCTGAGTGATGAGGTTCCTTTAAATTCTGAATTCCCCTTCTGATCCCTTTTAATGCTAGTGCCTTCCTCTTGATGAAAATCTTCGGTTTATCTTGTTTATGTGTTGTTTGCATGTTGTTTCCCTCTCCACCCATTAGACTAAGCTTTTTGAGAACAGGGGCTGGGGTTTTTTTTGTTTTGTTTTGTTTTTGTCTTTCTGCGGTATTTAATACATTACCTAGCTAGTAGTAGGCACTTAATAAATGCTTATTCACTGAGATAAGAATACTGATTGCAAAGGATAGAGTAGTGAGTAGGAGAGAAAGGGAAGGCAGTAAATGTAAGCAGGTTTTCCTAGCTTGGCTGTAAAATAAATGGGAGAAAGGACATGTAGCTTAAGGGAATTATAGAATCAAGTTCAGATTTTTTTTTTTTAAGGATGGAAGAGATCTTGGTATGTTTGTAAGCAATAGAAATTAAGGGAGATTGAAAATTGGGGAGAAAAGGGGGTGATCCACCAAAGAGCTAAAAAGTGATGGTAATAAGGGCACAAGAAAGGCCAGTATAGATAGGAAGAGCGACTTCCTCTTCAGAGCCTAGAACATAGAAGAGTCTGAGATATCTTAGAGATCATTTGAAGTATAGAGTTGGGGATAAAGTGAAGCTCAGGATGGGTAGTATCAGTTTTCTCAATGAAATCCTTGGTGAGGCGTCCTAAGAGGGGGAGGGGAAAAGAGCAGAAGAGGTGGCTTGACAAAGAAAAGATTTAGAACAGAAGCTGAGAAAAGTGGTTTAAAGAATCAGTCAGAAAAGAAAGTATGCATGCCCATCAAGAAGATTTTTTTAAAGAACTGTTTTGTGTTTTTTTAAGATTGCAAGTTCTGCAACTAGATACTGTACAGAAGTATTCTCAGATGAATTTTTTTTAAATCATGAAGCTTAACTTTCCTTCATTGCTAGCATGAGTTTTATTTTTGGAGTACCGATTTGGAATATCAAACTATAATATCTTTTTCCTCTCAATTAGGGATCCATCTGTCTCTAAGTCTGTAGAACGGATTTTTAAAATCTGGGAAGAGAGAAATGTATACCCTGAAGAAACGATTGTGGTACTAAAAGAAGCTTTGAGTAAGTATCTAGTTTTTCTTAAATTTTTGAATCTCAGTTTCTTTACCTTTTGTCTTTGCTTTTATTAAGGGGTGGGGTAGGACACCCCCAGATGGACTTCCTACAAAGAATACTTTTTTTGGTTAAGTAAGTTAACCTAGGGCCTGTAGAAAAAATTACAGCTAAAGTGGAGTACATCAAGTATATAATATGCATACATATGAAAACGACAAATGTGTCCTCTACTTTTGCTAGAATAATGCAAGTTAGAGCATTTTTTATACTACTGGATTAGAGAATTTTTGCTGCTCAGTGCTTGTATTATTAATCTAAATGTACTCCTCTTCTGTCACCTATTGTTGAATTCAAGAATAAAGGTACTAGTTCTCATTGTTAGCACATACACCTTGTTCTTCACATACCTTTGATTTGTTTAGATACTGAAATAATGAGTATTTACATTAAAACTGACTTGACATGAAGCAGAGAAATCTCCGTTTACTTTCTTCCTGTGAATTGAATAACTTATTAAAACTGAAGGAGCCAGTAATTTCTGACACTGACCAGCAATTATACAAAAGTTTATTTTTAAAAATAGAAATATTTTCTAAGAAGCTGTTGAATTTCTAATTGCAATTCATTAAGAGGAAATTTTTTACATCTTCCTCCATTCTTCTTGGTCATTAATTCATTGACTTTAGAAAAGTTGTGTTTGGCAGCTTCTTAGATTTGGGTGGGTATTTTTGAGAGAGAGAGAAAGAGAGAGAGACAGGACAAAAAGAAAGAAACCACACAGAATCGTGGATTTTCTTTTATCATGCTGCAACTTTGGCAAACTGAAGTGGAGAGTCAGAGCAGCTTCCCGTAATGCCAGGCTGCAGCAACTGAAATGTTTTCCAGGTACCACTTTCAAAACTCAGAAGCAGCTGAAAGAAAATCTGAACAAACAACCGAATAAGCTGTGGAAGAAATCACAAAGTAAGGAAACAAAAGTGACCTATCTCAACTAATGTAAAATTACCTCCTTTTTTGTGGAGCAGAAGAAAATGTTAACCATTTGGCAACGCACCTGGCATAAACCATGGGCAAGCCTGTTGTTCAAGTCTGGGAAGCTCACACTGGCATACTCTTAGAAGGCACCAAGGAGTTGCTGCTAGAAAACCACTTTTAAGCAATGAAAACACATCAAAAGGGTTTAAATATGCCAAGATTCAAGAGTAGTTGGGGGATACTTTAAAAAGAAGAAAATAATCTCATTATGGTAATTCTCAGGCTTATTTTCAGGTTCAAAGATACATGAAGTTAGAGGCATTAAACAACAGAGCTGAAGAAGAGAATAGGCATAAGAAGCGTTTCTGTAGAGAGCCACAAAATCCATCAGATTGGGGGACACTCTCTACCACAGTAGGCATGGACCTCTCTCCTGGCCAGAAGCTTATTCTCTAGCTGGAGCTCTCCTTATGTTTACCGTACTTTATGAAAGCTTCCCAACAAAAGAGCAAGGGAATGGATTCTACTGCATGGAGTAGCCAGTGTGGGCCAGAACTGAGAAATATTGAGATAGACTTGAAAGCATGGAGGGAATCAAGGTAATAGACAGTGGAAATCAGTAGCTAAAAGCAAGATAACTTGAGGTGGTTTTTCTCCAGCATCCATATAATATTCATTGTGAATTAGGGAGACCACTGACATCATTTTGTCCATAATTTGCCAAAAAAAAGTAAAAGCCAAAAATTCAACAAAATAACAACCATAGATAACTTTAGAACTTTCTCTACCTGCGTCTGCTATTAGTAAAGGTACACTGGGTTAAAGATTTAGGTATAGAAAAAGAGACATCCATAAAGGATGTTCTTCAGCCACTATTCACAATTGATTGACTTAAGAGACAGATTCTGTATTAGGTGGTGTTGAAATGCTTCTACTGCACAGCAGAATAGGACAACTATGTCCTACCACTTAGTATTTCAGAATTTGTAGGGTTTCCAGGGAATATTTGGAGGTAAGTGGGCTAAGGCCAACTGAATAATAGAGTATGTGTTTTTCTCTTTTGGTACATTAAAAATGCCAAAATTTCTGTTCTTAAGAGTATTTCCCTCATTGCCTTCAGAAAATCCCTAATGTTTAAAATAATGACACAACACAAATGATATACAAATGCATGTTTGGCATATATTCAAAGAATAAACTTTTAGACTGCGTGTCTCATGGAACTTAGAAAAAAGGGGTTTTTTTTCTGAATTGCAGGTGCGACTCTCTATATTTCCTTGACTTCTAAATTCATTTGTTTGCTTGATTCCAACAGCCTCCACCAACCCTAAAGCTGCTCTCAAGTCTAAGATAGTCGCCGAATTTCGGGTAAGTTACAAAATAGTGAAATTTGCCAAAGCAGCATACTGTATACTAGTCACTTTTAACAAACATTTTCCTTGCTTATATTTTATTTATATTTTCCATAGATAGATATAGATTCATGGCTATATCTGTATCTATCTTTTGAGACATGGGAGAATCAGTGAGATTAGGGCCAGGGTTGGGGAAGCTGCATGTGACCCTCTAGATCCTCAAGTGTGGTCCTTTAACTGAGTCCATTTTACATAATTTTTATTAATCCCCATTTATTAAGGGGATTTGTTCTTTGAAGTTTGGACTCAGTCAGAAGGCCACACCGAAGAACTTAGAAGGATATGTATGACCCCAAGACTGCAGATTCCCTATCCCAACCCCACCCCCAGACTAGGCAGTTTGATTTTTATTAATGTATTATTTTATTTGAGTGAGAACATGCTTTTAAGGTACATATTCAAGGTACCAAGAGAGGAACATGTTAAAATTCTTTTAACTAAAGGAGTGTGTATGGCAGCATGGAAAAGTGAACAGGGAGCAGGTTTAAGAGTTAGGAAAATCTCCGTCCAAGTGCTGCTCCTGGCAGATCCTCTGTATGATCTCTTGGCAAGTGCCTTAATCTCCAAGTGTCCCAGGCAACTTTCCTTCTGTAAATTGTAGAGAGGTTACCATTCTGCACTGGTGGAAGAAGTTTCCTTACTGGGAATTCTCTACAGAGATGAAATCATAGTTCTGGTCTGACTCTTTCCCTTCAGCCCTTTCCACCTCCCTCCACCGGCCCTACCACACCACTCCCAAAAAAAGAATCCTGAGGAGTTCCCTTCCTTTATGAAAAATCTGTTAAAATAGAATTTGCATGTCTGGGAATTAAAGTATGGAATGTTATTGAGAACAACATTTTGCTTACTAAAAATGCAAAACAGACTTTCATACCCTCCTGTCTTTAATCCGATACTCACTGATTAGTGTTCTTAAAAAGGAAAATATTCTCTTGAAAATTGTTGTTTTGATCTAATAATGTGCATAGAATCCCCTGAATTTTTAGATAAGGAATGCTGGAGCTACTACCCTTCAGAGTTTTATTAAACCTTGATCATATTAGACTGAAAACAGGTATGGTATAAAATAATCAGAGAAGTGTGCACTACTATAGTGTATGTAATATGCTAAATCCTGTGGTGGCTGTGTTCAGTCCCAGGCTCTCATTGATGAACTGCTGCTATACAAGCGTTCTGAGGACCAGATTGAACTGAAGGAGAAGCAGCTGGCCACTATGCGAGTAGATGTGTGCAGTACAGAGACCCTCAAGTGCTTAAAAGGTAAAACTAAAAAGTCTTTTTTATTGTGCATTGACTCAACTCTGTGCACGTGTGCGTGTGTGTGTGTGTACACACAGATATGTGGGAGGGGAGGGAGCAGTGCAAGGTTATTAAGAGCTTTATAAGCCAGAAGATTTTATATTCGATAAGTGGAATAAATGGGGGACCAGCCACTGACGTTTTGAATTGGTGGAACTAGGTTGATACTGTCCGATCTATGTTTTAGGAAGGTTAATTTGATAGCTGAAGTGTGAGGATGAACTGGGGAGAAGAGACAGGGACACCAACCAGCGGGCTATTAAAATAATCAGGATATGGGATGTTGGCCTGCACCAAGTACTGGCAGTGTCAAAAGAGAATGGAGTCTATATAAGAGATGTTACAAAGGTAAAATTTATAGGACTTGACCAGTAATTGGGTATGTGGGATGAGAATGTAAGGAGTCAGAGGAGATGAGCCTTAGAATGTGAACTTTAGTAACAGGGAGGATGGTGGTACCCTCAACAGGAAGAGGTGAATAGTTTTGAGGGGAAAGATAATGAGTTCATGTTGAATTTAAGATGCCTGTTGGACATCCAGTTTGAGATTGAGTCTGGAGGGAGAGAGGTTGGAGCTGGACAAGTAGATCTTCGAGCCATCTGCTAATAATTTAATCCAAGGGAGCTGAAAAGATCACAAAGGGAAATAGTATAGAGGGAGAAGAAAAGAGGGCCAAGACAAGCTGTGTGAGAACCCTACTGTTTGCAGATGTGATGTAGGTGATGATCCACCTAAAGAAGCAGAGAAGGAGCCACCTAGGAAGGAAGAAAACCCATAGAGCCCTGTCATGAAAACCAAGAGAGTGATTACAATGTCAGAGGCCACAGAGAGGTTAAGAAAGATGAACATTGAGAATATGATTTGGCGGTTTAGCGATCATTGATAACTTCGGAGAGAGCAGTTTCAGTTCAGTGATGAGGTTAGAAGCCAAACTTCAAAGAATTAAGAAGAGAGTGACAAGAAAGGAAGTGGATGCATCTCTCACAGGTGGCCTTCTCAAGGAGTTTAGCCACTAAAGGGAAGAAAGAACTATCAAGGATGGTTGAATCAAGTGAGAATTTTTTGAGGATGGAGTAGACATGAGCATGTTTATGGGTAATGAGGAAATAACCAATAGAAAACTATTATCAGTGTATATATGTTTCTTTCTTCGCTGGGTTTTTTTGGGGGGGGTTATTATTTTTCTTCATATTTCATATAGATTTTTCCATATCTATGTACAGAATTCATATCTGTCAGTCTAAGTGGCGGTATCTAAATATGTTTGTACAATAGGTTTGTGCTTTTTCTTTTCCTTCCTAGAGTTTATCTCTGTGGGAATATTTGATCACGGGGATCATGATCAGTTTCATAACTAAACACATTACTAATGTGCTCCATCAAAGTATTTTGACAATGCAAATTACATGGTGAAAGCATCTGTTTCTCTATAGCTTTTCCACTGTTGGGTTTTTATCATTTTTATTTATTTTTGCTTAAAATTTCCTTGTTTTAAGTGGAGTGATCCATTTTCTTAATAGAAGCAACATTTTTAAGGAATTAGGCAAACTAATTTCCTCCTGTGGTCCTAGAAAACAGATTGTTCATGGTACTGATTTCCTAAGTTCTGATTTAGTAAATATAAATGGCAAATAAAACCTTACCTGCCTTCCTGTTCTCTAGTATGGTCTTTCTTAAGCTTATTTGGTTTTGTCTGTTAGACTTTGTTCAGCTAGTTAGGGCGTGTGTTCATGTGACAAACAAGAGAAGTGGAGAAGATGCCAGGTTTCAAATTGTAAGTCTAAGCTCAGCTACTTCCTGCCTGCCCCCTTTGACCTTGAAGCAAGTCATTTAGTCTCTGGACCTCATTTTCCACTGCTGTAAAGGAGGGCAGTTAGATCAGCTTTTCCTCTGAGTTCTAAATAGAGTTAACATCTGTGAGGATCTAGTGATACAACATAGTAACACCCACATCATCCTGTTGTTTTCTCCCTGTTCCATGACTACAAGATGTACCTTTATCCCAAATACATGTCATTGATCACAGAAAGGTAATGGACAAGAGATTATGTAAATCTATATCCTGAATAAATAGTTCAAGATACTTGCCTTACCTGGATTAGGTTAGTAGAGTTTGGGGTTTGTTTGTTTTTTTCAAATATGAAGGATATAATGTTTTTAGTGTGATGCAGAGAGGTCACTTTCTCCTTACTTAACCTTTTTGAGCCTTGGCTTCCTCATCTTTAAAGAAAATAATGTTTGCCCTACATGCTTCTCAGGATTGCTGAGATGGCTGTACCTAGGTTACATCGTTGCCATCTGTGTCTCATTTTTGGTTCTGAATCTGAGGTGAAACAGTGCACACAATGATCCCAGAAAATGGGTCTTTCCCAGAACTGAGAAAACTGAGTAACCCTCCTTAGGGCTTGTATACTTCTATACGTTGACGCATAAAAGGGACCTCAATTGCCACCTTGTCCAGTGTGTACCCAAAGAGAACTCCTCTCTACAACTTGATAATAATTTCAGTTCTTTCAGACTTAACATGCTACTCTTCTTCCTGTACAGGATAAAGAGGTATTGATCTAACTATCCAGCATTAACAAACATTTATTATACGCATACTATTATGTCAGGCATTATGTGACAAAATTTAAGGATTCATCTTTGAAAATTATCTACTTATATGATAGGTGAAACTGTGATAGGAGTATAAAAAATTGGGTTGAAATTTGCTTTGTTATGTCATATTGACGTTGGATTCAGTAAGAAAAGAAGTGGTTGCCACATTTTAGTTATGTTTACAGCTATTTTCAAGGAGTCACTAGGCCTCCTTCCCCATTTTCTCTGTCCCTTCCCCCAGCAAGGTCGTTTGAATCATATTTGGCAGTTGTAGGAATTGGGAAAGTTCTTTTGGGTGTTAGCTTGTAGGACCACAGTAGGTCATTCTCTGGGGCAACAACAGTGGGTCCCTGGATTTTTGAGAGAAAACTTGCTCAACAGGGTTTTCATTTATTTAGCATAGGTTCTTTCAAGTTACTACACCATGCAGTACAATGTGGTGGGTACGGAGAAAGATGCAAAGATTGATATAATATATTTTTTGCCCTTTGGGAGTTTACGATTTATTCTAGGTTTAGCTTTCAGATTCCTGATCTGAATGCCTCTATCATTTAAGATAAAACTGGTGGGAAAAAGTTTTCCAAAGAATTTGAAGAGGCAAGCTCCAAGCTGGAAGAATTTGTGAATGGCTTAGACAAGCAGGTGAAGAATGGTCCCTCACTGACAGAGGCACTGGAGAATGCTGGAATTTTCTATGAAGCTCAATACAAAGAAGTCAAAGTGGTGGCCAATGTAAGTGATTAAACCTCCCAGTGGTAATACCTTTGTAGGTCATTGGGTATTTGTCTTGTGGGATAACCTGCACTTTAGAAAAAGCCCTGATGACCTGTGACTACTAGATACTCTGCCTATTAGCCATTGGGGTTCTTTCTAGAGATTGTCCCAAACCGGCTAGAAGTTACTTTCTGAGAAAAATTGGAAACTTCTTGCCAGAAAGGAAAGTCTTTTCTTACTTTTTACTCCCACTCAGCATTGCTAGTACACAGTGCTATGTACCACAGACATGCTTGGTTAATTTGAACTGAATCAAAATAACTATTAGTCTTTTCCTTAGAAAAATGAATGGTTCTCTCCCTCTCCATCAGGCATATAAAACCTTTGCTAACAGAGTGAACAATTTAAAGAAGAAACTGGATCAGCTTAAGTCAACCCTGCCTGATCCTGAAGAATCTCCAGTCCCCTCACCAAGCATGGATGCTCCCTCACCGACTGGTTCTGAGTCCCCTTTCCAGGGAATGGGAGGAGAGGAATCCCAGTCACCAGCTGCGGAGAGTGAGAAGTCAGCCACACCAGAGCCTGCTACAGATAACCGAGATGTAGAAGATATGGAACTCTCAGATGTGGAGGATGATACATCAAAAATCATTGGTATGTCCATATGGGATAAGCAAACACTTGCATTTCATTTTGCTTTTAGTATTCCAAAGGAAGAAATGCTGGTTCTTTTTTACCACCATATTTGAACTTAGAAAAAGGGAAAATAGTTTGGTGTTGTTTCATGGTAGATTGCCTATAGACAGCCTCCACAGATACCTTGCTTACTAGTCCTTTACATTTGGGAAAGGAAGGATACTAATTAGAGCTGTCTTCCTCATTCTCTCTTAAGAACTAATAGACTGTTTTCTGAAGCTTTTTCCAAACTGGCTTGAGCTGCCAGGGTGACACTGCTGGGCCATTATTACATTATACTATTCCAACTTATTCTTGCTGTTATGAGTGGATCACATTTTATATCATGTTATATTCTCAATGAAGTCTGAGTATAATTATTTTAAAATATAAGTTTAATTGGGAGGGTTTTAAAAAGTAAAAAGTACTTAAGGAAATGGATGTAGAGGAATCAGAAAGGACTTTATTCACTCCTCCCTGCCTTCTCTTCCTACCTTGTCATTTCTTTCTTAGACCACCTGTAGTCTGCCTTCCAGGCTCATTTCTCAGCTGAAACTTGCTCTCTCTCAAGCTACCAATAGCTTATTAATTGCCTAATCTTATGAATTTTTCTATCCTTATTCTGTTGACAAAAGCTTTTCCTCTTTCTTCTCTCTGGGTTTTTAGGACTCTGCTTTCTTTTGGTATTCCTCTTACCTATATGAGTATTCTTTCTCAGTCTTCTTCACTCTTTCACCCATAGCATTCCCGCCCCCGCCCCCCCCATACAGCTATGGGTGTACCTCAGGGTTCTGTCTTGGGACCTTTTAACTACTCTTCTGTCTTACTTGCTGGCTTTATCAGCTTCCATAGGTTCAGTTATCATCTTGATACAGGTGACTCCTTGATCTGTATATCCAGCCTACTATCTTTCCCAGGTTCTAGTCTCCCATCATCAACTCTCTCTCACACATCTTAAATTGAGTGTCCCAGAGACCCAACACATTTAAAACAAAATTCATCTTTTCCCCAAAACCTTAGCTTCCTCAGTCTTATTACTATCTTATTACTATCAAAAGCTCTAACGGTCACCCTCTATTACAATCTCAGTGTCCTCCTTGACTCCTCACTCTTCATTCATGTATTCAGTCAGTTGCCAGGTGTTGTCATTTCTCTCCCACATCTCTCCCCTCCTACACATCCCCTCTCCACCCACATGGCTGTCATCACAGTTGCCATAGCGATTTTCCTGAAGCCTCAGAAAACCATCCTCAAAATCTTCCACCGGTTTTCCCCATTAAGTCCATGGTCAACTATAAACCCCACTCTTTGTCATTTAATGCTCTTTGTAAATCAGTCCCATCCCTAATTCTTCCTACTTTGTTAATAACCATTGTGCCCTACAAATGTCACTGCTCAACCATACTGAATTTCTTGCTGTTCCTCACATGTAACACTGTCTCCTAAATCATTGTCTTTGCATGAGTTTTCCCTTGTATTTCCTTTCTGCTTTTACTTTTGTAGTCTGATTTTCTTCCAGATTCATTTCAAGCACCACCTTTTCCGGACCTCCCAGCTCTAGTGCCTTTCTGCCCAAGGCTACATTCTATCTGTTTCCTATTTGTGGTTTAGTATTTATCTGACTACAGACTGTCTCCCATGTTAGAATATAATCTTGAGATCTAGACCCTTTATCTTTCACCTTAGCACCTTGAAGAGTACTTGGTACTGGAAAAATGCTTAATAAATTCTTGTTAGAGAAGAATATAGTTTGACTAGAAAACGTGCTGTGAAAGGTGAAATTCTATGTAATTTTGATCTAGCTTGTAAAATAGAAGAACAAGAATTTAAGGAATTAAGGGGAAACACCTCATGGTAGTTTTTCTCTGTAGCATTTGTAAATTTCAGTCACAGATTCAATTAGAAATCAGTAAAGAAACATGGTACCCCTTTAGCAAATGTAAAACAGGCCATCAACAGGATGCTTCATTGCCTTTTTCTTTTTAAACAGTGGAGGACAGGAAGGAAAAACCTGTTGAGAAGCCAGCTATATCCACGTCTGCACCCACTAAACTAACAGAAAGCATCCCAAAGGCAGCACCATGCACTACAGCTTCTGTGGCTGTGACATCAACTCCACCACCACCAAAACCCATGAGCTCATCCGTTCTGCCCCCTTCCCCTGCCCTGGCTTTGCCGAATCTAGCCAATGTGGATCTGGCAAAGATCAGTTCCATCCTTAGCAGTCTAACATCCGTCATGAAGAATACAGGTAAGTGCCAGTGAGGAGAGTGGGGAAAAAAAATCACTCTCAAGTATTAAATTAGGCTGATATTTTAAAAATGTAATTATAATTTAAATGGAGACTGCTTAACTAGTCTTTAAAAGGGAAAAATATTTTTCAATAATAAATTCTCTAGTAGCAAAACACTTCCCAACTTGTGAGCAACATCTCTTCTTCTGTTTAGTTGTTAAATGACAACATTTATTGAGCACACAATATGTGTGGATCCAGTATATCCACTGGGAAAGTATAGTGACTTTACCCTTGTCCCATTAAAAATTTAGTGGGGGGAAATGAGATACATATATCATGAATTAAGGATAGAGGGCTTTGGAGATGCCTAGTAAGGGAAAACTACCAGGAACCTTATTTTCTAAGCAGTCTCTTGTTTAAAGTGAGATGAACATTTTTGTGGATAGCCTCTAAAATACTTGATTTAAACAGCAGAGAAGAATATATGAGGATTAGTTGTAGGGACTAGGGAGGCATAATGGCTGTTTCTTAAGTATTTAAAAGGCTATCGAGTGAAAAGTTATCCAACTTCTTTTCCTTGGCCCAGAAGGCAAAATTGGAGTGTTGTGTGGAAATTTCAAAGAGGCTGTTTTAGTCTTGAAGTTAAATGTCCAATTAAAGCTGTCCCAAAGTGGAATAGGCTGTTCTTGGATATAGTAGGTTCCCTTAAAGCCTAGAGTAATGGATGTTTGATATGCTATATTGGGAATGGAGTAAATTACCTCTCAGGACCCTTTCAGTTTGGGCATTTCATGAATCATGAAAGTCATGTCTAGTTGCACTTTGATCTTTCTCCACCAGGGGTCAGTCCTGCATCAAGACCATCTCCAGGCACTCCTACCAGTCCCACACACCTCCCAGGCAACCTGAAAGCACCTGTTCCTGCTACAACTACATCTCACAATCCTCTGGCCAACATCCTCTCAAAGGTGGAAATTACCCCAGAGAGCATTCTCTCTGCCCTTTCCAAAACCCAGACACAAGCAGCCCCTGCACTGCAAGGTAACACAGCAGGCCTCCAAAGGACTTAGATTTGCATATTTGTACATTTCTGGTCAGTATGGATTCAAAGAATATCAATTCAATCTAATCATTTTTTTTCCTACAGAATCTGTCATTTTATCCATGTAATCCAATAATGATTAGAACTGGGCCTGGAGTCAGGAAGAACTGAGTTCAAATCTAGGCTCAGCTACCTTTGTGACCCAGGGCAGGTCATGTAACTTGTTGGCCTCAATTTCCCAAACTGTAAACTGGGGATTGTAATATTTCCTACCAGTGAGATTGATGTGAGGATTAAGTGAGATAATATTTTTCAAAGATGCTTGGCACAGTGCCTGCCACAGAGTAGGCTCTTATGAAGCATATAAATGTTTATTCCCTTCCTCTTCCCTTCCCTCCACCCCCATATAAGGAATTCTCAGTGGAGAAATTCTGTCCACGGATGAAAATCTGCATCTATTCTGCAGTTTATCATCTTAGAGAATGACATAGGGGTCACTGAAAAATTAAGTGACTTGCCCAGGGTCACAAATCCCAGGGCCAGAAGCAGGACTTGAACCTAGCTCTTCCTGACTGAGGCATACTGTCTGTCTACCACACCATCGTGGATTTTCCTAATAGCTGAAGTAAAACATAACTCAAAAGATTAATCTTCTAGTAACAGATCATATACATGTAGAACCCCGTTGTAACAAATTTGACCATGAAAACTTCTTCAACTATATCCTAATTTTGTATAAATGGAAACATCACATGGTACAAAGATGCATATGAGCAGATGAGGTAGAACATTGGTTGGATCCTTTTGTTCTCTTTTTGTGCCCCTCTTTATACCCCTCTGGCTTTGAGTTCTCTACAAATTGTTTCAATACTACAGTGGTTCCAGCATATCACTGATGTGGGTTTTCCTTTCACCAAGCCCTCTTAAGGCTAAGTCTGTGGGACGTCTCCACAGAACAGCTTGCTGAAAGACCTCCTTTGGGGATTTTAACATTTTGTAGATATCATTGCAGCATTTGATCTTTCTTTTGCTATATGGATGGCATGCCTGCTTTATGTTTATTTGCTTCCAGTTTTATTTATATCAAAAACATCAATATTAGAGTAGCTCTGTTTCTTTAAAATTATATTAATTTGGTGATTGGACAAAGCTTTCACATTTTGTAGAAGCAGTTAAATTAAGGTTAAAATGTATCTTTCTTATCATCATTGCTTCCCTTTCCACCATTCTACCACCATCTCTACCATCACTGCAAAAATAGAAAGAAATGACACTGGACCAAAGATCATTTTGTATTTTTATCTATTTGTGGCTTACTACAACCAAAGAGTTCCAGGCTATTGTGGCATGCCTTTCCTCACTTAGCTAGGCTGGTCTTCAGACAGCAGACATCTCTTGCCCAGATCTGACTCACAGGATTTTTACAACTTGGTTGAACTTACCAGAGCTTGAGTTCTCCTCACATAGCTTTTGAGAATCCATGTCCAATGAGAAGAAGAACTTTTAGGAAAGAGTCTTCAGCTCTTTGCTAATAATTACTCCTCAAAAGAATGTATAGCACTGCTTTTGGTAAAAACCCTTCATATTAGAATGTATTATATTGCATTGTAATATGTTTATACAACAATGCTAAGTACCGAAGTATTGTCTTTATTATCCTGACTATTGCATGGTCAAGGATCGATAGGGTGTTGGTTAAGATTGGACTTTTAACAGAATTCATTATAAACAGATCAGTTTAGTTAGCACTGTTGAAATAGACCAATTGCCCAAATATAGGAGTAGCCTCCTGTTAATCAGGGTGTGTAGCTCATTCCCAAATAGTTAAGATCAAATTACTCTCCTTTCCACTGACATAGAACATATAAAATTAATGATAGTGTTACCTCATGTCATAGTACTAATTTTGATGATGATTTGAACATTTTAACATAGATATGAATTCCCTTTTACTCCTTTTCTCATCTCTATCTGCAAAGTCCTGAAATGCACCTATATTTTTTGCATATTGCACACTAATAGTATTGGAGTCCTCTATTTTTTCTTAATTCTAGGTGTTATAAAATAGCACATTTGAAAGAGATTATTACTCAAAGCCAGCAAGAGGTGGCACAGTGGATAGATCCCCAGTCCCAGAGTCAGGAAGCCCTGAGTTCAAATTCAGCTTCAGACATTTAATGACTATGTGACTCTGGGCAAGTCACTAAATTGTTTGCCTTAGTTCCTCATCTGTCCAGTGAACTGGAGAAGGAAATGGCAAACTACTCCAGTATTTTTGCCAAGAAAATCCCAAATGGGGTCACAAAGAGCCATACACAACAGAAACAACCCAACAGCAAAAATTCATAGTAAATCATTGCAGAAGTATCACATGGGTTTTCCACTATAATGCAGATACAGAAAAGACATTCTTGAAAAGTTTCTTTTGCTAATAGAATAAGCAGTGGGTAACTTCAAGGAATAAAAGTAAAAATAAAATCTCTCCCTTCACTCTCTAACAAGAAAATTAATTTTGTCAGCTTTTGTAAAATTATTTCTACACAAAACCAAATATATCTAAGAGCATTTAGATCTCAAGATACAAGGATATGAAGCTCATCTCAAACTTTTACTCACAATTATCTATTGCATTCTCTTCTGGCATTGACAGTATAAGATTGAGGTTACTTTAGTAATGATGAAAGTTAATTTTGTTCTTCTGAAAATGAAGTATGGCTCATGAAAAATTCATTTCATCCTGCCTTAATACCATTGTTGAAAAATAGCTTATCAAAGTTAGATTGTGGAAATACTTTTTTTGAGACTCATATTTGACTCTCTGGAATCTTTTTTTCAGAAGGGTAATGTTTTTTATTACTATAGAAAAGTTGCTCAAAAGTGGATTATGGTTACTAGAAATGTTTGAAGGTTAGCAATAACTGGGACAGTCTCCATACATTAATCCTTCTCAGAACTTTAGATTTATCAGTTGATTACAAATTTTCAGAAAGGTCATCAAATCAATATGAGTTCATTGAAGTATTATTTCCTCTTCAACATATGTTACTAAGGAATTGTTTCCTAAATTAATGTATTTGATGCCAAAAGATGCTAGTGTTTTTTTTTTAATTCCATAAGGCTATTTAAAGTTCGGTTGAGAATTGATTAGCACACGTTGGGCTACGTTAAAAAAACTCTTAGTTTCTTCAGGATTTTTTGTTATGAGTAATTGAGGGATTTTCTTCAAAATGTTCTTTTCAGTGGGGAAATAACTCCTCCCTGAAGCCCTCTCAGACATTCTGGAAAACTTGATTTCTCAGCAAGTGGGGCAAACATTCAACTGTGTCACTTGCCCAGAGTCACAAAAAAATTTTTTATTTCCCTTTGTAGGAATCAGTGCCTATTTAGTCTGGGGGGGAGGGAGGGACAGAGAAAGAGAAAGACATTCTTTTTTTGTTTCAGTTTTTAGAGATAAATAGGTGTAATAATCTGAAACTTTGCAGTAGGAAATACTTTCTGACTACTGTGTTGCCAACCTGTGCTACAAACAGCTGATGAACAATTGTTCTTTCATATTTTATATAAACAACTTCAGTATTTTGAGTTACATTGAAGCATTTTTTGACCACTTTACTCCTTGTAAAGCGTTATGTTATGTTTTGTTTTGTTTCCCCTAGACATTTTTAGTGTACCATCAAACTGGATAAGAGTGACTGATTAGTTACCATGACTTTTGTTGAGTTTGGGAGAGAGTCTTTGTCTTTTTTATTTCTCAGATATCCAATCTTTTTTTTTCCGTAGGCCTGTCATCCTTACTTCAGAGTGTTACTGGGAACCCAGTTGCTTCAAGTGAAGCCACATGCCAGAGCACTTCATCTTCCCCCGCCAACACCAGCATCTCCAGCATGAAAGGGAGGAGTCTGTCCTCTAACACACAATCCTTTATGCCCAAAAGCTTTAGCTATTCTCCTAACTCTTCAACTTCTGAGGTTTCTTCAACTTCAGCTAGCAAGGTCCCTGTAGGACACAACCCAGGGCTCCCAACCTCAAGTTTTAAGCCACCATCCAACTCACTGGGATTTTCTGCTTCCCACAGTGCAAATCCTGCTATTCCATCCACTGAACCTGCTCTGGGACAGTCTTCTGAGATCTCTAAGCCAAAGCTAGAGTCAGAGCCCACCTCCCCAAGCCTAGAAATGAAGATCCATAACTTTTTGAAAGGTAACCCTGGCTTTAGTGGGTTAAACCTTAACATCCCAATTCTTAGCAGTTTGGGGGCTAGTATTCCAGCCGAGAGTCATCCATCTGACTTTCAGCGAGGCCCAACAAGCACTTCCATGGACAACATTGATGGAACTCCTGTCCGGGATGAACGGAGTGGGACTCCTACCCAGGATGAGATGATGGACAAACCCACGTCCAGTAATGTGGATACTATGTCCTTGCTGTCTAAAATCATTAGTCCTGGCTCTTCCACACCCAGCAGTACAAGGTCACCACCCCCAGGGAGGGATGATAGCTATTCCCAAGAGCTATCTAACTCTGTATCTTCCTATCGGCCTTTTGGACTAGGCAGTGAATCCCCCTACAAGCAAACTTCTGATGGAATGGAGAGGCCATCCTCCCTCATGGATTCACCACAGGAAAAGTTCTACCCAGATACCTCTTTCCAGGAGGATGAGGATTACAGAGATTTTGAATACTCAGGCCCCCCTCCATCAGCCATGATAAATCTAGAGAAGAAGCCAGCTAAATCTATCCTAAAAGCAAGCAAGCTTTCTGACACAGACTACCAACCCATCCTATCCAGCTATAGCCATAGGACACAGGAATTTGGTGTGAAGTCTGCCTTCCCTCCAGCAATGAGGGCTCTACTGGACCCGAGTGAGAGTTGTGACCATCTCTCCTCTTCTCCTGGCCTGTATGGTGCCTATAACCTAAGAGGGAATGAGTCTGGGTCAGACCGGTCACCATCCCCGAGTAAGAATGATTCCTTTTTCTCTCCTGACTCCAACCACAGTAGCCTTTCTCAGTCTGCCACTGCACATCTCGGCTTACCCCAGAAACAGTACCCAGACTCTCCTCACTCGATCCCACACCGCTCCCTTTTCTCTCCACAGAGCACCCTTGCCACTCCCACAGGCCGGGCACCCACTTCAGGCGTGGAAAAAGTCCTGGCCTCCTCCATTTCTACCACTTCGACAATTGAGTTTAAGAATATGCTCAAAAATGCCTCACGAAAGCCCTCCGATGATAAGCATTTTGGCCAGGCCCCCAGCAAGGGTAGCACAAGTGATGGGGTCAGCCTCGCCAGCCTCGTCCAGCCCAGCTTGAGTTCCAGTGATCAGCAGCAGCAGCAGCAGCAGCCAGAGGAGCACTACCGCATAGAAACACGAGTCTCCTCTTCCTGCTTAGATTTACCTGATAGTACTGAGGAGAAAGGGGCCCCCATAGAAACCTTGGGTTACCATAATGCCTCCAACAGGAGGATGTCAGGGGAGCCCATCCAGACAGTAGAGTCCATCCGGGTGCTGGGGAAAGGGACTAGAGGACATGGGCGTGAGCCTTCCAGGGTGGGTTGGTTTGAGCTGAGCCCCTCAGGCAGCTCCTTCGACAATGGCCCCTCGAGTGCCTCAGAGCTGCCCCTTGGGGGTGGGAGTGGAGGGGGGCTTTCTGGCTTCAAAACAGCAGCCTACAAGGAGCGGGCACCCTCATTTCAGGAAAGTGTCAGCTTTCGTTCCAGCAACTTCAACTCTACTTTTGAACACCATCTTCCCCCGCCCCCCTTGGAGCATGGGGCACCTTTCCAGAGAGAGCCTATGGGGCCGTCATCTGCCCCACCTGTTCCCTCTAAGGAGCATGGAGGGCTCTTCTCTCGGGATACTCCCAGCCACCTGGCTTCTGTGGATCTTTCGAACCCCTTCTCAAAGGAAGCAGCCCTAGCCCATGGTGCCCCACCCCCTCCTCCTGGGGATCATGGTGGGGTTCCCTTCTCTACTCCACCTCCTCCGCCACCCCCTGGGGAGCACAGCAGCAGTGGTGGCAGTAGCGTCCCTTTTTCTAACCCTCCCCCTCCTCCTCCCCCTGTTGACCATTCAGGAGTGGTTTCCTTCCAAGCTCCACCTCTGGCAGAGCACAGTGGAGTGCCAGGGCCTGTCGCAGTGTTCTCCAAGGAGCATAGCTCCCTCCTCCAAGGGAATCTGGCTGAGCATTTTGGAGTGCTCCCAGGACCCCGGGACCCCACACAAAGGGACCTCAATGGCCCTGGCCTCAGCCGTGTTCGTGAGGGCCTAAGCCTGCCCACACATTCTCGGGAGCACCTAGGCCCAACCCACGGAGGAGGTGGGGGGGGCGGCAGCAGCAGTGGCCCTGCCTTGGGTCCCCCACACAGAGACACCGTCAGCCGGAGTGGAATGATCTTACGGAACCCCCGGCCAGACTTTCGGCCTAGGGAATCTTTTCTCAACAGAGACCCATTTCACAGCTTAAAGAGGCCCAGGCCACCTTTTACTAGGGGCCCTCCGTTCTTTGCACCAAAACGCCCATTCTTCCCTCCCAGGTACTGATGGAGACCAAGGGAAAGCATTTTGAACACTCTAGAGAGCATTGGAAGTAGGTTTTTTTTTGGGGGGGGGGAGGGTTGTTGTTTTTTTGTTTTTTTTTTTTTGGTTTGTGCTTTTGTTTTTGTTTTTTTTCCTTTTCCCTAATGTCTTGTTTTTTCCCCCTTTTTTACTATTGTGATAAAGGCCCCCCCCATGTCACCATCCTAAATTAAAAGAGATCTCTGCTTGCAACCTCCCAACTCTACTAGATTTTCTATCTTTTCTTACCAACCTCCCACCCTCATTTATTTTTGTGGGGGGTGTGTGTGTGTGTGTGTGTATAGATAGATAGATACATATACACATACACACACACAGCATCCAGTTTGGTTGTGGGTCATGGGGCAACAGAAGCAAAGGAAAACAAAACCTGTTCTGACCCCATTTTATGAAGACTATTGCCATTTAAATAAAACTTCCAATAGTACAGATAATGACATATGTGCGATGTTGGGGTGTTATTTGGGGCTTGACTTATCATGTGGCCAACTGATGTATTCTGCCCTTTCCTTCTTCCCCTCACTCCATAACTGTCACTGCTATCTGGAATCAGCTTAGCTGTCTTCACTGGCTGTCTGTGTCCTGCTGACAATGGAAGGGAACAACTTGGGAAGAAACAGGAAGTTTTGGTAGCTTTTTTTTAAAGACATTAAAGTTTCTGAGCACATATGTATCATTGCTCTTCACCTCTTCTAAAGTCGAATTTAAAAATTCAGACATCCTTTCTCAGTCATTTTACAGGTAACCTTTGGGACAGAATGAGCACCTTTTTGTGGGATCTAAACTCGTTTCTGGGAATGCTAGAGAAAGGTCATTTCTAGCTGGGTAAAAATAGAGATTGATGATAGATAGATTATATATGAAATGGGAGGTAGAGCAGTTAGCTATAACATGTTTCTGTCCTTCAAAAACATGTTTAGGGACAGGATCAGGGTTATAGGTGACTGATTCGCACATTTGCACTTAGATTTTTGCCTCTACTTCTTTCTCTTTGTCTTTACTATTTCCCTTTGTCTCTGCTCTTGGTTTGGCCAAAGTGAAAGTCACTACAGCTGAGATCTAGTTATAATATAAACAAATACTCCCAAGGTTTTTTTGGGTTTTTTTGTTCTTCAGTCTGCCTCCCTAGACGTTTCCGTACTCAGAATTTAGAGTCTGCTGGAGTTATTGTTTCTGGTATCTGGGCTGTGTCAGCAATTTATGGCAGTAATTAGGAGAATGGAAAAAAATTTTGCATTCCACAAGTTTCTAAAAAAAATTTCTGTAGCATTTTTTAAGTGCTATATCTACTTGGGATGTATTGTTTCTTACCTCTTAAGAGGAATGTGGTTGCAGGAGGACCTGATGAATCTCAATTTCTAGGGTTCAGGTATAGTAAGCTGTCACTAATAAGGCTGAAATCTCAATCTCCAGGCAGGAAGGAAAGGTCTTCTGTCCTCAAAGTGATCTAATTGCTTTAAGAGCTTGGGGGAGGGGAGGGAGAGTGAGATTTTTGTTTCCACCGTCAGATTTAGCATCATAGGGAAGCAACCTTTGCTTTGCTGCTTTTTCCCTTGTCTTTGTGATTTAGTGTCTCTCCCTGCCCTTCTTTTCCCTACTCTGCCTCCAAAATATATACCCAATGTGGAAATATCCTTTTGAGAATCTCCAGCAGAGTAATTGAAATAGGATCTGCCGAGGTTTTCATAGATCCATCAGGTTTCTTGTACTTCTTTCCAGGCCAGGAGAACAGGGTGGGATAATAAAAGTGTGAGTCCTGAAAAATCTAGTGTGCATGGATGGGGGTGGTGAACAGTAGAAAAAGTTACAGAAGGTATGGTTCTGTCTTGTTAGAGCAAGTTTACTTTGATATGAAAGAAAGGGAACCATGTTTAAGCTTTTCAGAGTGTTTCATGTAACTTATTCCACATTATTTATTTGAGCTTAGAGGGTTCATGTCTTGTGTAGTTAGGGTACTTAAAAAATCCATCCCCCTAATGTGTGTCTAGTCTTTAGCCCAACTCTTTTCTTTTTTTCTGATTCTCCCAGGTCCCCTAGAGCTCCCTACATTCATGCACAGTCTTGTGGGAATGACTGGATTAGTAAGCAAAGAAGCAGTTCAGTTACATTTGAGCCTGACAGTGTTGGGGGGGGGGGGCATAGAAAGGAAGTTGGGGTTTTGTTTAATTTTTGATACTGAAATAGACTTAGAGTGGGATGAGTGGGGAGAAGGGATGTGTTTCCCTTTGGAATATAAGAATGTGAATTATTTCTGCTGCTCTTTGCTTAAACTATGTAGTATTTACTTGAAAAAGCTCTCACCATTTGATTTCATCAGAAGATGGCCTAAAAGGCACCCAAAAAGTAGACTCCTGAATGTTTGGGGGGGGGGGGTGGTTATCATTAAAGCATGATGATTAATACCTAAAAGGAACACTTTGTTGTACAGTTTAAAAGACAGACTTTTGGTGGCTTTTTTTTTTTAAGCCAGAAAATATTCCATGCTTATGTTTGGGATGGAGAAGGGAGTTAATACTTAACTCTCAGCTGTTACCTTCAAGAAAAGTTATCTACAACAATAATAGAAGATACGAGTGTATATATGTATGTTATAACAAGAAAAGAAAAAAAAGACATTTCTGGTATACATAACATGAATTGAGAGGTTTTAGTCTTTCTGTGTCTGTGATTTAAACCTCCTTGACCATGCTCTGACTTTTGTATCTTACTTTCAGTTTAAAAAATAACAATAAACAAAATATTTTTAATGAAAATACAACATCGTGTATCTTAACACAGACATGATTAGTACGAAAGGAAAAAAAAGTCATTGCTGAAATCCTTACTGCTCACTGAAATCACAGACAGAGAACTGGGGGGAAGGGAGCGGGGCAGAGAGTGAGATTACACCAGCCTCACTTTAAGCTTTGTGAATAGAATCAGATGTAGAAGTCCTAAACATGGCAAATCTGGTGTTTTTGTCACTGCAAAACCTGCTCATCCGTGGCCCATTTCTCCATGTCCTAGTCTTAGGCCTTGTAGCCTACCCTCCAAGTGAGACCTGCAGTGTGGAGGTGAATGTATGGGGAGACAAGAAGGCATCTAGAGAATGTGAATACGCTTTACTTCCCAATTGCAAAAGACTTGGTCCTATTCTGAAGTTGCTGGTCTGTGCAGAATTAAGCTGCAGCTGTTAATTGTTTTGAAACTGCTGTAAATGACTGCTTTACTTTTTTTCTTTTTGGGGAAGTGGGGAGGGGTGGGAGTGGGGTGCCTGTTAAGCTTAAAAATAGATATGTTGGATTGATATAGTCTCACGTGTTCAGTGTGGAAAACAAGTACCTGCATTTAAAGGTAACAACAATGAAACTGCAGATCCTTTGAAATGTATATTGATAACATTTAATAAAATAACTAGTTCTAAAGGTTTGACATTTTTCTTTGAGATTCTGGGCCCTGAGTATCAAGCCCTCAGGTTTCCCCTGGTGAATGCAAGCAGGAGACTGGAGAGCAGCCGACTTTATCCAGGAGCTGACTTGTCATCCAAATCTGACTTTTTTTCCAGCAGACATCATATGACTCCCAGGACCAATGGTGAAATCAACAGCAGGAAATCAGAAGAAGGAAGCCTGGATATGTCTCTGAAGACAGGGTTTCATTTCCTTTTGCTTTAGAGATGTGTTTATTGTGCACACTTGTAGACCTACACAAGAGGTGTTGTAGACCAGTGGTGTCAGAACCAAACAGAAAGAGGTCCTGAACACATATACTTTAAAAAACACAAATTAGCATTATCTAGGTTGTATTTTTATTTTGTTAAGCATTTCCTAATTACATTTTAGTCTGGTTTAGGCTGTACTCTGGAGTTTTGTGGTCTGAGTTTGACACCTCTATTGTAAACTACACTGCCTCCTTCCCTTTTCCCACCACACACATCCCTTTCCTGTGGGCCTTTCCCCTATTTTTCAATTCCTTCAGAGTATCATTTTTGTTTTCCAGTTTAATAAAGAATGCTCTCCTCTGTAGTGTTGTTTACTTATCAAAGGGGGCCTTTGTACATTTTTTGCTCATCATCTTTCTTCCTATTCCCTCTTGGAACTTTCCTTTGCCTTGATGGAAGAGTGATAGTTCTGTGATGGAAAGGAAGCTTAGAAGAAAAGTAGATAGGGACATTTTTTACTTCTTATTCTTACAACTGACTTAGAGGAAGGAATAATAGGTGTAGGTTAAAGGTAGTTCTCAAAGGATTCTCAGTGGGGGGTTGTCTAGATATGGGCTGCCTACCTAAACTCTGAAAAACTACAATTTGCAACCAGATTGCTATTTGGACATGCAAGCAGTAGTTTAATGAAGGAAGATGTGGAAGCCTTTTAGCCAGCATACCCCACACATTTCTTGTTGTTGATTTGCTGAATGGTCTTTGTCATTTAGAATTCTCAACTTTTTTCTCCCTCCCCAACTATGTGTAATCTATTAAATGATTCCTTGATGTTAAAAGTAACCTATGGTCATCCCAATGAAGGCACTGGCTGGGGAAGGTTATCAAGTCCCCCTGGTTACTTGAGGTTCCTTTGTGTGTCACTGGACTCTTCAAAAATAACAGTGTCCCCAAGTATCCCCTCACTTTTTTTCTTTCAATTTCTGTTCATCTTTCTCACCTCTAGAAAAGGGAATTTATTCTGTTCATTGCCCTTCCTAAGTTTTTCTGTTATATCAACCCCTAACCTCAGCACTAAAAGGGGGAAAATGACCCAGTTTACTTTTTGCTTAAGCTCTATAGCTTGTGAAGTGCTACAATCGCACACATTCTAGAAGGGCTTAAACAAACTTTTGGTATTGGGGCGTTTCTCATACTTTTTAATGAGTAACTGCATAGACAAGCCCAGTCAGCTGGTATTGTTCACAATAGCTGAGTAATAACTCATTGGGACTGCATAGACAGGACTGTGAGAGCAGTACTCATTACAAAGTTATGGGCAGCCAAATAAACATCCTGGTTTCCCTGCCCTCATCCCTGAGTAGGACTCGGAAGAAAGCAAATGGGGGGAAGGATAAAATAAATGCTCTGGCTCCTCCCTTTGTTACTCTCACCTCACCCCCACCTTCAAGGGGATCAGAAGAATCATATTAGAGAGAGGTTAGAGAATGTAATTTTGCCTACAAAGGAGCACTTCTAATCATTGCCACACAGCAGTGTGCTAATCCCTTCTTGTCCAGTTTCCTGCTGTCTTGGTTTACCAGTTAGGTGTCAAAAGTTGCTAGAATGGGTGGAGGAACTAGCAGTTTCTGGTGGTTGGGAGCAAGGTAAAACAAAAACAGTTTTTTCTGTTTGACTGAAAAGGATAGTGGTTAAACCAGTCTACCCCATAACTCTTCTACTTTATATTAAATAAAAGGTCTCTTCTGAGGGCTGCTGCATTTTCTTAAATTCCTCTTCTGGCAAATCCAGTTTTCCCTTGTGGAATGGTACATAGGCTAGGTTCCTCCCACTTCATCCATTGAGCCCAGACAGAAAAGTAGAAATCCTCTAGTTCTCCCTTTCTTACGATGTTAACGTCTCGACTGTCTGCTCTCCTTGTCCTTCTGGAACTAGAATCAGTGGCATGCCTGTAAGGCAAATAATGTGTTTCTAGGTTTCGAGTTCTTAAGGAACCAGAAAGCAGCTTATCTAGAGGGGCAAGATGGCTAGGGACCCTTCTAGATTCAAAGCCTATGTATTCAGGCCAAGTACACTTCACTGCCCCCCGTTTTGCCCACCTCTACGTAGCAAATTCCTTGTATATGCTTCCCATCCTCTCTTTCTTAGTGGTCATGTCATTTCCTTCCCCTTTAACTTTGGTTCATTACATTTAATATCTTAGCTTCTTTTAAAATCTTAGGACACTGAAGGAGTTACCCTGAGAAAGGAAATTAGTGCGTTCTGATGGCCCATGATCAATCTCCACTTGCCTGCCCTCTCTGGAAGAAGTTCCTTAAGTCTCTAGGAAAATAAGTGAGTTTCCTACCAAGGGGTCTCTAGGAAAATTGACTTTGTTGGTCCCTGTTGTCTTCAATTCTTCTTGACCGAGTTCTTTGAGTTGTTCAATCATTATGACTCCCAATTTTTCCTTCATCTTAGGAAGAAGTTGAAGTCAGTTGTGTAACACTTTTCTTTTTGGTGAATTGCTTCATTAAGAGCTATGCCCAGTTTGAGCATATGCGCTGGTGGAAACGGTTTAGATCATTTTTCTTGGTTAGAGATTCTGCTGTGCCCTCTCCTTTTTTCATGTACCTGGAAAATGAGGAATGTACTCAACTTTTATCTGGCTGGTGGTTTTGGCAATGGAATAATGCCTCATCACTTGAATATGGGAGGAAGCTGGTGATCTCCCAAAAATAAAAGTACCAGGAATTTTCTGTCCGTGACCTCAATTCACCATGCCTCTCCTTTTTCCTAAACTTAGTCTGATAAAGGAGCATTTGCGAGATATCTTTTCAGTTTTCTGACTTCTTTGGGTTTGGGGCCACTGGCTCTCAGGAAAGAAAAGGAACCCTATTTGACCCTTTTTCTTCAGTGTCAAAAAATGACACTGAAAAACAAATGTTGAATGACGGGAGGAATGAATAAATCTCAGCTCTGAGGGTAGATATATCCCAGCCAGACTAACGGGGTTTAATTTCCTAGGGCTGAGGCTGGTCCCAATCACTAGTCAGAGGTTGTGGAATTAGATGATTCAGAGCTTAGTCAGTTTGGTAGAGGTGGAATTGACATGAGAACCTTCTTCCTCAGCTGCTTGTGGCTCAAAGCTCTGTGAAAAGTAATTTTCATGATTCAATTCAGCCAATTTTACTGTTTACTATATGCAGGGCACTGTGCCAGTCACAAGGAATACAGAACAATTTCCTTACCCTCAAGGAGCTTACAGTATAATCGAAACAACTTGTATGCAAATAAATACAAAGTAAGAAGGGGAAGATTGTGCTAATATCTGTAAAGGCCAAGTGCTGGAGGAAAGCACCAGAGTTAAGCTTTAAAAGAAACCAGGGATAAAACCATTTATACAATGACATGGAGTGGGTGAAGTGTTGGGGGTAGGGAGAGCAGCTAGCCCACCAGTTTGGAATAACTTGCATAAAGGATAATGTGAAATGATATTGAGAAAAAATGCGGGGGAGCCAGATTGTTGAGAACTTAAAATGACAGTCTGAAGATTGTGCATTTTATCCTAAAAACAGTATTCTAGGGTGACAGTTTTGGAGAGTGGGATTGATGTGTTGTAGGATTATTGGCTGGGCAGCAAAGTAGAGGACAGATTGTACAGGAATGGAATGGAAGCAGGAAGATAAAACAGGAGGATTGCATTTTTCCAGGTGAAATGTGAAGAGGGTTTGAATTAGGATTGTGGCCTTTTGAGTCCACAGATGGGTATAGAAATTGACCCCAAAGAAGAGATGAGACAGTACTTCATAGTGCTGTACAATGTCAGACATTTTTGTTAATATTGATTTCTTTTGCTAAACCTTCCCACCCCCACCCCCCCTTGTTCTTTGTTATAAGGGATTGCTCTCTGGGAAAGGGTGAGTAGAGGAACTACATTGGGAAACGTAGGTGATGTAAAAACAATTGGTTTTAAAAAATAAGGTGCAGAAGAAAGGTACTGTGGAAGTCGAATCAATAAGATTTGGTAACTGATGAGAAACTGTCAATGTAGATAGCTTGGGTCTCCATTATTATCTTACAGTGTGATTGGTATATGATGTCTAGGGCATCACGCTTATCTACACACCCTTTCCCATTTTCCCCACTGGCTGAAACAGGTGAGGACTTCTGCCCAGTATGAATTATTTTAGCCCTATTGTCTTCGATCTGCATGCTCGTGCTCTTGTGTAACCTTTCCCACAATGTTTCCTTTTCTTTCTTCATTCCAGGCTGTTCAGCAGGTCAGAAGACAGAGCCAAGAACTGGGGTCCCGGATCTGTGACTCAGGCCAAAGACTCAAAGCCCCCGCTCCCTGTTCCTCAGGAAGCTGTGACCTCTGTGGCAGCCCAGAACAAATAACCTTCTCTGAATGAACACTCGTCTCTTTCAGGTCATTCCTCCCTTAAATGACCCTTCACCCTCATTTTCATTGTGACCAATTCAATAAACACATTTAGCCCCAGTGCACCGTGTCCAGACTTAGTGTGGGAAGGAAAGAGTAGGAGATGAGGGAAGTTTGGCACTGGGGTTGGAGGGAAGGGGTTTTGTAGCATAAGAGCTGGAAGCCAGGACGTGCTGTCCGTGGTGCGGGGCAGGCAGAGACCGCAGGCCAGGAGGGTCCGGAAGGGGGTGTCTGTCACATGGTCATTTGCATGGTCATTTAGAGTTAACGGGGGCTGAAACGGCTGCGCACACTTCTAGGAGCCTTCCCAGGTGCCAGGTTGTCACGTTAGTGAGACTCGGCCCCCCAGAAACTGCACTTGGGAAGCCTGAAGGACTCAGGCTCAGGCTGCCTCCCGGACCGTCCGGGCAGGCGGAACCCTCGGCCGCGGGTCCCTGTGCTGCTCGGGGTACGCCTTTTCAAGAGTTCCCAGAACGGCTGAGTGACGACCTCCTTAGCCAATAGGCGAGGACGCTCTCGGACCGGAAGCCTGGTAGGGACGAAGGAGACCGGCAAGAGCTGTTTCCGGGACAGCTGCGTGAGCCTCTGCTCGGGGGTCGTAAGCATGCGTGGGCCGTGGCGGACCCTCGGGATCCGGAGGGCTCGGGGCTGCGGGTTACACACGGTGCGTGCGGGCCCCCGGCCGGGTCCCCCCACCCCTACCCCGAGCGCGGCCCCGCCCCGGCAGTAGCCGCTCTCGAGACCCCCGCCCTAGCGTGGCGTCTCGCTCTCCCACCAGGCCCCCGTGCCGGCCCTTCCGCACTGGCTCGCGGAGAGGTCGGGCCTCTTTGAGGAGCTGTGGGCGGCGCAGGCCGAGCGGTCGGCGGAGCGGGCCCGGAGCGAGCGGCGGCCGATCCGGGTCGTAGCCCCCGGAGGCCGGAGGGTGGACGGCGAGGCCTGGAGCACCACGCCCTACCAGGTAGCCCTGCAGATCAGGTAGGTGGCGGCCGGCCCGCGCCCCAGGGGCCGGTGCACTCTGGGCCCCCAGCCAAGCAGCGTCCCCGCGGCGTGGGAGGGCCCTCCATGATGGGAACGGGCATTCCCCCGCGAGGAAATCACCTTCATCTTACAGACGAGGAAACTGAGGCGGGCAGCGTGAAGCGACGTGTCCAGGGTCACCCAGCTGGTCACAGACTCCGGTCTCCCGGACCCCAGGCCCAGCGCCCTATCCGTCTAGCCCCGGGTTCTTCCGTCGTAGAAAAAAGCCTTTCCCGTTAAATTTTCCATGCCTCTGTTTTCGTCTCAGTCTCTCTTCCTTATTTTTCTTCTCTGTGGGTGAAATGACGAGTTCCAATCTCCCAGAGTTCAGTGTTCTTACGCCCTAGTCTCTAGGATAGAGCAAAACATTTGTCCCCATCCTCCGGAGGGAATCCTGACCCTGTCCTCCCGCTTCCTCCATCCCAGTTCTGCCTTAGCAGATACTGCAGTAGCCGCCCGAGTAAACGGAGTCCCCTATGATATGGATCGTCCCTTGGAGGGAGATGCTGATCTTGACTTTCTGACTTTTGATTCCTCTGAAGGAAAAGCGGTGAGTGACCCCCAACAGCCAGGTTAGGTTGTCAGCTGAGCTGGACAACATTCCAGTGGGATTCCAAGTCTAATCCTAGTGCTTTAATTTGCCTCAGTTTCACCATACGGGTGAGGGAGTGGCCTCTGACCACCTTACCCCCACCCCCAACATTTGGTTCCGTTATTATCCACACTAAGCTCATGGAAGCTCTTCTATACCTTCTAAAGAGACTTTGTGAATTGCTCTACCCAAAAAAATTCTTCACTGTTCAGCCAACCCACCCAATCTCTTCAGATTTAGCTGAATTGAGCTTTGTCTATCACTAAGTTCATAAAGCCTTGAGGTTTGTTCATTTTAAGAACTGAAATTTATGTATAGCACTTTAAAGTTTGCAATGTGATGTACATGTATTCCTTTAATTCTCACAACAGAATCTTCTCCTTATCTTCAATCCAGTGCTTTTTCCATCTCCTTTAGTATTGATTATTTACCTGTTTATGTTGGGCATTGAGTAGAGGAAGTTAAATAGACTTTATGTAGTTCCCTGTTTCATTTGATTTCTACAGTCATCATGTTGAGTACAGCCAAGTATAACAATGGGAAAAAAAAAAAAACTAAGACCTAGACTGCTCAAGTGTCTTGCCCAAAATCTAGATCTTCTACTAGTATTCTTTCCAGCCCAGCGTGTCTGTCTGTCTGTCTCTACAGCATCCACTTGCACTGATAGATAGCACACAACATTGTAAAGACATTAAACCAGCATAACTACTTGGAGGAGTATCTGAAGTACATCTTTAAATATGTACTGGCCTTCTCTGCCAAACATCAGAGTCTTAGATCTGGGAAGGAACTTACAGGTTGTGTAATCTAGGCCTGTCCTTTTACAAATGAGGAAACTAAGGCTCAGCATTCCTGTGATTTGCTCAAGATCATACAGGTAGCAAGTGGCAAAACAAGGATTTGAGCTCAGTGCTAACTCCAAAACTCTGAGCTTTCTTCTATACCATGTCTATCCTATAGCCAGACTGCCTTCCCCCTTCCCCATCCTGGTTTGCTCAACTAATGCAGGTAGACTTTTATCTAACACAAATATAACCCCTTGTCACCGAGATTGCTGTTTGTCCTTCATTCTGGAAGAGGACCATGACATCAGGATGATGACATGACTTGCAATTGACTTTGATTTGAATGAGGGAGGGCTGTGCAAGGTCACCAAACTCACTTTCTCCTGCAGAATCATCTGGATCCAGTGGCCTGAAACTCATTAGGAGGGCTGGAGATGTTGACCCAGAATGCAGTGTGGGGACCTTGGCCATTTTAGGCTAAGGTCTTATCAGATTCTTACTTTGAGTGAGATACACCCATTCAATGAATAGTCCTCTTTAAGTAGTTACTCAAGGGATAGCCCCCTTTAATAAAAGAAAAAACTAACCAAAAAATCAAATGGAGGGGAAGACCCTCAGGATTCCTGGGTGAAAGAAAAACACTTACTATTTAGTAATTACATTCCCTTTGGGCCAGGTAGGTGGAGACCTGGTGCCCAATCTGAGCTCCAGAGTGAATTGGACTTAAGGCTTGTTCTTTGAGCAAGAATTGTAGCCAGTAACTCCAAAGGAGAAAAAGCAGCACTTAGCCATAGAAGTGTACCCTCCCCGGGTAGAGAACCCGAGGAGAGGAGACAATACTTACTCAGAGGTTGTGTTTGTCCTTCGTTCTCGAAGAGGACCTTGACATCATTATAACATGACTTGCACTTGACTGGTTTGAGTGAGGGAGGGCTGTGCAAGATCACCAACCTCACTTTCTCCTCAAATATAACCCACCATCACCAAGATATTTGAGGGGAGGAAGAGAAGAGGGAAGGAAGACAGAGAATTCTGAATTTTTGGTGCTGAAAAATAGAGCCCTCCCTAAAGGCTTCCTAAATATAAGAAGCAAATTTAGCAAGTTTTGGGGTTACAAAAAGCCAAATGGAGCTGTCCCCCTAATTAACATTTCACATAGATGAGAATAACTCCTGCTGTGGAATAAAGAAGGAAACATGCAGTTCTTTCTTTTCCTCATATCCCTTTTCATTTATCCATGACTGCTGGAGGAAGCAGGGTGGATTGTAGAAATAGCAGGCAGAGAGCCAGTAGTCCAGACCCTTCCACTGAGTAGCTGTTTGACTTCAGGCCTTCTCTGGGGCTTATTGTCTTCCACTGTGAAGTTAGTGAGGTGAGGTCCCCTCTGGCTCTAACCTTTTACATATCTGCCTTATTCCTGGAGTCTAATCTCCTTCCTCCCTCCTACAGTCCTTCTGCCAAGTGACCTGAAGTTAAGAGGGACAACAGCTAATCCAGTATAGAATGATAAAGGTCAGGAGGTTTGGAGGGGATATACTGATTGCTCCTTTCTTTTGAATCCAGTTGTTCTGGCATTCCAGCGCCCATGTTCTAGGGGCAGCTGCTGAACATCTTCTGGGTGCCCTGCTCTGCCGTGGCCCCAGCACCTTTGGTGGATTCTACCATGACATATCCCTCGGAGGGAATCGGTGAGTGGAAAAGAGTTAGGGGAGGATGAAAGCAAAGGGAGTTGTTTTTTTCCAGTAAGCGCTTTTTGGAGGTAGATTAGCGTTCCGTTTGGAGAATGCAGAGTGACTAGGTTAAGACTCTTTTCAATCTGTGTACCTCTGCACTCTGTGCTGCTTCCCTGGGCTTTCTCTTTTTCATTGAGAGAGTGGGATTTAAGTGAAAAGTATTTTATTTACCAAGCATAGAATGAGGGGAATGAATGGTATTATTTTCCCTAGTCCCCAGGTCTCAGATTTCCCTTCACTTCTAACAATTCATGATCCTCCTCTCCTTTCAGTTTATCTGATCTAAATTTGCTTTAGGCCTTCCCTGCCTAACCTCTCCTGACCATTCTCCTCAGTGCTAATTGTCCTTAACTTTACTCAACTGGACTGTCTGTACTTTGTCTTTCTCTCAGTTTCTTACTGTCTCTCCCATGGTAGCCTCAGTATTTGCCCTCTGTCTTCTCCTAATGGGTCTTGTCTCCCTCAGTGGTTCTAAGAGATCACTTAAAGGCAGTACCTGTATGTCTTCTTTCCTCTGGGATCTTCCTCCCATTGCCCATTGTGGCTTCTGCACACTGGCAGAGCTCCCTCTCTTATGTAGATTAACCCCTTCTTTTCTTAGGACAGTGCGGGCCTCAGAGCTGCCTATCCTAGAACAGATATGTCAGAAGATCATGGCCGCTGCTCACCCTTTCCGGCGGCTGGAGGCCTCTAGGGAACAGCTTTGTCAGCTCTTTAAGGTCAGAAAGGGTCAGGAAGCTGGCACTCTCCCACATCAGTTTGACTGAAGGGAAATTTCTTCTTCCTCGCAATAATGTTTCCCCTCTGACTTTCTCTCAACAGGGTAATCCTTTTAAGCTTCAGCTGATTGCAGATAAAATAAAGGAGCCAACTGCTACAGTGTATGGGTAAGAAGAATACAAGTCATAGAGACCAGGAACAGTTAAAAGTTTATTCTTTTTATTGGAAGAAAAGTCCACTTGTGCCACAATAAAAGACAAAGCAGTAGGTTTAGGGGCTGGTCTTGTCTCCCATATCTTCCTCAGTCACCACACAGCCTTTCCTTGCTGCCTGGAAGCTGTGAAAAGAAGAAAAGTAGAGGCTCAGAAATGTGGGATGCTGATCCTTTTACCCCCTTCCTTCTCCCAGATGTGGCACATCAGTTGACCTTTGCAAGGGTCCCCACCTCCGACACACAGGGCAGATCAGTGTACTAAAGCTGCTGACGGTCAGTGAAAGGGGTTTTTTTCTATTCTCTCTATTGGGGAGGGGAGAAGGGATTGTCCTAGGGACAATGTGGATTTCCTTATTATATAAAAATTAAACATTTATACAATGTAACTTAAAGAACAATAATGAATTGGGGAAATGTGATACATATGATATATCATGCCAAAATCAGACAAACTTAAGATAAATTTTCATTGATGTCTTTGGTTTTTTTGTCACCTACTCATACCTATTTCATCCCCATGTCCTTCCAGAGTCATCCCTATTTATAACAGGGATAAGGGAAAGGATAGAGATTAGGCCTGTGATTTCATTGACATAGAGAGCTTCTGTATGAGGAAACCCCACCAACTCAGAGTCCAAGTCAGAGTGACTTACCCTGGGCTGCACACATAGTATGTGTCAGCAGGACTCCAACCCAGTTTTTCAAACTAAACCAATTTTGGAAATTCTTTTTAAATCAAATTGGTTAAAATAATGAAAAATGACAGTATTCTTGGGAGTAGGACAAAAATATATTCATCCATTTTAGTAAATTCCAGACTTGCAGAATTGTTTTAAAAAGTAACTTGGCAGTACACAGTAAAAGTTACAAAAATAATTACTTTTTTTTTTAATAATTGCACTTTTGATTGAATAATAATCCCATTGATAGCAGTATACCCTCTGAGGATTGTTGGGATCTTTTTTTAAGGCTGTTCAAAGATTTTCATGGCTTCATTATTTGCTATTGCAAAGAATGGAAGCAACAAGAATGTTGAGCAGTGGGAGAGGGCTTGAAGAAATTGTGGTGTATTGATATAATGGAATTCTATAGTGCAGCTAGTATCAATATCTATGATAAGAGAAGTAGGAAAAGACCTACATGAAGTATGCAGATTGGGAGGGAGAAAAAAAGAATGAGAACAGTGTACACACCATGACCACAGAAGAAAAGTAAATGAGAATAAACAATTCTAGTGGAGATTTAAGAGGAAAAAACTGGCAAGTCGTGACATTGTGTGTATTGATGTTTATTAGTGCAAATATTTCAAAATAGAAAAAGAAATGAGACCAGACTGTTTGCTGTATGTTATGTGATGAAGGAACAGGCTAGGGTGTAAATGAGCAGAAGCTACAGGGGGATATTCTAGAAGCTTTTCTGAGCCAAGGACAGAATAGGGGGGTTAGGTCAGGAAGGGTAGGGAACCTGTCCCTTAATAAAAGGTTTGTTCTGTTAACGCTGGATTCCGTCAAAGGGCCACACTTGAGGACCTAGAGAGCTACATTATGAGCTCAAGGCCCCAGGTTCCCCACTCCTGTTAGACACAGCTGGCAGAGAGGAGGAGAAGGGCTTCTGGCTTTAGCATAGAGCACTAGATGAAGGCTCAGCAGGTTGGGAAAGGAAAACTTGGAGCTTTAACTAGAATAGAGCCCAGGTCCAGATATCCCCAGATGGAGAAAGAATCCAGGACCAAGAGTCAGAAGCAGAATTGGAATTCTAGGCCCAAATAGCTCACCCTGACCTTGGGACCATTCCTTTGACTCTTAAGTGACTTAAATTTTTCTTTTCTGCAGTATGTCATCACTTCTTAAAGATATGATGAAATAAACTACATATAATAGATTATATATCAATTGCATGTAAATGTGCATGATTTACATGTACTTATTTGTAAAAGTGCTCTGAACAATTGTTAAAAGTACTATCAAAGTGCACAGTGGTTGAAGACATTCACCAGCAATAGAAATAAAAGCCTCCCTGTGATTTTGTAGGGAGTGTTGTTGCTAGAAAACTAATAACTCTGAAATAAATGGAAGGAGGGTTAGACTCCTGATCGGAGCTTACAGTAATCCAAGTAGGCATAGTGGCTGGGAGAGACGTGAGGAAGCCTAGATGGAGGGGACACGGGTGATCTAAGTCATGTCAGTGACAGTGAAAACAGGAGAGTGGGACTCAGACCCAGGTTTGGGTGGCACAAGAAAGAAAGGAATTAAATATGAATTTGAAGGATCTGTTAATCGGGAGCCCACAGAATGATGGTATCCCACTGCTGATAGTGATAGGAAAAATTGAAGAATTGGGGCAAGACAGGCTTTCATAGGCAATTGGAAACAACCCCACTGGCTCCCCACGTCACTGATGGGGACACAATGGAGGTTGCTCTAGGGCCCTTTCTACCTTCCTTTTCCTGTTTCTCCCTCAGAACTCATCTTCATCATGGGTGGGGTCTTCAGGGGCTAAAGAGCCGTTGCAGAGAGTGTATGGCATTTCCTTCCCCAGCATTGAGGGGCTGAGAGCCTGGGAGAAGCAGAGGGAAGAGGCAGCAGCAAAGGACCACAGACGCATTGGAAAAGTATGAGTGTTGGTCACCAGGGACAGAGCATGAAGGGGGGCTTGGCTGGACACTGGGAAGAAAGGACTGATCTAGTGGAAGGGAGGGAATGCCTAGCTCTGGACTGAACAAGTACTAGGGAACTGTGAGGAGCTGAGATCCCTGACCATCCCTGACCCAACTTGTGGATCTCCAGGACCAGGAGCTTTTCTTCTTCCATGAACTGAGCCCTGGAAGCTGCTTTTTCCTGCCACGGGGGACAAGAGTATATAATGCGCTGATGACTTTCATCAGGGTATGTGGGACCAGAACCTTGAAGGGCAGAACAAGGGAAAGGGAGGATCACTTAGGAGAGAGTGGTCCCCCTTGAGGGAGCTGGAACAGAGAAACAAGACGGTGCCTCAGTGTTGTGTGTATGGGGGATAGAGAGCATGGGAAAGAACATAGGTGTGAGATGCTCTGAGAGTTTGATCATGGAGGGGTTGGATTAGGCTCTGGGATCTGGGAGCTCTTATTTCCTCCTCATCTCCCTCTGCTGTCTCCTAGGACGAGTACACCCGTCGAGGATTCTCAGAAGTGAGGACCCCCACACTCTTCTCTACAAAGCTGTGGGAGCAGTCAGGACACTGGGAGCATTATAGTGAGGACATGTTTGTTCTTCAGCCCCCAGAGTCTGAGGGGGCTACCAGTTGCCAGTATGACCATTCCATTAACCAGCCCAGAGGCATGCTGGCTCTCAAACCCATGAACTGCCCCGCACACTGGTAAGTTGGCATAGCTACGCATGGGTTATCAGAAAGAGATCTACCCTGAAAGTCAGAAGGCCTGGGTTTGCCACTAACTAGCAGTGTCACGTTGGGAAAACAAAGAAAGTAGACCAAAAAAAAAAAAGATAGACAAGATGTTCTCAAACATCTCTTCCAATCCTCACTTTGCATGACTAGCAAAATGGCAAACATTTACAGAGCTCCTCCACTGCACTGGAGGCCACAGAGTAGTCAGTGCATGTAGGGCACCACTACAGGCTAGCTGGTTAAATGACATGACAGTTACAGAGCCGTCAGCAGGTGGAAACTAACAGAACACAAAATGAACACTGATGGCCGTGGAGTGAAGATGCAGCCATTAGCCAGGAGGGGTTAGGTAATACTTTCTTGGGGAACTCCATCCTGAACTCTGTCTTGAAGGATGTATGGTGGGTAGAGAGGAGCTGAGTCTCCTCAAGACTCTGACTCATTCCACTCTTCTCTCCCATGCTCAGCCTGATGTTTGCACACCGCCCCCGATCCTGGCGAGAGCTGCCTCTGCGACTGGCAGATTTTGGGGCCCTGCACCGAACTGAGGCTTCAGGGAGCCTGGGGGGCCTGACGCGGCTTCAAAGGTTCCAGCAGGACGATGCTCACATCTTCTGTGCTCCAGATCAGGTTATCCCTGCGCTTCCTTTGCATGACTCCCTGTGCTTCCATAAGCTTCTAGCACCCCTACCATTGCCTCACTTACCCTCTCACATGTGCCCTTTGAAGCACCATATTATCCCAGTTTTGTAGATACCTATGTATATGCCTGTCCATTCCCTATGACCCTGAAGGTCATACTCTTAATCTTCCTCCAGTCCCCCCTCCTTTTCAACATGGCCCTTGGACATTAACACCTTTCCTTGTCTCTCTGTCCCCCAGCTAGAATCTGAGATCCAAGGATGCCTTGATTTCCTTCGCTCTGTCTACACAGTCCTTGGCTTCTCCTTTCATCTGGTGCTGTCAACAAAGCCATCTTCTTTCCTAGGGGAGTCCTACCTTTGGGACCAGGCTGAACAGGTTAGTAGTAGAGGGAAACATGAGAATAGGAGCCACAAACTTCTGGCATTTCTGGGGAAGAATTCACAGGCCTGGCATCTTCCCCATTTGTCTGGGAGGAGACAAGCATTGCTTCCCAGGCAGAGGAAACTGGGTGAGATTCTTTGAAGGTGGAAAGGAGGATTCCCCTAGAATCCCAGAGAGACTTTATTCTGCCATTCTGTAGATCCTTCAACAAGCCCTAGATGAATTTGGGGAGCCCTGGGAACTGAACCCTGGAGATGGTGCCTTTTATGGACCCAAGGTGAGTGGCCCACATGGAGGAAGAGATGTGCCAGGAAGTTGGGACAGACAGAAGCATGGGATCAGACTAGAGTCTGAGGCCCTCCCACCAAAATTTGTGCAACCTTGGTCAAGTCACAGTTTCCTCCTCTCCAAAATGAAGGACTTGGACTACAAGGCCTCTGAGGTCCCCCCAGCCCAGATCCATGATCTAAGAGTTGGAGTCATTGAGGGCCCTGGTTTCCAAGCCTATGTATTGGCCCATCTTCCTCCAGATTGATGTTCATATCCAGGATGCCCTGGGAAGACCCCATCAGTGTGGAACAATACAGCTCGACTTCCAGCTGCCTTTGAGATTTGGCCTCCAGTATATGGGGTATGGAGGCTTCCTTGTTCCGTGTCTCTTCTTGGTACTCATGGGCATCCACTTCTGGGATATAGTATCTGTGTCCTCTTAAACTTGACCCTTTTTACCAGAAATCAGTACTGTGTGTGAGAAATAGTTTGGGTCAATTTGACATGAAATTCATTAAGTACCCACTATTAAAGGTACCTGCCCCACCTCTCTCCACCTCTGCCTTGTAGGGCATTCTGTGGCATTCCTGGGCCTGGGAAAGGGGAGGAATCTTGAGGTGTTGCAGTTTCTGACCTTCTCCTTCCTACCCATCTAGGCAGTCAGGGGTCCTGGAGCACCCAGTCCTCATTCACCGAGCAGTGTTGGGCTCAGTGGAAAGAATGTTGGGGGTGCTGGCTGAAAACTGTGGAGGCAAATGGTAATTCTGCTGAGCCCTAATGTCTGACCTCTATCGCCCTACCCTGATGGAAGCGCTGTGATGTGGTAGATAGGAAACCCTGAGTTCAAATACGCTTCAGATACTTACTGGCTGTGTGACCCTAGCCCAGTTATTTAACCTTTTGTCAAGGTCTTCATCTGTGAAATGGGGTGAGGGGTGCAGGCCTCCAAGTTCTCTTCTAGCTCTAAATCTGTGATCCTTTGAAATTCTCAGATACACAGAGCCCCACAATCTTTAAAGTGTTTCACCACCTTTTCCTCTTACATCTCTCTTCCCCAGGCTCTATTGTCCCTATTCCATTCTCATAGAGGGTTAACTCTTCACACTGTTTCTCCCCCCAACCCCAGGCCACTGTGGCTTTCTCCACTCCAGGCTGTGGTCATCCCTGTGGGAGTTGAGCAAGAGGGTTATGCACGAGAGGTGAGAGGGGGACGTGGAGAGAGCTTGGGGTCAGACTGAAGGGAGCTAGGGAGGGGCAACAAAATCTTAAATCTTTTAAGCACCTACTATGTGCAGGGTAGAGCTTCAAGGACAAAAATGAATGGTCCCCACCCTTGGAGAACTTACATTCTGTTGGGGGAATATAGCATCTACCCAGATCTGTATAATTAAAGGGAATCCGAAAAGGGAGAGCATTACTTCGGGGAATAGGGAAGGCTTCCTGAATCTTCAAAGTCAGAGATGAGGGAGTGGAGTGTAGGCACCAGGAATAGACTCTGTGAACTCTTAGAGGCTAATCTTCCAGTCAGGTTCATGAAGAGGAATGGTCCAAGGCCCTCAGGTGGTGTGGCAGGCCCATGGTGTTCCAGTGACTTTCCAAATCTTCCCCCAGGTGCAGGGAGCCCTGCAAATCGCAGGCCTGGTGGGTGACTTAGATAAGGACCCTAGCCTGACCCTCAGCCGGAGAGTGCGGCGTGCCCAGCTTTCCCAGTATAACTTCCAGTTTGGTGAGTGGTTCCTCATGGGAAGCAGAGCTGTTCTTGGACATTCTCTCCCTGATTAACTTAAGTCAGCTCATCCAGACTCCCCGAGGCTCATCATTTCATTGGAACGCAGCTTGTTTGGTGCCAATGCCCAGGCTTCCCTACCTGTTCCCTTCTTATTCCTGCCCAGCTTCCTTTACCTTTGGGGTTAATTGGTTTCTTCAGCTTTATTTAGAGAAAAAATGGGACAAGAAAGGTTAATGAGGCTATTAAGTAATTGTCTTTGCTTATTTGTCTTGGACTGAGACAGCCCTGGGGAATGGATGGCACAGATGATGGAATTCTGGGGCAGGTAACATCACCTACAGTGGCTAAGTCAACACTCAAGAGGACCTGGGTGTGAATCCTGCCTCTGAAACCTGAGGATTGTGTGACCATGGGCAAGTCACCAAGAGTCTCTGAGAGCTTCCATCTCTGCAAAATGGGGACATTAAGCTCTTTCACAGGGCTGAGATCATGAGTATCAAGTGTCTGCTATAGATATATGAGATTGAGCTTGTTAGTGCCTCGGTTTCCCCATTTGCTCAGAGAGAAGAGAGAGAAAACCTGTTTCTGCTTTAGTCTGCCTGGATCTGTGTCCTTGGTTGTTTGTGACATTCTCTCATCCCTCTTTGTCAGTCTCTTGCAGACTGCTAACACTAGCCCTGGATTCCTGACCGGAAATGATAATGGGGTGGTGGAGAAGCTGGGAAGGAAGGAAAGGGAAGGAACTGTTATTTCTTATCTCAGTCTTCCTCTCTCCCCAGCTGAGGACCCGGGAGCCAGGGGCACAGCTAAATATAGCTCTCATCCTCCTCTGCCACAAGCATGTTCAGGGAGCCTGGTCTCTCTGGGAACCCCCAGTGGACTAGCATGACTTTATCCTGCTCTGCACCTAACTTGCCTTTTTTCTTCCCCAATAGTGGTAGGTCCCAGAGAGCAGAGTCGGAGGACAGTAAGCATTCGAACTAGAGACGGTCTCCAACGTGGAGAGCGAGACGTTACGGAGGCTGTCGGGCGGCTTCGAGAACTGCAGGATGCCAGGGTCCACAATGCTGAAGAAATATTTTGAGCCATGTCATGAGTATGAGTAGAGGGGCTTTGGGACTAAGCCACTGCCCTCCCTCCCAGAGAAAAACTTGGCAGGATTCTCCTTGGAACTCTGCTAGAGCTGGTGGAAAGAGGTACCAAGAGCATCCCTTCTCTCCCTTGACAAAACCAACTGCCTGGGCTCGCCATTCTCAGAGGAGGAACATGTGATGGTCTAGTGAGGAGGAGTGTGGAAGAGAATGAAAACAGCAATAAAAACTTGAACCTTCATTTCTCTGTCTGGGTCCCAATCAGCTTTCTGGGGAAGAGCAATGGGGAAAGGGCTGCAATCTCCTGTTGGCCCTTGGAGGGGACGACAGGATCATCCTCAGCTTACTGTGAATGAGGGCAGCAGTGCTCAGGGATGGAGAAACACATCTTGCTCCCTAACTTAGCCCCCCAGCTCCTCCAGCTTAGCAGACTCCCAGAACCCCCCACATCTGGGTAAGGAAGGAGTGATAGAGTGGAGGTACAAGAAGGGAGAGGGAGTTCCAAGTCTAAAGTTCTCTCCCAGCCATGAAAATACCAAGTGAATTAACTCATCCTCAAGCACCAAGTGTCTGGGCTCTCTGTTCCCCAGCCCCAACCTCTCCATTCCCCTCACTAGGGTTAACCAAACAGTTCTGTCCAAGGACATCCATCTTCGGCCCAAGCCACAACTTCCTACCAGGTCAGAGAAAGGGAATCCCAAATAGCTGACTCCAGGGGGCCCCTGGAATTTTGCTAGTTAAGAGTCACCTACTTTGAACAGGCATCTTTGTGACCTCTGCCTCGGCTGGGGGAGGGGAGTGGAAGTTGCCAGGGTTTAGAGTGAGTCACTTCGGGAAGCCCTGGGGGAGGGCGGGAACTCCAAGGCCTGGCCCTATAAAAGGAGAAGGAAGCACATAGAAATCACAACAGCAGAAACTGCAACCACAGAAACAGGCCTTGGTTCCTGAGAACTGCTCACAGAGAACAGCCCTATGATGGGGTCCCCACCCGCAACAGCTTTGGTCTTCATGGTTTTGGCTTTGGGGGCTTCAACCTCTCTGGGAGGTGAGTCAGGGCTGGGAAAGGGGGTCTGAATGGGAGGTAGAGACAAAGACTGGGATGAGGTGGGGATGGAGAGAGTTCCAGTTCCTGGGAGGCCTCAATTGATACCCTCCGGAGCTGTCCCAGGGTCCACCCCCTCCACTAGCTAGCACAGTGCTTGTATACACAATAGGTGCTTAATAGATTTCTGGAACTGAGTTCCTAACCACAGTATAGTATATGGGTCTTCAAACTGCTCTGACAAAAACTTTGTGACCCCCCGATAAGCTATTCAGACTCAGTTTGCTCATTTGTAAAATGGAGTTATAAACATTTTTACTTGCACGAATTTTGGAAGTTTTATGAGTAAAGTGCTCTGTAAACTGAAAAGTTATGTTAAAAACTACGGTTCTGTGCTTCAATGCCAACTGATTAGTTTGACAACTGATGGATGATTAAAGGCAGCATTCCTCCTATCCCATCTGCCCTCAGGCTTGTGCCCTTTCCTCTCCAGGGAAAGGCTGAAGACATAGAAGAAAAGATCATGTATGAGGTGCTGCAGAAGGAAGGGGTACCACTGTGAGGTAGGGGCAGGGAGCCTGGCTGGCAGTGTGTACAAACATCCTCCTTGATGTAAAGTGGGTCTGGCCGAAAGGGATGAAGAAGGATTGAGGCTGTTCCTTCACCACCAAGCGGAGGATGAGGCCAGCACTGCACCCTGCCATCTGCTCACACCGACATCTAAGTGGTGCCCAGTGACAGGGGAGGGGCTGCTCAGGACCGATGTCTTCAGTCCCACAGACACCCTCAGCATCCCTGCCAAAGGAGAAGAGTTAGGGGAGGGAGAACCAACAAGAGGGATCAAACAGCCCTCACAGAGGGAAAGGAAGCAAGCTGAATATAAAGTCAGTGAACCCGGGTTTGAATCCCAGTGATACAACTTCCATGTGACTGGGCATATCCACCTTTCTGGTCTTTCTCATCTATTAAGAAAGTTAGACTAGGTAATAGTAACAGCTAACCTGAGGTTTGCAAAGCATTTTGTTATCTTCCTGGATTATCTCACATGCATCTGCTCTGATGTTGGGGATAAAGAAACTCCCCAAAATATCTCTGTCTTCCCTTAGGTTATTCTCTTCCTCCAGGCGCCTTCTGTGTTCTCTCATTTCCTGAAGAAGGGGGAAAAGTGGAGGGGGGGGGTGGAACTAATCCAAGTCACCAGATGGGTTATTTAGTGGAGGCAGACTAGGTAGGTGGGGCTGAGTGTATCAGGGAAGGACTGAGGAATTACGGAAGAGAAAGAAGAATTTTGGGGGGGTGGGGAGAAGAGCACTGCTCCTCGAAGTGGCATGGGATCTGAAGGGAGTCAAAGCAGCTTTCACTGAAAACAGACACTCCGATGGGCATGGGCAGGGAGATGACCTAGTAAAGCCCAGGGGGCCTCGAGGAAAGATAGTGGCAGGGATCCAAGCCCAAAAGAAGGCTCTGGCCTCTTCATCTACCACCAAAAGCCTCATGACTCAGCAACCCCTCCCGACCTCTTGGCCACATTCCCTTCGGGCCAGGCTGGGGTGAGGCTTTGAGCCAGGATGGAGGGGTCACTCACTGACACCTTGTCAGATGACAATCTCAGTAAAGCATATGGAAGAGGAAGGAGACGAGTAATAGGGCAAGGGTAACCTGGGGGAAGGTTCCGGCAGTCTCACGGTTTGTCCATGCATGTCAGTAGCTTTGAAAAACTTCAGTTGGATTTGTTTTCTAATATCTGAGTGCCCAGGACACATGTCTGTGTGCTAGACTCATTGGGGCTACAAAGGTGAATTAAGACGTGGTTCCATGTCCTCAGAATTCACAGCAGGTCAAACAGTGAGTTGGGTTGACTTGAATTGGATCCTGGTGCCAGCTTCCTCCTTTCCAGCCTCTAGCTCTTCATCTAGGTTAGGCAAGGCAGGGAGGTAAGTGCCCTTCCCTCTTGCTCGAACACTGTTCCTCTCATAGTTAGAAAACAAGACACTGGCAAAGAGCTGGGAAGGAAGTGGGACTCTCTCGGAACCTCTTCACCAGTGTTCTGCTTGTTCTCGTCCTCAGGACCCAAGCCTTTTGAACAGAGAGCGGTGATTCCAGAGCATTTCGTTTTCAGCCAAAAAGAAGGTGAGGAGGGTTTGGAGGTGTGGAGGAAGATGGGGGGAGGGGAGGATGAAGGGTTCTGGAAATCATGATTGACTGAACTATTTCCTCCTAGTTGGCTATGCGGCACCCCCTGCCCCTTCCCAGCCCCAAAAAGCCATCCCTCAAGACCCCATCACATCCCAGGATATCTTTGAGGGACAGAAAGCAGGTACTCTCTCCCTTATAGCCTATTTGCCAAACCCTCAGGTCTGGCTCTACGTTCCCTTCTTCAAAGGCTGGGTGGGATCTGGGTAGCCAGACTAATACCTAAAAGTGAAGGGAAATCTCTCTCCCTCTAGAGCCATTCAGCTCCCCTCAGCCCCTTCCTGTCTCTTTTTCCCACAGTGGATTACCTCTTTGAAGACTTTCCTCTGCAGGAAGCACAGAGCCCTCAGAAAATCCCCCTAGAGATCCCTCTGGAGAAAAATGGTGACTGATGCCCCAGCCTGTCCCTCTTCCCACCTCCCAAGATGGCAGGATCCCCAATTCTCTCCAGGCACAAAGAGTCCCACAGAGTACTAGAATCTCAAGAATTGGAAATAATCCCAGAGGTCCCCTAGCAATCCACCTCTTACCCTCCAAAAGTGGGCAGACCATTTCCACTTGAAGACCTCCATTGAAGGTGAACTCACGACAGCATCCTAAATTATTAGAGTTTAAACAACTCTAGTGTTAAAAAAAAGTTTTTCCTCATTTTGAACTGAAATTACCTCCATATAATAACTACTCATTAATTCTAGTTTGGCCCCTCTGTGGTCAAGCAGATCAACTCTTATCCCCCTTCTATAGGACAGCAGTCATATCACAATTGCCATTAGGCTCCATCTTGTATTGCCTGAACTACCTAACCCTTTGGAAGGGTCCCCTATCAGTCCAGTTGTTGTATCATCTAGTTCTGCTCTCATTGGGAATGGAGAATGGCAGCAACTTTCCATGGGAATCCCCTTCTCTTCTAAGCCTAGGATCCCTTGTAGTGAAGGAGAATGGATTTTGTTGATCTTCTTTCTCTCCTAATAGAACCCATTCCTAATGAAGCCATACCTCTTCAAAAGGAGGTGCAGTCTTCTCAGCATTTACCTGTAGAGCAGGAAGAAGGTAACTCCTTTCATTCTATCTAACTACCTGCCTCTACTGGTCATCCATGGGCCTTCCTAACCTCAAAGAAATTCCCTTCTTGGGTCAGACAACCACCCCTTCTTACTGTCACCCACAAGGAATGAGAATAACACGTCCTCTCCTCTGGAGATGACTGTCCTGACCTCAGGAAGTTATTCACACTCACTCCGTTTTCTCCCCACCACAGTGGAGTCTCCTTCCCACCCTTCGAAGGATGATGGGTTTTCCCAACATGAGCAGGAAGAGAGTTGTTGTACCATTTTCACCCTCCTCATTGCACAGAGATGTCAATAACATGCTTAGAGAGACCTGCTAGTTAATAGTGGAATGAGGACTGAAACCCAGATCTCCAGACTTCCTTCCAAAGCCAGCTACCTCATAAGATTCCCCTTCCTATTTACTCTCCTGTTTCAGTCCAAGGAGACTGGGGAAAGAAGAGTTGATCCCTAGGGCTTTACAAATCAGGGGTCCCCATCTCTAATCACTTTTCTCTTTCTCCAGTCGATCCTTCTCTTCCTGAAGGGCACCCCACCGCCAAAAGAGGAAGTAAGACCTCAGAATGAATCCCTTGGTCTATGCTAATCCAACCCCTCCCTCCAATAACCTGCCTCCACTAAATGAACCCTCTCCCTGAGCTTCCCCTTCTCTCCCTTCCTATCAAACCCCCACCTCCTCAAAGTGTAGCCTTGTTCTTTGTTCTTCCATCCCCCGTCTCACTCTGCCTCTCCTTTATCCAGGAATGCCAACTCCCCAAGTGATCAACGAACATCCTGGGCCACAGTCCTCAGATCCCCACCCCCATCACTGCCAGCAAGATTCCCAAAGCAGAGGATGGGGTCATCGACTGGATGGCTTCCCCCCTGGGCGCCCTTCCACAGACAACATAAACCAGATCTGCCTCTCTGACCGCAAGCTAGTGGTATATGGTCCTTGGAACCTGCCTCAGACTGGCTACTCCCACCTCAGCCGACAGGGTCATGCCCTCAACTTTCTGGAGACGGGATATACCCGATGCTGTCAGCTCAAGACAAACCGACTGGATTGTGCGGTGGCTGTGGTGAGTATTACATGGGTAAGACTGGCATTCTCAAGGGTCAAGTTGGGGTGGAAGAGAGGCTGCTCCAAATTAAATTTAACACCTAGACAGGAAGCTTGAGATGGGAAGTGATGGACTTCCTTGGTTCTCTTTCTCAGTATCTCTACCGTGGGTCTCCCAAGTAAGGAGACAGAGAGAGTAGGTTCTGTTTATATCCTGGATATCTGTCTGAATCTGAAAGGAGAAGGGGATGTGGACATCAGAGTCCTGGATTGACCAACTCTTTTTGCTCTAGTGGGCAGATGCCCTGTTTCGATTCTGTGAGGCTGAAGTCTCAGTCAAGACCAGAGCCTACTCATGCTGTGGGCTTCAGGGAATGGCCCGCCTCTCCTGCTTCCAAGAGAATGCCCCCCTGCCACACTACCAGCCTGTCCATAGGCACTGCCCCAATCACACTCCCAAGGTTTCCTCTGGCCCGGAGTTGTCCTTTCCCCCGGGAGTCCCCACACAGAACAATGTTAAGAACATCTGTGGTCTACGGCGATTCCGATCTATTCCCCAAGGAGTCCAAACAACAGATAACATCCAGAGGCAGCTCCAGGCCCTGATGCAGTTGGAGGGCAAATTCAGGCGCTGCTGCCAACACGGAGACAACCACACCTGTGCCCAGCAGGCAGTAAGTGAAGGTCCCTGCAATCTCTGATCCCGCCATCTGATTCTGACCTCTGATCCGGTCCATCAGCCCATCTACCTCCGGCCTGATCCTGTTGTTCATCAGTCCAGCCACCTCTGACCTCTGATTCTGCCCATCCATCCATCTCCTGCATGCATCCATCTCTCTCCAACCTGCAAACATCGCCAACATCTGTTCCCAAATACTTCTGGCCCTCATCCACCCATAACTCTCATATGTTCCACCAATCTCTAACCTACCCCGTCCATCCACCAACCCATTTTATCTCCTTCCACAGTTGTCTGAGAATACACCCCATAAACCGTTTCAACCTTGCTCCTCTCTACCCTTGCCCAGGATCTGTCCCTTCTTCAGATTAGGCTAACTTTCCAAACTTCCCAGCTTCCAATGACATAACAAGCTGAGAGTCTGAGGGAGGGTTGTCCCTATCTCCTTCCCTGTCCCACCACCATCACTCTGACCTCTCTCTGCCTTCTCCCACAGTGGAAGGATGTTCTGGACACTTACTGTGATGAGGAAATGGCAGTAAAGACCCATCATCATACGTGTTGCCACCTCTCACCTATGTTAGCCCGTGATGACTGCTTTGCTCGCCATGCTCCCTACCCCAACTATGACCGTGACATCTTGACCATTGACCTCAGCCGGATCACTCCTGATACCATGAACCAACTCTGTGGACACCGAAAGGTGCTCACCAAGCAGTAAGTCTGCCCTCTGTTTCCACACTGCTCACAGAGAAATAGAAGCAAACCCTTGTACGTAGGCATCTAACTTCTCCCAAACACCTATGATCCCACAAAGAAAGTAAAGCAGGACTCTCCAGGGCATGAATTATCATTTCATCTAAGAATTTTCTGTGGGAGAAAAGAAAGTTGCCACAAGGCACGCCATTTTCTCCCCCATTCAGTAAACAGATTCCTGGGCTTATCCGGAACGTGACTGCCCGATGCTGCAAGCTGCCGCCCTCAGAACAAGTGTTCTGCGCAGAGGAAGAGGTAAGTCTACGAGGGGGAGACAGAGGGCATGTTGGGTAGGTCAGACACATGGGTTGTTCTCTTCTTTAGTACCCTGAATACACAAACCAAAGCGATGAGGCCTTTTTAGGGGAAAGGGGGAAGAGGAAGAATTTATTTTCTCCGCCTCAGAAGTTTCAGCTCCATTCTCTCCACCACCATTCTTCTCATGGCACTTCTGGGCCTCAAGCTGGACCCCCTTCTCCTATCTCCAACTTCCAGAATCCCTTCTAGCATTTCCAGATTTGCACAGCTGTCTGTCATCTGAACTTCAGCTTTGGAGTAAAGGGGTTTTGCATCTTCTCACATAAAGGGCCCTAGGGAGAGTTCCAGTGGAAGAGGAAGAGGGTCTGAGGTTGCAAAGGACCACTGGAAGATGGAGAAACTATGACAGGGACCTGGAGGGTGGGATGAGAGAAGGGGGCAGAAATAGGAACAATTCTAGGAAAACTGCATTTTCAACATCTTTGCATAGCTAAGTGTATCTTCTTTAACCAGCCACTGGCACCAAGGTGTCTTTATTTTCCAATGATCAGAACCCACACTTTTCTCTGCAACTCCCTCTCCTAGAAATCTGCCTTCATTGAGGATCTTTGTGGCTCCCGACGCAACTCATGGAGGGATACTAATTTCTGTTGTGATGAAACCCCTGGGGATGGACAAACCAGCTGCTTCAATACCCACTACCTACGGAATGTGGCTTTGGTGGCTGGAGTGGCCCAGAAACCCAAGGACCAGCAAGAGACAAAGACAGCTGAATTACTGCCTGCCAGCCCTGTCCCAGAGCACAAAGGAGAATGAACCACACCTGGCTAAACTTCAGTGAGGCCCAGAAAGAGGAAAGAAACCCTTAATCCCCTACAAACTGTATTTCTAATAAATACACTGGTCTTGGATTTGGTGTCTATTGCTCATCTCTTCCCCATCCCACACTGCACTGCTCTGTGTGCCTGTTTCCTCCAGAGACAAGCCTTTGTGAATCCACTTACCTCTTCCTTGACTTTAGAGAAAGGAGTATAAACTTTATGTGTAAGAGAATCCTATAGATAATCCCATTTTACCTGTGTCTGGTCTTTTTATCTTTTCCAAACATTTCAGGGCTATTTTTCTTTTGTAGACATTTGGATTTAGAGCTGAAAGGGACCCTAGATACCTGGGCCAACTTCCAAACTGAAGCTTAGAGGGAAGTGACTTATTAGTGAAGTTGACCCAGCTTGTACCTGACTCCAGATCTATGACTTACCTTGAAGGGAGTCAAAGAAAAAAGGAAGGAAGGAACAGATGGAGGAAAGGAAGGCTTTATTAAGCACCTACTGTGTGCTTCAGGCAGATAGATAGCCCAGTGAATAAAGCTCTGATCCTGGAGTCAAGAAGACCTCAATTCAAATCCAGCTGCAGACACTTGCTCGTTGTGTGACCACGGGCAAATCACATAACCCTGCTTGCCTCAGTTTCCTCATCTTTTAGATGAGCTGGAGAAGGAAATGGCAAACCACTCCAGTATCTTTGCCAAGAAAACATCAAATGGAGTCTCACAAAGAATCAGACACATTTGAACAAATTGATAAGGGATTTACAAAACTATCTCATTTGATCTTAACACCCCTGAGAGGTCAGTAGCATTATTATCGGCATTTTACAGCTGAGAACCCCTTTAGAAGAATAACCTTAAGCGACTTGCCCATGACCACACAGCTAGTACGTAACTGAGCCTGGATTTGAACTCGTCTTCCCTCACCGTGGCCTCAGAATTCTATCCACTGCCCCAGTCTCAAGAAGAATGGGGAGGAGTTCAGATCCTAGACATTTTTTCCTCCCCTGGCGAGGCTCTGGGCCAGGCAGGACTCCTGGAGCCTAAGGCCCTGGCTCCTCTTACCGCGCCCCCCTCCCGCCCCGCTCCCCCACGAGTACCCTGAGCTCCAAGTCCAAAGAATCTGGAAAGGCTCCAGGGGGATCTTGGAGGCGTTGGCGGTGGGGGGCCCGGGACTCTGGGGCAGGGTGGGCTTCCCTGGGACACAGAGGTGGAAGTGGTCTGCTGGATGCTCAGGCTTGCTCATCAATGGTTCTGCCTCAGACCGGGGTAGGGGCGCCTGGGCCAGGGCGAGGGTGTGGCACGAATTCAGCAGAACTTGCGGTTCGCCCTTAAGTGTTCACATATTCCGAACCGCGCCCCACTGCCCACACTGGGAAAACCACAGGCGTGCAAGGATAGACGCACGCTAACCTAGGGTGTTCCGTGATTGGCAGAAAGAGCCCATCTTTCTCGAGGAGGACCAATCAGGAAGCTGGACGTGTTTAAAGGGAAGGGGAGCCCCGTAGCCTTGGCTCGGAGAGGGAGACCCTGGCCCCGGGCCCGGCCGCTTGCTCTGGCTCGCTTTCTGGGGCCTGGAGTGCGGCTGCGCGGCCCTCTGGCGTTTGGGAGTGGGTGCGAGGTTGTGAGCTGGGCTCGGCTGCTGGCCACCTTGTAGGGAGGTGTCCCGGCTTCCACGCATTTGGGAAAAAAGCTTCGTCCTCACAGCCCCAGGGTTACCTTGTAACAGGCTGTGCCGCTTGTATAAACCCCGTAGGCTGAGTCCGTCTTCCCCTTCCCTCTAATCATTGGCAAAAAAATATGTCTGTGCCCAAGTACACTGCAGTGAGGCCACTTACCAAGATGTGGTTGGTGCCTGGAAGGGCAAAGCAATCACCATGAAAATGCTCAAAAACCTTCAGTCCTTTAACGTTGCTGCCTATACAGGATAAGGTCTGAACTAGTCCGACATTCAAGGCTCTTCACAATCTAGTTTAATAAATAGAATAGATAATCGACAAACCACGTTCATTTGTTCATACTGCCCCATGTTGATGTTCCATTGGATTGTAAGCTCTGTATCAGCAGGTACTGTCCCTCTTTTTCCATATTTGTATCTCCAACACAACACAGTTCTTGGCATATAGTAAATCCCTATTAAATTTGAACTGACTGGCCGACATTCCATTCTATTCCATTCCAAGGAGATCTGCTCCTCATTATTCAGCCGTTTCAGTTTGGTCGGATTCTTTGTGACTCCATTAGGGGTTTTCTTGGCAAAAGATAGTGGAAAGGCTTGCCAGTTCCTTCTTCAGCTCATCTGACAGATGAGGAAACTGAGGCAAACAGGGTTAAATGACTTGCCCAGGGTCACACAACTAGTATCTAAAGCTGGATTTGAACTCTGGTGTTCTTGACTCCGGGCAGAGAGCTCTATCTATCCATTGCACCATTTATCTGCAGCATCGATCTACTCACCAGATGGCAAGAACACCATCATTTTTTCATCTCTATCTTTATGTCTTCCCTCTTCTGGACCCTTCTACTGGAGTTCTACTCATCTTTAAAGCCCAACTCTGATTCCACCTCCTAAAGGAATAATCCCAGTGAAACCTCAACTATCATAAACTCCCATAGCATTTATTGTTTTTCTTTTTTACATCACTCATATGAGAAAAGAGAGAATAGAGAGGTAGAAAAGGAGTTGGACTTGAAGTAAGGAGACACCTAGTTTTGAATCCAACCTGTCACTAGCTGTCTGAACATGAGCAAGTTATTTAACCTCTCTGTGTCTTGTTTCCTCATCTGTAAAATGGGGATAAGTAACGGCTATCGTTCTTAGGTTCACCCAACTAAGCAATACTGGAGAGCAGGGGGAATGCTTTTTTAAAAATACGTATTATTTATTTGGTTTTAATTTTCAATATTCACTTCCATAAGGTTTAGAGTGTTAAATTCTCTTTCCCTCTACCTCCACCCAAGACAGCGTGCTATCTGATATAGGTTCTACTTATACATCCATATTAAACATTTTCACATGGGAGGAACCACAAGAAAGAAGACACAAAACAACAAAAGGAGAGCAAATAGTCTGCTTCCATTGGCATTCAGACTCCAAAGTACTTTCTCTGGACATAAATAGCATTTTCCACCACGAGTCTTTTGGAGTTGTCTTAGGTCCTTGCATTGCTGAGGAGAGGTAAGTCTGTCAAAGTCAGTCATCACACAATGTGGCTATTACTGTGTATGTTCTCCTGATTCTGATCACTTCGCTCAGCATCAGTTCATATAAGTTCAGGTTTTTCTGAAGGCCACCTGCTCATTATTTCTTATAGCACAATAGTGCTCTATTACATTCATATACCACAACTTGTTCAGCCATTTCCCAATTGACGGACATCCCCTTAATTTCCAGTTCTTTGCTACCACAAAAAGAGTGGCTATAAATATTTTTTGTACATGTTTCTTTTGGGGGGGGGAATTTTAAAGGACTCTACAAAGAGAGAATGGGATTCTAAGTCATTGTGAGTTGCTTTTGCTACAAGTACATTCTACATGTGTATTTCACTACCATTGTATGCTGAGTTCGAGCCTACTCTTCTCATGGGTGTTGTATGTATTTGTGAGAGAGTGTATCCTCAGTTAAGAGTGGAGGAAGTTTCATGATTAATGATCTTGACTAAATGCCTTTACAAGGAGTTCATTGCATCTACTGGCTTGTTATTAGAGAACGCACTGATGGGAGCTTGTGAGCAAGAATATTATAAGACCTTGAACCAAGGTAGCAGCCACCTTCTAGGGACTATTGCATATGAGTGCGAGTTTAGATTAAAGGGTAATAACCCTGTGAGTCTGCATTGCTAACACTATTCCTTTATAAATACTAGTTGACTGACTGTAGCCCCCACTGATATGCTTTCCATTAGCAATCAGCCAGTAGATATTCACACTTAGTGGAGGAAAAACAGTAACCACAAAACATTTTTCCCATAAATTTGGAGCACACTCTCCCATAAGAACACATAGTATCCCTGGAAAGAGTAGACTCAAATTTAGAGTCACATAGGTACAATACACGTATGACAAAGGTACCTTCTAACTTCTGTGCTACAGAGCCTGGAGGACTTTTTTCCTTTTGTAATCTCACATTGGCTGCTTTCTTCCTCAGGTGACTATCTCTCTCTATCCACGTCAGTCCAAAGTGTTTGTCTTGAGTTGAAGCTCATGACTGGATATGATTTCTCCTAATGGACTAGTAGCTTCCCTTTTGGAAAAGAAGAGAGAAATTCTCTCCCCTAACCTTGAGAGAGGTCTCCTCCACAGGCAGTTTCTGGTTTGCAGCATCTCTAACCCTTCCAAAACCTTTGGAATTCTGACATTTGTCTGGAGTTTGGCCAACTTGTTTACTTAGCGGCGTTGTTCCCTTCTTGGTTAGAGAGGTGTTTGTATCTCATAAGATGATTATGCGTCTCATAAGCCTTAAGATAAGGCTTAACCCTGTTTAGTTGTGATTATATTCTGAGCCTTCTCAATGAAAGTGGAAAGGAAGCTTTTCCCTTACATAAAGATCAAATGAGATAAAAATGATAAAATTATATGTAATAACACTTAGGTAAAGCTGATTGAAATCAAAGCCCTGCAAATTGGAAACGGGACCTTAGAAGTCATTAGGATCATAAGGTTTTAGACCTGAGAAGACCATTTATTCCAACACACTCATTTTACAGATGTGGAAATCAAGACTTAGAAATATTAAATAACATCTGCTGTAAATTGAACGAGCCATTCTGGAAAGCAATTTGGAACTATGTCCCTCAAAAGTACTATTGACCCAGCAATAGCACTACTAGGCTTATACTCTCAAAGAGTTCAAAAAGGGGAACGATCTACATGTACAAAACAATATTTATAGCTGCTCTTTTTCTAGTAGCAAAAAACTAAAGGGCTGCTTGTCAACAAGGGACTGACTGAACAAAATATGGTACATTAATGTAAAGGAATATTGTTATGCCATAAGAAACGAAGGGAATGGTTTCAGAGAAACCGGGAAAGACTTGTATGAACTAATGTAGAGTCAAGTGAGCAGAACCCAGAGAACATTGTGTACTGTAACAACATTGAAAGACAAGATCTCAGATCAGTGCAATGACTAACCACTATTCAGACAATGAAGAATGCTACCCACTTTCTGACAGAGAGGGGATGGACTAAAAAGACAGAATGAGACACTCTTTTGAACATGACCAAAGTGGGAATTTGTTTAGCTTAACTATGCCCTTTCCTAACCTGTCCTCACCCCCACCACACACACATTTTTCCAATCTTGTACTTTACTCCCTCCTCCTGCCCCCTCTAAGCTTCAAGCTTCCTTGTTCCAGTTAGTCCCACCTAAAATTCCACCTTATATAGTAAGCCTTTCTGGATCCCCATTTAATCCTAGTACCTTTCCTCAATGGGTGATTTCCTGTTTACCCTGTCTATAGCTTTTTGCTTTTTAGCATGTTTTCAGCAATGTTGTCACACCCCTTCAACAAGCACTAACAGGACATCAAAGTTACTGCATTGATGATAAACTCTTTAACTTGAAAAGGCTACAAGCCAAGATGAAAGTGAAGAAAGAATTGGTATATGGTTTTCCTTGTTTGAAGATTATTGTGCACTCAGTGCAATCTCTGAGACTGAGATGCAATGAAGTATGGATCAATTCTCTGCTGCTTGTACTAATTTTGGCCTAACAATCAACAACCCAGAAAACAGAGGTTCCCCACCAGCCAGCGCCACACCATCCATATATGGAACTATCAGTTATAGTAAAGGGAGGAATTCTGAATACTTTGGATAAGTTCACTTACCTTGGCAGTATACTTTCCAGGGATGTACACATAGATGGTAAAGTTGACACACACATTGCCAGAGCTAGCTCAGTGTTTGGGAGGCTCTGAAGTATGGGAGAGAAGAGGTATTAGATTGCCTACTAAACTAAAGGTCTGCAGAGCCCTTGTGCTGACCTCTTGTTGTATGCTTGTGAACTTGGACAATATACCAGCACTGTTCCCTTATGCCGACCTTTTGTTGTATGCTTGTGAACTTGGACAGTATACTAGCACTGTGCTCTTGTGCTGACCTCTTGTATGCCTGTGAACTTGGACAGTATACCAGCACTGTGCCAGGAAACTGAATCGTTTCCACTTGACTTGTCTTAGGAATATTCTGAAGATCTTAGAAATATTCTGAAGATATCAGATATTGAGGTCCTTTCACAAACTAAACTGCCGAGCATTCAAACTCTACTGCAGAGAGCACAATTCCAACTGTCTGACCACATTATTTAAATGCCATGTGTACATTTTCCTAAAAGACTATTTTATGGAGAACTTACACAAGGCACATGCTCACACGGTTAGAAGAAGTGATACAAGGACATTCACATGGTCTCTCTGAAGAAGTTTGGAATCAATTGCGTGACATGGTAGACACTGGCAAAGATCCACCCAGCATTGCGTGCCCACATCAAAGAAGACACTGTGCTCTAGGAGCAAAGCAGAATTGCAATAGCTCAAGTGAAACACAAGAGGCACAAATTTAGAGGCATCTCCACTCCAAATGTTCACATTGACTATTTGTAGCCAACCTGTGGTAGAGACTACAGAGCTCATATCAGTCTGATGAGCCACCATTGGACATACTATACCTTGAAGTCAACATAGCGATGCCATTTTGGTCCTCTTCAAGAATGAAAGACAACAACCAACCAACCAGCTAGTTTGTACATAGTTGTTTGCATGTTGTCTCTCCCATTAGACTGTGTTCGGGGACTATCTTTTACCTTTCTTTGTATCACTGGTGCTTAGCACAGTGCCTGACACATAGTAAACACATAATAAATGTTTATTGACTGTTAAAAGAATTTGCTTTTCATCTTTTTCTCAGTGGAGAAGGGCAGGATAAGTGGAAAAGAGTAAAGATAAAGACTTGTTAATTGAAAAAAAAAATTTTAATGTCACATCAGCTGGTATTCAAATCCAGGTCTTCTGACTACACATTCAGCCCCCTTTAACCCAATCCCTACTCAAATCATTAATTCCTTCCTTGACATACTCAACACAAATTATCTTCCAGGCTCTACTTGAAGACCTCTGGTCTCAGGGAACTCATTATCTGTGAAGCAGCCCATCCATTTCTGGAATGACCTAATTGTTAGGAAGCATTTTCTTTATATTGAGTTCTGCACTCCAGGCCAAGCAAAACAAATTTAATCCCTCTTCCACATGACATGCCTTCATAACAACTCCATTTAACGTAATCTTTCACAACCTCTTTGAGGTTTTATCTCTCCATCTATCTTCTCCCTCCAACCATCTAAAATGCAGACTCTTGGAGGATGGGAATTGGGTCATCCTATCCTGCACACAGTGACTATGCACACAGTAGGCTCTCTGTTTTTCAAATGAGTAAATGAAATGAAATAACTGAAAGGAGAGACTACACTATTTCAAGATTTTTGTAGATTTCCATGGATAAGACGCAAAGATTGTAACAGAAGATGAAACTGCTGTCCTTTAGCAGAACTAGAGTCCAGAGGGTGGCTTTAAAATGAGGGGAAGGTTGTGGCAGTTGGGGGTGGGGGGTGGGAAAAAGGGATAAGAGGAAGAGGATTGAGCTCTTGGAGCCTCAAATAACAGAAGATTCCTGGATCATCAAACTGGAAAAACTGATCAGCCCCCACTGAATGAATTGAGCTATTGGTGGAGAAAAGGATTGGGTCTGATTAGGCCTGCAGGCATTGAATCACAAAAGGGTATTTGTTATATTTTGATTGGAAAGGAAGCTGCTCTGTTCTGGGAAAGGAAGTAGAGGCCTATGGGCAAAAAGAATGGCACAGATAGTGACTGGGAAGTGCAGGGAAAGGACCCTTCTAGAGAAGCAAGACTGGACACAGGGCCCCTGAACCGACCCAGAGTCAGAATCATATACAGTATGAACAAAAGAAAGGAGCTCTATTGCAGTCCTGAAGTGTGGATGTCTAAATCCTGTTCTGTCATTAAATTAGCTGCATGTCCTTGAATAATTAACCTCTTCCAATCTCTATTTCCTCCCGCTATACTGCCACCTTATAGATTGTATACATTGTAACATCCTCTAGAAAAGGCTAAGTAAAATCATTGGTTATAGAGAAATACATCTAGGTAAATGTGCTAAAATTTTAGTTGTGCCTGTAGAGACACGATCCTTCTGCTACAAGCTTAACTCAACTTTTCCAGGCCTAGAGACAAAGGAAACATCACCTGGCTTCAGTTCTACTGTCATAAATACTTCTTATCCCATTCTTCATTCCAGACTCTGCTTACTGATTCCTTTCCTTTTCTGCTATATATCAGCACAGAGAGTGTCCTAGTCGCACAATTCCAATGTCTAAATGGAGTCCTGCACCCACGGCTCTTTTTTTTCTTTCATTGGATTCCCTCAACCTTTAGAAACTTTGTGTGTTTTGGAGATAAATCTTCCCGATAAGCCTGTTAGTCATTCATGCTTCATCTCTAAGACCTCACCCCCGACATGCCTTTACAGGCTTTCATCATCCAAACCTGTTACTAATCTTGAAGATGTGATAGCGAGTGACTTGTATATGGGAATTTCCTCAAAATATCTAGGTTTGTAATGAATACTTTGGGAAAATCTGCCTTTGGTGCTGTTTCGTTTCTTGCAAGTCAGGGATCTTATAGATTCATTGAATGTCTGTTAGAAACAAACTTAACACACAAAAAAAGATTAAGAAAAAATATTAAGAAAAATTTATTAAAAATGGAGTTCACAGGAGGAAAGGCCTATGTTCCTTTCCCCTGAAGGAACGGGTAGCTTCCAGCATGGCCACCAGAAGGACTAAGACTAGGTCAGGATGAGGCAGGACCCTTATAGAGTTCTGAACTTTGGATTTCCCCTCATACTGTCCCCTGGCCATGTGACTTCATGTTCTCCTTTGATAGGCTCTTCTTCACACAGCTCCTGGAGCTTGTGCATTAGTTTCCGACCTCTGACTTGTCCATGTTAGGTCACAACCCCTTATCAAAGTGTGGAAACAAAACTTCCTGTTTTCCCATAAATTCCCTCCTTTTTTCTTTATTAAAATTTTTATTTTCACACCTAAATCTAAACAATACCTCCTCACTTTCTTTCCCCCATGAATTCTTCTCTTCATCTATCTCCCTTTTATATGAATATGGGAAGGGAGCAAAGTTGACCAACACATTGACAAATTACAAGGGGGCAGTCCCCTTGTTATAAGTACAGATACAGAGATTCAAAGGGAAAGGTAAATTAATGAACTGTCCATTTACAGGCTCCATCTCATACAGCACATCTGGGGAGGAACATTATCCGAAGCAATTTTCTGGTCTGGATGCCCCTTCAAGCTATCTTCAGCACAGCTTCTCAGTATCTTCTTCCCTTTATCTTCTTGTAGAAATCCAGATGTCCACTCTCCTACAAAACTGACCTTATTACAATTTTAGATTACCATTCCTCTCACTCTTACAAAATCAAAATTGGAACTTTGGACAATTGTCATGTTAAAGAAATTCACATTAGAACCCAGTTTTTACCTTTTACATTGATTCACTATTCATTTCTCCCATCAGGAAGATGAGATTTCACTAGAGTCAATACCAGGCTCCAGTACTTACATAAATACAATAAATAATCATTTTTAACACAGTACACATCACATAATAAAACAATTCCAACTTCTAGTCATGGGATGCTTCTTTTAAAGCATATACAATATAAAGCACAAACTATTTCTCTTTTAACATTAACCAACTGAGACAAAATAAAAACTATGTATGCTAACCTCACAGTCCTCAGTCTAACAGTTTCCATGCTATTACTAAGAATTAACTAACTGTTGTTGGTCTGAAATTCTAAGCCGAATAGCTTAATTTTAGACTTAACCTCAGATGTTCCCTTACCAACAATCTATTACTTAAAAAATGTGGGGTTATGCTTATAAAGCTTTTAATTATAGGAAAATGCATTAAGAGTAGTGACATTTCAAGGAAACAACATCTCCCTAACTTCATGTCAATTCCAGGTAGGAGTAGATTGTCAGCTGGCATTCAGCCAAGCTTAAAGTCTGCCAGGTGTCAGTGGGGAAATAGAGTCAGGAGAATCCTACCTCAGCCCAGGCTGAACAGCTGTTCTCCCAACCTTCCCATGAGATCACCTTTTTGCAGTTCATACCAGCATCTCACAGGCTTACTGGCATCATGGATCAGTGGCTCAGACCGCCTCTCTTGCTATCCACACCTGGAGTTGGATTCAGAAGAACAGTCAGTTAATAGTCCCATAAAATCTTAAAATAGCAAGTTCCAACAATCAGTTTCAGATATAATCTCACATTGGCTAAGAAACATCTTTTGAAGCAAGTCTTCAGTGGCCTACATGCTTTCTATACATGTTCTAGTTCCTGATTAAATAACAATCTTAAAATAAAATTTACCATTAAAACCTTAAGTTTTTGCTCTAATAGATTTACATCTGTTTCTCAAACTACTCTGTCCCTTCCTAACCCTGCTCAATCTAAAAGAAACATGTGATAAGTTCAAACACTAACTTCAACTTATGTTCATGAAATTAATTCAAATCAAAACAGAAATATTTAACTTTTTCATCAATATAAAACATTACCAGAGGTTACCTGCCTCTAAGAAACTTAGACTGAAATTCTTTTCCCCAAACTAAAGATATCTCTGATTTAGTCTCAGTCACTTTATTCAGTCAATAGTATTTACCCAACTGATCTTTGTAACAGGTAAAGACTTTATTCCAAGTTAGGACTTTTGTCCATTATCCCCAAGGAGTTTTAGTCCCATTTGTCTAAAGGGGCCCTGGAAAACCTCACCTTGTCCCACATGAACCAGTTATCTAGAGGCCCATAGAGATATATCATTATGCCCTATCAATCCAGTTCTCCAGGTTACTGGCCACTCCCATCAAGACCATGCCTGGAACCCCCAGACCACCTGGGGCCACCCCAGATTCCTTCCTCAGTCCCTCTGTAGGTAAGATGCAATTACAGTTAACTTTAAACAACATCACATTTATACTTTGGTTTCATCTCCACCTTATAGCTAGACTCAGAAATAGTCAAGTGGGAGGCCTTAAAAGAAGTGTTCCTTTTCATAAGAACACAATGCGGAAACTGAGCCAGAAGGATCCCATCCCAGGCTGAGGACACAATTGTCCCCTAAGGCTTGTATATTAGATGGTAGGTTTCACTAATCAAAAATTTTACCAGGACTCACATCTTAAATTTTAAATTTGTCCTAAAAACCAATCACTAGAGATTATTTGTCCCCTAAACAAATTCCTGGTTTAGGAATTCCGTATACAGTTTACACTTTACAGAAAGATTACAACTTTAACAAAGTGAAGGGCCACACCACTTGGGTGATCATTTTAAACTCTCCAAATCTCAGCTGCCCCTGGGTGGCTCTCCTCTCTTTCCACAATAGAAAAGAGTTAATATCTCTCCTCTGAGCATCTCTAGTTCAGATTAGACCTTAAGAAGTCCTTCTGTAATGACTGGACTGCAGAAAGAAAGGGGGATGGGGCCAGGAGACTTTTTGTCTTAAAATTATCACAAATCTTCCAGAAGCCATAAAATTCCTGGTCTCTCTTATCTTGTCCTTGTCTTCCAATCCCCCATAAAACCTGAAGTTATTATAACAAATTATCTTAGAAATATAAATTTGGTAGGTAGGCCTTTCATACAAAAGATTTTACAAAACATTTTTTCGTACAACAAATATTTTCCTCTCCTAAGAACAATTTATAATTTATCACAAAACCCTCATGAACCTAAAAAATTACAAAAGATCTAAAACCAAGGTCTTTCCACATTTGCCAATAAGCTTCTGTTTACAAACATACTTTTTTTGTAAATGCTTGATTTGTAGCAAAAACAATTTTAGTTAAACTTCTTTCTTAATAGCAGAAATAAACTTTTTAACATACATAATACATCCTTAGATGGAACAGGCTTGAAAATCACATCCTTATATAAAATATATATGTATTTGTTTTCTAACGTTCTCATTTTCTCAATAGGAATTCTACAACATAGAAACTCTTACACAGAATTCATAACAGCTCTTTTAAAAAAATTCATCATTAAGTTAACAATGCAATTTCTAATATTACAACATTTAGATTTACTTAAAAATTTGAAACTATTGAAGTTTACTTAAAACTTCAAATGAGTCATTACCCATTCAGGTGAATAGATTTCCACATCACCTTACACAATAATTCATCTCCTTACCACCACGTGGGCATACTCTATCACTCTGATCAGATAGAGTCATTTCAAATTTGATTGAGCTATTAATTATCAAATCAAGTTACACGATTTTTTTTCTTCTTAAAATACTTCCTCACATCCTCACTGAAACCATCTGAAACTGACCCATCCAGAACTATTCAAACCTTCTTATTTGCCTTTCATATCTTCAAACCTTATTCATCTTTCCAAGTCTCTCAATCCTATTACTCAGATTATCTAGTTCCTCCATATCTTAACTATAGCTTTCTGCACTGGAATCCCTTTCTAACCTAAATAAAGCAAAAGTTAACTCTACCATTATATAGCAAACATCAGCATTTTCACTGCTTATTTATAACCAAAGATAAGTTTCAAATTATCAAATTTCTATCACATCTTTTTAAATCCCCAATCTATATATAGCAAACTCCAAATTTAAAAATTTTGTAACAATTATGTTAGATTAATGTTGCATCTGGCATGTGCCCATCCTTGCGTTAAGCACTTTACAGTCATAAATGCCAAATTAACAATATCTTTTTCTGCTTAATCCTGTTAGGAAGAGCATTCTCAGATGCTGTTTGTTATTCCTTCAGAACAGATTTTAACTTGAATTATATCAAACCTGGATTTGTAACCACTAATGAAAAACATTTTAGCCTTCCTTTTTAAAAAAATACTCTTGCTACTTAAAAGAAAACTTTATTTATAACTTCCCATAATCTCTCTACCCCACTTCTTTAAAGAGTTGAAAAGCCCTCTTCCAGCTCCCCTCCTCCCTCCCAAGCCCAGCAGACCAGCTCTCCCAGTCTCATTCCAGCCTTTAAATCATATGGGGGAGGGTAACCTTCACCTTGTTCATGTAGTCTGAGCGCACAGGCAGAGATAATGCTTCTAAGAGAAATAAAGTGAATTTGCAATTTTACAGACATAGTCTGGTATCAGATATATTTACTTAAATATAAAGTACAGATTTTAGCTTTGAGATCTCATTAAATCAAACTCAACTTTTCACTCCAGACTACCTGTCTTTTACTTTCTTATTTCCATTACAGAAAGAGATCTTCCTAGACCAGGCAAAAGGGTCTAAATAATTTAATAGTGACAAAGTGTGACTTCCAAGCAGAGAACTTGGAGCTTAATAACTAACAGTAATAATTATGTCACAGTAAACAATATAAAAATTTTTTAAATGCAATAACCTTCCATAACTTTGTCTATTAGTTCCCCAATCAGGCTAAACAAGTGGTATGGGGGAGGAGGGAGTACAAGGTCCAAGCACATCCCACCCGTATTCCTTCCCTCCTTTTAAATTTCAAAGGAAACAAATACTCACCACCTCTTCCAGTTTCTTTGTTCCTTAAGAAGAAATCTTAGAGGTTAAGAGCCTAACAAATTAATTTAACAATTTAACTAATAAAGTCACAGTTTTTTAAAGTTGAAGACTACACAAAGAGCCAAAATCTTTCTTTTTCATATTCACAACCTGGCCAGAATTTAGAATGCAGAAAGAAGATTTTTTTTAACAACTTCTTAAAAAGTTTTTAAAAAAACACTTCACCAACACACAAACACAGAACAGATAGAACAATACACATCCTCTCTTTTTAGGCAATAAACTAATTTTAGATTAGACAGGTCAAAATCCAACTATTCATGTCAATTTACTCTGATTGACTTCAAGCCAATTTCAAAAGGATCCTTCCCAGAATCTAGATAATCTAGATTCTCCCTCCCCCCTCTTTCTCTCTTCTCTCTCTCTCCAGAGCAGACAGAGGAAAGAATATAGCCAGCATTCCTTCATATAGGCTTCTGAAGGAATTCTCAGAGAATATATTCATCCCCTCCCTGGTACCAAGCACTCACTCCCCTCTTAGGACTTAATACTACGAAAGCCCCAAAAGGCTGGTTATGCCTAAGATCACAAGGCAGTACTTAGCCACTGATTTTCCTGCTCAGGTCCCTGACTTAAGCTGCCTCCAACCCATTTAATTCATTGTTTTAGTTGCGTTACTGAGTCCACAACAATTCCAAACAATCCTGGAGATGTTAGCAGTCAGAAGAGGAGAAATGTGCCTGTGGGTGTTTGGGTCATTGAAAAATCCATGGCCATGCTCCCATCCCCCACCAGCAAGATTCCATCTTAACCTTTCAGATGGTAAGGACCCCGGACAAGCCCCCAAGAGGGGTTAAAAGTGAGTTAGTCTAACAAGCTCCCCACAGTAAGAAACATGCTCACCTTAAATAAAGAACAATATTTGTTGTGAAATCAGTAAAGCCTTTATTAATCTTTACATCCATTCCCCCTGAATGAATGCATAGCCTCCATCACAAGAAGCCTACAACACGTACAGGAAGCTTCTTAACTGTTTTCTGAACTTTGGATCTCCCAGGACACCGTCCCCTGGCCATGTGACTCCATGTTCTCCTCTATGATAGGCCCTTCCTCACATTGCTCCTTAGGGCTGCACATTAGTTTCTGGCCTCTAATCTTTCCATGCTAGGTCATAACCCCCATCACCCAGGAATATGGACAACAGAACTTTCTTACTTCCCACAATGTCAGAGTTGGAAGTCTTTAGTTTTTTAGAACTTATGAAGTTCTAGCCAAGTCTAGCTTAGTGGATACTGTGCTAGATCTCATTAGGAAAACTTGGGATTCAGAGCCCACCTCAGATATTTTAGCTATATGACCCTAGGCAACTGAGCAGCAGTTTCCTCATCTGTTGAATGGGGATAATGATACCTCTATGCAGTACCTATTTCACAGAATTGTGGTGAGGCTCAAAGGAATCACAAAATTAGAAAGTCTGAAGGCCCTCAGCAGCTATCTATTCCAACTCATATAAGAAAGGAATATTCGTTATAACATAACATGCCTCACAAGTGGTCCTTTAATCTCTGCTTGAGATAGGGGAGCCCACACCCTCTTCAGCCAGTTCATTCCACATTTGGGTGGCTCTAATTGTTAGCAAATTTTCCTGGCCTTAAACCTAAATTGACCTCTTCCCAACTTCTAACCATTACTACAGGTTCTGCAGCCTGGGGCCAAAGAAGACAAGCATAATCTCTTTCCCAGGGAGCTCTTCAGATACTTCAGAGATAGCTATCATGTGCCCTGGGTCTTCCCCTTTCAGGGCCAGATATCTTCGGTTATTTCTGCCAATTTCCCTGACGTGGACTGGCTTCCAAAGTAGGCGATACCACTCCCTGGGGAGCGCTGGAACAACCCAAGGGGGCAGTCTCAGGTGCAATTGGGGGGGCGTCGAATAAAAACAAGGGAGCTGTGGAAGCATAAGAAGAGAAGAAAATTTTGAAAAGCCCTTCATACATGTTTCACTTGTTGTGTAACAGATTTAAAGTAATAGTGATTACGTTATTTTCCAAATATACACACAAAAGGCAAGATATAACCAATCAATGGTCAAGTTCAATAACAGGTCTTAACAAGCAAGTGTTGGCAAGCAAGTACATGGGACATTGTTAGGAAGTCCAGCATGCATTGGCAGGAATATATGTGTGTAATGACTTGTTTACAATACGACACTATATGGTTACATGACACAGTATTGCAGCACCAATATTTCAATTCAAGAAAAGACTCCCACAAATTTACAATAAATTATTAAATTTAAGATGCATCATTTTTTAAAAATATATTTTATATTTTTTTGAAATGACACAAATTTCAAAAAAAAACATTAAAGTATTTGAAAAGGGGGTGGTAGACCAAATACATTTGAAAACCTCTGTCCTAAACCTTGGTTGTCCTCTACTAGAGGGTTGTCCTCTATTCCCCAGTTTATTAATGTTCTTCTTAAATGGACCCACCCAGAGCTGAGCACCAGCACTGGAGATGAGTCTTCATCTGAAAATGGCAGAGAACAATGAGACAATCACCTCCCTTTTAATGGAAGTTTCACCTTCCTTCATGCTTCCCAAAATCACATTAGTATCAGTCTGCTGACTCATAATTGAGTTCGTAGTCTGCTAAACATGCCCCTAGATCTTTTTAAGAACATCTGTTCTCTAACCATCTCCCTCCCTTTCCCCACCCCCATCTTATACTTTGGTGCAGTGCTCTCTAGTCTGTCTACTAGCTGTGTCACCTTGGACAAGTCATGAAACTGTTTCTTCATCTGTCAAATGAGCTGGAGAAGGAAATGGCAAACCACTCTGGTATTTTTACCAAGAAAATCTCAAATGGGGTCACAAAGAGTCAGACATGACTGAAATGACTCAACATCAAAAACCAATTGAATCACTCCCATCATCTGCCGCCTTCATGCCCAATGAAGTCGTAGAATCACACGCTAGTCCTGAATGAAGGTGGAGAAAATCAATCAACTGTTCTGACTGGGTCCAGGACAAATTCAACTGAATTGGCTGCAAGGCAGCAAATGTAGTCCTTCTATACTTCCCTAAGAGAAAAAGAAAAAACAAAACCTTAACCCCAGATCACTCTGGCTCTCATTGATTGGCTAACTTGGTCATTGTTTGGCCCATGATTGGCTCAGAATGAATGCAAATAACAATTGTTTCAATTTTGGCCAGAAATCCTGAGGGAACTCCCCTCTCACATCTATTTTTTTTTTAAAGAGGCCATTCTTTACCTCATTTATTATTAAGCCTTAATCACTGAATGGGCACTTCCTCGTGGACACTCAGTCAAACTGAGACCTGTTAAGGACTTTAGCTTGAAAGGGCCAAGGTTCCACACTGTATTTTGGTCCATCTCCAGTTGTCCTGATCTATATCTGGCCAATGGACCCAGATGGTTCCTGAGGATAAAATGAGGCTGGTGACTGCACAGCCCTGCCTCACTTAAATCCAATTCACTTGCTTATCATGGCATCACCTCCCTGATATCATGGTCCTCTTGGCAAACAAAGGTCAAACTGAGTACTATTATCCTATATAAGTCTGAAGGCTTGGTCCCTGGGAGAAGTGGGACTCACAGGGACAAAGAGAATTATTATGGCTGCTTACAGGTTCAAGCATGAATCCTATATGTTCTATGATTTTTGATTGGTGACATAAAGCTTGTCTTGAATTAAGAAAACAGTTGTTGAGATTCCTGTGCTTCTACATTGGTCTCCATTTTTTCTTCTAATTTGAATTGTCTTCAGAATTTCTTTCTTTAGCAGCTCCTGAAACCTCTTGGGCTGACTTTTTCTTTAGCATTTTAATCCCTGGGATCCTACCTAACTTTTCTCTGAACACTTTGAAATTTGCTCTCCCCAAACCTAGGGTATATGTCAAGATATGCCCAGATTTCCTCTCCTCTATGAAAAACTCTAGGAGGGAGTGGCTACTTTCCCCAGGATTCCTATCACTTCAACCCCAGAGACCAGTTCCTCCCCATTAATGAGAATCAGATCCAGAATAATATTTTCCCTTGTTGGTTTTTCACCTTTTGGAGGATGAAACTATGATTAAGCCAAGTCAAGAGGTTACTAGCTACTTTGCTTTTGGCAGAAAAAGAACTCCCGTGGATTCCTGGGTAACCACAACTATGGTATATCATGCCTCTCTGCCAAGCTTATGATGTTTCCCAGGCTCCTCATCTAGTTCCTCTATTTCAGGTGATCTGTAGTACAATCAAATAATAAAATCACTTTTATTTCTTCCTTTATTCTCTCATGCTTCCTCTTCTCTGGTTCTTAAGATTGCCTCACATGAACATATCTTAATATGCAATTCTATCTCTACCACACACTCCACCTTTAACTATCTGGGTTTTTTTGAAGAAGGCATAACCATCAAGAATCATAGTCCACTGACTGATTTTATCCAGCTAATTTGCCTCTTTGTTTTAAGACCTCTACTTCTTTTTGCTTGTTGACTAAACTTCTGGTATTTGTATATAAACATCTGAGGCCACAAATTTCACTACTGGCTCCTTTCTCGGATTTTGTCTCCTGAGGATTTCTGGGTATCTCAACTGCTATTCTCTTTCCTCTGTGTAGTGTCTGGTTTGTAGAATAAACACAGGTAGTCTTTGCCCTGTCTCCCCCATCACTTTTTTAAAACTTTTATTTAATATTCTATTTTCCCCCAATTACATTAAAAAAAATTTTAACATTCATTTTTTTTTAACATTTTGAGTTGCATATTCTCTCCCTCCCTTTCTTCCCACTCTCCTCATTAAGAAGGGAAGAAATTTGATATAGATTATACTTGTAAAGTCCTGCAAAAAATATTTCTATATTAGCTATATTGCAAAAGAAAACATAGGACCTCCCTGCTCCCCCCCAAAAAACAACAAAAATAAAGTTTTAAAAGTGTATTTCAATTGCATCCAAACTCCATCAGTTTTTTCTCTGGTGGTAGATAGCATTTTTCACAATAAGTCCTTCAGAATTGTCCTGGATCACTATATTACTAAGAATAACTAAGTCATTCGCAGTTGATCATTGTGCAATATTTCTGTTACTATGTACAGTGTTTTCCTGATTCTGTTCATTTCACGTTGCATCAGTTCATGTCTTGCCAGGTGTTTCTGAAAACATTCTGCTCCTCATTTATTATAGCACATTAGTGTTCCATCATATATATACTATAACTTGTTCAGCAATTCTGCACTTGATGGACATCCCCAATCACTTTTAAAGACCTTTAGATTAGATTTGTAACACACTCAAGAGATATTCTTTTTTTACAAAAAAATTCAGCACCCACAATTTTAAATTTCTTCAATGTCAAGTTTCACAGAAGAAAAATGAAATTTTATTTTAAATAAGAAGTCAATTTGGGATCTGTTTTAAGGCTAAAGTAGCTTCTTCCAGTCATTTGAATTAATGAGCATACCCTAAAGTTCTAATAACTTTTTTCTAAGGAAAAAGTCAAACAGCTTCCTATTAAAAAGAAACATCAAGTGCAGGTATGCCACATGGAAAATATCTTTCACACTCAACTTTCAGTAATTTACATTGTCCTTTGATGTAAAGACAATGAAGTATTTCTCATTCAAATGCTTCAAAGGCCAAATGTTTCCCTTTAACAAATCAAAATTGTTTCAGATCTAGATGCAGCAAGTTCATCCGGCAAAATTATTTAAGATATAGTCTACATAAAATGAGCAGCTAGGTGATTCAGTGGATAGAGTGCCAGTCCTGGAATCAGAAAGACTCATCCTCATGAGTTCAAATCCAGCCTCAGATACTAGCTGTGTGACCCTAGGTAAGTCATGTAACCCTGTTTGTTTAGTTTCCTCAAATGAGCTGGAGAAAGAAATGGCAAACCACTCCAGTTTCTTTGCCAAGAAAACCCCAAATGGGGTCACAGAGTCACAAATATGACTGAGCAACAATGATAGTAGCAGAGCTGAGACTAAAACCCCAAGTGTCCTGACTCCCCATCTTCCCAATGTCCTTTCCTACTACATCCAAACTGTATTTTAGCCTATTTGACACAGTTACCACTGAGGTACACCCCAGTACATGAAGGCCACAAAATAAAGAGTAAAGACCGTAGGATCATGGGTACTCTTCTGTTTCCTATAATTCCATAGATCTTGATCTGAATATCTTCCAGTACCCTCAGGGCTGTCCTTAAGGACCCACCTGTTTCTAGCAGTCATCAAAGACACTTGACAAGACAGCACCCTTCCCTCTGCATATTTTAATCCCCAACAACTTTTGTGAGGCTGCCATTGGGGGATGATCATTTAGTTACACACTATATTTCCAAATCAACATACCACAGTGAATAACAGTGCACAGACCCCTCCTGATTGTGTAGGTACCTGCTTAGGTTGCTAAGAAAAACAACAAAAACCAGTTGCTACCTGTTGTAAAATTATGCAGATTTCTTCAATGCACTTTAGGGAATGTCTATGTAGGGGTACTGTCAGTTGCTTACGTAGGTAGTATATGTATTGGAATTAATACTTTAAAGTCTAGCAACTGAAGCAACAAAAATAAAAATCTATTGTACTGGAAGTAGAGTCTACAGTGGGATGTAATAGAGAGTTCTGAATGGGCAGTAGGAGATCTGTGTTTAATTTGCTCTCATTGATTGATTTTGAGACTTTGAGTGAATCACAACTTCCATGGGGCTCTAAGGAAAAAATGAGATGATGGAAAGTACATTAAAAACTATAAAGTGCTGGACAGATGCAAGAGATCTTTATTATCATGGCCCTTCCCTTGCATTCCACTATCCCAAGGTCCTCCTTACTCCAATACATCAACAAAGCTGTAATTTTATCAATTTTTGTTGAGGTAGTTCAAATCTCCTCAGTCTCTTAAGAAGTATCCTTCAAGAGATTTGTGATTAAAAAACCAATTCAGCGATGTGTAACCATGTTTCTGGTTAAAGTTAACTATGCTGATCCTTGGGGAACTGATACACAAATTGTCTCCACACCCATCCTAAGGGTTTTTCAGCTCAAGAGGACTGACTGGAGTTTTCTCTCTATTGCCATAATCTTTGGTTAGGCCAGACTCACTCCTAGGTCACAATTGAGTATCGGAGTTGTATACTTACCTGGTGGAGATGTTATCAACAATCTTTCATTTTCTATTGTCTCAATTATCAAATACAAGTGTTATCATATTTCTGGGACATAGGTAGGGCTTAATTTCTTCAAACATAAAGATGTTTTATTTATTACACACTGGAAAAGCAAGCTCTACATAATGGAGATTTGCCATTTCACATCCATGTCAACAAGCATTTATCAAACTTCTGCTATATGTCAGGTATTGTGCTAAGTCCCAGGGATACAGAGAGAGGTAAAAAAACAGTCCTTGCTTTTAAGGTGCTCATAGCCTGATGAGGAAAACAATCTGTAAACAACTGTGCACAAATAAGATTTATACAGAACAAGCTGGACATAACAATGTCAGAGGGAAGGCTATTGAAGAGGGCTAGGAAATGCTTGTTGTAAGAGGTATGATTTTAGCTGAGACTTAAAGGAATCCAGGAGGCAGATACAAGGAGGGGGAAATTTCTAGGCATGGGAAACAGTCAATGAAAATGTAGAGTTTCTTACAGGAGAAACATCGAGGAGGCCAGTGTCACTGGATTGTAGAGGAAAACACGGTCTAAAAAGACTAGAAAGGTAGGAAGAAGCCTGATATGCCAGGCTTTAAAACTCAAACAGAAAACCACTGTCGTTTATTAAATTCAGAGGTACCATGGTCAGATCTGTGCTTTAGAAGATTTCTTTTTTTAAAAAAATTCAGCTAGTATTTATGTAGTGCCTTAAAATTTGCATAATGCACCTCAAATATTATCTGATTTTATCCTCACAACCACCTTGGCACCTGCCAAGGTGCTATTTTTTTATCCCCATTTTATAGTTGAGGAAAATGAGGCAGTTTAAGAGACTTGTCTAGGATCACACAGTTAGCAAGTATGAAAGGCCAGATCTGAACTCATGTCATCCTGACTCCAGGTCCAGAACTCCAACCCCCTCTTCAATTTAGCTGCTTTGATAGCTGAGGGGAAGATGGCTTGGTATGGGAAGAGATTTCAGGCAGGGAAATCAACCTGGAGGCTATTGTAATAGTCTAGGGTAAAGTGATGAGGGCTTGCACCAGGGTTGATGCAATGTCAGAGAAGAGAAGAGAGTGCTATGTGAGAAATGTTACAAAGGTAGAATTTACAGGACTTGGCCACAAATTGAGTATGCAATTTAAAGAGAGTGAGGAGTCAAAGGTAATACCCTGCTGGTAAGGCTGCCTAACTAGGAAGATAAAGGTGCCCTCAAAAGTAATGGGAAAGTTTGGAAGAGTAGAATATCTAGGGGAAAGATAATGAGTTAGTTTTGGACATGATGAGTTTAAGATATCTACAAGACTTCTGCTTCAAGATGCCTAATAGCTAGTAGGAGCTATGAGACAGGAGGTCAGGGGTTTTGAAGATCCCCCATAATTTGGGATCTCAGAAGAGACCCTGTAGAGCAGTGCTTTGAAGCTCAAAAATCTAGAAGAGTCTAACCTGGGAGGAAGAGGTCCGTGCAAGATCAATGTAGGCCAGGCAATCCTGGGTGGGACCAAGTAAAGCAGACCACCTCGCACCAAAAAGTGAAGTTTGGAGTCAAGCCTGGCCCTGGCCCAAAACCCCAATGTAGATAAACTGAAGAAAGTCAGTATCAAGGACTATTGCAAATCTATTTCCTTAACAACTGCAAGCAGAGAATCAAAGAGGGGAGAAAAGGATTTCCTACAAGGACTATAAGAATATCTGGAAGAAATAAAACAAAAAATAAAAAATGAAATAAAAACTCTTGACCGAAGAATTGTAAGGATAACAATTAACTCAGAAGAGAAAGTAAAACTTTACCCAAGACATGGAATCACTGAAAACTGGAACGGACTGCACAGAACTCAATAACTCCATGCAATAACAATATTAGACTGAAAAAAGAGGAGAAAATGTAGGATACTTTATGTCAAAAACAATGGGTCGGAGAAGCGGGTCAAAGAAAGAGAATAACAATGATAGGTAACATTTATATAGTGCTTAAAGTTCTGCAAAATTAATTATAAACTTTATCTCATTTAATCTCACAACAATTCTAAGAGTTGATGCTACCATAACTTAATATTATATTTAATATTTTAAATAATTATATTAAACCATGATTTTTTAAAAAAGTCTAGACACTACATTTCAAGAAATCATAAGTGAAAATTGCCTACATCTGTTAGAACCAGAGAGCAAAGTAAAGAAGAATCAAGTGATCATCTCCTGAAAGGAATCCCAAAAAGAAAAATCCCAGGAATATCACAGCCAAAACTCAGAACCCCATGTCAAAGATAAAATACTGCAGGCATCCAGAAAGAAGCAGTTTAAGTATTAAGGAACTACCAACAAGATTACACAAGCTCTGAAAGTTTCTACTAGAAATGAAAGGAGATCTTGGGATACAATATTCCAAAAGGCAAAATGTAAAAATCAAGAATAACTTCCTATTATCATGAAGAAATGAGTATGACACTACAGGCAAAAATGATGGAACTGAACTGCAATAAAGAACTCAAATTTTTTTAATATTTAGTGTATGATTTTTAAATGAGCAGAGATGAATTGGTTTACCACTATAGGGAAAGTAGAATGTATATTACTGGCCTGTAAATTGTCTCCACAGGCCCAAATCCTTTTCTCATGCTATTTACCTCCTACACAGAAGACACATCCTACATGTCTTGAGTTGTTTTAAGTTGAAATTTTTTATTTTTAACTCCAGATGCCCTCCCTCCTTCCACTCCCCTACTCACTGAGAAAGCAAGAAATAGAATCCCCATTATACAAATGAAAACATGTAGAACATATTTCTACACTGTCCGTGTCTCTCCCCTTCTTCTCCCTCCCCACCCCCCCACCCAAGAAAGCAAGAAAGATAAAGGGAAAAAGATACGCTTCAAGGTATAGTTTGAGTTCATGAGTTCTTTGTCTGGAGATGGATAGTATGTTTCATTATGAATTCTTTGAAATTGTAACTAGTCATTATATCATTCAGATTACAAAGTCAGAATTACAGTTGATTATCTACAATATTTCTGTCACTGTGAAGATTGTCCTGATTTTGCTTACTTCACTTTCCATCAGTTTATATGTCTTCCTAAGTTTTTTTATTGTCTCCCTAATTAATGGGAGTCCCCTCGTTTTACATTTCTTTGCCACCACAAAAAGAGCTGCTATAAATATTTTTGTACATATGTGTCCTTTTCCTTTTTTATTTGAACTCTTTTGGGTGTAGACCTAGGAGTGGTATATTGCTGAATCAAAGTGTATGTACAATATTATAACCCTTTGGAAATACTTCCAAATTGTTCTCCAGAATAGTTGCACTAATTCACAGCTCCACTAGCAGTACATGATTGTACTTATTTTCCCACATCCCCTCTAGAATTTGTCATTTTTCTTTTCTTTCAGCCAATCTGATGGGTGTGAAGTGGTACCACAGAGTTGTTTTAACTTGCATTTCTCTAATTATTAGTGATTTGGAACATTTTTTCATATGGGCTATTGATAACTGAAAACTTTACTGTTTGTATTCTTTGACCATTTATCAATTGGGAAATGGCTCTGGTTTTTATAAATTTGATAGTCTCTTATATAGTTGAGAAATAAGATTTTTATCAGGGAAACTAGTTGTAAAAATTTCCCCCAGGTTCCCACTTTTCTTCTAACTTTCTCTGCATTACTTTTGTTTGTGCAATAACTTTTTAATTTTACATAATGAAAATTATCCATTTTACCTTCCATAAACCTATCTCTTATTTGGCCATGAACTCTCCTCTTGTCCACAGTTTTACAGGTAAATTTTTCCTTGTTTCCCTAATTTGCTTATGATATTGCACTTTATGTCTAAACCATGTTCCCATTTGGCGATTATCTTCGTATATAGTGTCAGATTATAGTCCATGTTTAGTTCCTGTCACACTTTCAATTTTTTCCAATAATTTTTGTCAAATAGTGAGTTCCTGCCCCAAGAGCTGAGATCTATGAATTTATCAAGCACTGGGTTACAATCCTCATTTGTATTTATATATTGTATACAACCACTCTATTTCTTATCCAGTACCAATGTACTTTGATGACTACTGTTTTGTAGTATAGTTTGATGCCTGGTACTTCTAGACCCACTTCCTTCACACTTTTTTTCTTTGATTCCCTTGTTGATTCTTAACTTTTTTTTGGTGGACTAGAGGATTTTTCAAACATTTCTTATAAAAGGGCCAGAACTAAGAGGGAAGCAGAAAACTGGGAAAGAATTTTTGCAACTACTATCTGTGATACAGGCCTCATTTCTAAAATATATAGAGAACTGAGGCAAATTTACAAGAATACAAGTCATTCCCCAACTGATAAATGGTCAAAGCATATGAACAGGCAGTTTTCAGAGGAAGAAATTAAAGCTATCTATAGTCATATGAAAAAATACTCTAAAACACTATTGATTAGAGAGATGCAAATCAAAACAACTCTGAGATACCACATTACACCTATTAGAGTGGCTAACATGACAAAACAGGAAGATGATAAATCTTGGAGAAGATGTGGGAGAGTTGGAACACTAATTCATTGCTGGTAGAACTGTGAGCTGATCCAACCATTCTGGAGAGCAATTTGGAACTATGCCCAAAGGGCTACAAAAATGTGCATACCCTTTGACCCAGCAATATCACTTCTAGGACTGTATCCCCAAGAGATCATAAAAATGGGAAAGGGTCCCACATGTACAAAAATATTTATAGCACCACTCTTTGTGGTAGCCAAGACCTGGAAATCAAGGGAATGCCCATCAATTGGGGAATGGCTGTATAAATTGTGGTATATGAATGTTATAGAATACTATTGTGCTATAAGAAATGATGAACAGTAAGACTTCAGAGAGGCCTGGAAAGACTTACATGAAGTGATGTTGAGTGAAAGGAGCAGAACCAGGAGAACTTTGTACATAGCAACAACCACAGTGTGCGAAGAATTTTTCTGGTAGACTTAGTACTTCATTGCAATGCAAGAACTTTAAAAATTTTCAATGGACTCGAGGCAAAATGCCTTCCACATCCAGAGAAACAATTATGGAATTACATCGCAAAATGAAGCAGACCATTTTCTTTTGTATTATGTTTTGTTTTGTTTTATGATTTCTCCCATTCATTTTAATTCTTCTATGCAACATGACTAAGGTGAAAATGTAATTAATAAGAATGTATGTGTAGAACCTATATAAAATTGTATGCCATCTCAGGGAAGGAGTAGGGAGGGAGGGGGGAAAGGAGGGCAAGAGAGGGGAAAAAAAATCTAAGATATATGGAAGTGATTGTAAAACATTGAACTAAAACACTGAAAATAAATAAAATCATTTAATTTAAAAAAAATAAAATGAAAGGACCAGAACCAAGCAAGATCTTTGAAATGCTAACCTAGGAGATAAGAGAAATCTAAAAAGGTTAATTTGTTTGAGCAATTCAAAGGACATTTATGATGATGTGGTGCTAACATTCTAATTGGAGAAGACACAAGTATTCCTTCATAACCTCAATGTTCCTCAAAGAATATTGAGAATATTAAGAAAAAAAGGAGTCCTGGGAGCAAAACAGTTATCTTCTGAGGAATTTAAGAGGGAAAATATGAGGGAGGATAAAAGGGGAATATACTTGTGTAGAAACAAAGAAAGGAAGTAGAACTTGCTTTTTCTCATAATTAGGTGTTTGAGAGAAATAATATAAAAACAGAGAGGAAGGGATGGGGGAGTAAACATTAGATGAACTTCCCTCATAATGGACAAACGAAAGTTGGACACACAATTCGGTATAAAAATATATCAAATTCAACAGGGAAACCAAGGAACAGAGGATGATATTAAGAGGGAGAATAATACCTCGGAAGGTATAGACAAAAGCTAAGCAAATTTCCCAATTCTGAATGGAGTAGAAAGAGGGGAGGAAGGTAAAGAGAAATAAAGAACTAGAACCTAAGGGTGGGGAGGTATCTTAGATTGTCTCAGTTGAGGGATGTCAAACATATTGTGGTATATGAATGTCATGGCATATTATTAGGCTATAAGAATTGGCAAAAGAGATGATTTCAGAAACTCTTGGCTAGTTGAGTGAACAAAGCCAGGAGAACATTTTATACACCAGAGGTTTTTATTATGGCTTCCCTTTTGCAGTGTGAAGCCTATGGATCCCTTCCCAGGATAATGTTTTAAAATAATTGAAGGAAACAGTAAATTTCAGTTAGAGGTTAATGAAAAATAAAGATATATTTTTTCCCCACCCAAGGTCATGAACCCTCCGAAATCTGTTCCCTGACAAAGAACCCAAAAATCTCAGATTAGGAACCCCCTTTATACAAGGACAACAACATGAAGAAGAAAAATGATTTCAAATACATCAGGAATGTTAATCAAAGCAACAACTACTGTCTCCATAGGACCCAGGACGAACTGAAGGACATTACACATATTCCGACAGAGAGGAGACAGACAGAAGGTACCAAGTCATACATTTTTGTGCATGACCATTATGTGGATACCTTTTGCTTGGTTATGTTTATTTGTTACTAGAGTTGTTTTTTTCTCTTTTTCTTTCTTCTGCTTAGTTGGGGGACTCATAGCAGGGAAGGCAGGGTTAGCAATAGTGATTACCTTGGTATCCCCAAAAAAGGCCATTGAAACACACTTTAAAATGTACAGAAGAGAACGTAAATTCAGGAAGCACCAATAAGCAGAAACTTTGAAAGTGGAGTATAGAACTTACAATATACTTTTTTTTTAAGCAGAGTGAAATGGAGATTCACAGTTTCATTTCTTTGTGTTTCTGCTGTGGGTACGAAAATGATCTCTTTTTTTGGTGTTTAATTTCAGAATAAAAAATAAAATTTAAAAAATAGAAATGCCTCTAAATAAAAATGTTTTAAAAAAAATAGAAATACCTGCAACTTCTAAAAAACAATGGAATGAATTGTACTTTTTGTCTGTCTGTCTCTTTCTCAGGCATTTGGGCAAATCAGCATCTATGTCCTTGAATACTCTGGAGATACAAATTGAGACACACTGTAACCCAGTGTGGGCTATAGGAAAGAAGACAGATATGGGGTGTCAGGCTTCTGATGAAACCTATAACAAGACACTCAGGGTAAGGGTGAGACACTATATGCTCCAACTCCATAATGGTGATATTAGGGGAGAAGAAGGGAATGAACAAAATAGTTCTCCTTAGCCAAAGGCCTCTGGGAGCATAAGTTCTCTTGGAAAAAGTGAAATTGTGAATTGAGAATTCAATCCTTTTTAGAAACATCAATGAGTCAACAGATTCAGAGTTTGAATACTGTCTTTTATTAATCAGTTTATGTATCTCATGTATTCTAAACTATAATGTAAGTATGTTTTCCTTTGGGATCACATGAAATTGCAAAGGAGATAAAAATCTTATTGGGAATGAGGTACAAGCTAAGTTATGAGTGTGTTTTCCTTTGGGATCACATCAAATCACAAAAGAGATAAGAATCTTAATTGGAAATGAGATAACAAGCTAAATTTGAAAGTTTTCCCAGAATGCTGGAAGAGACATAACAAGCCAATTTGTAATAAATTGATGAAATATTATATATAATCATATTACAGTTAACCCTAGACTGAACTAAGAGGCTTGTGGGCCAAGTGCTTCTGCCTTTGGGAAAACTTCTGAATTATCTGCCTCAAGCCCTCACATATGGAAATTCCTGACCAGTCTCCTGGGTTTTCAATATGGGAATAATTTCACAAGTGAGACTTCCTTTACCCTTACTACACACATACTTTTTAAACTACTACTAAACTACAATAATTGACATCTTTAGTTTTTCACATCAGGAGGATTTTTTCTAGTATCTCTCTCTTCCCTCCACTCCTACATAACTATCACGTTACAAATATTTTTAAAGGGGGTAGGGAGAGGGGAAGCAAAAAGATTTTTAAAAATCAATCAAACCAATCAATACATCCAAAAAGTATGAAAATACATGCCACATTCCACACTTGTGAACCTCCTACTTCTGCAAAGGAGTAGGTTGGGAGTGTCTTCTCCTATCTTTTCTCTGGGACATCTTTTGAACATATCCTTTTTATGAGATTTTACAAAAAGATTATCCTTTGTCCAATTGTATGTTCTAAGTTTTTGGCTTAGAAAATATAGGCCTAATATAACTAAGGATTGTGAACAGAGGCTTCCTCTCCTGTCTGGTTGAAGGGGCATCCTTGTGTTTTGTGCTGCCTAGTTTGTGATTCTCCATCAGCACGCCCTGACTTCAGGTCCTTGGTATGCATGACATTTTTGCTCCTCCCTCTATTACCCAGCCCTCTCTGGCTGTAGTTGCCGTTCCAGTTCCAGTTCTAGTACCTATTATTTATCCTTCTGGTATATAGCCTTTATGCCCGACTACTTTTCTGGGTTCTTTGGGACTATAAGAACATGCTGGAATTCTATTTTACCTTGAAATCAAACTGGATTTCTTTAGATAAACAGCAAAACTTCTGGTCACAGGAGCAAGTAATGCAGTTTAGGAGAAATCCTCTATAGCTGGTACCATTAAGGCACTTTATAGGGAATTTGAATGTTTATCTAAATAGATATCCCTATGTTTATAGGGATTTGCTCTTGGTGATATACACCCACAGACAATAACTGTTCTTGGAAGGCAGGTCCCAGGCCTGCTACAGCCATCTCCCCTCCCATTCCCCACTGTGGGAGGAGGCCCACTGCCTACTTCTACAGTATTTCTGTAGCCAAGTGTATATTACATTGTTCACTCCCTAACCACAACAAAGCAAGCATTTCTTATCTCATGGATAGGGTCCTTGCTAGTCTCAGGTTTTTTTTGGTATGTTTTTCTTTGATTTCCTGTTATAAGTTGTGTCTAATTGCCATGGGAGCCCTCTCTTTGAGAGAGACTCTTCTTTCCCTGCCAGCTAGCTGATATGAGTGTACCTTATGGCCCAAGTAGCCCACAAAGGGGACTAGCTCCAGGCTTCCATGGAGCCAAGTTCATCCCTGGGCAACCTGTCACTTCTGAGAAATGAGGGGAGAGGAGAGGGGAATCAGGTTTCTTTCTTTGACTCTACCTCCACCCAGGAGTCAAATCTGTGGTTTTAAAACAAAGCTGAAGTTTGGCTCATCTACTATCTCCTGAAAATTGGGTAATAGGGTCTGTTCTAGAAAATGTATGATTTATAATTTGTATTATTGGGCATAAGACAACTGTTTTTTCTTTTATGCAACAGAAAGTGCTTATGACATAAATCATTAAGAAAAAATGATTTTTAAACTATCTTTGGAAGGTAAAGACAACTTTGTGGTACAACGGAACAGATATTTCACATTCTTAATAACCTCAGACCTTAACTTGAACTTAAAGCAAAAGAGACTTCAACTTTGGAGGGTGGCTTGATTAAAAAGAAGGAAAGTATAAGAGCTAGTGATCAGTGTCCAGGCTGCATAAAGAGAAGGGCAGAATCACACCTCTTCAATTATGGATTACTAGTGTTAATCACATTCCTTTCCCTACCTTCTCCATAAAGAGGAGTTGGGGCCAAAAAGAAAAAAATTTTAAGAGGATTCAGTGGTGGAAAAAATACAATTAACAGTCATAACCATGAATATGAATAGGATGAAGTTACCCATAAAATGGAAAAGGGCAACATAATGGATTTGAAAGCAAAACCCAATAATACATTATTTACAAGTACAGCAAGTGAGGCTAACTACATCTTTCTCTCAGGGTTCTCAGAGTATTCCTGAGGGGTTGGGGTTGCGGTATCATTCTCTAATCTCATTGGTTCAAACCTTAATTCTGGTAGGGGTGTCCTTACTGATGGCCATCTGTGATCTAGCTCCATTTAAACAATGAATAGCAATTGGCTTTTACAAGGGGATGTTTACTTAGAAGATATAACCAGAACTGAAGTTCAGGCATTTACCTCTTCCCCAACACCTTTTGGGGAAGTCTCTTCCCAATACCACCTTTGTCTCTAGGGAGAATAGATTTAGACTTAACACAATTTTCAAATGCAGCATTGCCACAGGATGAGTCCTTCCTTAGCTATTACTGGGTCAGGCCAAGGTCACTCCTTGATCCTCAAGGCATCAATTCTACAAAACGAACTCAATTCCCAGGCTCCTAGACTTCTGGACAGTTCACTCTCCTGACCTTTCAAATTTCACAATGTCATAACCTCCAGCTTCCTTCACCTATAACAAAGGAGCAGATGCTTAAAAAAAAAATGGACCAAGGCTCATGGCCTCAAATGAAGAAGAGCGACAAAGCCCTCTCCCCCTACAGCAATCCTTCCCTCACATCAACAAAGAGGAAGAAGTCAAAGAAAATTCAAACCATGAGTAAGAGGACTCAAGACCAACCAAAAGATTCTGAATGCCCTCCCTGTCACCCACACACCCCAACTGCAGCTTCTCAGTGACAACAGGTCTGGAGAGTTTCTTTGTGATGTTTGTCCTTTGTTTTTGAAGAAGACCATCAGAGAAATGATGACATGTCTGGCACTTGGTTCGTGGTTAACACAACCAGAAACGGTTACAAAAAGTCCTCAAATGTCCCAGAGTCTTTTGTAGGGAATTCCTGTAAGTACCTCTTCCATGTGGAGAGCTACATCAGCAGCACTCTGGACATGCTTGTTGGGATTATGTTCATTGGCTAGTCTCCCATTACATAGAAACATATTTCCAAACAAAGATTTACATGAGTTAAGATAAGAAGTTGAAGCAAAATAGATTATGCCTTGGGGAATTTGTTTTAAAAATAGGAGTGGCAGTCATCTCAGTCGAGGAAAAAAGTAAAAATAAACATAATTAAACGGGATAAGCAGGGAAACTACACTATACTTAAGGGCACCATAGAAAATTAAGTATTTAGATAATTATGTAGATATTAAATACATAGCTAATTCAATATTTAATATATATGCATCAAATGGCCTAGTATCTAAACACTTAATAATCCAATTACAGGTGAAAATAGACATTTGTAAAACAATTAATCTAGAGATCTCAATAAACCCCTTTCAGACCTAAACAAATTTAACAAAAAAAGAAAAAAGAAAAGTTAAGGACCTGAGTAGAATTTTAGAAAAGTGAGATATAAATCACTGGGAATTTCTGAATGGGAATCAAAAAGAAAACAATTATTAATTCACCATTTCATGTTACTTTTCAAAGACTATTCACACAGTCAGATTTTATGCTACAGCATATTAAAAAAACAAATTAAAAAAACCTAAACAGTAAATACATTCTTTATTGACCAAAATGTAATAAAAATTATAATAAAGGCATTTGAAGAAACAATTGAAACGTAAAAGGAGGCTAAATAACATAGTTCTAAAGAATATGTGGGTCACTCCTTATTTGATAAGACCTGCTGGAAAAACTAGAAAACAGTCTGGCAGAAATTAGGCTTAGAATAATATCTTATGCAATATTCCACAAGAAATTAAAAATTTAAATTTAAAAATGGATATGTAACCTGTATATTAAAGTTCATGCCACAAAAAATTGGAAGAAAAGCAAATCATATACAATGCATAACTATGGGAAGAAATTTAACTATAAACTAAACAAGGGATAGAGGCAAGTACAATAAATAACTGATCATTTTGGTTACATGAAACTGAAAAGCCTTTGCACTAAAAAAATTATCTAGGATAAGGAAGAAAAAGACTGCCGAAAAAAAACTTTGCATAAAATATTTCTGATAAGAATTTGGTAACCAAGATATATGGACAGCTAACAGAAATATATGACCAAAATTCTTCTCCTAATAAAGAAGTTGTCAAAGGTTATGATCTTGCTCTGGGCAAAGAGCACATCACTTGACTGCTACATGGATCAGCTCACCATTTCTCTGACCCCACTGACCGAAACTCCTTCTTGGCACACTATTCCCTTACATATCCTGTCTTCAGAATATTAAGTTCCATGAGGGCAGGGACTATCTCATATTTTATATTTGCCACTTCAGGGCTTAGCCCCATGCCCAGCATAATAGTGAGCATTTAATAAATGCTTCCTAAGTCACTCATTTCATTGTCACTAAAAAAGGAAATGTTACCTTATTGCTATAGACAATTATTGTCCATTAGGGTCTTGCAATAAGACAAAACAAAAGAAGAATAAACATAGGGTTTACTTAGAGAATTCTAGAAATTCAACTAAATAATTGTTTGAAATATTTGGTAACTTCAGAATAGCAACAGGACATAAAGGAGGGACAGGGAAAGGACCTTGATATGTGATTTCATTGATATAGGGAACTCCTGGGGGAGAAAATTCTAATCGATGTAGGTCAGTACTAACTCTACAACTTAAAACTGGAGAGTTGACTGGAGCATTGTAAAAATTACATGATTTGCCCAGGGTCACGTTGAACCAAGTTCTTTCAGGATCAAAAATCTTTCAACATAGTGGAAGCCTATATTCTCTACATTTTTCTACATCTACATCTCTACATCATTCAGTCAACAGTATGATGGTAAAAAAAAAAATATGGTCCATTATGGACTATTACTTTTGATATCCTGACTGCTTCCTATTAATGCACTAATGGATGTCTTCAATGCATATGTAGATGGTTCTCAAATAGATTGCCTATAGATGGAAAAGTAGGCATAAGGGTTAGTAGTTGTTGATTCTCATTGTTAAGGTCTGAGAATTTTTTTTCTCATTTCATGTTCCATCAATTGACCCTTCAAAATTTGTGCCACATCTTGCAGGATCTTTTCTATATACATCAGCCAGCTGCTTTCCCCTTATTTCTTCTCTTAGTGTTCTTTCTACCTCTTTTATAACTATGTCTGGGATGGTGATATTACAAACCTAGTGTCGTTGCTCTGTTCTCCTTGACGATGAAAACAATTTTTTAATAAAAATCATTGCAAATATTTTCCATTTTTCTTTTATGTTGTCCTTCCATTTTCATCTTGATGTGTGATCAAGATGACTTTGCTTGGTTGGATCTCTTGGGAAGCTTTCTTTAAAATGGTTTTATCCTACATTGTTTCTCTGTTACTTAAGAGGCAATAGCTTCTTAGAATCATTCATGATTTTTCCTCAGAAAGTTTTTGCAAACAAGTTTTATTTTAAACTATTTTATTCTAAACTAAGCAGTTTTGCCACCATGTCTGTACACTTGGCAAGCGAGCTTAGTACTGACTGACTAAGGAACTTTTTAAGCCTTTTTTAAAATTTTCATTTAATAAAAAAAATATTCTGAACTTAACAAAAACCAAATAAAATAAGAATTTCCCTGCCCATAGCAGAACAAGAGGAAACAACTGTACATGAAAGTGTGAAACTCTAATATACAGAATTTGGTTTTATTTTAAATATATAAGAAATTCAGCATCTAATTTTCAAAGCTTCCCTACTTATCTGAGATTTCTTTCCGATGTTTATGTTCTCTTCTCTTTGAGAGAGAAACTCTATCCTATCCCTTGTTTCTCTCCTACCTTCTTTTCCAATGATAATGAAAAAAGAGAGAGACAGAAAGACAGAAAGACAGAGACAGAGACGGAGAACTCTTGTAACAATTGCATAGTCAAGCAAAACCAGTTCCTACATTGGCTATGTTTTTTCATTTCCTTATTGAGGCAACTGATTTACATGAGTTAAACATCTTTATAAAATTATTCCAATCTGAGTTGATGTTGTGTCTCCTCTCCACTACCTATTTGTTATTACAAACTATTCATTTAAATAATTTAGAACTGAGATGCTTTGATTGCATTGCCATATCCTTCCCAAATTATAATTGTTTTTTCCAGCTGTTTACTAATTCTTATTTTTTACTCTAACATATTGATGATCTGGTAGATGAATTAGAAGTGAGTCCTACATGAGTAAGTCTTTTCCTGTCTGTTGAAATATGGTCATTTCTGCTATCTGGTGCTCCCGCATGCAGAGCCTACAAATTCTTTTTTTCTAAGAAAACATTTATGACATAAAAGTGTGAGGCTTCTGTGTACTCTCAGTCTTTGATCTCCTTCTTTCTGCCTCATTCCTTCCAAAGTATTTTTCACTATCATCACCTATTCTTACCTTTGCCTCAGTCATTGAGTCTTAGAATGTAGGCATCACTAGTTATTAGTACATTGAACTCTTCATGGAATCTCTCTACCTCTTCCTTCTCTGTAACTTCTATCATTGTAAGCTGTAATTATTTTTTATGGCAGTCTTTTTTCAAATATTTATCATGAGAGCAATGCAATGAAAGATTAACACATGTCCCATGAAATAATGTTTCTGTTTCCTTCTAGCTCACATTAATACCAACTCCAATAGCTCTTCTGTTGGTCCTCTGGGGAATAACTGTGATCCGTCCTTCCATTTAACTGCAATTTCCTTCTTTCTTCTACTTTGGTTTACAGTGATTTAGAACCAATAGTAAAGTTTATATCAGTTGATCAATCAACAAACACTTATTAAGCAACCACTATGTGCCAGGTAACTGTACTAGGGATATAAAGACAAAAGTGAAAATCTCTGCCATTCAGTATCTTAATGGGAAAGACAACTGTGTGTGTGTGTGTGTGTGTGTGTGTGTGTGTGTGTGTGTGTGTATAAAACAGAAATAAGGTGATGTGCTTATCATCTGATAAGATTAGGAAAGACCTCATATAGAAGGTAGGAGAAAAGAACAAGCATTTATTAAGCACCTACTTTGTGCTAGGCACTGCTATTTTTATCACTTGGGGAAACTGAGGGAGACAGAGGTTAAGGGACTTGTCCAAGATCACACAGCGAATAAATGAAGATGAATTTGGACTCAGACCATTCTGACTCTGGACCTGGCAGCACCAGGGTGCCTCAGTTCATTTGGGAGTTTGAATTTAGTATTCAAGGAAAACTGGGATTCTAAGACACAAAATAAGAATAGAGAGCATTCTAATCACAGGAAACAAGTCAATGAAAACAGTACAAAGACAGGAAATGTAATGCCCAGCATTAGGGACACCAAAAGAGGCAGTTTGGTAGGACGTTCAAGCACATAAGAGGAAAGCAAAGGAATAAGAGCCCTATAGTGACCATGGAGGCATTTCCTTGGGTCATTCTGCTAAGAAGTGGTCATGCCTTCTAGATACAAGGAAACAGACATGCTGATCTCTCAATGTTTGCCTTTGTCTGAGAATCCTTACAGAGCTTTTCAGTAAAGTAAAGCAGGGTCATATGCTAAATGAGAGAGGAAGTGGAAATTGGGGATTACATGATAAAAGTGCAGTGGTGAATGAGACTGAGAGTCAATGAGAGGTTAAGAAAAGGACTGCATGATAGCATGGCACCATGGAAAGAGAAAGGTATCCAGAGTCACAGGACTTCATTTCAATTGCCATTTAAATGAAGTTTGCTATTTGTGTTACTTTGAGCAAGTAACTCAAACTCTATGAGCTTCAGTTGATTGGACTGCACTAGATCACCTCAAACATCCCAGTCAGCTCTAAATCTATGATCCTGTGTTATGTGTCATGTATGTGATGGAGGGAGAGGAGACAATTGAGTTGTTGGGCCTCTCCCAACGAACTTTGAAATCTAAAAGTAGTGGAATATGATGGGAAGGGGGAGGGAAGGGGGCCACTGAGAGCTTATTTTCTCATTACTAACTCATCATCTATATAGATTTCCCAGGATTAACGTTCTTTCTGCTCTGAAAAGTTGAAACAAGTGAAGCTCATTCTCATTCTCTCTCTCTCATTCTCTCTCTCTCTCTCTCTCTCTCTCTCTCTCTCTCTCCCTCTCTTTCTCTCTCCCTCTCTTTCTCTCTTCTTTCTTTTTTAAGTTCTTCCAAGTCTCCATCCAGAGATAGTATTCAGGCAAAATACCATAGTTTTATGTCATTCTCTCTCTCTCTCTCTCCTCTCCGAAGATCTTCCCTCAATCACCTCTTCCCAACTGCATTCCCAATAAATGCATCTTGATTAGCAAATGCCTATATTCTTAAAAATTAATTTATTTTTAGTTTTCAACATTTAATTCCATAAGATTTTGAGGTTTAAATTTTCTCTTCCTCCCTCCTCTCCCCTCTCCCTAAGACACCATGCCATGTGATATAGGCTCTACATATATATTCATATTAAACATATTTTCACATTAGTCATGATGTAAAGAAGAATTAGAACCAATGGGAGGAACCATAAGAAAGAAGAAACAAAACAAGACAACAGTAAAAAAAAGAACAAATAGTCTGCTTCCATCTGCATTCAAACTCCAAAGTTCTTTCTCTGACATGGCTGGCATTTTCCATCGTGAATCTTCTGGAGTTGTCTTAGATCCAGCAAATATCTGTGTTTTAATACGTTATTAAAACTGCTGGTTTGAAAAACAAACAACAACAAAAAAAGACCATTTAAGAAACGGACTTTTCCTGTGCTAAAAAGGAAAAGGATTTAGACTTTCTTGACGGAATCCAAGAGGGGAAAGAAAATAAAGAGTTGCCCCCCGTGTAGGAGACACAGCACCTCTCGGAACAGACCTCATGCGTATGGGTTCATTTTCGACCTCCCATGCTCCCAGCATCCTGATGCTCAATTCTCCTGGCAGCTGCCTCCATTCATATTTCCACCCTTTCATTTCATGTGGCTTCCCTCAGTCTCCTTTCTTCAGATTCCTAATCTTCCACTATTAGAGTCTCATTAGGAGCTGGGTTGTTTCTCTTTCCTTAAATTATGGAAACCTTTTCACACTTTATAAAGGAATGCAACAGGACAGAGGTTTTTTGTACTTAGTTTAGCATCATACCATCTCATATACAAAGCAAGCTATATATGGGATAAATAAGAGATAATTAACAGAGGGAAGACACTAGAATTAAGAGAGGCTAAGGAAGACTTCCTACGGAAAAACTGTGGAAAATTAAAGCATCTGTAAGTCTGAAGGGCAAATGTTCCAATTTACCATAAAGGGAAGAGAATGGAGAGTGCCAACTATAGGCCAATAAGATTGACATTGATTTCTAGCAAAATTTTGTGTCACATTATCAGAGAGAAGTTAGTCAATAACATTTAAAAAAAAAAAAAAAGGAAGCAGTGATTGAAAAGTGCCAGCACCTTTCTCAAGAACAGGTCAGGCCAGATAATCTCATTTCTCTTTTTGACAGAGTTACCAGACTGGTAGATCAAGGGAATGCTATGAATATACTTTATCTAGATTTAGAAAAACATTCAATAAAGTGTCTCAAACTTTCTTTATAGACAAGTTGGAGAGATGCGGACTAGATAATAGTATAGTTCAGGAGTGGGGAACCTGCAGCCTCAAAATCCTTTTGGATTTGTTCTGTAAAGTTTGGATTCAATAAAAAGGCCACACTTGAAGACCTAGGGGACCACATTTGAATTGGCTGAATCCCTGGAATGGTCATTAATGACTCAGTATTAACTTGGAAGGAGGTCTCTAGCAGACTGTTCCAGAGATCTATGCTGATTAGATTTTTTTTCAAGACTCTGGATAAAAGCTATTCTGGGCCAAGCCTAAGAAAGGCCAGTCTGATGATTCAGGCCTGAAGGTTAGACGCTTGGACAAATAAAATGGAATTTAAAACAACGTTATCTTTTAGATTAAAAAAAAAACTTCTAAAGTAAGAGAGATATAAAATGCTACTCCCTTCAATAGTTACCAAGAAGACAACCTTCAAATCACTTCTAATAAAATTTCCCCCTAGTTTAAGTTTCTAAACTTCAATCAGGAAAAAAAAAACTACCCAGTGCACCTTCTTTAAGAACCAGTATAGTTCCCCTGTTTCTAGAGCTACTGTGGGATGCTCCATGCCATCAAAAAGGGGAGGGAAGAGCAAGGACAGCAGATAAAAAAGCAAGGAGGAGGAAGAGGCTCCGATGGGCAAAGACACCTCTTCCACCAGCCCCCAGCACTCTCCATTTGCCACTCACGAAAACCCTGCCCAACCCCTACCACACAAAGGCATAGATCACATGGTTATATAATTTGCAAATGGCGCAAAACTGGGAAGCAAAGCCAACATGCTGAATGTTGGGCAAATGTTGAGTGAAATCTAATCCAATGGGATTTAATGAGGATACCTGGTCAGTTCATCTGAAAAAGATCTGCAGATTTTGGTGGACTGGAACTCAACAGAGATCAGCCATATAGTATGGCAGCCAAAAAAACCTCAAACCATCTTCCAATGCAGCTAGGTGACTCAGTGGATAGAGAACTGGGCCTCAAGCCAGGAAGATCAAAGTTCAAATTTGAATTCAAATTACTACCTGTATGACCCTGGGCACAAGTCACTTAACCTCTATTTGTCTCACTTTCCTCAACCACAAAATGGGAATGATAATAGCAACTACCTCCTAGGGTTGTTGTGATGAACAAATGAGGTAATATCTGACACATAGTAGGTACTATATAAGTATTTATTCTCTTCCCTTACTTCTTAAGATGCATTGAGAAGAACAGTGTCTAGAACTAAGGAGACAGTCTGAATGTTCTCTGCCCTAATCAGATCCAATCAATCTGTGGCACAGTGTTCAAGTTTGGGGAACACATTTTAGATATCATACGGGGAGGGTGGCTAGGATGGCCAAAGGTCTTTGACATCATGTCATGCACCTATTATTTGAAGGATGCAGAATAGAGGTGGGGAGACATGATCACTGCCTTCAAGTATTTGAAGGATTGTCATGTGCACAAACCTCTCATTTTATAGTTGAGGGAACAGGTCTATGTAGATAAATGACTTCTCCAAGGTCACACAGGTAGTAAGCATCAGAGGAGAGATTTGAATTCAGGTTTGAACATCTAGAGATGTTGATCTTTCCACTGTACCAGGCTTCCACTCAGAGGGGACAACTGGGAGCAATGAGTAGAAGAGACAGAGAGGAAAATGAAGGCTCATTATAAAGGAAAGCTTCCCCAAAATTAGATCTATCCAAAAGTGGAATAAGTCTTCTCTCACTAGAGGTATTCCAGTAAAGATGACCTTTAATTGAAAGTTCTCTAGGGGGCGTTCTTTCTTTGCTTATTTTTTTTTATTCTAAACTAAATCCATGGGCAGTTGGTTGGCACCATAGTGGATAGAGCAGAGTGGATAGAGCACTCCAGGGCCCGAAGTAAGGAAGACTTACCTCTGTGAGTTCAAGTCCAACTTCAGACACTCACTAGCTGTGTGACCCTGGACAAGTCACTTAACTCTGTTTGCCTCAGTTTCTTCATCTGTCAATTGAGCCAGAGAAAAAAATAGCAAACCACTCCAGCATCTTTGCCAAGAAAACCCCAAAAGGGCTCACAAAGAGTTGGACATGACTGAAATAACTCAATAACAACAAAACTTCACACATCTCAAATAAAATGAACATTCCCATTACACAGAAGAACAGAAAAAAAGGATTGTAGGTGAAATAGAGGGGAATCTTGATTAGCTACAAGTTGAGCTATATGATCTCTGAGCTTTCTTTTGAATCTGTTATTCCATTAAAGTTAAAGCCCTATGGCTTCCTACAGCAGTGGTACATCCTATATTTCTGTGGTTGTAGAATTGGCAGAGACAAGTAGTAGAAGTTAGCCAAGGTTAATGGGGCAAGAAGCATGAAAGAGAAAGAAGGTACTGCCTCACTATAACAAAAGTTCTCCCTGATTGCCATCTCTCCCTGGACTCAAGATTAAGAAACCCCATTAAGGAAGGATGAAGGAAATGAAGAGCTTGAAGCTGGGAGATGGGGTCAGCTTCCCCAGATACTACAGCCATTAGAGAGGCTTTTACCTCCCTCTTATAAAATCCTTTATCACTCTGATTCTCTACTTGTAGAGTCCTGGCAGTATCCCCTGTGCTGTATTTCTCTACTGCTAGATCTGGGGTCCAGTAGCCACTAACACTAATCATAGTTAACCTTTGTAGTGTGCTTACTACGTGCCAGGAACTATGCTAAATGCTTTACAATTTTTATCTCATTTTAACACTCTAAGGTAGGTGCTCATTTTATAGATGAGGAAACTGATGCAAACGAGGTTCAGTGACTTGTCCAGAGTTACACAGCTAGTAAGGCCAGATTTACCCAAGGTCAGATTTAAACTCAGGTTTTTCTGATACCAGTTTCAATACTCTAGCCTCTGCACTGCATGACTACCCCTACCAATATGGCTACCTTGAAATGTGGACCAAGATCCTAAAGTTACAATGGTATGGGGTACAACAGAATAAATAGTGGTATCTTTCTTATTCATCTCCATCACCACTGAGTTAAGTAGTACAGTATTCAACCTATATTGTATAGCCATGCTTAAGAACACTAAGGACTTGGAAGAATAAATTTCTTCCAGTTACCTGGAAACTCTTCTAACTCAATCATATAGGACCATCATCTGACGACAGTCACGAAGGGACATACTATGCTGATGAATGTTTTCAAAGCACACATACAAGAAGATTAAAAACCACCTAACATGACTGTTAAAGTATTGTGGGCTCGCCATAAGCCCAAAGGCTAAAATCTCACACTGACTAATACCAGAAAAACCTGACATAAGGCAATACAGAGCCAAAAGCCATCGATGGATCAACTTCCAGGTAATGGTACATTAAGATGTGGGAAAACAAATCAAGAAGCCCTACATGTACGGGGGGTGGGGTTTTCAATCAAGCTAAAAGTCTATAAAGTGATGATTAGGAGTCCTAAACCTTTGACAGACATCACAGTTAGCCTAGCCAATCATACATCACCTATGAGACAAGATAATGGCAGAAAGGGTCATCAAGGTCCTGGAATGTAGCCAGTCTACTGGTACTATAGCAATGATAGTCATTCATTCGTTCATTTGACAAATATTTACTGAGCAAAGCACTGTGCTGAGTTCTGTGGGAGATTCAAAGATGAGTAAGACACAGACCCTGACCTAAAGGACACATTCGGAGAACCATGAGGGTAGGGTAACCAAAGGCAGGGCAGCTAAATAAATACTTCAAGGAAATACTGTGAAATAATGCTGCACAGTCACAGACTACAGGAAAACAATAGCATAGGAGACCAGTCTAGCTATGGATCAATCAAGAATGGGGTGGTTCTTCTGGAATAAAAGATTTGAGCAAACCACTGAGAGCCAGAAAGATAAACATCAGGCTCTCTGAAAATAGCTGCACATTTGTTTCTAAAGCCACACCTGTACACACAGGTTTATGAGCAGAAGCACCGACATTCAAACATCCAGCATACAAATTATTCGTTAAAGAGTTCTTTTATCTAAAACGCAAATAACAACCAACTTCCCTAATCTAATGACGGACAATATACTTCTTAGTAATTAATGAGTTCAGTTACTCTATGAGTTCAATTATCATCTCAATGCAGATGACACCTAGGTATGAAACGATGGGAACCTTGGAGGGAAGTGACCACACCATGCTAGGCATTTGTGAGAGCAAAAGAAATTTAGGCATAGTCTTAAATGCACCCTAGATTTGGGGAAAGCTGATTTCCAAAGGATTCAGAGGGGGAAAAAATCATACTTCAGGAAAGGCCAATCCAGGAGGGATGGGAGATGCTCAAGAACTAGATTTTGAAAACACAAAGGGAAATAATTCCAATGAGGAAGAAAAATGGAATTCATCTGAAAGAACAATATGGATGCAAAAGGAACCCACCAGCCAATTCAGCTTTAAATACACAGAAGATGGAAGCAAGGCAAGCTAACAGAAGATGAAAGTGAAAGGATGACATGTTCCTGTAAAAATAAAGTCAGAAGGGGCAACCAGGTGTCACAGTGGATAGAGCAGAGGCCCTGGAGTCAGGAAGACTTGAGTTCAAATGTGACCTCAGATACTTGCTAGCTGTCAGACCCTGAGCAAGTCACTTACCTCCAATCGCCTCACTTTTCCGCCCCCCCCAACTCCTCCCCCCACCACAATATCAATGTCAGGAATGTTAAAGCTCCGAATGAGGTCAGGCTGGTCTCATGAAGCTAACA
>CM053770.1:485059975-485084143 GCA_028658325.1 Potorous gilbertii
CTCATAAGATTTTTATAACTCTGACTGATTTTCCATTTCAATAATATAGTCAATGACCAGATTCCAACCTAAAACCCCCCACTATCAACTGTGTTCATCCTTCACTGCCAAGGAAGACCATGCCATCAGAGAAATGATGACATGACTTGCACTTGACTTTGTTTTGAGTGAGGGAGGGCTGTGCAGGTCACCAGCCTCAATGCATTATTATATAATATATGTAATATATAAATAATTATATAACTCTCCTACCCTCTATGGGCGCTAGGTGGTGCCATTGTGCAGAGATCCCTGGTCCTGGAGTCAGGAAGGCTCATCTTCCTGAATTCAAATCTGACCTCAGACACTAGCAGGGTGATCTTGAGCAAGTCACTTAACTCTATTTGCCTCAGTTTCTTCATCTGTAAAATGAACTGGAGAAGGAAATGACAAACCACTCCATATCTTTGCCAAGAAAATCCCAAATGGGGTCATGAAGAGTCAGACACAACTGAAAAAAAAATGCTTGAACAACAACAAACCTTCCTGTGCCAGATGTTGGCACAGTATCAGGGATTTTCCAAATCTGGCATCTCTGGCTGATTGAAAAGTCAAGTATCTGTTCTCACAAGGCATAATAATGTCAACAACAACAGCAGTGTGGTTTTTGTGATCAAGAATGACTAGATAAGACAATAATACAATCAGATGATTCAGAAATAGTTAGATGGATGCACTCAAAGAGTAGTTTTTCATTGTCAACATAGGTGTTTTCCAGTGGAGAATCCTAGTCTAGGAAAATCCTAGTTTTTATCAATACCTTGAATAAAGGGATATATGGCATGTAATTAAGTTTACTAATGATACCAGCTGGGAATACCTGAGACCTAAAATGAGAGTTGGAATCCAAAAGTGAATTGGACTGATAGATGAAATTTAATAGTGATCTATTATGGACTTGGTTATGGACTTGGGTAGAAAAATCAATTTCCCAAGTATGAGATAGCAGAGCTTTGGATGGAACCACAGTTCTGAAAAATATCTGGGGGTTTTAATGGACTGCAAGTTCAGTAGTAGTATGACAGCCCAGAAAGCTAATATAGTATACTATAGTATATACTATAGTATACTATATATATACACTATAGTATAGTATATACTATAGTATATATTGGGATATAGTAAGAGATATATTAATTAAGGAATATTCCAGGAGTAGGGAGGTGATATTCTGCTGCTGTACTTTGCCCTCATCAGACATTAGCTGAAGAATTATACTTAGTAGGACATTGGTGAACTGGAGTATATCCAAAAAAAGGCAATCAGGGTGGTAGAGGACCTTGAATCTAAGACATATGAGGACTGCATGGAACACCTGGGGATTAGGCTAGGGAAAAGAAGACTGGGCAGGGGGAGCAGTCATGTTAGTTGTTTTCAAGTATGTTAAGGAAGAACTCGGGGAGGACAGTCAGGGTTAAGTGACTTGTCTAGGGTCACATACCCTGTAAGTGTCTGAAGTCAAAGTTGAACGCAGGTCCTCCTGACTCCAGGGCAGAAGTACTATCCACTATGCCACCTTGCTGCCCCTGGAGGAACTAGATTTATTGTGTTTGACTCTAGAGGGCAGAACAAGAAACAGTGATTAGAAGTTACAGTCAATTTAGGCTTGATTTCAAGAACAGTTACTACTATTACTTTCTAACAACTAGAGCTATCCCGCCTTGAGAAGTGGTAGATTTTCCCTCATTGAAGGTCTTCAGGCAGAGACTTGGTGGTCACTTGTTGCTTATACATAATGGGGAGTTTTTTAAGTGTACAGATTGGACTGGGTAGTGCTGAGGTCCTTTGCAATTCTCCAAATCTGCCATCTGTCACATAAATCCTAGTCTGCACTCCCATCCTGGACTGCCAACTACATTTCAGACTGGATGCCCTGTAGGCATCTCAAACTCAACAGAATTCATCTTCCAATCTACCTATGTCTATCAAGGAGATGACTATCCTGGTGACCCTGCTTTATAACTTCACAGTCATCCTGATTTCCTGAACTTTCCTTCACCTTGCATATCCAATCAGTTTTCAAGTCTTGTCAATTGCACTTTACCACATTTCTCATCTCCATGTCCTTTTCTCCACTGTCATAGCCACCACTCTAATTCAGGCCCTTATTAACCACTCCCCCTAACTTCTGCAATGGCTCTCTCCCAGTGGGTCTCCCTGCCTTCCAGTCTCTCTTCTCTAATCAATCTCCCACCCAACTTCCAAAGTGTCATTCCCCCACTGAACTGGTCCTGCTGCTCCTCACACCGGATATTCCATTGCCTGTCTCCGTGTTTTTGCACATAGCATTCCCTTGTGTTTGAAATGCTCCCCGCCTCCCCCTTAGAATCTCTAGTTTTTTTTGAAGTTCAGCTCAGGTTACCACCTACATGAGGCTTTTCCTCATGTCCTTGGTTATTAGTGTAGGGCAGGGGATGTCTTTTGCCTCTTTTTTGTATCCCTAGTGCTTAGCATACTGCCTGGAATATAGTAGGTATTTTAGTGATTGTGATTGCATACATGTGTGTGTGTGTGTATATATAGATATATATATATATATATATATATACATATATATATATATATATATATATAAAACATTCCCCTGATAGAAGGAAGTTCCATAAGGGCAGGAACTAATTTTTGTCTCAGAAATGCACAGCTAGGTGACACAGTGCATCAAGCACTGAACCTGGAGTCAGGAAGAGTTCAAAAAAGTCCTTTGGACACTTACTAGCTTTATGACCCTGGGAAGTCATTTAACCTTATTTGCCCCAGTTTCCTCATCTGTAAAATGAGTGGGAGAAGGAAATGGCAAACGAGTCCAGTATCTTTACCAAGAAAATCCCCAAATGGGGTCATAGTCAGAGAGACACAACTGAACAACAATGATCCTCGGAGTCCACACACAGAAGTTACTTAAAATGCCTTTTGATTATTAAATCGAACTTTATGAAAATCAAAAGATTTGCACATAGACATATTAAACTGTTCTTTCACCACTTATTTGGATTAACCTAAAGTCAACTTAACATATAAACTGTTACTTTTCTCCCTCATCTATACTAGAGGAGGTTCTATTTCAACAGTTCTTACCTGGGAATCTGTAAAGTTATTGTTGTTGTTATAATATTTTGAAATTTTCCATATAATTGGTTTCCTTTGTAATCCTATGTATTTTATTTTATGCATTTAAAAACATGATGCTGAGAAGAGATCCATAGATTTCATCAGAATGTCAGAGGGATCCATAACACACAAGAGGTCAAGAATCCTCATTCTACATGAAGATATAGATAATCCATTATTTCTTAGTTCTATTTTCCCCTGAGAGAAGATCCACAAATCTAACTTTGGTGCAGAGTAGCACTCTGAAGGACTTCCCTTGTCATCTATAGTGAAATTTACATGTTTAAAGTTTATGTTTAAAGTATTATTCCTCTCCCCCAGTTCAAGACAATTTAAAATAATTTGATCAAACAATTAATTTTTCCTCTTCCTAGCCTCCATTCTTACCCATCAGTCCTATGATTTAACTTTTAGGGCCCTGAAAGTCTCCCTAACCCATTATCCCAATGACCTACCAAGAAGCTTGACATTTCACTATTAAAATTGAATTAGCTTTTCTCTATGATCCCTTCTAGCTCTAAAATGTTATGATTTTTAAATAGTTCTTTGGGACAAGACTGAGATTCCCTGTTAAAAGAGAAATAATCCTTAGAGAATATTAATCTGCCAGCTATTTGAACACCTTTAAGATGGTTAATTTATCAGAAAATTCTGGTTATTGGGTAATTAATTTACCTCGGAAAAGAGAGCTTGCAAGGTCCAAAGGATATAGGATGACTATATGATCTGGACAACTCATTTTTTAATTCTTTGACCTGAGGGCCTAATCTATTCCTCATCTGTAAAATGGGAGGGTTGGACTAGATGCTCAAAATTCAATGGACAGAGGATAAAAGCTTTGTTGGCCATAGGAGGCCTACCTCCTGGATCCCTGGGTACAATAGATCTAGATGCGGGACTTCCATGCCGTATCAGGGGCACCCTGGCACTAGGCACGTGGAGGAGGCAACCAAACAACTAAGGGAGAAAATTGAACACAAAAAGTAAGTATCCAAGTAAAAAGGCAAGTTTTGTCAATCCTATTACCCATTTCAATGAAACATATATTAATTAAGTATCTCTAAGTGCATTGTCATAAGTGACAGAGGGAATATTTACTAAGGCCTGCCATGTGCAAATAAGTCTCTATGTTAATCAAAGGTCCAGTTGATATCTCTCTAGGCAGAGCACTGTGCTGAGGTCAGGAAAGGAAGGAAGGAAACAAGCATTTATTAAGAATGTATGTGCTAGGTACTGAGCTAAACATTTACAATAGCATCTCATTTAATCTTTACAACAACCCTGGGAGTTATTGTCCCAGTTTTACAACTGAGGAAACTGAGGCAGGCAAAGGTTAAGTGTTATCCAGGGTCACAAACTAGTATCTGAGGTCAAATTTGAACTCAGGTCTTCCTGACTCTTGACTCAAAATTTTATTCACTGAACCACCTAGCTCCCTACTGGGGAAGCTGAGACTGGTAGATTGCTTGAGCTCTGGAGTTCTGAACTGCGAATAGGCTCAAGTTGATTGGGTGTCTGCACTATTTGTAGGCCCCTGGTAGCAGAATGCCACCATGCTGCCTTAAAGAGGGTGAAGCAATCTAGGCTGAAAGCAGAGCTGGTCAAGCCTTCCATCCCCATCAGTACAGCCCTCCCTCACTTAAATCCAATTCACTTGCAAGTCCGGATTTCATGGTCCTCTTCTAGAACAAAGGACAAACAATGAAATAGGGCCAAGGGTAGGGAGACCTTGAATCTCCCCCCAAAAAATTAGGTAAATTTTAATGGATAACCAATGGAAGGAGACATCTCCTGTGAACAAAGAGGTGTTTCGCTGGACCTGAGACTGTAAATTTTAAAAGTAGTTCAGTTTGGCAGGGCTGTAACACAATGAATACTAGAACAGTGGCACCCCGCTAGAGATACAAAATATACAGTCAGTGAAACATTTAAATATAATAATATATTCTGATGTGACTTTACAGGTTTCAAAGCATTTCTGCAAAGCATCTTAACAGAGATGTTGGGTTTTAAGGATTACGCAATCACAACTTTAGAAGCAGAAGGGAGCTGAGAGGCCAGAGAGTCTATTTTACAGAAGAAAACTGATGAGCACGGCGGGGGTCGATAGTGGGAGTGGGGAGAGACAAAGTACAAGAGAGGCATCCGAGAGGAATGGAGCAGGGCAGGGGAAGGGAATGGAGAGGAAGGAGAGAAAGGGGGGAGAACAGGAGGAGGGAAGAAGAGAGGAAGGGGAGAAGAGGGGAGGGAAGTAGGAGGGAGCGCGCAAAGGAAAGGGCAGTTTCACGTGCTGGTGAGAGTGGAGAGATACAAAATATAGAAGAGGAAGAGGAGTGGGGAGGAGGTGAGGAGAGGGTCCCCGGCCCTCACAGCGCTTACAGTTTTGACCACCCAACTCAGCAGCCCTCCACGAGCCTCCCGCCGACCGCTGCCTCCCCACCTTCCTCACGCACACGCGGATGGGAGCGACACCAGGGCCCCCCTGTCCAGGTGCGGCAGCTGTCCACTCCTCCCGCGCCTCCCGAAGGGGCCTCCCCCAGCCTCGCCGGCCACCCTCCTGGAGTCCTTGCCTGGATAGCCCCAAGCAGCAGAAGAAGGGAGGGATGGGCAGCCGGTGCTGCACCTAAGGGGAGGCGGGGACCTGAGGCCCGTCCCGTCTATCCTTAAAAAGGAAGTTGGGGCGGGTCCCACCATTCCAGACAGTGGCGAGGCGCCTCAGAGCATCGCCCTTTTCAGAGCCGTCCGAGGGGCCTGACCACCTGGCCGGGCTGCCCGCCCACGCTCTGTCCAGTCCGGAGGACTGGGTTGGGGTTTCAGGCGTGAGGGTCGGGGTCCCTGCCCAGACACCCGGGGCGTCCCAGCTGGGGCCGGCTGGCTGGAGCAGCCGAGCAGGGATCTGGTGGGGCGGGAGCCCACGCGGGAGGGACGGACTGACAGAAGGAGGGAGGAGCGAGGGAGGAGCCTCGGACGGGGGCGGAGCCCGAGCTGGAGGCGCCAGTGACCGGGAGCCCGGCTCAGGGGCCGGGCCGGAGCGGTCGGAGAGGAGTGGAGCGGAGTTCTGACGGGGAGCCAGAGAGCGGAGGGGCCACGAGCCGCGCGCAGGTAGGACCCCTGCTGCCCCCGGCCCGCTCCCCCGGAATCCCGTTAGTTCGCTTTTCTGGAGCGCCTCGCCCCCGATTATCCTCCCTCCTAACAGAACTCTATTGGGGACCCCCCCACACCTTCTGCGGCCAAGGGAGCCCACCTCTCCCCATCCATGATCAGATTCAGCGTCCCCACCCTAATACATGCGCAGCGCCCCTTCTCTCCATCCTCACTCCAGTCAGGGACAGTTCTGTTCCCCCCAACGCTGGCTTCCCAAGTCCGACTTGGAATTCTGTCTCTGAGGAACTGACGGGGGTGGGGGGTGGGGGGGAAAGGAATGCAGGTGGCTGGCAATCTTTAGTTTTGCCTCAGACCATCCTGGATAACAGCTCAGACTCCAACATAAAGGGAAAAGGGAGCAAAAGGGGAATGGTATTCAAGAAAATTGGACATTAAAGTGCACCCCCCCATCAACACATTTTTCCAACATCTCCAAAAAACCCTTGGAGGAAGTACAAGGGTGAAAGGGTTATTCCTCTTCCAGTTTCTGGTTTGCTCTTTGATCTCCACTTGACTGGGGAGGGGGTGTGGCCATAAACAGGTCAGTTTGGGATGGTCAGATAGCTGTACCCGTTCTGTAATCAGGGAAACTTCTTCTGACCTCTGCTAACCCCCAGGTTGGGCAGAAAGGTACCAAGTGATTAGAGAGGCCAGAACCAAGCATGTTTGACTGGAGTACAGGCTGCCTCTATATCTGTCTCTGTCTCTCCCTGCAAGGGGGGGGGGAAGGTATCGGCCCCCTGCCCAGCTGTGTTGGGGAGGGTGGGGCCGGGGACTTTTCCAGAGAGGGAGCCAGGCCTGGCCCAAGCCCCAGGAGCTCACGTCACCCCCACCCCTCTGGCCCCCACTTCTCTTGGGAACAGCCAGAGCCAAATCGAATGGGATTATGTGTACTAAGTAGAGACCTGGGGAGCCATAAGCATAGACCTGGGGTGGCAGGGATATAGATCTGGGGGAGAGATAGAGAAATGGCCAGCAGACCATTCCTCCTCCAACTGGAAGTTAGTTTGGTTATCATCGATTTTCTGCTTCAAAGTAAGGGCTTTTATCTCTTCCCTAAGTGAGCAAAGGACTAGAAGCAGAGAAGTAGACATTTATGTGAAAGTATGAAACCCTCTCTCATCCACCCTGCTTGGAACCCCACCATGGCCCCCTGCCCCATAGGCGTTGTTGCTGACCTCAGCAGGGCCAACCCAACCCCTGGGGAAAGGAGGAAGGGGCTGCCAGGCCCAGGCAGAAATGACCCCAGCCAGTTCTGGTCTGACCAGTCATTTCTCTCCCCTACATTGTCAAGTCAATGGGTAATTGCAGGGAGGAACAGGAAAGATGAGCACAGACCCTTTTTATAAAAGCACCTCCATCCAAAGTCTTTCTCTTTCATTCTTTCCCTAACCCCATGGCTGGCCCATTTCTGTTTTGGTCCCTTGGACTCCTCTCCTGGGTGCTTCTTAGCTCCAACAGAAACAACTTTTTTTTTCCTGGAAAGCAGAACAGAGAACAGGGGAGGGGGCCTAGGGCTCAGAGCCTAGGCAAAGGAGGGAGGTAGGGAGCAAGAAAGAGGAGTAGCAAATCCACGGCTTCACCAGGGCTTGGAGTGGAAAGCTCTTGTTGGGCTACACAGGATCAGAACTAGATTTTAAGTAGGACTTCCTTACTTTCCAAAAAAGGGGGAGCCTTTGCTGCTCTTTGCTGCTCAGGATTTCTCACTGCAACATCTAGCGCATTATCCCAGTTGGGCAAAGTGATGAGTGACTGAGCTGAGACAGGAGCTTCTTCTGGATTGCTTGGGCCAGTGGTTCACATCCAGCTACAGAATTGTGCTATTGCTATTTAAATCATCAGACAGTTTACTTGATTTACAGTTTGAACTGGAGGCAAGAAAAAGACAAGAGATTTCTAATCTTTGGACCTGTAGTCCAAAGGAAAAGCTGAACCAAAGGATATGAAAGTGGGAGACCTCCTGAGAAGAGAGAACCCCAGTGGCGTGTACCCTCTCTTGGTACCTGCTGAGGTGGGTTTGTAGAATGTGCCCTGGAAGCAAGAGGAATCCTGACAGATGGAGCTTGGTACTTGAGCTGGGATAGAAATACCAGAAACCAGAGATTAGGAAAGGGAGATTAATTAGGGTATTGAGGGATTTGGTAGGGGCAGCGAGGAGAAGGTAAAAGGGATGACTGGGAAAACCAGAGCATTGGGACCCTCAGCTTTCCAAGGGAAAGAAAGAAGACAGTCCTGATCTCTCAAAGTAGGGACAGAGAAGAAGAGGAGGCATTCGGTAGTGTTATGTCCTAGCTTCTATCCTCAACCTTGAACATTTTTATTGAGGGGACATAACCCCTTCAGGTGTCTAGAGAAGAGTCAGGGTAACCTTTATTCCTGCCTTTCTTTCAGGTCTTTCTTCACATCCTAAGCCCTCTAGATTTCTGAGTAGAGTGTTATCTCCAGACGACTGGGGAGATTAGGGACAACAATGGAGAAATGGGGAAGCAGGTAAGAGGTGAAAATGGGAAGGGGTAGTGGGAACTATCCCTGGGAGGTACAGGAGAAGAAAGCAGAAAGATGGCAAGGGTGGAAGAATGGGTAAGTAACCCCTTCTATTTTCTGACAAGCTGTGAGACCAGATGTAGGGGGCCAAGTTTTGTCCCAGCTGTCCTAGAAATCTTAGTGCCATTTTAAGCTTTCATAAAGCTAAAGTTGCAATAGATATGAAAGCTTACAACTGTACTAAGACTTCTGGGACAGTCTGTATAAGAAGGATTGTGACCTCAATTCTAGCTATTAACTTTGATTACTGACTCTGCCTCTGGCTCCTCAGACTAAGACCGCCTCTTGTGCTGCTCCTGCTCCTTCCTCAACTCAGCCTAGACCAGAAGGTCAGTGAAGGGGTTGGAAGGTTTTGCCTGCTCTCCAACCTTCTAGAACCCTGCCTCCCAAAGAATTTCCTAGAGTCCTTTGCTCACCCCATGTCTCCTTCCTCATCTAATTCCCCAGCCCCTTCTCTATTTGATGCCCCAGTCATTCCCCCCATTCCCATGCAGGTTACTCCAATCCCTCCTTGACCTGTCTCTTTTTCTCCCAAATAGGTATTCCCTCGCCACTCACGACAAGCACATCCTGAAGAAAGTAAAATCCCTGAGGGTGTCTGGGGTTCCTGGGGTCCATGGTCCCCTTGCTCCCAGCCCTGTGGGCTTGGGATACAACGCCGGAGTCGAATCTGCCAGTCATCTACATCTTTACTCCAAACCGGGTTGCCTCTACCGCCCCGGCCACCTCGACATCCGGAACCCTTGACTGCTCGATCCCGGAACTCCAGACCCCAAACCCCTAGGGAGACCCTCCCTCTCTATAAGCCGGAGCCAAGGGGGAGAAGTGGCCCTCTAGAACAAGAGGAGGCTAGAGAGACCTCAGCCTCAAGGAGGTAAGGGAAATGAGATGGGAATTGGAGGTGATATATCTCAGCAGGTAGATAAGATTTGGAATGGAATAGGTGAGGCTTAGAGCAAGAGGAAACTAGAAACTGAGGCAGGAAATGAAGTTGATTACAGGACTGAGGAACAGAAGAGATTCAAAATGTGGATAAGTAAGCAGAACCCTAACTCTGTGACTATAACAACTTTCTAGGTCACGTGTTCGAGATCCCATCAAGCCCGGAATGTTTGGCTATGGGAGAGTTCCCTTTGCTCTTCCCCTACATCGGAACCGGAGGCACCCACATGGACAGTCCAAAACAGAATTCCCCAGTGATGAGGCTCCTCAGACTCTATTTCCAGAGGCAGAACTCCTCCAAGACTCTAAAACAGAGGATTTCCAAGCTCGGACTGTCAAAACAGAACAGCCTGTTAATACTCAGCTCCCTCAAACCCAGATCTCTTCTACAGTACCACCCCCCCAGGAAGACCTTTACAGTCTCCAGAATTCTGGGACAGAAACACCTTCTAATACCAAGTTTCTGGAGATGCAGATACCCCCAAAGACAACCAACTTCAAAGCAAAGTACGCCCCCACCCCATCCCCCAGAACAGGCAATTCCCTTAATCAGGTCCACCCACAGAGATCACATCATTCCCAGCAAATGGGACCAGAATGGAGAAGATCCCCCCATCCCTCTTCCTCTGCCCCTCGGGGCCAGGGCCGAGGCCAAGGTCAACAGAGAAGGAGAGAGCAGTGGGCACCCAGAAATGTCCATCAACAGGCTGTTGAAACTCCCCCTCACCATTCAGAGAGTTGGCTGCCTTTACTCAGCTCTGGCTCCAACTCGGGTCCCCTCTGGAGCCTTTTTGCCCCCAGTGCCTCTGCCCTGAACTGTCCTGGAGAGAAGGAGCAGCTGAGAGCCTGTATCCAGAAGGTGAGCCCTGCCTTGATCCTGGAGTCTAGTCTTCTAGATGTGTTCCTAATTTGCATAGAAACCAAAACTGTGCTCCAATAATTTGAGGGAAACTGTTCTGGAAAGGAGTAAGGGATCTAAATTGGGATCTAAGGTCCCAATTTATCTTATCTAGTCCTGGGGATAGAAAACCCTCGTGTCTGAGCCCTGGCTCCCTCTTTTGTAGGTGTCCATTTTCTCCCTGGGTTATCATCTCCTAGATCTTTGTCGGGAGGCCAAAGGGCATACTCTCCTAGTTTCTGAGTCCTTCTTTCCCCCCTGCAAATCACTCCCTCCATCCCAATCCCCAACTGCTACCCTCCTATTGTTTTGTTCTTAGCCCTGACAATTCTGTTTCCCCCAACTTCAGCCTTGCCCCCCTGAACAGCCAGATCCACGGGCCCTGCAGTGTGCCGCCTTTGATCCTCAGGAATTTATGGGCCGACTCTACCAGTGGGAGCCCTTCACAGAGGGTGAGCACTGAAACCCAGGACCCCAAGACTAGGAAAGCTGCACAATGGCCCCTTTCTAGCCCCGAAAATCTTCCATTTGTGCATTATTTTCCTAACTGTATCTCCTGCCTCAGTTATCCCTTCTTTTCTTTAGTTTCTCTCTTTGAGGCATTATATGCCCATCTGGGAGAGTCCCTTCCCTACAGGACAGGGAAAGGGGATATATTTTTCCTGAATTCCTTAATTTCCGCCTTTCCCTCCCCATCAGGCAGTCTGTGCAGTTTATTTAGCCTGAGTGGCTGAGGGAGTGAGGCGGCCAGAGGGGAGGTGGGGTATATATAGATGGCTCTTTGTGCTTCAGAGGTCTCTGCCAGTACCTAGGAGGGAAAGAGGGAGGGGATGTGTGTGTGTGTGTGTGTGTGTGTATCTTGTGTGTTTTAGGGGAAGCTAGGTCTGTATGATGCCTAATCTTCTCAAAAAAGCAAAGCAATGAGAAAATGATGAATCATGCTGAGGGGAACTAGCCCCCTACAATTGAATGGTTTTCACTGTCCCCTCTGGTGAGGTCAGCTGTGTCCAGAGGTGGAGAATGGGCATGGCAAGGGGGAATCTCAGCAGGTCAGGGTTTGCTTTGTAGACCCCAGATGTCCTCAGATGACCTCAGCATTTAGTTTGAGTGTTTCTAAAAAGTCCAAATTCATTTCTAGGCTTATTTGACCATAAGTAAAGCCAAGTGCTCAAGATATGACCTCAAATGACCGTGATTAATCTCAGGTGACCACCCCTCTCCAAAGCCCCTTATTGGTCCCTCTGACCTAACTCTTTGATAAACTTTAAGTGATTCTCCAGAATTCAAAATTGCTTTCTTTCTAGCTAGTTTCTTTGATCCATGCTGATGTAGGTATAGCCTTCATAGATTCTTAGCCAACTTAGGCAAACCCCTTTTGACCCCCATGTCAAGTCTATTGGATATGTCTCCCGAAATGATGTTTCCCTTCATCCTACTCCTCCAGTCCAGGGTTCCCAACGTTGTGAGCTGAACTGCCGACCTCGTGGCTTCCGATTCTATGTCCGGCACACAGAGAAGGTCCAAGATGGCACTCCCTGCCAGCCTGGAGCTCCAGACATCTGTGTGGCTGGACGGTGTCTGGTGAGAAACTGTTAGCCAGGGTCTGGGTAGGTTTTGAAGCCAGCCAGAGGTCCTAACTAACACTATACAGACCCACCCATTCACTGAGGCAGCTAAGTCTAACGCCGCAGAGAGGAAGACTGTGGGCAGAGCTGGAGAGATGAGGATCCCAAAGAGAAAGGTTTTATTTTCCTGGGAGACAAAAGGAACTACAAAAGATAAGGTTTTCATATCTACTCTAGTGAAGGCTGCAATGTGGAGAGCAATCGGTTCTCAGTGGAATGAGACTGGGGAATATGTGTGTGTCTATATAGGTGTCTCCCCCAGCAACTCACCTATGTATCTGTTTCCCTTCTCAGAGCCCTGGCTGTGATGGCATCCTTGGCTCCGGCAGACACCCAGATAGTTGTGGTGTCTGTGGGGGAGATAATTCCACTTGCCACTTTGTTTCGGGGAACTTCACTGACCAAGGGGGTCTTCTGGGCTATCATAAGATTCTGCTAATCCCAGCCGGGGCCTCTCAGTTACAAATTGCTCAATTTCGACCCAGCTCCAACTACCTTGGTGAGAACACTTGGCCCACCTCCCTGCTTCATCTTCCTTGTCTGTACTTCTCTAAACTTTTGCATTGTTTCTCCATACACATCCATTTCTACATCACTGAAGAAATAGCGGAGACGGGGTGAGGGGTGAGGGGTGAAGAGAGAAGCATGGTTCGACCTCAGAGTGGAAAAAATTTGGGGGAACTTGTGAGGGAAGTGAAATTTGGGAGGAATAAAATGTCCTCCCTTCTTTTCACCACCCCCCTACAGCACTTCGTGGTCCTGGGGGCAAGTCCATCATTAATGGGAACTGGGCTGTTGACCCCCCTGGGACCTATACTGCTGGCGGCACTGTCTTCCAGTATAATCGGCCCCCCCGGGAGGAAGGAACAGGAGAGAGTCTGACAGCCGAAGGGCCCACAACACAGCCTGTGGATGTCTACGTAAGTAGGTGGTAAAGGATGCCAACAATCTAAAGAAAGGACCAATGGTGTTGAGGGTCTTTTGGTGTCTGGGGGAGGACTGAAACAGAATTCCTCTCTCCCCTAGTAACGCTAACATACTCTTTTACTCCCCCAGATGATCTTTCAAGAGGAAAACCCTGGTGTCTCCTACCAGTACCTCATCTCGTCACCTTCTCTGAACCTTGGAGACCCTACCCCAACCCTACCTCCTATTCCCCAACACCTGTCTGGTGAGGGTGTGAAGCCCTGGGGAGAAGAAAGAAATAGATGGGGGAGGAGGCAAAGAGGAGAGATTTTAGGGCGGCCAATAGAACGACCAGATTATAATGTGCCTACCCAGTTTCCCCCAGAGGGTCTAAAACTGGAGCCTCCAGCACCTCCCCGATCAGCGCGCACCCCAGGAACTCTGCAGCGTCAGATACGGATTCCTCCTCTGCCTGCCCCACCCCACCCCAGGCTTCCCTTGGCATCCTCAGTGGGATACTGGAAACGAACGGGATATTCAGAGTGCTCAGCATCCTGTGGAAAAGGTGAGCCCTCCATTCCACAACCCAAACCTCAACTTCTGATCCCTCACCCTCAGAGGCCACTCGCTGGCTTTCCCAACTCTGGAAAACTAGTCTAGGTCTTCAACCCAGTCCTCTTGGATATGTTTTCTTAAACTCACTGAGCCAGATCTTTTTACATCCCTGAAACCCAACCCAGAGGATCCTAGCAAAACTATTCTTTCCTCAGTGTATCAGCCTAGAAGGCCCTTGTTCCTTCTTCAGGTGTCTGGCGCCCAATTTTTCGCTGTGTGTCCCGTGATTCTGGAGAGGAAATGGATGAAGAAAGCTGTGTCCTAGGTGCCCGGCCACCTGCCCCACCAGAGCCATGTCATGGCCCTCCATGTCCCCCTTAGTGAGTATGGATGGCCCACACCATCTCTAGGGCACCTACTACAATATCTTCTGACCTCACCTGGACTCTTCATGGGTTAGGGGTCCCCAAGGTAGGAAGAAAAAAGATCAGAACTCTTGGTACTATATAGAGAGGAAAAAGTTGACTCCTTTCCCGAGTCCCCTTCACTTCCACATCCATCTTTACTTCCACAAAGAGCAGTATCACAAATGATACCAAGACTTCAAATTCCTACCATGTCTCTGAATTAGAACTCCCTCATCCCCAAGCATCTCTTGCTCCACCTGTGTCTGACTCTGCCCTTCCCCCTTTCCCATGTCTTTGTCATTCCTGTCCTACCCCTGTCTTCCCACATCTGTGACCATAGTTGGGAGGCAGGTGAATGGACCTCTTGTAGCCGCTCCTGTGGCCCAGGCACCCAGCACCGCCAGCTCCGATGTCGACAAGAGTTTGGGGGGGGCGGCTCCTCGGTGCCCCTGGAGCGTTGCAGCCATCTCCCTCGACCCAATGTCACCCAGACTTGCCAGCTGAGCCTCTGTGGCCACTGGGAAGTACGCTCTGCCTGGAGCCAGGTGAGCCACAGAGACAGATGAGTGAATGGGAGCAGATAGGCTGCAGGGGGAAGCCAGATGAACTGGAGGACTGGAGGGGAAGTCTAGACTTGAGAATCATGGATCTCTTCATTGATGAGTTTCTCTATCTTTCCCAGTGCTCTGTTCGATGTGGTCGTGGCCAGCGAAGTCGGCAAGTAAGATGTGTGGGTAACCATGGTGATGAAGTAAGTGAACGGGAATGCACTTCAGGGCCTCCAAGACCCCCCAGCAGAGAAGCTTGTAACATGGGGCCCTGTACCATCGCCTGGTTCCACAGTGACTGGAGCTCCAAGGTAGAGAGGCCACCAAAATCTAATGCAGCCTCAATTACTCTAAATCCAAGACTTTTTTAGACCTTTCCAAACGCAGGTGCCTCAGAAGAACCCTGACTCCGAGATTCCTCGGCAGCTTTCTCAGCATGGCCAGCAGAGATTCCTTAGTCTGTCCCAAGTCTGGCCCTTCCTTACCTAAATTCCTTGCTCTTTACTATTCTGCCAGAATTCTGTCCCTTCTCACGGGGCCTTGCCTTGTATCCCAACAGTGCTCAGCTGAGTGTGGGACAGGAATCCAGCGGCGCACTGTGATCTGCTTGGGGAGTGGAGAGTCCCAAGGGATTGGTGAAGAGGAGGAAGGGCTCCAGGGCAAAGAAAGAAGCTGCCCCACAGGAAGCCGTCCTCCTGATATGCGAGCCTGCAGCTTGGGGCCCTGTGAGCCAACCTGGCAGTGGTACACAGGGCCCTGGAGTGAGGTGAATGGGGGAGTTTGAGAAATCGGGCAGCAACTTGGGAGAGGTGAACAAAACATCATCAGTGGTGATCCTAGGACTGAAAAGACATGCTGTACTCTTTTTGGGGTCCCAGTGTTCTGTAGAATGCGGTTCTGGGACGCAGCGCAGAGATGTGATCTGTGTGACCAAACTGGGAACCGAATTCAATGTTACTTTTCCTGGTAACTGCACCCATCTGCCCAGGCCACCTATCCTGCAACCTTGCAGGGGGGATGGCTGTCAAGACCGATGGTTCTCTACACCCTGGAGTACCGTGAGTGACCTTACCTCTTTCCCTACCCCCATTAGCTCTGTCTCTACCACTGAGTCTATTGGCCCTTAATACCCCACCCCACATCCTCCTGTTGTTTCTTTGGCTCTTTGGGAAATTCCCAACCCATTGAACTCTAAAGATCTTAACTCCTTCTTCAATTTCATTGTCTTTCCTCTCACTCCTCTTTGAAGAAGGAAAAGGCAAATTCCCTTCCTCCAGACTCTCCCTTCACAGCGTTCCCAGGGTTCTGTCTCTTTGTGCTTAAGAGGGATGAGTGGGGAGCTGTGAGTTATTGGAAGAAAGAGTGGTCTTAATTGTTCTTTCTCTGTCCCATGTAATTTGCTCCAGTGCTCAAGGACTTGTCTGGGGGGTGTCCAAATGAGGGAGGTTCAGTGTCTGAGTGCTAACCATACTCTCAGCACTCGATGCCCGCTTAGCCTTCGGCCTTCCAGGAAAAGACCATGTAACAATCAACCCTGTACTCAGCACCCAGGTAAACCAGAATGGGTGGGGGGGATGGACAAGGGGAAGGAGGTAGATGGACCTGAGAGAGGAAGAAGACAGGAGAGGAGGAACAAGAAAGAGGGGAAAACAATGCATCTACAGAGGGGAACCAGAATTAACAAATAAACACTGAGGAATGGAAAGCATCCCAGCGACCTCCTCAGACCCACGGCCTATCCCTCTGTTCCCTAGATGACCGTTGCCAGGACAACTCCCCACACTGCCCCCTTGTGGTCCAGGCTCGCCTCTGCGCCTACCCCTACTACACAGCCACCTGCTGCCGTTCCTGTGCCCATATCCAGGACAGGGCACCCCCAGAACCTGCCTGAGATGGGACTGAAATGGCACTTACAGTTATCCTCCCCCCCACCCCTGCATCAGCTGCCCCTGGACTCTATCCCCTTCCTGCCCTTGAACTGCCCCATGGGACACTCAGAGAAATACCAGCACCTTCTATATTTATCCTGGGAGGAGTCTGGGGAACGCAGTGTGACAGGTTGTGGGGAGAGAGCTGTGACAATGTGTGAGGTTGTGTTCATGTACCTGTGTGATTGTTTGTCTATATGTCATTATACATGTCTGTCCCTGGGTGCTATTGCTGGTGGGACTGTGTGACCCTGGCCAAGACAGACTGGGATATATGAAGTGCCCTCCTCCCCCTCCCCTTACTCCACCTCTTCCAACTGAGTGAAACCAAGACAAAAGTTCATTCTGGTCCTTTAATTTTTCCCCGACCAACCTGTTCCCTAAATCAAACTTACCGTGGTATATTTTTCCATGTCCTGAATCACACCTTCAGCCCTCCACCTTTACCCCCAGCACCATTCCCTCCACTCTGTCCCCTTTACTTCCTGGGAACAAATGACTTTCATTGTTCTCCTTTCCACCACCTTCATCCCCTACCAACCCAGAGAAGGGACCAGTTTAGCCAGGGTTGTAAAGACATGGAAGAGGGAAGTGTGTGCTACATATTAGGATGCACTAACCCCTGCCCCACCCCCCACCTAGGATGGTTCCCACCCCAGAACTAATTTATTTTTTATTAAAGACGACTGTGATAAATAAGAAACAGGCTCCTCATTGTCCTCATGGGAACCCAGTCATCTGGGGCTCCCAGCCAGGGTGAAGTCAGGATGGAGGGTGGGGAAGGGAGCAGCTGCTTGAAGAGGGTTGACGGCTGCGTAGCTAGCAGGGTGGCCCACAATACCTGGCTGACACATACCAGGCTCATTTTGGGCATTGGTAGGCTGGGAACAGAAACGGAGCTTGGGTTCTGCAGGGTTTAATGTTTGGCCACTAGAGGTCGCCATGTCTTCCAATTCTAAAATTGGAAGCTGGGGTTCCTGGGTCCTGGACTCCCTGGGAAAACACCAGGTCTGGCCCTCGGAGTTTTTCTGTAGTTTCATGTAGGGCACTTCCAAAAAAACCCCAAAAAACCCAACAACACCCTTTTCTCTGTTGTCTTTCAATCTGGTTTTTCTCCATATCTGCCCCTAGGTCCCTACACTCCCCAGCGGCCCCCTCCTTCCTCCCTCTTCTCTCACCCTCAGCACTTCCCTCTCCCTCTGAAGCTTTGTAACTTTCCTGAAACCTACGAAACCCCATCCAGGCAGCCAAGATCAGAGCTGAGGGCTTGGTGCCCTTCATACTTTCCTGAAATGGGATTGGGTGGGGAAAGGGCATGGTGGCTTGAGGGGACTTGGGGGAGGGACTGAGGGAGGGGCTAGGCCCAGTTACTGTACTGGATGTCCTGCCAAAGGCACATTCCTCAGAGTTGTCTCACCACTCTCCCCACCCCCTTCCTGCTCTCAAGGTAAATAGTTTGGGGGATGGGGAGAGAGCAGTTAGATCCCAGCACACACCCTCTTCCCCTGCTGCTGTGAATCTAGGGATCTGGTAGCTAAGTCCTTGGGGCTGGGGAATGCTGCAGAGATGCAGGCTGATGAAAAAAAAAGATGGGGCTCAGTGATGATGCTCGCCTTTCCTTAAGTGGACCAAGTCGTTTTGTTCCAGCCTGACCTGGGATGGGATCTCATCCATACATGTATGTTCAGCACAGTGCTAGGTATGGTGGGAGCAGTTGTCATTTGTTTATCACGGAGAGATCTTTCAACCTGCCCCTCAGATACTCCCTCCAAGGGAAGACCCAGGCCTTTTCTAGGAAGTGCCTAATGACTAGGTATTTAGAAACTCCTGAGGAAGGTCAGTAGGAGCGAAAATGAAAACAGTTTTAGCCTGAGATGGGGGGGAAACGAAGTAAAAAAAATGGGTCTCTACCTCTCCCCCTCACTTCCACTCCTCACTTATCCACAAGAAGAGATAGGTAGGAGGTGGTACCAAATGCACAACAGACATCAGGGAAGAGATTTCTTAAAGCGGGAAAAAGTAAGGTAGAGACTCAGATAAAAGGGGGTGGGGGTAGAATTTGAGGGGAGGGGGACTAATCCTGCAGAACTACCAGAGTCAGAGTCCAGAGGGCGGGGTGAAAGGGGCTCAAGGCCCCTCCCTGCCAATTCCTGGAAGAGCTGGGTTGGGCCAGACTCGGCTGGGAGCTGGCTCAGCTGACTTCCCTTGTGTGGGGGCCGCCCCTTCTGCGCCTTCTGAGGTTGTTGCTGGGCAGGTTTGGGGTTTGGCTTAAGACTGGGGAGCCAATCATAAGTGGGGAAAGTAATTACAGCCCCTCTTAGGGCTCCCCTCTGCTCCAGCTTGCCTTTCTCATCAGAGTTCACCCTGATGCTGCTGGACTTTGCTTAGGGAAGAGCTGGCCTTTTGGTGTTCTGGGGTAGTGAGAAGCCAACCTCACATCATACACACACACATAAGTTTTAGAGCCAGAATGGGTTAGTAGTCACTTAGGGTCAGTGTAGAGGTCACCAAAGCTACATCAGACCTTATTGGAAGGGGAAATGCAACTCCATCTTAGAACAACTACCCTATTTCCTTTAGTCTCGAATGGGCTGGGGTGGGGGTGGGGGGGGCAGTTTGGGAAAGGGTGGGATGGGAAGTAATGTGTCTAGATACCACATCATTGACCTCTGATCCTCCTCTCCCCCAACCCTGAGACAAAAACCTGTGAAAAAGGAAGCTGAGTTTTCACTGGAGAGATGGAGTGGAGGATCCCCAGGTATCCAGGAATATTTGGAGAAAGTATCCAAACATTCTTGGAAGTAGTATGAAGAAACTGGCCAAGGCAAATTCAAATGTATGGATAGATGTTCAAAGGTGATTTTGACATGTATACAGCTTGCTATGTGCAGCTTTTCCGGTGTGTCGAGTAGGAAGAAGAGGCTGTCAGAGGGTGTGGGGGGTTGTGGTTCGAGTATAAGTAGATATACAAGGGTGAGGCTGGAGGAGCCTAGCTAGGCAAGGATTCCCGTCTCCCCCTCCCCCACACAGATCTCCCTTCTTCCCCTGGGTAAACACCCAGCTGGGCAGGAGCCTGGGGCTAAACTTAGCTTCTGGGGGAAGCCCCTAGCCCCTAGGTGTCCCAAGAGAGCAGGTGCCCACAGCTGGAGAGGGGAGGAGTGAGCCACACTCTCTAGGCCGGTCCAGGCCTACCCTTCACCTTACTCAGATTTGACCTCCTCCCCAATCACCAAAAATGAAGCTACAACAAAAGTGCCTTTTAGGTGCAAATCCAGCAGCCCTCAAGTTTCAGCTACCCCACTAAGAAGGGGGCTTGAAGAGAAAATATATAGGGTTGGGGGATCTGGGCCTGCTTGAATCAGAAGGAGGGAGGAGCTTGATCAACATGGGTGGAAGATTAGAGGGTAGAATCGGAACCCAAGATGTGAGTGCAAGCTCAGTTCCCTCCCTTCCCCCAACCCGATCAGCTTTCACTTCTCTTTCCCTCCCCCAACTAGTTTTACTAGTCACTGAGAATTTTCCAGTTAGCAGCACTAGGAAAGGTAAACTAAGCACTAGGGCTTTTTCTCCCTTCACCTCTAAGAGAAATTACTTGGATTGAACAGGGGAAGGGGGGCGGGGTTGGAGAGGAATTCTTGCTTATGTTCCCTACTGGGTACTGCTCTCTTTGTAAGGTGAGGAGGAGGAGGCTGAAGGATGAATCAAAGGTGTAAAAAGCGGGTGGGGTGGGATGTGTGTCTAACCTTGGCAGGTGGTGAGAGCTTTTTTTTTTTTTTTTTTTTTTAAATAAAGCACCCTTTCCAGAGAGAGCACTTTCAGGAACTAGAGGGCCTTGTTAAAACACCTGAATCTGAATGTGTCGATAAGAGAAACAGCTCAGGTTAAATTCGAAAATAATATTCAGTGCTAGTAAGTTCCTGCTTCCAGGTCTAGCATCTCTTTAGCCTAAGAGGACAAGACCCCAGGAGAGGGAAGTCAAGGCAAGAGTTTCCATTGAAGTCAGAGTGAGACCTAAAACCATCTGCCAGCAGAAAGGACCAATCAGCACTCTGGAGCAATAGCAGGGGGAAGGAGCAGAAGGAAGGCTGGGTCCCTTTTCCAATCTGCCTGTACTGAAGAAAACCTTCTCTTGACTAGCCTGGGGAAGAAGCTTCAGAAGGTTGGGAAAAGCGGGGATGACATCTGGAGGGTCTTCCCATGTCTTAGGACTTGGAAACTCACAGAGTCTGCACCCACCAAGTCCCCTCACCAAACCATACAGGCCAGGCTGAGAGGTGGATCTCTGTTTTACAGGGAAAGAGTGTTGGCTTGGGGGTCAGTTTCAAACACACAGTGATAAGGCACTATCTGGGTCTCTGAGAGCCTGTTTCTAGTCTAAACTAGTAGGATGATCAGTGAATGTTCCCAGGCCTATCGCTTATCTTATCAAAGAAGATGCTGTTCCCAGAGTTTCTGTGCATATGATATTTCAGTGATAATATGTCCTGAGTTTAGCAGTCCTTTTTATCTCTAGTTTCTTTCCAATCCATTGCTTGCCACTTTCCTCACATAATGACCTGCCTTTTTCACTGTGGGATATTCAGCTCTAGGGGTGGAAAACTGGGCAGAGGCACAGAGCCAGAAAACCCAACCTTTTACCAGTACCAGCCTTGCCCCTATGACTCTGCTTGTTCTACAAAGGGGATGGTGGAGAATCTACAGAAAGAACACAGAGCCTTGTTTGGTCAAGGTATATTTCCATCTGGCTGAACTTCTGATCTTCCTATCTAAGAAGGTCTTATTTGTCCCCACTCTCATTACAGAAATACAACCCAGGATCAGTTTTACCTGCTGTTCCATTCAATATGTTAACTTTAATTAAGCACTTACTACATACAAGGTGCTTTGGACAAAATTTAAGGAAACAAAGATAGATACAGACCTCAGTATTGAGGAATTTACAAACTAGGTGGAGGGAAGGACAATATACACAACTAGCTTATTGTGAATATTGTGTTAAGTGCAAAGGGGGAATTAGGCAAAGTGCTATGAGAAATATGAGGAGGGGAAGATCATTTTTACAGGGCAGGGTGAGGGCAAAAGGGGAGTAAGGAAGGCTTTACCAAGTAGGTAAAAAAGCAACCTAGGTTGTGCTTTGAAGGAAGGGAAGGGCTTTGATGAACAGAGATCGTGTTAGCCAGAGATATGGAGACTTGAAATGGCATGATGTCAATTGCCCAGTTTGGCTAATGAGTAGTATAAAATAAGACTGGAAAGGCAAGCAACTTAGCTTGTAGAGAGTTTCAAATAACAAAATCAAGAGTTTATTATTTATTTAACCAACTGTAGAGAACCACTGATAGTTTTTTCATAAAGTACTGGTATATGGAATATGGTGGAATAAAAAGATTACTTGGAGCAACAGTGTGAAGAGTGAATCACACAGATGAGGAAATTAAACCCAAAGAAGTTATTATTTGTCCAACATCACCCAGATAATAGCAGAGCTGGAATTTGACCATATCTCCAGATCAGTACACCTTCCAGTGGACCACACCTTCAGGCAAAATGGAAAGGAATAGACCAGGGGTCAGACTACGAGAAGGCTGCTACAATAGTCCATAAGAGAAAAGAAGAGGTCCTGTGGGGTTTTGGAAGTGGAGAGAGAGACAGATGTAACAATAAAATGTAAATTATTGGACTTGGCACCTTTAAGGAGGGGAAAGAGGAAAAGGGAAGTGTAAAGAACAACTTCTGAGGTTATGATCCTGACTGGATGGGAGGATGGCAGGGCTATCAATAAGAATATTGACTTTGGGGGTGAGGACAAGTTTTACAGAGTATAAGTTCAGTCGTAGAAAGGTTGAGCCTGAATTTTGTGGCAGTATAGGTTGAGTTATCTAGCAGAGAGCTGGAAAGAAGCATTTAGGGCTCTGGGGAAAGAGTTGGTAGTAAAGATGAAAATGGTAGTCATAAATGTGTAGGCCAATGGAAAGAGTCAAGAGGGAGAGAAGAAGACCAAGAACAGATACCCTCACATTTGTGGAACATTCCACTCTCAAGACAATGGTTTTGAGTGCCTTACTAAATCTTACCTTCTGGTATCCTAACAGCAATGTTCCAAATAAATATTTTGGTTTTGTCTTAGAGGAGGAGTGTTTATTATATTTTGTAAACAAACCTGGGAATACATATGCATATTTATAGCATCTGCTATGGGTACTGCATAGATCGAGTGGAGTTAAAAATGATTCCAAGAGTCTAGAGGACTAAGAGGATGGTAACGCCCTCCCCAAAATAATAGAGGAGGAAGGAGGGAGGGGTTTAGTGGCAAAGATAATGAGTTCAGTTTAGGACTTAATTAAGTTTAAGATGTCCAGTTCAAGATGTCTGAAAGGCAGTTGGAGGTATGTGACTAGAGGTCAGGAGAGAGGTTAGGGCAGGATAGATATGAAAATTATTAGCACAGAGATGGTGATTGCATTCATGAGAGCTGATGAGATCATCAAGTGAAGTCTTACAGAAGGAGAAGAGGGAAGAGTTCCAGAGAGAACTCTGTGGAACACATAGTTAGTGGACCTGATCTGACTGAAGACCTGGTAGAGTAGACTGAGAAGAGTGGCCCAATAGGGAGAAGGAGAACTAGGAGAGAGCGGTATACCAAAAGTCTAGAGAGAAGAGCATCAAGGAGAAGAGGCTAATCAGTAATGTCCAAGACTACAGGCAGGTCAAGAATCAAACATGTGTCAGGTATTGTACTTAGTGCTGGGAACGCAAAATAAGACTAAAGTCAGTTCACTACCCTCAAGGAGACAGTAAGCAAATGAATATGAACTAACAAGCTACACACAGGATAAATAGGAAATGATTAGGAAAGGCAAGGCACTAGAATTCAGAAGACTTGGGAAAAGGCTTCTTGGGACTTTAAAGGAAGTTAGTAGGCTGAAATGAGGAGGGAAAGCATTCCAGGCATGGGGTACAGCCAGAAAGAATGCCCAAAGCTGAGAGATGGGAATGTCCTGTTCCTAGAACAGCCAGGAGACCAATGTCATTGGATCAAAGAGTATCTGTCAGACAATAAAGTTTGGCAGGAGGGCCAAGATATAAAAGGCTTTGCATGCAGAGTATTTTGCATTTGATCCTGGAGACAATAAGAAGCCACTGGGGTTTATTGAGTATAGGGATGATATAGTTGGACCTGTGTTGGATTGGAGAGAGCCTTGAAACAGGCAAACCCACTAATAGGCTATTAAAAGAGTCCAATTGTCAGATTTATGGAGAATGGAGAAATTTATGACAAAACAAGAGACAGATAACATTATGTAGTGCAAAACGATTACATTCAATTGAAAAGTTTTTGCACAAACAAATGCAGAGCGACCAAGATTAGGAGGGAAGCAAAAAATTGGGAAAGAATTTTTGCAACTAGTATCTGTGATAAAGGCCTCATTTCTAAAATATATAGAGAACTGAGTCAAATGTACAAGAATACAAGTCATTCCCCAACTGATAAATGGTCAAAGGATATGAACAGGCAGTTTTCAG
>CM053770.1:485084243-485105023 GCA_028658325.1 Potorous gilbertii
TCACACCTATCAGATTGGCTAACATGACAGAACAGGAAGATGATAAATCTTGGAGAAGATGTGGGAGAGTTGGAACACTAATTCGTTGTTGGTGGAGCTGTGAGCTGATCCAACCATTCTGGAGAGCAATTTGGAACTATGCCCAAAAGGCTACAAAAATGTGCATACCCTTTGATCCAGCAATACCGCTTCTGGGACTGTATCCTAAAGAAATCACAAAAATGGGAAAAGGTCTCACATGTACAAAAATATTTATAGTAATTCTTTTTGTGGTGGTCAAGACCTGGAAAGTGAGGGGATGCCCATCAACTGGGGAATGACTGAACAGGTTGTGGTATATGAATGTAATGGAATACTACTGTGCTATAAGAAACGAGAAACATGAGAACTTCAGAGAGACCTGGAAGGACTTATATGAACTGATGCTGAGTGAAATGAGCAGAACCAAGACAACATTGTACACAGTAACAACCACAATGTGGAAGGACTGTTTCTGATAGACTTAGCCCTTCATAGCAAGGACCTAAAACATTCCCAATGGACTCTTGAGGCAAAATGCCATCCACATCCAGAGAAAGAACTATGGAATTGGAACACAGAATGAGGCAAACTGTTTTCTCTTGTGTTTGTTTTGTTTTGGTTTCTCTCATGGTTTCTTCCATTCATTTTAATTCTTATATGCAACATGACTAATGTGAAAATGTGTTTAATAAGAATGTATGTGTAGAACTCATATAAGATTGGGTGCTGCCTCGGGGAGGGAAGGAGGAGGGAGGGGGAGAAAATTTAAGACTTATGGAAGTGATTGTTAAAAACTGAAAACAAATTAATTTATAAAAAACTCAAACAAACAAACAACAAAAAGAGTCCAGGCATGAGGTGATGAGGGCCTGCATCAGAGAATGAAGAAGGAGTCTGAGAAAAGAATCCTGGGTTTGACAGTTTAGGAGATCACTGGTAACTTTGGAGAGAACAATTTTAGTGAAATGATGAGGTCAGAAGCAGGATTACAGGGGGTTAAAAAGAGAGTGAGAAGAAAGGAAGTGGAGTTATCTATTATAAACTGAGAGAGGGTCTGGTTAAGTTTACTGACAAAGTGCTTATTGACTGACTTATTGATTGTCCAAGAACTGATTCATACACTTCTTATCCCTTGGTGGAATTGCTATGTCTGTGGAATTTATGCATAGGAAAGACCACCAAGTACAATACTTTAATAATGCTTTATTAATGTAGTGCTTTTAACTTTTAAACTAGCTATTTCATTAGATCTTTATAACTACCCTCTGAGGTAGGAAACATACATTATTAAGTTCGGTGACGGATGAGAAAATCCAAGGAGTAGCACAAGACACTCAGTTGGGAGATAACAAGCAGCAAGATCGCTGCTCTTCCACCTCCTGTCCTAGGTGAGTCACCTTACTGAGCCTCAATTTCCTAATTTGCAAAATGAGGATAATGATATCTGTATTATCATTATTAACATGGAGCAGCTAGATGACACAGTGGATTGATCACTCGATCTGGAGTCAGGAAGACTTGAGTTCAAATCCAGCCTCAGACACTTACCAGCTGTGTCACCCTAGGCAAGTCACTTAGCTCCATTTGTTTGTTTCTTCATCTGTCAAATGAGCTGAAGAAGGAAATGCCAAACTATCGCACTATCTTTGCCAAGGAAACTCCAAATGGGGTCATGAAGAGTCAGACACTATTGAGCAACAACAGCACCTATCCCACGGGGTTGTTGTAGAGGAAATACTTTTTAAAGCATAAAGGACTAGATAAATGTGAGCTTCAATTATTACTGGTTCTTTACTGTATTCTATTAATAATTACTAGCATTTATAGAGTCGTTTAAGATTTACAAAGCTTTTTACAAGTATTATTTTAATTTTATCTTCATAACTCTGGGAGGTAGGTGCTATTATCATCTCCATTTTACAGATGAGGAAATGGGGGCTGAGAGTAACTTGCCTAGGGTCACATGACTAGTATCTAAGGTCATATTTGAACTCATATCCTCCTAACTCCGGGTCCAGTACTCAATTCACTGTGCAATTCAGCTACCCATGTCTATGGCCCCCTTCCTGACACAGTCAACAACATTTATACCCCCTTGATGATTTAAAGATAGATTTAAAGATGATTTCAACTGAAATCCACTGATGTCTGAAGGCCTTTGGAGGGGGTAGGGGAGAGAGGAAGGGTCTTCGCTCTTCTTTTGTGGAAAAGCACTGACAGTTTCTTTTCTGTTCCTCCCAGCCCCTCCCCCAGGAGAGCAGCTCTTTGCAAAACTAAAAGCTCATTTCAGACAAAAGCCATTTCAACACACTATTTCCCTCTTCTTCCTCTGTGGTATTTCTTGGCCTCCATCTCATCAGGGATTTCTGAGAAAAGATGAAACGTCACCTCCCACAGCCCCGGCCGGCTGTTCCTCCTGAGGTTGGGGCTGTTTGCTTCTTGAGAGCACGGCAAGCATTCAAAACCTCACCAACCAGGGCTGTCCTGCTGCCTACTGGCCAGGCACCCTTCATCTGCTGCCCTCCCCACCTGAGCCTTGACAGAACGGAAATCAACAAACAATGCTCAGCAGTCACAAAACCTTGAACCTAACAGCTGTTCTTTCCCAGTGCCCAGCTGTTTCTCTACCCTGTATCACAGAGGATCATGTGAAGAGAGGGGTCATGGATGAGGGCTTGAGAGCTGGGATGTCTCCTTACGGTTCTAAGTCCCACCCCGCTCATTTTGTAGATAAGGAACTTGTCAGAACTGCATGATTATAGTATATCATCCAAACTCACTGGCCACAACATAATGGGGGGTGGTAGAGATAAGTGACTTTTTAAATTAGTGGTCATTGAAAAACACACTGCTCTTGTCACTTCCCATGCCCAAAAGAGATCTGCCTAACCTCTAGAAGGGACCCCAAATAAAACCTGAGCAAAGACTTAATGATAGGTAGGGCCTGAGAGATTTAGGAACAAGATATATATTCAGGAGGCATAATGCCTCTTTCCACAGGGAAAGAACCCTGTGCCTACTCTGGGCACAGGAGGGCCAGAACTATGAAACCTGTATTATCAGAGATAGACCAAGAAAGAAAAAGAAACTGGAGGTTGGGGCAGTCTGAATGTATTTGTAGGCTGGGGGAGAAGAGGAAGACTGAAGAGGTTACATATGTACTTTGTTCATACTATGAGTGGACCAAATTATACAACAGAGCACAAGTTAAGTAAGTGAGGGGAGTAGAGAGGGCAGAAGACACAGTAGATGATTATTTCAGAACAAAAACAACAACAACCAAAAAGGGGGAATCAGGCAGGAGTCTGGACCTAGATAAAACCCAACATTCTTTTCTCCTTGTCTGGGCTCTTGGCTCCTCTTACCCTGTACACCTTGTCCCAGGCAAACTTTGACAAACACACATACATAACACATAGGGCCACGTGATGGGGTGGGTGGATAGGAAGGATGTGGGGGGGGGGTGGGGAATTTCAAAAGGAATGCAGCCCGGGCTAGTTGGGGGCCCTGGCTGGGCCCTTTGCCACTTCTGTGGATAGGAGCAAACACAGAAGCCAAAACAATGAGCTCATGGGCAAGAATGCAGTCAGTGGGGAGGTTTGGGCAGCCAGAGCAAACTGGTTTCTTGATCCAGGATGGGAACAGCAGGAGTTGAATCTCCCACAGAAACTTAGAAGGGGAAAGAGCAACCCTTCAACGGCTCTAATGAGCTTTTCCATAACACTGAGGGATCACTCTTACCTGGATGACCTAACCCTGAATGTAGGGAGCGAACCAGAGGGTTACAATCTCCAGTCAAAACTGTAGCTGAAAACTAGGCTTATTTTTCTCCAGGGAGGAAGGCCAGAGAAAAGGAAAGATGGCTGTGGAGAGATATACATGGGCTGCTGAGCAACAACTTCCGGAAGAATCCAATGCCCCTACTGTTTTGTTCTAACTCTGATTAATTCAACCTTTAAATCTGCAAGGCCAAAGACATAGCACCTTTAAAAAAAATTATTGCTTTCCAGACCTTTTCATTCCATGGCACACACTTTTATGCCACTAAACTTACCTAGGACTGGGTAGAGTTCATAAAGGCATCAAGCTAGCTGTTGTGTTCCTCCTGTTTTTGGACATTACTACAGACTAGTGTTCTCTCATTTATCCTTTTTATTCCCTATCTTTTATTTACTTTTTAAATTTATTTTTATTCCACCAGGAAAATGTCCCTTGAGTCGAGTCAACAAGCATTTATTACATGCCAGACAGGAGATAGAAAGGCAAAAACAGTCCCTGCCCCAAGATACTTACAGCTTAATAGAAACAAGATATAGATGGTATGCGTGGGAGGTAATGTTAATGGAAAGGCACTAGCATTAAAGGGGACTAGGAAAGGCTTCTTGCAGAGGATGAGATTTTAGTTGGGACTTGAAGGAAGCCAGAAAAGCCAAGAGGCAAAGGTGAAGAGGGAGAGGGTTCTAGGCATGTGGGACTACCAATGAAAAACAACACCATCAGGCAAGGAACAGCAAAGACGCCAGTGTGGAGAAGAGTGCGGTGTAAGAAGAGGGTAGAGAAAGGTAGAGAATGGACTAGGATATAAAGGGCATTACAAACCAAACAGAGGATTAAATATTTGATCCTAGAGGTAATGGGGACCCACTCCAGTTTATTTAATAGAGGAGAGATGTGTTTAGACATGTGTTTTAAGAAGAACATTCTGATAACTGAGTTATACAATGGAATGGAATAGGGAAAGACTGAGGCAGGAAAACCAGCAGCAGGCTAAGCCCATGTATGAGCTGATGAAGGCTTGTACCATGGTGGTGGTAGCATCAAAGAGAGAAGGGGGCATATACAAGAGATATTATAAAGGTAAATTATAAGGCTTGGTAACAAATTGGATACAAGGGATGAGAGTGAGTAGTGGAGAATGTGAATAGTGAGTAGTTTGTGGACCTGGATGACTAGAGGGATGGTGATACCCTCAGTGGTAATAATGTTTGGAGGAAGGGAGAGTTTGGGTAAGGGGGATATAATGAGTTCAGTTTTGGATATGTTGAGTTTAAGACATCTACTGAACATCCAGTTTGGGATATCTGAAAGGCAGTTGGAGATTCAAAATGGGAAGTCAAGAGAGAGGTTAGAGCTGAACAAATAGATTTGAGAATCATTTGCGGAATGATAATTGAATCTGTGGGAGGAGATGAGATGACAAAAGGAAATAGCAGAGTGGAAGAAGAGGGCCCAGCACAGAGAGCCCTGTGGGATACCCATGGTTAGTGGTTGTGACCTGGTTCAAGATCCAGCAAAGGAGACAGCGGAGAAATCAGATAGGTAAGAGATTAGAACCAGCAGAAAGTAGTCATGAAAACCTACTGGGAAGAGAGTATCAAGAGGGTAAGGAAGAGCATCAAAGGATACGAACATCCAAAAGGACAAACACTGAGAAAAAGACATCAGCTTTGGCACCTAAGAGATGACCGTGGAGAGAGCAGTTTCAATTGAATGCTGAGACTGGATACTCAAACCAAAGAGAATTCAGAAGAGAATAAGGGTAAGCAGAGGTGCTTATCAGCCTTCCCAAAGAGTTTAGTTATGAAAGCAAGAGAGATATAGGATGATAGCTAGTGAGGCTTGGTTGAAGGTTTTTTGAAGATGGGAGAGAAGTGGGAATATTTGTAGGCAGTTGGAAAGCAGTTAGTAGGTGGGGATAAATGGAAGATTTGTGAGAAAGTGGGGATGATAGAAGGAGCAATCTACTGGAAGAAAAGTCATGATGGAATTGGGATCATTTGTGCATGATGAGGGGTTTGCCTTGGCAAGGAAAAGAACATGTATTCAAGTGAGAGATGGGTGAAGGAGGAGCCAGTAGGTAAGATGTTTGACTGATGTGGGATGAGGAGGATGGGAAAGATGTAGCTGTCAGTCAATGGTCTCCATTTTTTCAGGGATATGTGAGGCAATATTCTCATATTATATCCTCAAAATATCCTCAATATATGAGGATATATTCTCAGCTGAGAAGGTGGGGGAAAGGATGCCATGAGAGGTTTGTGGAGGGAAAGAATGTTGTGCTCCTGGTTAAACTGAATCCTGGTCACTTAATACTTTTGTGATCTTGGATCATTTCATCTCTCTGCCTCTGAGTTTCCTTATCTGTAAAATGAGGGGATAGTATTAAATAACATTTAAGGCAGAAGTTCTTAAGTTGTAGGTCTGTGGGGTTTTTTATGTTGATAACTATTTTAATAAAGTTTCCTTTGTAATCCTATGTTCATTTTCTGAATTAAAAATTCTGAAAGGGGTCCACTGACTTTACCAGACTGTCAAAGTGGTCCATGACATAAAAAAAGGCTAAGAAATTCCACTCTAAGGTAATCTCTAGTTCTATAATATTGAGCCTGAGACATATCTACAACACAGAATTGGCAGTGAGTACTGGTGGAGGTAGATATACAAAGGTGACTCCAGTGGAGAGAAGCAAAGAACCTCAGAGTTGGAAGGTGCTCCATGGGCTATCCCACTAATAAATCATAAGATTTAGAGTTCAAAGGGAGATGATCTAATCAAGCCTCCTTCTTTAACAGATGAGAAAAATGAGCCACGGCCAAGATTAAATGACTTTCCCTAGGTCACGGGACAAAATTCAAGGCCAAAGCCTTTAGCTCTAAATCCAACTCTTTCCCCTCTGCCATGCTGATTCTATCAACTGATGCCTGTCTCTCCCGGAAAATCCTCCCGAAGTGATACTACTTCTCCTCCCTACTAGATTCCTTTCCAGCAGTTGTCTGGCCTCTGCTTAAATACTGTCTTTGCTAGGGAACTTACTTTCTCAAAAGGTAACTTATTCTATGTCTGATCTATGTATTAGGAAGTTCTCTCTGTAGGATCTAAATTCACTCCACATATCAATAAAAGCATTAAGTATTTATCCCTTCCAGAAGAAATTCCTCCAGGACTGGTGTTTTCATGATGTGAGGACTCCTTCTGTCTGTGCACATCAAGCACATCCACATCTTGTCTTCCAATGGGATCCTAGACTATGCCTTCCCGTAATATATCCTCCAAGAAGGTTCTGCTCAATATACTTTGTCTTCATTCTCTACATTTTTTAAACATTCTGAATATATCAGGCTGATATGAGGGATGGGGCATTCATTTATTACCATTTGCTCTTAAAATATGATTTGTTCACCTCCTTTCCTATCTCCTTACATGTCCTGATAATGTATTTAAACCACTTCTTATGCAAAAACGATCACTGGTAATATATGTGGGATGTATACATCTTTATTGTACTTTGGGTCACTCATAATTTTGATTTTTTCAGAGATTGGTGTTCAATGAACCACAGTCATATGAAATCCCTGGCAGAATATCAGTGTTGAAAGTATAGGGTTTTATCTCATGTAGCTTAGGAATAATGAGAATGGTGTACCATTCTTCAAATGCAATTTAGTCTGTTCTCCTATTCAACTGTTGGCACAGATTACTGCCCATTTGTCATGTCTGTCTATCCTATGTGTACTGATAAGCTAACGCAATGAGCTGCCCATCTAACTTCATGTCAGAATCTGGACACTCTCCCTTGGCTTTTACTCTTCCCAGCCTGGCCTCAGATTTCATCACTTAAACTGCTCTTTCCAAAGCTCCCAATCATCTCTTAATTACTAAAGCTGGTCTTTTTTTTAAGCCTCATTCTACTCAACCTTTCTGCTGCATCTGACACTGCTGAACCCCTTCTCCTACTGAATACTTTCTCCTGATTCTCCTCCTTCCTGTCTATCTGCCTCTTCTCAGTCTTGTTTGCTGGTTCATCATTTAGGCCAAGTACCACTTAGCTGGGAGTGAGCTCCCCAATGGTCTGTCCTAGGCCCCTTACTCTTCTCTCTCTTGGTGACCTCATCAGCTCCCCTGGGGCCAATTAGCATCTCTGCACAACTGACTTACATATCTATGTAGCCAGCTCCAGGATCTCCCCTAAGCTTCAACACTACATTACCAATTGGCTCTTGGACATTTCAACTAGGCATCCCACAGACATCTCAAATTCAATATGTATGAGACAGAACTTATCTTTCCTCACCAAATCCACCCCTTTTCCAAACTTCCCTATTTCTTCTCCTTTCCCAGGTTTGTAACGTTGGCATTAACCCTGACTCTTCACTCTTCCTCACCCTATTCATCCAATCAATTGCTAACTCTTACCATTTCAACCTTTACAACATCTCATCCATCCAAACCCTTCTATCCATCCACAAGGCTACTCCCTTAGCCTAGGTCCTTATTACCTGTCACCGAGATTATTGCAAAGGCCTCCTAATTTGCCCCTTGACTCAAGTCTCCCCCCTGCCCCCCCCTGCTTTCAGTCCATATCCCAAAAGTGAATTTTCTTAAGGACAAATCTGACCATGCCACTCCCCTACTCAGTAAGTTTCACTGGCTTCCTGTTGGCCTCCTCAGTTCAGGTGGTATAAATCTCTTCACATTCTTGCTCCAATTTGTTCCTACGGCCCTGTTATATATCACTGACCTTCTGCCTCCATGCCTTTCCTCTGAGGCCTAGGATGCACCTCTCCTCACCTCCACCATCTTCTTCTCTCTACTTTCAGAAGGAAACTCAAACATCACCAAGGGAACCACGAAGCCTCTCCTGAGCCTTTCAGTTGCTATCATTGTGCCTCTCATGCTACCCTATATTTCATATTTATTTACATTTAAAGCTGCAATTCATAAATGATATACCTATTATCTCCCCTTTGAAAATGTGAGCTCACTGCAAGTAGGGATTGTTTTGTTTATTATAGTTATGTCCCTACCACTCATGGCAAAGTCTGGCACAGAGCAGATACTCAATAAATGGCTGCCGATCGACTGGACTGTCAAGTCGATATTTCCAATGGTTGTGGATACAGGGCTTGATAAAATCAGCACTGATGCCTTGAGCAAAAAGGAGCATGGGGAGAATGTTCCCATCTGAACTGTACTCAAGACAACTTCACCGAGAGTATGTCTTCCTATATTTCTGCCTTGCTTGATAGCGATACTCAAAAGATTGTTACATGAAACTATTTCTGTAGTGGTGGAGGGAATCCTGTATGATCTTAACATACATATCAAATAAAGATTAATTTCTGCCTACATGCACTGAGTATAATCAGAGGATCTGTCCTCAAGGAATTCATATTTTACTGAGGCAGGGGGAAAAGATATAGCATGTATATAGACAATAAGTGTAAAGTAATTTAAAGAGGAAGGTAATACTAATATTAACTGGTAGAATCAGGAAAGGCCTTGTGTGGGAGTGGGTACTTAAGCTATGCTCTGAAGGAATCTAGGCATTCTGAGAGAGATGGGTACTTTCCAGACAGTTCGATTGGAGGCAGAAGATAGACTATCATGTGCAAGGAATAGCCAATAGGCCAGTTTGCTAAGCACAGAGTGTATGAAGGGGACTGTTCTATGATTAAGATTGGAAAAGTTGGGGAGCAGCACACTTTGGAGGGTTTTAAATGCCAGGCTGAGGACATTCCATGTTACCTTAGAAGAAAGAGGAAATTTTATGACTGGGGGTGACACGGTCATTTTTGTATTTTAAGAATATCAATGGGCCATTGTATGGAGGGTGGATTTGAGAGGGGAGAAAGTAAAAGTAGGGATACCAGTTAGGGGTTACTGCAACATTCCAGGTATGAGGTGATAAGAGCTTGAACTAGGGCAGAGTCCCTGTGTGACTAGAGAAACAGACTGAGATGGGGAAGAAGAATCAATATGACTTAGTAACTCTTTGTATACAGGGATGAGAGAGGAGGAAGTGTCCAGGATGACTCTGGAAGTTGCATAAACTGGAAGGAAGGCAGTGCCCTGGACAGAAATGGGAAAATTAAAGTAGAAACTTGGTTTTGGGGGAAATATTGAGTTTGAAATGCCTGTGTCTTATCCAGGTGGAGTTGTGGGACTGGAGTTATTAATGCAATATATATATATGTATATATATAGATAGATAGATATATAGATTTGGGAATTATCTGTACAATATCAATTGATCTCAGAGGAGTTGATGAGATCACAGAGACTGCAAAGAAAGTGCTGAAGATGGAATCTTAGGGCATGTCCCCACTTAGTGGGCAGGTACAGGATGATGACTCAACAGAGGAGACTAAGAAAAGAGGAAGACCCAGAATAAGGAAGGAAGAGAGCATTCATGGGAAGGAATTTCAGGCATCATGCAACAAATATTTATTAAATACCTACTGTGTGCTAGGTTACTATGCAAGCACCGGGGATCTAAAGAACAAAAAAGGGGAAAGAATCTGAACTCTCCAGGAGTTTATATTCTATTGTGTATGGGATACAGTATTTATACAACTAAGTAAATACAAAATATAATGCGGAGAAGGAGGAAGGAATGCACTAACAATCCCATTTAGTGGGTAAGGGAGGTAATTTTAGAGGGCAGAAGAACCCACGGCACCTAAACACTCTCATGTAGGTAGCCAACTACTCCAATTATTTCTAAGGTTTCCAATGAAGGTAAAAACTAATGAGGTGATCTGCCCAGTTCCCTGAGCTGTAGGAAAATCCTTCTACTGATTTAGAGGATAAGGGAATGAAGGGTAGGGAATAATAATAGCTGACATTTTTGTTCAGTCACATCCAACTCTCTGTGACCCTATTTGGGGTTTTCTTGGCAGAGATGCTAGAGTGCTTTGAGATTTCTTTCTCCAGCTCATTTGACAAATGAGGAAACTGAGGCAAACTGGGTTAAGTGAGTTGCTCAGGGTCACATACCTAGTAAATATCAAGGCTAGATTTGACTCAGGTCTTTCTGACTCCAGGCCCAGCACTCTATCCAGTGCCACCTGGCTCTCCAGTTCTGGGGATACAAAGACAAAAATTAGTTCCTGCCCTTATGGAGTTTACTTCCTATCAAGGGAACAATGTGTACGTACAATCCATACCCACACCCCCAATCAATGAATACCTACTATGTTCCAAGCACTGTGCTACCTAGATATGACATTTACATATTTCTTTACAAACCCTCTAAATATATTATCATATTTTATCCTCACAACAACTCTATGAGGTGGATATCACAGGAATTATTTACCCCTTCAATGTACCCATGATCCCATCCCTATATGCTCCCTTCCAGGTGTAGTTAATCAAGGACACTGGTAATAGATCCTTCCATAAATCTATCACTAAAGAGCCCCCTCAGTGAGCTGGGGGTCATTCTCTGGGTCTTTTAATATTCAATGGGTAAGCAGTGCAGTACTTGGGCATTATTTTCATGTTCCAGATGAGGCACCGAGAGCCCAGAGAGTTGTTTCAATTAGATCAAAATTTGTAAAGCCTGTGGCACAAAGCAGAGGTCATATAAATGTTTATTCTCTCCCATCCTTCCCTTCTGAGACTTAGCGACTTGTTCATATCTCACTGAACTTGTAGATGTCACAGTGAGGAGATCTGAATCCAGGTCTAACATTTTTATACCATATATTATACTGCGTCTAAATAGACAATTCTTTCTTCTCTATCTCCTAAGGGGGAACTACATTATTCCCAGGTATCCCTAGGTAAATTTAAAAGACTGGATTTGTTTTTCCCGCTAGAATGCAATCTCCACCCCCACCCCCAGGATGCAAAGAGATGAGAGAATCCACAAAAATTCCTCTAGGTTGTGGTGGGCCACAGTTTACACTGAGACCTGCTACTCCATAATTATTTGTGGTAAAGAAGGCCATCCCCAAGCAGTAGGGTTCTAACTCAGGAAAGTCTGAGGAAAAAAAAGGAGGTGAAGTACCAAGAGCTGTCGGTAGCAATGCATGAAAAGAGAAAAATCAAAGCTCTGGATAAAGTGCAGACTGCTGGGAAACACCAGCTAGGTCTTAACATCTCAGTGTCTACCCACACATGCAGGTTAGCTGTTTCTGTTCTACATGCCTATCAAGGGGTCAAAGAAGAGGTCAGAGAACACTGACATGCACTCAGTGCACTGTCATAGTGAAGCCTTTTTAACCACACCCACCAAGGAGGTCTAAGGTTAGCCACCAGGAAAGCAGAAAAAAAAAGTTTGCTCATTCATGTGCGTGACCATGAAAGTTGCTAAGTATGCAGAAACCAGACTTTTTGAACACTGCACTAATATTCATGCAAGTTCTTCAAATGGGAGTTTTCACCCTCATTCTCTTCTTTGTTTCAGGATCCTTAAATCCCAAGTAGTTTCCGGTTCTTTTGACTCAATTTAAGCATCTGACTTGATTTCTGTTCAAACGCACCCACTCAGCCTTGTCTTTCCCAATTTGACTAGAAGAGGTGGGACCTCTTGTGTTCTTTTTGACCTAAACTCTCCTCCAAGCTCAGGCTACTGTTATTGTTTTGTTGCTATGCTGAATTAAGAGTTAAACACTACAAGTTTCTGCCTGGAGACTCTTCTACAGCAGCGCCACCCATTCACTGGTGATCACAAGTGTGTCAATACAACTTTTTCTAGGGCAGTAGTTAGAGGAACCTCAGTGGTGCAAATGCTGTCTTAACCTTCGACTCCCAACCCCCACTCTCCACATCCTGACTTGTTGGAAATAATACTATAACAATAGTGAGTTGCTAAGGAAAGCTGAAGCTGGAGGTTTTTCAAACAAAGAAACTGAGGCTTTTACAGCATTCTGAGGACGAAGTCCTGAGTGCATCTGCACCCTAAAATCACTGAGCAATGTAGAAAAAAAAAGCCCCAACAACAAAAACCAACCTAGAAAAGCACTAAGACTCATAGTTGATAATCTTGGGCTCCAAGAAGGGAGTATCCAAGTCAACCCACACTGTGTAATGTCTATTAGGTAGGAAGAAGTTGACAAAAACAGATTCTGTTCTTGGGAAAGGCCAGGATGGTGGTGGGGAAGAAGCAGACATTTCAACTGAGGGGTTAGTCTCCAACAGGGTTTTAAAGGCTGAGAGTAACAGTGTCTTTGATAGAGCAGATTTTGGGGAAAAGATAAACATTTTAGGATTTATTGACATGCTAGTGGGGAAGTCTAGGTAATGTCCAGAAGGCAGATAAAAATACTGGAGATGGAAAGGTTGGAAATGACTTCAGAGTGTGTGTGTGTGTGTGTGTGTGCGTGTATTTGCGAATGAACAATGACTTACATACATACATATTGACTCTGGAAGTCTTTTAAAAAATTTAACTATTTCTTTTTATTTACATTGTCTAATTTCTCCCTGAAACTCTGGTGCTTTCCTCCCAGAGAGCCATTGCTTATAATTAAGTTCTTAAAATTTTTATTTTTGTAATTTCCACTTACCATACCAAAGAAATTTGATGAGGGGAGTAGGGAGGGGCCTCCCTGATGATCAAATTTTTAGTTCTAAAGAACTAAAAGGGAAGGTGGGATTAGGGAAGTCTGGTCATAGCTGATGAAGGCAAGCTTTTGAGTGGTGGTAATTATCTGCCTTCACATAAGCTCCTAGAATTTGGGTAAGTGGGTTTACCAGATCCTGCTGAATTCTGCACATTTGGTAGATGTTGATTGTTTAGATTTGTTGTCTGAGCAACAGCTGCAGCATCAGACTGACTAGTTTAGGTCCCAAATTAGAACGTAGGTGTTGTCCTCTTTGCCTCCACCCCTTCCTTCCTTTGGAACTTAACCAAAACAGCTCTTTGCAAGGAGATAATAAAAATTCTATTTTGTGATCATCTGCCAGGGATCTGAGAAATGAAGGGGCTTCAGAGAGCAAAAATTCATGATTCTTTTCCTGACAAAGTTGCCTGGGTCGGGGAAGTTGGACCAGTCTTTTTGCATGATTACTTTTTGATGCCCAGGACTTAAAACCAATATGCAAAACCCACATTTGCACATTTCCATGGTGATTCAGCCATTGCACTGAGGTAGCAGAAAATCAAAAGCAAGATGAAGGGACCTCAGCTTTACTCCCCCTTTTGCAGAATGGGAGTGAAAGCATTACAATCCTCATGACTAACTGGTCACTGGTTAGAACTTCTGCTAATTCTACCTCCTCAACCTCAAATGCCACACAACTGGTAAAGAGGAGAAACATTATTCTTTCAAAGAGCAGCCTGTTCTCAAGAGGCATAAATACCTAAATGAAAATCCCTACCTCAGACCCTGAGCAAATCGACCCTTCTCAGCATTTTCCCTCAAACAATAACAATGTCTAAGTGCTACAAACCTTACATCATATCGGTGCTAGTTATTCTTGTATTTCACACCCAAGTCATATTATGCCAATCATATAATTATAGACTTAAGAGCAGGAAGCAATCAGAAGTCTCTCATTTTACAGATGATTAAAGTGAGGTCCAAGGACTTTACTCAAGGTCATACAGGTAATAAGCAGCACACTATAGCTTTTAAATCAGGGCTTGACTCCAAATTCAGCACTCGAAAACAAATGGTATTTCTATATATAAAAGGATCTTGAAAGACTCCAACAAGGGCTTGGGTTAATAACATAATTAACTAAGAATAAAAATTATGAGCAGGTGTGTGTGAGGGAACAGGATGACATTTATGATGATCTTTTCACCTGTCTGACTTCTATAAGTAGAAGGTGATAGGAGGCAAAGGGGGCAGGGTACAAAGTCGAACCTTAGAGATGACCCACACACCTTGAATTTAAATAAAGATTTATTATTCTCTTCTCAGGAAAAACAGGAAGTTAAGAAAACAAACTAGATTTTACAACCCAATGTATTTTGTGGTTGGTCCTAAGCCTCCCTGGCTCACCTCTTCAAGAGGAACATTATGCCTAACCAACAGCAGGGTGTACACTCCCCAGATACAGGATTTACAGGGAATCCTAGATCAGGGATTTCAAGTTTTCCCTGAGTGAAGCAGAAGAAAACCATACATAAGGTTCCTCTGAACATCCTTTACACTATGGCCCCTTGCCTTTTCATTCCAGGACTGGTCTCAACTACGTACCAGGGGCCAGTCCTGTAATGCATTGAGGTTCTTTTCTTCTCCCTACACTTAGGAGCACATCCCCCTTTCCCTCTCCAAACCCTAATTCTTCTTATCCCACACACCATACAGTTTTCTAATCTGAGGTCTCACTCTACCAACAAACAGAACCCCTTTAAAATGATCTGGGAGTCAAGATCTTTACGATGAGCTCCACCACTAGTTTATTAGGAACCACCCTTCTCCTGCCATAATTTCCCTAGCTGTAAAAAGGGTAAGTAGAATTTTCCCTGCCCCTTTTATATGTATTTTGAAACTATAAAAACTATATAAAGTGCTTTTAGTTCCTCTGATATGCATGATATAAACAAGTGGGATTATGATTAAGAATGAGAACTGTAACTGGGTGAAGAAATTCCAGCATTAGGCCTCATGGCTTAGTGATGAGCAGGCAAAGCCCTTCTTCCCTATTACATTCTCAATCAAACTTGATTTACACCTATTTTATCCACAGCAAAGTCCAAAGACTAAAGGTCGAGTTTATTTGCTACAAGGCAGCAGCTTTTCCGATTAAGCCAGCTCCACCACAAAGAGTTATTTTCAGATGGGCCAATAACTGCTAGGTACCTCTCTGAGGTTTAACTTCTACTCTACAGACCACTTTAAAAGGTTTAAGGCCCCCAGTGGAAAACAATCCAGAAAGGTGACAAAATGATTCAGCCAGAATCCTTCTAAAGGACTTTGGAGACACACCCTCCCCCACCCAAAAGGTCACTAGAAGAAACCACAAGACCTTTCCCCTCCCCAGAAAAGCCCTCACAGCAACTGGACTTTGAGAAAAAAATTTTAAATCAAAACACAGGTTTAGCAAGGCTAACCAAAAGGGCAAAAAAAGCCCAAGACTTTCCCATCCCTACAGACATGGGCACCAAGCCCACCAAGTCTATAGGGAGACAAGAAGGCTCACAACTCAAGAAGGGGCTGCAGAGACAACCTGAGGTCACATGAGTCCACAGGGCCACATCCTGAAAGGAGTAGGAAGAATAAGAGGGATTGGTCCTGGAGCAAGAGGAAGCAAATGTTTGAAAAGAGTAATTTGGTAGAAAAATGGAAAGCAAGTCAGCTATTCAGACAGAGGCCAAAGCAGGGTGTCTTTGGCAGAGTTCAGGAATCATTAAAATAGTAAATTTTGAACAATATATAAACATTCTTTTATTGAAAAACTAGGCCTTAGCCTGTATTTGACAAGCAAGCCTAATAATAGCACCATGGTTAGTTTCATCTTTGCTTACATTTACTTGCAGTTTATTCAAGCAAACAAGGTCAAGTTTGCCTCAGGTGAATGACTTCCTATATGACTGCTGCTACAGAAATTTAGGTGGTGACAAGTGTGAAAGTTCTGGAAAATAAAAAACTAAGCCCATAAACTAAACTGTTAGTTACATGAAGAGTCAAATGGAGTGACTCAAAAATGGAGAACTCAAACTGAATGTATGTGTATGATGACAAAAACCAATGAAAAAGTTCTAAAAATGACTTTGGCTCAATTATTAAGAAGCTGCACGAATCAGTCTTTTCATGTACTACATTCCCCCATCCCCATCCCCATCCCAAGTCCTTTTCATAAGGAAAGTAACACAAAGGTAGTTTAAAAAATTGATTCATCACGGTGGGGCCTTTGAATACATCACAAGTTGGTTTTGAATACCAAAAATATTTAAGTAGTTAAGATCAGAAATGTTACATAGAAGACAAGGGTTCTACTAAATCACGTGGCCAAACATTACAAATTTCAGAAAGTATGGAAAAAAACAAAATTTCTCCTTATAACATTTCAAAGAAATAAATTTCTGTAAAAATATATACAAATTTTTACAGATATAAACACATTTACAAGTTTCTGTTGTGGTTCTTCTCTTGGGGGAAGGTTCTAAAGTTTCTGTCTGTACAACAGCCAATTATTGTACTGTAACTCAAACATCCATAAGTATCACCAGGGTAACAAACTCACACAAACCATGCCAAAAAAAAAAAGAGAGAGAGCAGGTATACCTGGACAGACTTGGAATTTGCCTCCCACCTGGAGTCACACCACTTTCACTGTGATACTTTAAAGAAGATTCAGGTCATAGTTATGGAGGATAAAATTAAGAACAATGGCATTATTAGTGCTTTTTTAATCCTGTAAAACTACTGAATTCAAGGGAGATTTCTAAGACTAGGAAGTCTACGGACCACAGTTATTTGTGAAGGAAGAAAGTTCTGTCAATCCTATCACTAAATCTCTTCCTGGTCTTCCCCCAAGATCTGCCTGTTGCTCACACAGACAATTTAGCTTCTTTCAGGCGGCTGTTCTTCTCGGGAGCAGGGCACATTTTCCACTAGTATTTATTCTTATCCAAGTCCCCTTCTGCCTCTACCATGAGCAGAATACCACACCACTTCCTTTTCCTGCTAGTACTCAGTGCTCTAGAAGGATTCTTGGATGGTCTAGCCTGGGTAGCATGATGTCCAGCTTCATAAATACTTTTAATTTCACAGCAGAAGTGTGCAGTTTTGGTGCCTGGAGTTGGTTAAGAGTCATTTATTGCACTTTCAAGGCTATCTTATTAGATATGCCAAACCAGCTCCTACTCCAGCAACACCGGCAAAGGCGAGCAGCACATTTCTGATGCCACCTTCTAGGTCCTCTACATGAAAGAATTCCACAAACCCCTCCTAGAAAAGAAAAAGGGAAAACAAAAAACAAATTTTGAAGTGGCCTCCCACTGGCTCAGAACACGATTGGCCAAGAGGATGAATGTGACAAGTGAAAAAGCCTCATCAATTAGGCTCCTATCTAAGAAACCAACATTCTACAACTAGGGAGTGCCGTAGACTGCAAGGGGGGCAGTTACTTCCCCGCCCTTCCCTCCCCTTTCCTCCAATTCTCCAGTACCCCTTTGCTTCAGACTTACCCAGCCCTTTTGCTTAATCAGCCAGTCCCTTTTGGTCTTGACCAAGACATCTGTTAGGTTTTCTGCTAGTGGATCTATGCAACTTTCCTGGTTTATGCTCTTCAAGTGCTTTGCCACAAAGGCACCGAAAGAAATAAGAGTCACAATCCTGCCCCAGTTTGTTATTCCATCGCTGAACACACAAGTGACCACTCGAGACACAGCTTTAATATCCTCTTCGTTCTTGATGTCCAGTTTCCGGAGCATGCCTAAAAGAAAAAGGGAAGGTCACCGACTTCCATCATCTCTGCCTCTGGCCTTTGTATGCCCGTACCCGACACAGAGTAGGTGCTCCCTAAATGTTACTAACTGATGGTTCTCTTTCTCTAGGGTTGCCTTTGGCCTCTTTTTGTCTCCCCGGGGCCTGGCCTATAGTAGGCGCTTCCTAAATGCTTACGATGGACGGGAAGCGCCCCTCCCCCTCTCGGGCACCTTCTTCGGCCAGCACGCACCTAGGTCCGTTACCGTGGGGGGGCTCCCTCCACCTTTCCCCCCAGACCCCCGACTCGCGCCCGTGCGGAGCACTAGCGATCCCCGTCGCCATGTCTGCGAGCACAAAGCCGCGCATGCACAAAGGGCCCCCACCTTGGAACGCCGTCTCGTGGTTGCGCTGGACGCCGTCCCCCACGCGCCGCAGGGTCTCCAGGGCCTTGCCGCTGCGCAGGGGCTTGGCGTCCTTGGTGCCGGCCGCCTGCTCGCGGAGGTAGCGGGTGATCAGCTCCAACGACTGCTCGTACAGCTCGTCCTCCTCCTCGCCCGAGGGCGGCGTCGAGGGCAGCGAGCCGGGGGCGCCGCTCGAGGGGTCCCCGCCCTCTCGGGCCAGGGCCAGGGCCAGCACCGACAGGCGGGCGGGTCGCTTCCCGGGGGGCTCGGGCTCATAGCCGTCCAGCTCGTCCTCCGGGGACATGACAGGATCCGCCGCCCCGTGGGTGGCCGAAGGGAGGCGGCGGTCCGGCGCGAAGAAGACCGGTCTCGGCGAGGCGGCGGTGACGTCGGGAACCGCGGTGCCGAGGAGCGCAGTCCGCTCGACCTCCGGGACGTCCGGCACCAGGTCCGGGAGGCTAGCGCCGCCGCTTCCGCCAATTAAGGCCGCCGCTGCCGCCGCTGACGTCGTCCCCGCTTCCCCTTCTCCGCCGTCGCGTCGGGGCGGCGGATTCTCCACGGCCGTTCCTTTGCCAGCGGGGAGCAGGCGCCCGCTGGGCGGGGTGGTGCCGGCCCCTCCGCAGTAGAGGTTGAGGCCGATGACAGCGTTCTTCTTAAAAGGGCCTAACATCTCACCAGCTGGAGCCGCGGTCGGAGGGTCCGGGTGCACAGAGCTCTGCGCTCCGAGGAAGCGGAAGTGAGTATGGGAGCGGCGTCTGCAGATCCCAGTTATAGGAGGCGTCACCAGCGCGTCAGCCAGTGGTGGAAGGAAGCAGAAGGAAGTGGGGGCGGAAACGGCCGGGAGGGGCGGAGTTCCGGCGGTCTCGCTGCAGACTCGCGCGGCCCGTAGGAGGCGGTGCCGGGCGCTCTGGGCCGCGGCAGACCGAGGTCGGTCTCTGGCTTCCGAGTTCCGCCTCGGCCCCGGGGCGGGGGAGAGAGGAAGAAATGCGTCTCGATCCCGGCAGTCCGGACGTCGTGCCGGGTTACGTAATGCGTTACCACAGAAATGCCGAGTTTTCTTTTGTTTTCGGAATCATTTTACGGAATTTTTCCGACGTCAAACAGGTCCCCAGGCTACCCCCTCCCCAGTTCCACTCCTACCCTCACCCCCCCCCACCCCCGGCTGCCTCGAGCCCACCCGCCTCGTGATTCTGCCCTTTCCCGGGTCGGGCCTCTGCTTTCCCACCCAGGGCAGCTTTAAAGGCCGGGATCTGGATTCGTCTGGTGGCCGAGGCCTTTGTGGCCCTTGAAAGCCCAGGCTTACCTCCACGCAATGATCAAGCATCTGATCAAGACTCTGATAGTTTATGAGCCCGGGGATCGAAGTTCAAATGCTGCCTCTTATGCTTACCTCCTCGGTGACCTTGGGCGAGTCATTTAACTTCAATTTTTACCCAAAACTTAGGCAGTTGGACGAGATGGCTTCTAATGTTCCTTCTAGTTCTATGACCCTATGATCAATTAAAAAAAATACTATATGATAAAAAATACCAAATTATTTTAGTAGCTACTGCTTTATAATATGATTTGAGATCTGGTAATGCTGGCTAGCTCCCCCATCCCCTTCATGCCTATTTTCCCCCATTATTTCATTTAAAATTATTGACCTTTTGTTTTTCTGAAGTGAATTTTATTATTATTTGGGCTCGTTCTTTAAAGCAACTTCTGAGTAGTTTGACTGGTATAATAGTAAATCTATAAATTAATTTAGGCGTTATCATTTTTATTGGTGTGGACTAGCCGTTAAAGTTGAATCTTTCCACTTAAATCCTTTATTTTTATGATCACTGTTTTGTAGTTGTATTTATAGAAGCCATGAGGGTGTTAAAGTTGGAGGGTTAATTCTCAGATATTTTATGCATTTTTTAGTTATTTTAAATGGAATTTCTTTTTCTGTTCTTTGGTCAATATATTAAAAAGCTAATAATTTTAAGGATTTATTTTGTCTTTTGCTGTTTTATTGCAATTATTAATCATCTTGATTTGCTTCTTTGCTGATTCTCTGGTGTTTTCTTTTTAAAATATATTTTATTGATCCTCCTCAATATTGATGGAGAAGCTAGGTGGTACAGTGGATAGAGCACCAGTGCAGGAATCAGGAGGACCTGAGTTCAAATCTCACCTCAGACACTTGACACTCACTAGCAGTGTGACCTTGGGCAAGTTACTTAACCCCAATTGCCTCATCCTGGGTCATCTCCAGTCA
>CM053770.1:485105123-485138329 GCA_028658325.1 Potorous gilbertii
GAGGAGAAGTGAGACTGGTGACCTGCACAGCCCTCCCTCTCTCAAAAAAAGCCCCAAACCAAGTCAAGTGCAAGTTATGTCATCATTTCTCTGATGACATGGTCTTCTTTGGCAATGAAGGTTGAATACACACAATATTTAGTGATATCTTTTCTTGCTCACATTTTCCCTTGTACCCCTCCTCTCCTCTCTTCATCTATGAAGTATCCTTTATAAAAAAATAATTTTTAAGAAGTTAGAAGAGAAAAATAGTTGGGCAAAACCAATGAATGTAAATCAGACAATTATCTACAGAACACTATATCCACAGACCCTCGTTCTTTTCTAAAGAAGAAGGACAAATTAGTCAATAAAGGCTTATTAAGGACCTACTGCGTGCAGGGCACTGGGGATACAAAGAAAGGCAAAAGACGGTTCCTGCTCATAAGGGGCTCACAGTGCAGTGGGAGGAAACAACATGAAAAAAAAACAAACAACAATGTGTTGTTGGGTTATGTCCTATGCTTGGAGACCCCATGGAGCCTAGCACTCTTGCCAGGCCCTTTCATTCTCCTCTATAATCTTTCCAGGGTCATATTTGTTGTTTTCATGACACTGTCTATCCATCTCATCCTCTTGCCTTCAGTCTTTTCCAACATCAGGACCTTTTCGAATAGATCTCAACTTTTCATTATCTGTCCAAAATATCCCATTATTTTGTTTCTTTCCTTTCCCCTTTCCCCCAAAATCTGCCTGATTGTATATTGTCAGATAATGACCCTCAGATAATGACCCTATACTATGTGAATGGAGGCAGTGTTGGGTCTGAAATTAGGAAGACTTGAATTCAAATGCAGCTTCAGCAGCTTACTAGGTATATGACCCCGGTAAAGTCATTTAACCCTGTTTGTATCAGTTTCCTTATCTGCCTAATGAGCTGGAAAAGGAAAAATGGCAAATCACTCCAGTACTTTGTCAAGAAAACCCCAAATAGGAAGAGTCAGATACAACTGAACAACAAATCAGGATTTTAAAGTGCCTTCCCTATATTATTGAGAAGAATTTTTATAGCATGGTATTAATTACTCTTTAACTGTTTGATGGAATTCACTTTTAAATCCATATGGACCAGGATTTTTTTCTTTGATTTAGTTTATTTATAACTTATTTGATTTGTTTTTTGAAATATAAAGTTGGTTAAGATTGTTTAATTTTTTTGTTTGTGAAATTGTATTATTTATAAGTATATTTTCCTTAATTATTTATTTTTGCTAATATTTTGTAGAGCAATGTTGATAATTCTCATTTCCTCTATTCATGGTGACTTTCTTTTTGATCTTCATAATCTGATTTTCCTTTCTTCATTAAAAAAAAAATCAAATTAGCCAATGGCTTGTTGATTTTATTCTTTAAAAAAAAAAACAACCTTGGTTCTGCCCATTAGTTAATCAATTTATTCTATAATTTAAATATTTATCCTTTTGTGTTTGGGGATCGCTGGATTTTACATTTTTAAAAATTGTCTGCTAAGTTCATGACCTACTCTTTTAGTTTGTTTTCAAAGATAGAATTTTTCCTCCAAGGACTGTTTTAGCTGCATCCTATCAGTTTTGATATGTTGACTCCTTTTCTTTAATATAGTTATCTGTTGTTTCTATGATTTGTCCTTTGACATTTATTATCCTGGATATTATTATTAGTTTCTTTATAAGTTTGTATTTTAATTATCAGGTTTTTTTATTGCTTTGTGATTTGTAAAGGACATTTGCCTTTTCAAATTTATTTCTTTGTGCCCTAGAACATGATGAATTCTTAAAGGTATTATATGATGGGGATACTATGCTTATAGTATATTCACAGAATTCTCTAATATTCTTAATCAGAATTATGAAGGCTGGAAGGGGGGGGGGTGAGACCCCCGAAAAGACAGTACAGGGGTAAATTGCCTGGAATGAAGTCATTGACTCAAACATTCTTGAGGTCAAGGTAAAGATATATTATACTCTTCAGTGGGCAAGAATTCTTAGAGAATCTGAAATTTGAATGAGGTACAGGTAAAGTTTATATAGGATATTGTATAGTAAAATATGTGTCAAATATGCTAACTAAGTGATTCAAGGAGGGATTAGGGAATGGTTAAGGAGTGGTTTAGTTCGTAAAGGAACACTCTCAGTATCTACTACACAGGTATTTTACCCAGAGTTCATGGGAAATAGTGGGGAGGGGGGGGCCTACATGGAGGTGTGATTTTAGGCCTGAAACATCATTAAATCAACTAATGGTCAGGTCTGACTAAGGAATTACCAGGCTGCTCTCATCAGTGTCTTGTTAGACAAATGTCAGGGAGTATACTGTATGTCTAAGTCTAGGGTACATATGATCGGTCAGTGAGTAGTAAATGTCATTATGACTCAATGTACAGCTGGTTCAGACTAATAACTTTTATAGGTGCAGCTGGCTGCTGTATCAGGAAGGGAGGTAACGGTTGTTGCTGGGGCACCTGTGTCCTTGGCTGGGGAGAAACTGCCTGGAATAGTGTTTTGAGGCTAAGGAGAAATGTGGTTATAGGATTGGGGTCCAAGCCCCCCATTAAGAAGTTGCCATAGAAATTTAACTTCAGATGTACAGTTTTCCCAACATTCTGTTTAGCTGTTTATCTTTTTAATCTTTCAGTTAAATGTTTTTGTTTGTGTAAGAAGACTACTAAAAGTTTCCTAAAATTACTGTTACTATCAATGTTGCAGTTTCATAAGTTTTTTTCTTTATTAACTTAGATCTGTATCATTTGATGCATGTTTAAAATAATGATATTGTTTCATTGACTATAATGCTTGTAAGCATAATGAAGTTTCCTAGTTTGTCTCTCTTGACTTTGTTAATTTTTATTGTTTCCTTCTCTAAAATCTTGATTGTAACTAATGCCTTTTGGGAATTGCCTGAGGCATACTAGCTTTTATTCTGGCCTCTCATTTTTAATGTCTTTGTATCTTTTACTTTAAATGTGTTTTTGATACAATAAATTGTTAAACTTTGTTTTCTTAATCATCCTGCCATTCCCTTTCATCTTAGCGGAGAATTCAATGCATTCACATATAGGGTGCTAAAAGCTGTTAAATTTGTGTTTTCTGTCCTCATTCTTTTATATTAATCTCCAGCACTAACCTCTTTAAGTCACAGTAAAGTGATCAAACTTAGAGGACTTTGCTTTTATTAATTTGCCACAGTTTTTCTGTCCTTTCTCTCTCCCCTCTCCACGACCTTATTAACCTGCCCTCGCCCAAAATCCTTGAGTTTAATTACATAGTTTGACGCTTTCATTTTTACCTTTCCCCTCCCCAGTCCAGATGAGAAAAAAACAAAACAAAACAGTCCTTCCTTCTCTAAGTATTCCCATTCTCTTAGTTTTAGTAATCTTCAGTGATGGCTTCCTTTGCTTAGCAGTGTTCATTCATCCCCTTTATTTCCTTTCCTTTCTAAGCTATCTATTAATATAATTTCTCATTCAAGTGCTTTGTTCTTACAGGTTTTTTGTTTGTCTCTATTCCAGGTAGAGCTTCTGGCAAGATGAAAGACTTGCTCTCTTCTCCATCCTCTGATTCAAGTTTGGATATCACCCACACTTTTTCTCTTCTCTCTCTTTTTAAGGATCATCTTCTGAGGATCTTCAGTCCCAGACATAATGTGGGAGGAGGCAGTGTGGCCTGGAGAAAGGTGCTGTACCTTGTGTTGTTGAGCATCTTTTCCTGGTCCCTTCCCAATTGTTCACGAGCTACCTACCACAAGCCAATCTGTCTATCTATTTCTGAATCTGTGTCCTTCTGTCCACTGGCCCTTTCTGAGTAGGAAACTCCTTCCTCTGAAAAACCAAGACCTCTGCTCAGAGAAGGTGTCCTGAAGTGCCCATTCTTTCCCAATGAAACCAGATGCAAAGCCCCCAACACACACACACACACACACACACACACACACACACACACACACACACACACACACACACTCCACCTGAATTCTTGACACCAAAAAATGCCTCCAGCTTATTTTTTCTCCTTTCAGATCAAAGCGAGGCCAGGGAGGTTCCCTAATATCTCTCACTTTCATCACACTATATGCATTCATCAGTGGGGGAACAATAAATATAGATTTCCTCCTCCAGACTTAACCTCCTCACCTCTTTTGCTCTCCTTCCCTACCATCCTTTTGCTTATTAGTGCTCTCTTCCTGCGGCTCCCCAGTGGGACAGTTTTTATTTTTTTAAAGTGGGCATGTCTAGCCCTAGAAGCACAAAAGTATTGACTTATTTGCTGAGCTTTTTCTTGTTAACTGCTCTTATTTACCTTTCCTCTCTTTCTTTTGTTTGATATGTTTGCATGTCAAATACTCCATTCACTCCTATTTTCTTTTGCAGAAATAATTCAAATTTCTTTCTTTTGATAAAAGTCCATTTTTTTCATTACTAGTTAGACTCAGCTTTGTAGGATATCTTATTTTGGTGTGAAAATTTAATCTGCTTAATTCTTGTGAATATCATATTCCAATTACTTATTTGATTTTTCATAAACAAGAAGTTATCTTGAGTGATTTGGCATGATTTTCTCAAGGACCTTCTCCTGCCTAAAATATTTGTTCTTTGACTTTAAAATCTTAAGTTTTATCACTGTGTTTCTTAGGTAAGTTTGAATTGAGTTCTCTGCTGTGTACTATAGAATCTGTCATTCTATACTTTGCCCTCTCTTTGCAATACTTGTGGATAGTTTTCTTATATTAAATATTCCAGAAGTAGAGACAGAATAACAGTAGAGCACTAGACAGTATCAGTCAGGCAGACTGGGATTCAAGTTCTACCACTGACTGATCTGGTCCTGGCTGTGTGACCCTGGGAAAGTAATTTAACCTCTTAGTACCCAGGGCAACACTCCAAGACTGTAAATTGCCAAATATCCTTTTCTGTTGAAATTGTATTTGGACCTCCCAGCCAGGGAAACCCTAGAAATCTCAGTATCTGACTTATTTTGACTCTCTAGCTTATGTCTGGGGAAAGCCTGGAAACTTCTGTATCTGGCCCATTTTGCTTTCCAGAAAAGGCTTTTAGATTTCCCACAATCATTCATGCTAACAAAATATAAAAGGTTTTCTTTATAGAACTAAAAATTAGAAAGATTTCATGCTTGAGCTCATAAACAGTAAAGAAAACTTCCATTTCAACAGGGGCCTATTCAGAGCTTCTGACTTAGATTTCTACCCTGTGTAGCTTGGGTTAAGAGTTGATATCCTTGCTGTGTCAGGGCAAAGTAAACCTCCATATATTTGCTGTTCAGTGACTTATGAGTGCTTCATTTCATGTCAATCCAGACCCTGAATTAAGAAAGTGCTGTTAGACCCCCATCTGATACCTTAGCTCTCAATCTCTAAGTCTCTGGCAAAGGCTTGGAATCTGTGATGGATATGAGTCACTTTCAGAGCAAGCCCCCTACTAGTCTCCATAACTACATTATAAGATCTTTGCATACCCTGCACTTGGCACAGTACTCTATCCTCAGTGTTTCACATAGTTCCTAGCATAAAAGTATCACTTATTAAATACTTGCTGACCAATGGCATTTAAATTATGAAACTTGTGACACAGGAGATGAAAATATTTGTTATGTAGGAGATGAAAATTTAAGCCTTCAAAAAAAGGCTTAAATTAATTTATGCTAGATCTATGTTTCAGTACTTCAGTCTGATCTTATGAATGCAGTCCTTAGGTATACATACTGTATCTTATCTATATTTTGTTATTCTTTGAGATTCTTGTTCCTGTTCTCTTGTGGTAGAAGCAAAGGTCTATTCACCATGTTGGAAGCCTTTTTCTAAGTATTTTTACATTCTGTGGGAACCAAAGAGAACTTCAGTCATCAATCTCTTCTCTCTTCCCCTCAATATGAGCCATTCTCTTCCTCATATAATTCCTGGATCTCTTGTGCATGCAGATTTCTTGGTGATATACTATAGACTGATTATGCCCTCCGACCTTTGGGTCAATTGCAGTTTTGATATTTTAATGATTTTTGGATTCCATGTCTTAGCTATACAGTATCACAAGAAGAATATGTGCTGAAAAGATAGATCTGTTATGTTAGAGAACAGCGGGGGATAATGGAAAGCACTAAATGCATTCCAGACTGCGCTCTTCCTCCTTTTCCATTCTATGTCCTTCTATTCAATTCTCTGTCCAAGATAGATGTACTAATAAACTGTTAGACTAATCTCATTGTCATGAATTTAGGATCATAGGTGTAGAGCTAGAAAAGGCCTTCAGGGGTCATTTGGTCCACATCACTCATTTTACAGATGAGGAAACTAAGACCCAGAAAAATTAAGTGAGTTGTCTAGGATCACAAATGTACCTGGGATATGTGTATATATGTAAATGTATATATAACATGCATATACACACATACACATGTACTTTATACATCTTAAAAGTATTATGTAAATTATGAAGATTATTACTAAATGGCAGAGTCTGAATTTGAACCCAGATCCTCTAAGTCCAAAGCTATTTTTCTTTCCACAGTGCCATTCTACCTTTAGTGGAGGAGTTAGGGGAAGGGTGGAGACCTTGTAGTATTCCTGGGCTTTATGTAGTCAGCACAGAATCTCTAAATAGGAGCATCTGGAGAACCTGAGTCTCCACATAGCCATTTGGCTTCTACACTGCCCATTTTCTGTGACAGAGGTGAACACTATTGGCAAGCATACACCTTCCCTCCTCCCATTTTATATTGTACTCAACATTGATAAATGGAGGATAATTGAATAAAGTTATCTCTGTGGTGCATCTATCTGGAATCTTTTGTGGTCTTATTATCTTGTCATAAGACATCTTGTCAAAAGAACACTTTTAAAACCTCATTTTGCTTTCTTGAGTTTTGTTTTTTTTATTTTTGGTAATCAATAAACAATTGAATCTTGTTTTGTCTGTACGTTTCAATCAATCAAATTACTGGCGAGATGTAGTATGTTTTAGAAAATTCAAAAACCTTTCTCCTCATAGTGTCATTAAAGATACCCTCAAATTGTTCTCATAAAATTTTTAAAATATGATCACATTTTCTTGATACTGTTATTGTTTGTGATTTCCCCCAATTGTTTAGATTATCTTTTAGAGAGCTTGAGATTTGATCCCTCAATGTTATATGGTGGTGATTCATGAAATAACAGTAGTCTCAGAGGAAATGAAGTTAAAGGTCAAATAATTCATTTGAGTCACAGCAAGGGCAAAGGAGAGGTATATAGTGGGTGGAGTAGATTGCTATATAGTAACAAGAATTATATAGAAACAAAGAATGATGTCATGAAAATGTATGATTAGATTGGTTATATGATGACAGCAAGATACAACTTGTATTAACAGTCTTGGTGCTATATCAAGATATGTGGATCAAGTTTTCTCCCACAAAACGTCCCCTGATACTTCCAAAACCCTAAACTTTTATGGACGTTTATGGAAGATTTGTAAGCAGACGTAGATAAGAGTTACAAGATGAGGAGTGGATGGATTTGTGATCTGGAGTACCCATATCAAATATATTAGAGTAAGCAGTTGGTCTGGTCTTGCTGCCCATTCTGGCTTCTTTTTCTTAAATGTGATTTCTGTGTCTAATACTTCGGGGATTTAGATGTTAAGATCTGATGATTCTATTATCCTAAATTATGAAAACAGGTTATTATGGAAATGCTGGCAGGCCCATTCTATTTTTCTTCTGTTTGTTGTTTTCCTGATTTCATTTCTAAATGCTCACAGGTTTCATCCTACACCAAACAACTCTTTGATATATCATGAGATATTATTGTTCATAATCTTTCACCATCATCCTCTGTAAGGCCTACAAATTACTTTATGTTATAAAGTGATGTACCTCAATGATCATGTGAAAAGGTGATCAAGTATTTGCTGACTGATATGATTTCTGGGCTTTTTTGCCAAGCTTATTGTGATGATTATATTACAATGGTTAAGCTTTTATAGGAAATAGTTATTAGCCATATTAATTTCTGGGTGGTCCCAAGACTAAATTATATCTACTACTAGCCTCAAATGTAGCCCAGTACTTCTGATCTTTTTTTTTTATCTTTATATAGAGACTGAGTGTCTAGGAAATGATTCACAGGAAATGGAACAGAAATGTTGAGCAGTTCCACCAGAAATAAAAGGACTTGTTTGGTAGCAACTCTTTCTACGTGACGGTGTTTGGACTACTTTCTTTTTCACTTTATGTACAGTACACTATGTGATTACAACATTCTAAGGGCCTGAATCTGTGCACATCATGGGAAGTAACCTGAGAGGTTAGAAGATTCCTATGAAGTGGGGATAGCAACTCTGGGTTGGAGCAGATAGGTGGTGCAGTGGATAGAGCACCAGTGCAGGAGTCAGGAGGACCTGACACTTGACACTCACTAGCTATGTGATCTTGGGCAAGTCACTTAATCCCAGTTGCTTCATCCTGCGTCATCTCCTGTCATTCTGATGAATATCTGGTCTCTGGATTCAGATGACTCTGGAGGAGAAGTGAGGCTGGTGACCTGCACAGCCCTCCCTCACTCAAAACAAAGTCAAGTGCAAGTCATGTCATCATTTCTCTGATGGCATGGTCTTCTTCAGACTGAAGGACAAACACACACAACATCTATGAGTTAGTGGATTTTGTATTTTAATATTTGAGCAATATCTCATTTCCTCTCCTAATGTGGAACCTGGCCAGTGAGAGTTTAAAATGAACTCAGCTGCTTAGAATCAAATGCTGAAGAAAAGTATGTCATAAGGGTTGGAGGAGTGGCACCATTATTTGTGGGCTTGAGCAATCTGTGGTGGACAGTAGGGATATGCTAGAGTGACTGAAAAGACCTGAACTGGTGGCTGCTGGTATCTTCTAATATAGCACTAGGCTAATTAAAACCCCTCGCTGGATAACTAATGTAGTGATATGCTTTTTCTTTGTGTGTTTAAGGAAGGCAGTACTGAACCAAAAAGATCACATGGATATGGAGAACCTTGTCATTCACTAGATTGGTCAGTAGGCAATGTATTCTTTAGTCTTCATAAACCATTTTAAAAAAAAGAATACTGCAAAATGATCTTTAATCTTGTTTACCCCTACTACTTCTTTAATTGACAGTGACCAGAGCCCTGAAAAAGGAAAGTGCTAAAAATCAATGTAGATTTTAGACAATCTATTACTTTTACTTTTGATACTCTAGATATGAGATCCTTGTCCAGTGGCCAGTGCAATATAATACTGATGGAAAATAATTACATCCATGTGGACATTCTCGTTATAAATGAAAAATACATGTTCTCTCTCTCTACATATATACATACACGCACACACATACACACATATGTATATGTAAAAGCTCCAACTAAATGAAGGATGGCCCTTGGAAGGGGAAATTAGAGGCACTGGTAAAGTTGAGTTTATTATGGCCAGAGGTAACAGCAGCATAATGGAACACTTGGTCATTTTACTCTGCATTCTTCAGGATAAGCCTAAGCACAAAGAATACCATAAAGGTAATTATAGTTTTTATAGCAACAGCTATTGTAGAAATGAGAAAGTATGAAAAGGCTATGAAGATCTTAAAATCCTACAAATCACATCAACTTATACATTGATGCTTAGTATTTCAATGTGACAGTAGACATAGGAAAAGACAGTAAAAAAAGATTCTAAAATACTGTTTAGTATTAAGTAACAAGAAGACAAAGGTCTTTTTTCTGTTCAGAAGCTTTTTTGCCTATGTATCATCAATTCATTTTTCTAGGAAGGAGCTAGAAAGTGCTAGTTATGGTGAGTACTAAACTGATAATATCTTAAGGAAATGACTGGTTAAACATGTGGGAGTCATTCTGGAATTAGCTGGCTTAATATTGGGTCATTCTATCATCTCACTGGAGCAAAGGTCAGAAATCAGCACCAAACTAGATCAAAGGCTAAAGAAGATGAAACCTTCCCTTCCTTTCCCTTTCCTTTCTCTTTCCCATTCCCATTCCTTTTTCCTCTTCCCTTTCTACTATCAAGGTATTAGGATACACCCTGTTTTCCAGAGCTAAGGTCCAGCAAGCAAGCTGTGCCCTGAGCTTGGCATAACAGCAGTCCTTTGTGTTCACCCTCTAGATGCTCTCAGCCACAGCAAAATCCCAGAATTGTTTCGTATAATTATTGTATTGCTTTGACCAGCACAAGGTGTTTTCTGTCAACTCAGATAAACACCTGCTCTATCCTAGTTCTGATCATAAGCCCTGTTACAAATCACACTTGTCTCATTGTTGCTATTGCCTATCATTGTCAGGGCTACATCTCACTGTGCAGTCATTGGTATAAGTATTGATATTTGGCCACCCTAAAGTAGGTCCCCCTCTGGGGTTCAGCCTTGGCACATATGTCTAGATTCCTCCTTGCTTACAAGTCATTTTCTTCATTTTGAAATTAAACTTTGGTTTGAGTCCTGACTCTCCTGTCTCTAGTCTGCTCTGTTCAGCTCCAGCTATCCACAGGTTAGAGACCAATTCAGTACAGTTGATATTACAAACATTTATTAAGCACTAAGGGAGATAAAAATTTTTTATAATATTAATGTAGCTAAATAGAGAGCTATGACAAACATTTATAATGTATAGAACATAATTCAAGTTGCTTGATGAAAACTTTTGGGGGGATGGGGACTATGGAGCTATGATTTCATTGTTGTAAGAAACTCCTAGTGAGGAAATTCTTTCTCCCAATACAGATCAACAACCGTTCTGCAATCTGAGGACTTAGAACAATTCCTGAGCCACTTCAAGGTTAGGTAACATGTCCAGGGTCATCCAATCATACAGAAGACTCAAACCTAGGTCTTCCTAATTCCAAGGCCAGCTCCCAATTCACTATGCTAAGTTGCCTGGTTCATATTTATTGCTGTGTGTGTGTGTGTGTCTGTGTGTGAAAAACACACATGAGGTCAACTTTTATCAAATGCAAAATCATCAGAGAAGCCTTCAGGGAGGACATATATTAAGATTTAAAGTAGTGGCATCAAACCCAAATACAAACAGAGGCCAATGATCTATATGTAAAGATATCTCTGGGAAGCATAATAACTTAGTTTCAAAATGTGATATTGTCTAATTTTATTGTATTTTTATTTATTTTATTAAATATTTTCCAATTACATTTTAATCTAGTTTAAGTGCATATCTGATACCTTTACTTTAAAGAATTCAAGTGAAGAAAGGGGGAGAGTACATTCCAGGCATAAGGGTCAGAATGAACGAAGGTTGTGGTAGAAGGTCACAAAATATACTCAGGAGGCAAAAAATAGACAAGTGTAAATATAATGTTTATGTGTGGAGAGTTATAATAGATGACTGAAAGGATAGGAACTCTAGCATTAGAGGTCCTCAAATGTCAAAGATCAGAGGAGTGACATGAAAGAACTACTAGATTTGGAATCAGAGGACCTGAGTTCAAATTGTGGCTCTTTATGCAGTAGTCTTTTCATAGCTAGGCCTTAATTTCTCCATCTAGAAGATGAACACCAAGTTGAACTAGATATTTTTAAAGGACTCTTTAATTCTAAATTCCATGATCCTGTGCATAAGGAAGATTATTCCAGTAGCTATATAAGAATATATCTGAGCAGTGAGACAATATAATTATAGTGACCATCTTTTTTGAACCACAAATAGTAATGCATGTGTGGTCTGGCAAAGCAAATTCATTTTGCAAAGTTTCATTAAAATCACATTTTATTACCTTGAAGTTGGAAGTGTCCCAGAAAATCTAAGGTGTATGGTTGCTTTAGATATGATTGATCCCTATAAATCATGATTGTAAAGGGGGTAGAAGGAATACAGAATTTATTCACTAAATCCAAAAACATGAAAATTAAGGAATACTCCTTGAAACTCAAAAAAGGAGATTTTAGGGCAAGGAAAGGTCATCCTTTACACAGCAGAACTCTGTTCTGTCAAGTATTACAGACTCAAAACAGAAATAGCAGACAGGCATTCCAAGATTTGAGTTGACTACAAATGCAGTTTCTCTCAGTTTAGCACATAGTATGGTAGTTTCAGATTCCTTCATTATCATCAGCTTTACGTGATTTCTACTGAGCCTCCAGCACAGACTTGTACAAAGTGGCAGTACATAGGGGCCAAAATTAAAATAGGCTGAACTTTTTCAGGCTGCAGATAGATTAAGGACAGACTGACCATGGTTGGTTGCTGTGGGTCACAACTCAAACAGGAGAATGCACCATGGCAACCCTACATTTTTTACAGGCTGCCTGAAATCCTTGGCTGCCTGCAGATCCTGTGTTTGAAGGCCTGCTGTGGCACCAGGTTTATATGTCCAAATTTAAATGGAAGATGCCATATTTAAAAAAGGAAATGGTGGTTACCAAAAGCCAGCACAGACAAACCATCCAGAATGGGCCATACCAGACTAACTCTTTGTCAGAGTCATAACCATAGTTTATCTGTATTTCAACAAGTGATTTGGCACTTTCTGGGTATGTTGTAGAGGGGATTTCCAGGTGCAAGCAAGAAATGCCTTCTGGGGTCCCTTCTACTTCTGTTATTGATTTCTGCCTGTCAAGGCCCAGTCTAAATGCCAGCTTTTCCTAGAAGCCTTCTCTTATTGTAGACTCTCAAGTACTACATAACCATCGGCTCTCTTTGCCCCACTGGGAAGTAACTTTTCCTCTGTGCTATCACAGTCCTTTGAATCTCTTACAGCATTTATCACATGCTGGTTAACATTCTTTTCATATGTGTGATTTTGGTTTTTGTTTTCTTTCTTTCTTTCACTGACACAGGAAAACTTCTCCAGTGTGGATCAGCCCCTGCTTGGAGTCTTTGAGAGTTTCTCTGGAGTTGGGGAGGATATTGGGAAGGTAAGAGACCTGCCTAAAGTCAAGAGTCAAGCTGTGTCAGAGACAGGGCTAAACCTGAAGCTGCTCTCCCTAGCCACAATGCCATGGTTTCTACCCTATATTCTTCTACCTTAGAAGGCAGGTGCTGTGTTGTTCATCTTTGCATCTGCCAGAGTGCCTTACATATACAAGCCACTAAGAAAATGTCTAATTGAATAGAATGGTCAGAGATAGACTACTAGACTGGGCGGACCACTGGTTTAACCCAGTATGTTCATTTTTATGGTCTCATTTTTCTTCCTAATAAGGATGTCTGTCAATAAGATATGTTAATTAAGCAATCTGTCTGTGAGCAGAGCCCTGCAGGACTGGCTGAGGGCAGAAGAAGAAGGAGGGAAGTAGGAAAAGAGGAAACAGCATCTTTGCCCTTACAGATCTCTGTGTAATACTGGAAATGGTGTGCAAACATGAAAAACACATAAGACTTGCAAAAGAATAGAAGTTAAAAAATAATGTCATCAAAGTGACCTGGAAAATTCCAGAAAGGATCCAGAGCAGCAGACTATCTAGAACCAGGAAAGAGCTGGTTTGCAATAGAATGGGTGAGAGTTGAGTGAGGCCTGTTGAAAGGGAGCAGGAGTCTAAAGGAACTAAGCCTTTAAGGACCCATCTTTCTACTGGTAGAGATTCTGAATAATCTTTAGGACAAAGGATCATTTCGGCAGCATATAACAATCCCTTCAGGCCACTTACTGCACCCATCTTTATTTTCCATCACAAAGAAAAACTTCACAAAAATTAATGGAAAAAAGGCATAGCTTTTGATGTAAACCACTAATGAACTATTATAAGGGAAGGGCAACAGAAAGCGGATACTGTCCAGTTTGCAGCATAGCTAACAAAGGTCCCAATGGCCTTCACCTCAGTGAACCATGTGGCACCGGGGCTGAAAATCCCAGAAAAAGGAAAAAGGAAGAAAGAACCCAGGGAAAGCTCTGGAAAGGGCAGGAGGATTCAGTAACAAGCAGAGCCTGGGATTGAAATCCTTCCCATGATGCTAGCTGTATGAGCATGACCTCTCTGACTCATTTTTGTCAGCTGTGAAAGGAGGATAACAAAACCTATAATACTTTCTTCATAGGACTATTGTGGGGATTGCATGAGATAATATGTGGTCCTGAAGGCCCTCAGGAGGGTCACCTATCATCACTATGGGTTTTGAGAATGAGAATTGTTAAGATCTAGCCTTCGAGGTCATAACTGTTTCTGGAGCACCCTAAGGCCTCATCTCCCATCCCTACAGCTCCTGTGAGGAGTAAATGAAGCTGGCCAAAGCCTAGCTGATAAAAGAAAGCCAGTGATAATCCCCTAGGTATATCTCACCCCCCAGAGTCTCTGATGACATGTCAGTTTTGAAATAGTGCTGTTATTTCTGAGAACTTACTTCATATCCTACAGAATCGGAAATGAGAAAAACTTCAGGCCCGTCTAACTGAGACTTCCCCCTCAGGCTGCTGACTGAGCATTTTTAGGTCCCCTACTCCTAAACAAATAATTCTGTTTGTCCTGCCAACCACCAGCTACAGAGAAGCCTTTTCACCAAAATATTCCAAGAGGCTCTGTATTTATCTGCCCATTTTGGGGGTACTTTTTTTCTCTCCTGTTCTCTAGGCTTATTCCACTAAAGAGTTTTGATGCTAAAAATATTTAGAAAGCATGATACAGGATAAAGGGTAACTAAGCATTTAGGCTTGTCTCCTCCCACCACCACTCTTGAGGCTCCCTTGCTGGGCTCTTCTCCATAGCTTGTTTGAGCTGCAGCCAAAGTGATCTTACTTTGTACCAAACACACTGGACCTATTCACACTCATCTTACCATTTAAGACCATTCTTTCTGCCTAGAATTTCCTGCCCCCTTCTAAGTCATACCCTTCCTTCAAAAGCTTAGTTCTGGTCTTACTTCCTCTATGAAACCTTTTTAGCATTTAGCATATGCTGTCTTGTATCATAACTAAATTCAAAAAATTCAATTTATTAAACATGTATTAGGTATCTTGGCAGCCAGGTGTCAGAGCTGATAGAGCACTGGGCCTGGAGTCAGGAAAACTGATCTTCATGAGTTCAGATCTAGCCCTGGACACTTACTAGCTATGTGACCCTGGGCAAGCCATTTAACCCTGTCTGCCTCAGGTTCCTTATCTGTAAAATGAACTGGAGAAGGAAACAGCAAATCCCTCCAGTATTTCTGCCAAAACTCCAAATGGGGTCATGAAGAGTCAGAACAGACTGGAACAACTCAACAACATTAAACACCTACTGTATGTAGAAACATGGTTACTGCTTTCAGGGATTCAGTGCAGAATCTAATGGAGGGACATAACAAATACACAAGTATTTCAAAAATTTGTGATTGATATTGGAAATCACAGTCCCTCCTATACCTGAACTGTACTGAAACACCCTTGCAGAAAGCAGATGACCTTTTGTTGCTGCTCTCTCTGGGAAAAACTTTGAAGGGGAATCTTCCTCCCTAAAGAACTTTCTCTTAAGCCTTTGTGTGTCTGCTGCAGTACAGGTGTCCATAGTCAGTATAAACACATATTTTACAGTGTGAGATAATTTTTAGTTACAAATTATGCATAGATTAGACATGTTACAGATGTGAAGTTTCAAGTTACTTGGCACTAACCATTTTCTTTTCCAGGAATCTGGCTGGTCCTTTACCTCCAAACTTATGACTCCTTGTTATTAGAGGTTAGTGATTACTAGTTTACTCAGGTCAACTATGCTGTTTAGCTTCTTTGGTCTGAATGGAAGCCATGCCTCTTTTTGTCTCCAACTCCCAGCTTCAAGTCAAAACTTTTCTCCTCCTAACTAAATGAACCTTAGCTAGACTGGATCTTTTTGAATCTACCCTCAGAAATTTCCTCAACAATATGCTCTAACCTAAACTTAACCAAATTATCTCTTTCTCTCCTTACAAACTGAATTCACTACTCTTAACTAACTTCTAAGCTATGTTCATAATTCTTCCAGCAAACATAATCATCTAGGACTCCAATACTGAAAGAAGTACAAAGGAATTATTTACCAAACTGTAAATTTATATTACATGCATTTTGCTTTTTAAATGTATATATTAAATTTAAGAAGACAGTAACAAAATTGTCATTTCTAACCTATTTAGAACTACTACATTCTACATTTCCTTGACACCTACCTCGCCGTATAATGCGGTCACATTTCTGTTTTCTGCTTAAATATTAGATACAAAACACGGGTCATAAACCTCTTAGAACCTTCCCACCGATGTTTATTGACTCTAATTCATAGTTTACAGGCCCATGATAACCCTTCACTCCTGAAAGTCTTGAGGGATTGGCAATATTCCTGGATAGCCTGTGAGGGGGTGGGGAATTGAACCCAGAAAACATTAGTGTCCTCTGTACCACCTAGGAGGAGTGGTAAAACTTGAGGGGAGGCAGTGTTGTAAGCATGGCAAGCTAAATAATGATATGAACCATAGTCTCTTTCTTTGTGGCTACTGTGCAGAGCACAATGTCTCAATTACCCATAGTAGGTATTCAGTAAATCTTGTGGAGTGAATAAAAATTTGGAAGAAACAAAAGGAATAACTGAGAAAGTGGGCAATAAGGAGAGAGGGATTCATAGAAATGGGAAAGGCGCTCCCCCCTCTTCATTATATACTCCTAATATATTCTGTTTCCCACACCCTGGGAAGCTGCCTTCTCTCCTCAGGTAGCCACTTTCTGTACAAAGGAGCAGTTTTCATTTTCAACTGAAGAAAAAGTGTACATCTGGAAATTCTTGGTGATCATTTCTATGATTTTTTATCCAGCACCTGCAATTTATCTTACCTACTATGCTTTACAGTTATAAAGAGCTTTATATGCATCATCTTTAAAAACATTTTTTGAAAATTTTGAGCTTAACATAAACTAAATAAAATGAATACTTTCTTATTCAAAGTAGAATAGAAAAAGAGGGTTGTGTATGGAAATATGAATCTCTATTACTATATATACTCCTAATCTCATTTAATCTTAAAAACCACATAAATTAGAGTATCATTTTAACTGTTTTATACCTGAAGAAAAAGAGTTCATAAAGTCACATAAGTATTAAATGGCAGAGGCAAGCCATTTGCCTTGAGAGTACTTGTATACCCCCAAGTCTTTTGATTCCAATGTTCTTTCCATGCAACCTCCCAATACATTAATTAAATTACAGTGTGACTGACAGTCATATCAAGTGCTAACTTAAGCATTCCTGGTATAGATAAATAACATATCTAGAACTCAATTTACACTTTAGACAGCTAAGTTGGACATAACCACTGTGAAGGATAAAGTTTCTTTTATAAATTTAGAGAGTAAACTGCACTTTACATTAAATATTTTCCAGAGCAATGGGAAAAACTTTTTTCTAACCCTGCTATTTACTAGTTATGATAGGACATTTAAACTCTTTGGACTTCAGTGTCCTCATTTTAAAACTGAAAGCATTCAACTATATGACTTTTAAAGCCCTTCCCAGCTCTAAGTCATGTGGGAGGTTTTTTGTGTGTTTTATCTTATGAGAGAATGTAGTCCCAGCATGGGAATGTAGTGAGCAAATATACTGAGAACAGAAAGGTTGGCAAGAGGAAGTACTTATAAGGTATGATTAAAGGTTAGAACCTTGGATGCTAGGTTATTCATCAGCAATCAGTTTTCTGTCATCTGCAAATTTGATAAGCAGGCTATCCATGTTTTTCAAATCACAAATAAAAATGTTGAAAAGAACAGGGCCAAGGGCACAATGCCTGCAATAAGAGAGCTCCCTCCTGGCTTATGAAATTCATTCATCAAAACACTTTCCAACCAGTCAACAGGCTCTCAGTTCATCCAACAGAACTTTAATCTACATACCATCTTTCCATTTAGTCCACAAGAATATCATAAGACTGTTGGATGTCTTTTTGTAGTCTCTGTTAAAGAAGTCACTTTGAGCCCTAGTTGCTTCATTAGTAAAATGGGGTAAAGTTCATGTCATGCCTACTTCACAAAGTGATGATCAAATGAGATCAGCTGTAGGAAAATGCTTTGTAAATTATAGAGCTCTATAGAAATCATCATGAAGAGTCCATAGACCAACTCCATAAAGTTGTACTCTGATGTCTCATTCCAGCATGTAGGTGATCCTGGGTTCTTACAGGCTGTGTTAGAGGAGGGAAGGTACAGCTGTGGATAGAGAACCAGCCCTGGATTCTGGAAGAATCATCTTCTGAGTTTAAATCCAACTTCAGACGTTTGCTAGCTGTGTGACCCTGCTCAAGTCACTTAACCCTGTTTGCCTCAGTTTCCTCATCTGTAAAATGAGTCAGAGAAGGAATGGCAAACCACTGCAGTATCTTTGTCAAGAAAATCCCAAATAGGTCACCAAGAGTTGGACATGACTGAAACAACTGAACAATAACAACAAGGTTCTACAATGCTGAAAAGACTATGAATGTGGTTCAGCCAAGAGGCTGTTTTCTTTCCAAGGACCAGTCTATCCAATTATGGAGAGGCTCATTAGCAGTAAGCAGATAACTTAGTGATGAATTATTTAGCCCTGGTAACGCGTGAAACAGAGAAAAATACAAAATAGCCTTTGATCTTATGTAGAACTCATTTACTTAAAGCATCATAGATTTTAAAGCTAGAATGGACCTTAGTCATCTAGTCCACTTGCCTTATTTTACAGATGTGAAAACATCTGCCCTGGAAGTAGCAGAGTGGTAGAAGTGGGGGCAATGGGTGCGACAGGATTACATGCTTTTATAAAAATTGTCCATAAATATTAACTTACCAGTTGTTACTTTAAATGTGAGATCCCTGACCAGCAACCAAGTGAACATAATACTAGAGGAGTTGAATGATATGACTCCTGATATTCTTGCAATAAATGAAACCAGAAGCAGAAAGAGGTTGTAGCTAAATGGGAGGGTAGCTCACAGGTTCTTCTTAGAGGGCATATGAGAGTTTGGAGAATTGTTTTTTTAACATGGTTTCCAGGATCACATGAAATATTTTGTCACTTCATACTTGCAGTGCTCACACTAAGTATTTGCAAAAAGATCTCTGTGAAAATAATTCATTTATTCAATGATGTGAATGGGAGTGTCATGGGAGTGAGTTGACCTCAGAGTCGGGAAGCCGGGTCCGTGCCCTGCCTCTGCCATGTACATGCTGTGTGACTGAGTGCTTAGTGTCCTCAGTTACTTTCCAAGGCAGAAGGTGTTAATATGTGTCTATAAAGGAAACTTCCTCATCTAGGAATTCCCAATATCACTGAAATCACAGGTCCAGTGACCTATCATTCAATAGATATTTAGGTGCCTGTTCTATGTCAGGCATTGTACAAGGCACAGGTAGTACAAAGACAAAAAAAAACAACCATAGCCCTTAAGGACCTTATATTTTGACTCAACATATCTACCAGTACCTGTGGCAAAGAATGAAGAGATAGAGAGATTCTACAAAGAACTAATAAGACCCTCCACCATATGCTTTAATACTCAGGGCCTTTAACATAAAGAGGTCAATGCGTGAGAATAGCAATGTTAGAAAATATGATGAAGACTAAGGAAAACAAAGATTGCTTCATGCCTATACATTATGAACACTTCCAAGACAATCAGAAAATAATGAACTTAACCATTGAAGAACACCAAAAATTGATAGTATTTCAACAAGGAAATGACTTTAATGTGAGTTTATCATGAATCACTTGTATCAGACCACCAACTTGTTAGGCCAAGGAGCAAGATTAATGCAAAGCTAAAAGAGAGAATAAAAATGAGAAAAAGATGCAGTATGCAATTAGAACAACTCTAAACTAACCTATTTCAACAAGGTTTTTATATTTTTTAAAATGAGATCTGAAAAGATATCAATACATTAAACTAATTTAGCCAATATAAATCAATTGCCTTAACAAGACCAAATGAAACTAAAATCTATCTGTCATTAAAAAGTTGACTTACTTGTTAAGTGAAAGGATATGGCAGCAAAGGGCAATGCAGATTTTGAATATAAATTAATTTGTAAATTAATACAAAAGAATGGTGGAAAATTTAAGGCAGTATTTCCTTATAAAAACAGAACTGGTAGAAGGTAATGCCAGTTTATAGAAAGCTTGGCAAAAGTCATAACTAAAAGCCAATTTGAAGGCAATTTAAGGAAGGGGGAAAAAGAGGAAGACAGAAAAGATATGCAAATTTAACAAATCCTTTTCTCCATCAAAGACACTGAAGTTTCCATACTTAGTGTCTAACATAAAAATCCTAGAAGGGAGGTGGAAATAGCACTGAAAAAACAAAGATAGGAAATGCAGTCAGACTAGACCAAGTATGTACAAACAGGGAAGCTCTATGGAGGTAGAATTGTATGTGCCTTCAAAGAACAATTCTCTAGGTATCTGAAGGAGGAAAATATATCAAAGGTGTGGAAAAACCTTTGACATTATTGGCAAAAATAGACTAGGACATTAATAAATATAGACCCACAGACATACTACTTCCTTATCTATATGAAATTTTTATTAAAATAATCTAGACATGCCTCACTTAAATCCAGTTTGTCCACAAAACATTGCCCTGTGATGTCATTGATCCTTTTTGAAACAAAGGATAAACAAATTAGAAGGAAACAAGAAGACTGTCACAAATGGCATTCTAAAAATGACCACTTCTGTTTCATCTCAAATGACAAAGATATAGAGAATACTACTGTACTTGTTTGCTGACAATTTAAAAAAATATGATTCTTTAGAGCAAAATATCTTTGAAGGCTTTCTACCAACAAGATGATTTTCTTGCATAGGTTAAAATTATACAAAATTTCCTGAAATATAACAGAGATAACCTTGTTCAGTGACCCACTGCTTGTTCAATTACCCATAGCTTACCTGCTTTACTCCTCCAATTCTGTGCCTAACTCACATTGTATTTTGAGGATTGATATGATGTAGTAGATAGTGAGCTGGAGTCAGATGTGAATCCTGCCTCAGACACTAACTGTGTGACCTTGGAAAACTCACTCAAATTCTCAGAACCTTTTTCCTCAACTGTAAAATGAAAATCATAATAACATCTACCTCACAAACTTATTGTGGAGATCAGATGAGATAGTACAAGTATAAGTGCTTTGTAAACCTAAGATGGTAAGACTCTTCAGATATTTTGGGATGACAGGTTACTGATTATATCAGTCTGAGGTATAACAAAGAGCCTCTATGATGGGATCCATAACATGGGATCTGTAACCATTCAAAAGATCTTGGCCTAGCTTCATAAAGGAAAAATTTCATGGGTGAAGAATACCTGTTATTCAGCTAAAGAAAGAGAGTTGAATGCCCAACCAATAAAGCTTATTTGTTAGCATATTTTCTTAAACAGCCTCTGTAAATAATAACTCATATTTACCTAGTGATTTAAAGTTTGCAAAGCATTTATGATAAGATTATTTTCTCCAGGACATCTAAAACTATTGGTGAACTAAAACTAACTAAACTAAACTAGAACTATTGGTGAACACATGTCTATTTTAAAAATAAATGTTTTCTTTCATTGTTTGTATTCCTTTAAGACATAGAACACTAATCTCCAGAGAATTGACTGAAAATTAGTGTCTTGGGCAATGGAAAGGCACATAGTAGGTTTGATGCAACACATTACAGGGAATTATGGAAGACAAATGAAAGGATATCAAAGAAAAAAATATACTCAAAAAGAAAATGAACTAGGAAGGTATCAAGTCACTGGACAGTGTCCAGTATGCTTGTGATGGCAAGACAAAGTATGATTCAGCACGCACATGCACAGATGTGCTTGGGTTCCATGTGTTCTTGTTCCCCAGAGAGGGGGATAAACACAACCCCTGGCTGGGTTTACCAGAAGAACAGGGACTTGGAAGGAGTTGTTCAAACCTCTCAATGACTGCCTTCTTCAAAAAAACTCTCTAGTGTAGGGGGCATCTCCTATAGTGCATCTAGCACTGACCAAGGAGCTCCCAACCTCTTAGTCTGGTGAGACTGAACATTCAGCAGTTGATAAATGGTCAAAGGATATGAACAGGTAGTTTTCAGAGGAAGAAATTCAAGCTATTTGTAGTCATATGAAAAAATGCTCTAAAACACGATTGATTAGAGAGATGCAAATCAAAATAACTCTGAGGTACCACATCACACTTGTCAGATTGGCTAACATGACAAAACAGGAAGATGATAAATATTGGAGAAGATGTGGGAGAGTTGGAACACTAATTCATTGTTGGTGGAGCTGTGAGCTGATCCAACCATTCTGGAGACCAATTTGGAACTATGCCCAAAAAGCTAAAAAAAATGTGCATACATTTTGACCCAGCAATATCACTTCTAGGACTGTACCCCAAAGAAATCATAAAAATGGGAAAAGGGCCCACATGTAAAAAATACTTATAGCAGCTCTCTTTCTGGTGGTCAAGACCTGGAAATCAAGGGGATGCCCATCAATTGGGGAACAGTTGAATAAATTATGGTATATGAATATAATGGAATACTATTGTGCTATAAGAAATGATGAACAGGAAGACTTCAGAGAGGCCTGGAAGGACTTATATGATCTGATACTGAGTGAAAGGAGCAGAACTAGAAGATCACTGTACACAGTAATAACCACAATGTGCAAGGAATTTTTCTGGTAGACTTAGCTCTTCACAGCAATGCAAGGACCTAAAACATTCCCAAAGGATTCTTAAGGCAAAATACCATCCACATCCAGAGAAAGAACAATGGGATTGGAATGCAGAATGAAGCAGAATATTTTCTCTTGTGTTTTGCTTGAGTTTTTCTCATGGTTTCTCTCCTTCATTTTAATTCTTCTATGCAACATAACTAATGTGAAAATGTGATTAATAAGAATGTATGTGTAGAACCCATATAAGATTGCATGCTGTCTCCAGAAGGGAGGAGGGAGGGAGAGGGAGAAAATCTAAGACTTATGGAAGTGATTGTAGAAAACTGAAAACAAATAAATTAAAAAAAGAAAAGTTTAAAAAAAGGCTAGGAACATCAAGTCTCAGGACCACTATTTGTTCACTTCTGTACTTAGGTAAGGAAGGAGATATAAAGCAGAAGAGATGAAGGCTCACTTGGGTGAGCCCTTACTCTAGTAGATGTAGGGAAGCAATAGCCGTTTCTACCAGGGTAAGGGATCGATAACTGATATATCCAACACTCCAGAGGGAAATTGCAAGGAAAGGAGAGTTATATGCCTCACCTTTGGAAAAAGAGATATGTCAGAGGGCAGTTGATCCTTTGAAGGTCTCATGAGTGGATGGCTCTTCCTGACTCAGTAGCCAGTATCCTTTGATACATCTTCTAATCCCCACTCTAAGGTGTGGGGGCAACAACAATGTACAGAAATCTCTTATTGCACATATCAAAGGGCCAGAGTAAATGTGTCACCAGAAGGGCCCCAGCTCCAGACTCCAGACTACTTAGATACTATAAATAGCATGTGCTAGCCAGAGCCAGTAGGGATGGGAGAAATCCCCTAATTACAGCCACAGACGGAAGGCCATATTGGGTGCATCCCTGTGGCAAACTTATGGAAACACATGAGAGGTTGTGCAGGTATAGATAGAATGCAATCTGCACGACTGGGAGGAAGACCCATATTGATATATAGTCAAGTGTGCCTCATTTACATCTGAGCCTGATTTTGCCTTCAATCTGGGGTTAGTCTTGGCCAATTTATTTTTTAGAACCTGAGAAGGAAAGGTGCTTTAATTGATCTTCCTCTGATACAAGCACAAGAAATACAGAGATGGGGGAGTGTACACATCTGTTTCTCTCAAGCAGTTCAACCCAGGTTAGCGCTCAAGCTGAGGAAATCAAGCACATTTCCAAAAAAGAGGACATTGGTGGACTGGGGCCATCTTGACCTTGCTTGGATTTAGGAGTGAAAGGTCATCTAGAAAAAGTAATAAAATTTATCTGGAGGAATAAAAGGTTGCAAACCTAAAGGGAAGTAATGTTTTCTAAAAGAGGAAAACCTAGTAGCATCAGGTCTCAAACTATGCTACAAAGCAGTAATCAAAATGATTTGATATTGGTTAAAGAATAGGTCAGTCAATGAAAGAGATTATATGACGCACTTAAACAAATGAATGCCAGTAGTATAGTATTGGATAAACCCAACAACTAAAATGAATGCCAGTAGTATAGTATTGGATAAACCCAACAACTAAAATGAATGCCAGTAGTATAGTATTGGATAAACCCAACAACTCCAGTTACTGGGGGGTGAAGACTTATTTATTTGACAAAACCTAAGAGGAAAATTGGAAAACAGTCTCACAGAAATTAGGTATCGATCAAATATTTCACTATACCAATGTAAACTCCAAGTAGATATATTACTGAGATATTAAATATTAATGTGATTAGCAAATTAGAAGAGCAAAGAAAGAAATTACCTTTCAGATCTGTGGATATCAGAAGAATTCATGACCATGGTCAAAGGAGATAGAAGGATAGACAGAAAATAAAATGGACAATTTTTATATTGGTAAGAAGTTTTTGCACCAACAAAACCAATGCAGCCAAAATTAGGAGAAAAACAGGTAACTAGTGAAAAATCTTTGCAATAGATTTCTCTGATAAAAACCTCAAATTCAAGATACATAAATAATTAAAATTCAGAAGTCATGTTCAAAGGTTATGGACAGACAGTTTTCAAAGGAAAGCTAGCAATAACCATATTTTTAAAATATTCCAAATCACCAATAATTAGAGAAATATAAATTAAAGCAACTCTGAAGTGCTACCTCATGTCCATCAGATTGTCCAATGACAAAACAGTTAAATTACCTATTTCACTACAGGAAAAGAGGCACATTAATGCACTGTTGGTGGAGCTTGGTATTGGTCTAGCCATTTCTGGAAAGCAATTTGAAACTATACCCAATAGGTTACTAACTGTGCATATCCTTTAGCCCATTGATACATCCTCCAGGCTTATATTCAAAAGAGATCAAAGAAAGAAGAAAGGGACTTACATGGACAAACATTTATAGCAGCAAAGAACTGAAAACTAAAGAGATGCCCAGATATTGACTAATGACTGAATAAATGATGGCATATATTTTTATGAGAGTTTTGTCTTTTATTTTTTCCAGTGGGATATAGGAGGAAAAGAAAGTGAACTTTGGTTATTTGAAAAAAATAATTTTAAAGATTGTAGCATATGAATGTAACAGAATGGGAATGTTTTTATACCATAGGAAGTAAAGAAATTGAGATTTTAGAAATTTCTCTGCAAAGTCTGGGAAGACTTCTGTGAACTGACACAGAGTGAAGTGAGCAGAATTAAAAGAAAACTTGGTGCAATAATAATTTTATAAAGGAAAATGATTTGAAAAAACTTTAGAGTTTTGGTAGAACAGGCAGTGACAAACTTGGATTCCAGGGGATCAAAGACAAAACACACTGTCCATCTCCTAAAAGAGAGGTGATAGACTTAAAATACAGACTGAGGCACACATTTTTGGACATGGCCAATATGGGAATTTGTTTTTTTCAGTGGTGCATGTTGAAGGTTTTCTTTTGCTTTTGTGGTTGTTGGGAGGGATAAGTAGGAACAGAAAAGAAATTTGAAATTGAAAAAAAAGTAAAAGGAGTGAAAAAAATTCATGCTCTACCAAAAAAAAGCCCAAAACCAAATAACTCTTTAGAAGTCAAACCCAGGATTCCATGCCAGCAGGGCAGTCCTGTTTCCACTCAATGCAGGTCTGTGTTTTGAAAAAGGCAGAGATAGCACAGGGAACTCTGCTAGTGTTGCTTGAGCAAAGGTTCAAGGCAGTATGGCTTTCTTTCCTCATCTTCCCCCCTTGTCCAAGGAGGGTAATTCTATGTCCAGTAGGTTCAGTCCAACTGGACTTTGTTTCCCACCTACAGAACTGAATAGCTCCCCCGCTTTCTCTGATCCTGACTGTGACCTCTCATCCAGAACAACTAAACCCTGAAGGAACAACATATTCCTCCTTATTCTGTCCCCCCCTTTCTCTGGGGACAAAGGGCACGGCAGAAATAGCCTTTCCCAGAAGTAAACTGACACTGAGGTTTTCTAAGCCTTCAGCCTGGAATGTGGCTCCTAGAGGAGATCTAGCCTCCTAGATGGGGAGTGGGATATAGAGAGCTAGACAAGGATTGGAAGTTTGGTAATAAACTGAGGGCATTGTAGGTGTCAGAGGACCAAGGAGTAGAGGTACAAGTCTAAAGAAGGTAGGGAAAAGAGATGAATAACTAACTAGGGCTTCTAGAGCATAGCCAGGGTAAGAGAGATCGTTCAGGCAGTGATTGCAGCTTCACCAGCACCAGCCAGGCTGAAAATAGGCTAATTTGGGCATGTTAATAAAAAGAAAAGTATCCATAGCAACCATCTGTTTTCTGTTTATGAGAAGATATGGGGAGTGGAAAATGAGTTGGGGGAGGTCAGGAGGTTATTAGGAGATGATGAAGCAGACCCTGGTATGGGACATGGAGTGGGAAGGAAGGATTGACAATCCACTTTCTTTTCCTCCTTATTACAGAGGAGTCATAACAAGGGCTGGGCCATGCAACAATTTTTAAATTGAATTATACAAATTCCCATCCAAATTAGGGGGAGTGGAGTTCCTAGTGGTTAAAAGGGAAGGATTAGATTTAGCTTCCCATTTTTGCCTCAGGTACCACATTCAGGGACTGGAAGAATGAAGAAATCAAGGAAAGGAATGGATTCTAACTACAACAGAAGGCAAAAATATAAAGACCTAAGGATACAGAGATGGCTTGGGTCTCAGGCTCCCCAAGATGTCCTAGCCACCTTAAGATATCAGAAATTGATCCCAGGCAGTATCCTTCTTTTCTGCTTATTGTGGGAGTCAGTAGGAACTCAGAATGTGTCTTTCCCCTCCAGAACTCTTTAAACCAAAAATTCCACTAAGATTTCTAGTCTAAATATTTATTTGGTATCCTTACAACAGTGATTAAATGTCTGCTAAAGTCTCTGATTTCTATGAAACTAGATTCTTGTGGGGAAAAGTTAGGGGATTGAAACTTCCTAGGACAACCCAGCAAATTCCTTGTACCCTAGGTCAGTGGAAGAGGATGTGACTTAGGCTGACTCAGAGTCATGATTAGGCACAGTGTACATTCCTGGGGCTTGATGATTACTGAACATGAGCACACATGGGCATGTGCCCTCAGCCAGAGGGATCACACGTGGACTACAGTCCTGGGTGCAGCCTGAACAGATTAAAATGTAATTGAGGAATACTTAACAACATAAATAAAAATACGATAAACTATAGCATTATAGCTATATTTATTATATATTATACTTAGCAGGTAAAGCTAGTCAATATGCAGGTTGCAGGGTCTCTCTTTTCTATTCAAGTTTGGCATCACTGAGCTACATGGTTTGATTTGGGAAGGGGGAGGATTGGGTTGGTGAGATGGCTGTCCTGCTTGAAAATGTCTTCCTTATTTATATTATCTGTTACAGTACTGTTTTAACTTTAATCCTTACAGAAACATTGCCTCTAGAAATAGCCCTGGCAAGATACGATGTTTTACACCAGGTTTGGAGTTGCAAGGTTAATCCTTGAGAACTTAATATTCTTTTTAGACACTATGTCCTTCATTTAGAAGAAAACCGATGACATCACAATGCTGGCATGAATTTGATTTGAGTGGGGCAGAGTTGTGTATGGTGATTTAACCTCACTCTCTCTTCCAGAGACACTGATGTCCAGTGGCAAGACAGAAGTTAAGATGATTGAGCAGTGGCCTGGGATGTAGCGGATGACCTTGTCATCTTCTATGTCTGACCAAGCCGCCTTCATGGCCACTGCAACAAAATTGTTCTTGTCCTCCCATTCCACCAAGAGATGTCTTCACATGCTTGGTAGGCATTCCCCTAATTCACTAACTGTTTTGAGTCCCATCAGCCTAGATGGCTTCACTGGGATGTGACCTCTACGCATGCTACAGTTACTGGGAGCCCCAAGTGAGAGATGGATGACTGACAGGTGGACACCAAAGGGTTTGAGCAGCCTTGAAAAGGGTTGGCAAGCCCTCCCACCAGAAGTACTGGTTCCCCGTATAGTTGCACTTTGGGTGAGTGGCCACCAGGTGGCGGTCATCAGTGAATGTTCAATGAATGAACATTCTTCCCCTTCTAGTAACTTCTCTCCAAGGCTGTTGCTGTAGCACTGGCTTCACCTTCTTCCCTTCCAAATTTTGACCCTGAGGTTAACCAGGTCGACTTTACACCATCCTCTTGTTTTGTCCTATCACAGCTCCGGCCTCATCAAATCTAACCCCATAGTACCACCACTTCCTGTCTGCTTCACTCCTATTTCCAAGCAACCCTTCAGACTGGGGCCACTACAAATTTATGTTCTCTAAGCTCAGTTGGGTTTTCACTGCAACAAGGTGTTTTTAAAATTCTTCCATAATTGATTCTCAAGTGCAGTTTCCACAATAGCTATTCCAAGACTGCCATCTTCAAATCTGCTACAGTGCCAATTTCTTCCACTCCTCCCTTCTTAACTGGGGCCCTACCTTATCTTCTACTAAGAAATTAGAGGTCAGTTATCTTCAGCTCCCTTTCTCTCTTATCTACATCTCAAATTCTCGACATCCTTCTGTAACACTTCATCCTTCAGTTTTTGATGTAGAAATGTTCACCTTCTTGTGCCCATTAAACCCTGTACATGTGCCCTTGATCCCTTCCCCACAGGCAGACTGTGTAGACATTCATATCCTTTTTCTATCTTCAGTCTCTCCCTATCTACAGACTCTCTCCCCCCACCTTCCCCCCACCCCACGCCTGCCTATGACTGAGTGATTTGCTGATAGGTCTCTCTATTCATAAAATATCCAGACCAAACTTGGTCCTACCATCCAAGCTATTACCATATATCTTGCCTCTCTTTTGTAGCCAGTCTCCTAGAAAAAGATGTCTACACCAGACACCTCCCCTTCCTCTCTTCACTCATTTTTTCAACTAATCAAAAAGCATTCACTGACTACTATGTGCCAGGTACAGAGTATCCTGGAGGTACAAAGAAAGGTGAAAACAGTTCATGCCCTCAAGGAGCTCACACTTCTTTTGCCCAGAAAAACCTCATGTATAAGGAGGAATTTTAGCTTAGAGGTGAAGAAAGCCTAGGGAAATTAAGAGTAGGAGATGAGGACAGAGAACATTATAGGGGCAGCCTGTGAAAAGGCAGAGTTGGGAGATAGAGTGTCATGTATGAGACAGAGTAATCAGGCCAAAGTGGCCCCACCTTAGTGTGATAAAAGAAGTCTAGGTTATGAAGACTGGAAAGGCAGGAAGGGGCCAAGTTGTGAAGGGTTTCAAATGCTAAACAGAAATTTAAAAGGGAGCTTCACCATGCTCTGTAGCAGGACCCAAGAGACGTCAAAGAACCCACAGTCTTTGGCCAGAGAAAGTCAGCTTGTAGAGACCAAAGCCTTTTCCTAGAAGAGAGCCTAGAACCAGAAGGAATGGTTCCTGGCACCCAGAGACCCTCATCCCAGTTGTAGAGACCAGTTTTGAAGCAAATGAAATAATTAGAAAGCTGGGAATTTTTTCGGAAGAGCATGACCAGCAAAGATTCATGAGTGATGGTCTGAGGGCCTTCAGTTGGAGTGACATTCACAACTTTCTTCTCAAAGTAGGTAAAATTCCAAAGAGTGACTGCGAATTTGAAATTGCAAAGAAATTCAGACAGTCTTCTATGCTACATCTCTGTAAGAAAATGGCCTCAGGGAATCACTGTGTTCCAGGTAGTGATTAGAGCAAATGCCTTACAGAAGAGGGAAAGCTTTTTCAGTCCCATGAAAAGGGAATCTACACTGGAGTGAAACTTTGTGGATATCGTCAATGTGGAAAGATTTTCACACAGAAGGGCCATCTTGCTACCCATCAAAAAATCCACAATGGAGAGAAACCTTTTAGATGTAATCAATGTGGAAAAGCTTTCACACAGAACTACTTGCTTATTGAACATCAGAGAATCCATAGTGGAGACAAGCCCTATCAATGTAATCAATGTGGAAAGACTTTCACACAGAGGTCTACTCTTGCTGGACATCACAGAATCCATACTAGAGAGAAGACTTTTAGATGTAATCAATGTGGAAAGGCTTTCACACAGAGTTACAGTCTTGCTGCACATCAGAAAATCCACTGGAGAGAAATTTTATGTATATAATCAATGTGGAATGGCTCTCCCATATAATTCCTATCTTAGTGGAATCTCAGTGAAGTCTCAGAGACTTTATACTGGAGAGAAATCTTTCAAATGTAATCTACATGCAAAGACTTTTACTCAAAGGTCTACTCTTGCTGGACATCAAAGAATCCACACTGGAGAGAAGCCTTATGGATGCAATCAATGTGAAAAGGCTTTCACATAGAGCTTCGGTCTTGCTAAACACCAGAGAATTCACACTCAGGAGAAACCTTAGGAACTTCATTCATCATATATTATGGCAGAGTATAGTTTATTGTGTTTATATGACAATAACGTTCAGTAGTATTAGTTCAAATTCATGCAATATTCATCAACTTTTCCATTCATTCAATATAGTCGTTGGAGGCAAAATTCACCACATGCACTTATGTTCTCAATTATATCCAAATGAGTACTTGATAGGTTTTCAAACTCCCCTTTGCTCTAGTCTGTAGGAAGGCTAGAGGAAGGGGGAGTAATTCTGGCCACTGCAGGTGGGCTTCAGAGTAAAGTTTGGCAATAAGAAATAAAAAGCTTTAATTCACTGAGTAAGTACAAGGGAGCAACTACCATGGGAAATATTGGGTAGGCAAGCTGGTAGAATGTAGTAGAAGGTGGACAATCAGCACAAATAGTATATTTTGGAGTTTACGTGAATACATTGAGTATGAGTTTACCCCCAGTGAATAGTTAGTTCAAAAATGTAAGTTCACTATATTCTAATTATTAACAGATAAAATTTCATGATTTTCTAAGTGATGGCAGATGAAACTCACTTCTGTTTTAAAGTTTAATGCATATGTTTCTTTACTTTGGCTGGAACAGGTACTAGTGCCTTAAACTGCAGCCATAAGAGTCTCTGAACACTGTCAGCAGGGCTGAGGAGACTTTTTCACAGGTTAAATTAGAAGGCCAAAGGAACCTCATAGAGACCCCTTGAGAAGATTTTACGCTGCTTTTCTACCCACAGTTACTTATTTATCATTATCATTAGTTCCTTCATTAAAACAAAATATACCTCATTTTTCAAAAATTTTGTCACATTCCATAATCGATTCATTTAAGATCTAACAACATTCAGATCAAAAGTAAACTGCCTTACCAGTTTTTCTTAATTGTAAGACAAGAGAAAAATAGATCCATGCATTTTCAAAAGGCATTACAGGGAAAATCAGTCATCCTATCTGCCTTGACATTTTAGTAATCACATCTAATGCCATCAAAACCCCATATTTAATATGGAGCAAGTACAGTCAAATAAAGAGGTTGCAACAGTTCACTTCTACTGTATGTACCACATGCCAGGCTTTTCTCCTAAATAATTTGTGAGAGCTGCCTACATTTAACTCCCCCTTGCCTCTAGGGGCCATACTACCTCCTCTCTCAAGGGCTTAAACTTGGCACTGCAGAGTTCACCCTGAAAGATGCTGTTGCTGTCCTCATTGTTGACAATTGCTTCAGATTGTGCAAAGCTGGCTTTGCTGGAGAGAGTGCCCCTCAGGTTGTCTTCTCTTCCATTGCTGCACACCGCAGACAATGTGGTATGATGGTGGGTATGGGTCAGAAAGACAGCTCTGTGAGGGATAAGACCCAGAGCAAGAGATATTCTGAACCTGAAGTAGCCCATTGAACATGGAATTGTCACTTCATAGTTCTTTCTCCTGATGTGGACAACTTTTCCCATGAGTCTTTTGGAATTGTCTTGGATCATTGCATTGCTGAGAACAGCAAAGTATAATAAAATTGGTCATTACACACACACACACACACACACACACAGACATTTAAAAAGGAGCCATGGAAGTTTACTGAGTGAGGAGGAGTTCTCATGGCCAGACTTGCACTTTAAAAAAATCATTTTGGCAGCTGAGTTGGGGGGTGTGGCAGGGTGAATTGGAATAGAGATAGACCTACAGCAGTGAGATGAATTATTGCAATAGTCCAGGGAAAGGGTGATGGTTGTGGGGAGAGAAGAGGAATGAATAGAAGACACACTGTGAAGGTTGATGTGGCAAAATATAGAAAAGGGGAGGAGCCAAGATGGCGGAGTAGAAAGACACACATAAGCTAGCTCCAAACCCACAACCTATAAAATATCTGTAAAGAAGAACTCCTAACAAATTCTGGAGCAGTGGAAACCACACAGCAACGGATTGGAGGAGATTTATGTTCCAGAGAGACCTAAAAAACCAACACCAAAGGTCCGTCATGCACGGGACAGGAGCAGAACCCAGCCCTGCCCTGGCCATGTGGCCCCAAGAGAAGCAGACTCGAGCAGTCTTCAGGAACAGAATCTCCAGCAGCCGCGAAGTTCCCTCCACCCACAGGTGCACAGATAAGTGAGAGAGACTGTTTGGTGAGCCGAGAGGGGAGCGGGGTGTCTCCATAACTCAGGCCCCCTTGGGAGGCAGCAGCAGAGGCAGCAGAGAACAGGGGCTCCCAAAGCAGGCAGGAGATCAGATCCATTGTTGAAGGTCTCCACATAAACCCCCTGTGTGGCAGCCCTGCCCCCACCTGAGTACTTGAACTTAATCTCACACTGAATAGCAGCCCTGCCCCCATTGAAAGCCCTGAGGCTGGGAAGCAGCATTGGAATCTCAGTCCCCAAACACTAGCTAGGTGGATCTGGAGGCAAGGTGGGTGTGGAAAGGAATCTCAAAAGTCAAGTAACTGGTTGGGAAAATGCCCAGAAAAGGGAAAAAAAAATAAGAATATGGAAGGTTACATTCTTGGTGAACAGATATTTCCTCCTTTCCTTTCTGATGAGGAAGAACAATGCTTACCATCAAGGAAAGACATAGAAGTCAAGGCTTCTGTATCCCAAACATCCAAAATGGATATTCAATGGGCTCAGGCCATGGAAGAGCTCAAAAAGGATTTTGAAAATCACGTTAGAGAGGTAGAGGAAAAACTGGGAAGAGAAATGAGAGAGATGCAGGAAAAGTATGAAAAGCAGGTCAACAACTTGCTAAAGAAGACCCAAAAAAATGCTGAAGAAAATAACACCTTGAAAAA
>CM053770.1:485138829-485234621 GCA_028658325.1 Potorous gilbertii
CAAATGGGAAGAAAATTTGGAACCCAAAATTTTGTGAAAATGAATGTAAAAAGTTAAATGAACAAATTTATTAAATAAAAAAAATTTTAAAAAAATATAGAAAAGGATTGGATATGTGGATGAGAAAGCAGTTTAAGATATGGGAATATTTATAGGTAGCAAGGAAGGGACCAGTGGATAGGGACTGAGGATAAATTAAGAGAGAGTGGAGATAACAGTGGGAATAATCTGCTGAAAAAGGTGAGTGAGGATGGGGTCGCAGGTCCTTATAGAGAGGTTGACCTTGGGAAGGAAAAGGGCCATTTCTTCATTGAAGAGTGGACTGAAGTAAATAATTGGTGGGAGATATCTTGAGTGGTATAAGAAAAGGAGGGACGGAGGAGTTTTTTAGTGATGGGTCTCAAATGTTTTTGGTGAAGTTTGAGGCAAGGACCTAAGAAAAAAGGGTGGGAGTGTATGGTGCCATGGGGGGCTTGCAAGGAGATGAGGTTTAGAGCAGCTTCTATCAAGAGTAGAACAGCCAATCAATTGGAGAGGAGTATAATAATTGCCTTGCTGAAGTTGGGGCCCAGTGGAGAGCAGAGAACATAAATTTGCAGTGGGCCCAGTCATCATGGTTTTGTGATTTCTTCCAGTTCTGTTCATTGGTACACAAATTAGAGAGCAGGAATGATGATGAGAAATCCCCGGTTGGGTTTAGGCAAGGTGTGACCACTGATAGAACAAGGTGGGGAGAAGGGGAATTTGAGGATAGAAGATAGCGTAGAGTTGATTTGGTTCATCAAGGGGTTGAGCTTGGGGAGAGAACAGTGTAGCCAGTGAAGGGGCAATGGCTTAGGAAAATACTGAGGAGCTGAAGAAGGTCATGGTGAAAACAGAGAACCAAGCATGGTAAGGCAGGAGGAAAGGTGGCATGAAACAGGATTATGATCAGATAAATTAATTTTAAAGTTCATGAAGATGGTATACCTGCAAGTGATGGGAAGATCAATGATATGGATGTCTCTGTGATTAGCTGAAGTGTGGAGGAGTAGATTAGATTGTAGATAGTAGATCCAGCACTGAAGTAGGCCCTGCAGACAATGAAAAGTGGAAGCAGGATCTTGTCTAGGGCTGCTGAGTGGGTCAGGGCCTATAGAGGAAACCAGGAGCTGGGATCTTGTTCCAGGCTCTGATTCCCTACAAATTTGACTTCTGAACTGATCCCTCAATGGCTCTCTCCATTCAAGCAAATGGCCTTTAGTAATATCACTTTGGGAGCTATGGGGCAGATAGCCTGGAGAGGGTATGGAAAAATTCAGTGCCTTTTTCACAGTCCTCATTCTTGATCTCTCTCATTGGACATCATCAACCTCGATAACTTCTCTTTTCTGGCTTTTTGTGACACCATTCTTTCTTCTTTAGTTCTTCTGTCTTGACTATTTCTCAGTCTCCTTTGCTGGATCATCATTTGTCCTCCCTGTAATGGAAAGCATGCCCCAAGGCTCTAAGCCCTCTTTTCTTTTACTCTTTCTATCAGTGACTTCATCACTTCCCATGAGCTCAATCAATCAAGCATTTATTAAGCACTTATTTAGTTCTAAGCACTGTACATTGAGAATACAAAGAAAAGGCAAATAAAGGAACTTACATTCCAATGGGTGAGACCACATGTATAAATCAGGGCATACAAGATTAAACAGAATTGGTGGACAGCAAGCACTAGCAGCTAGGGGAACCAAGAAAGGCATCCTGGAGGAGATGGTGCTTGAGCTGTCTTACAGGAAGCTAGAGATTCTAAGACTCAGAGGTTGGGGGGCAGGACCATTCCAGGAAAGGGGAACAGCTGGTGCAATGGCATGGTAGGGAGACCGGGGTGATGTGTGTGAGGAAAAGAGAGTGGGCCAGTGTGTCTCCATTGTAGTCAGAATGGACGCGTAGTCAGAGTGGAAGAAGATTAGAGAAGTACACTGAGGAAATGTTGCTTTGAATGCCAAGCAAAGGAATTTAGGAGATGGGGAACCACTGCAGTTTATTGCTTAGGGGAGGGGAGGGACATAATCATACCTTAGACTTTAGAAAAACCACTGGCAGTTAAGTGGAGGAGGGATTGTGGTGGAGATAAATTTGAGACACAGACCAATTAGAAAGCTGTTGAAATAGTTTAGGTAACAGATAAGTGATGAGTGTTTGAAAAAGGCCAGAGGCTATGTGAGTGGGGAGAAAGGGCTACATGCAAGGCATATTTTAAAGGAAGAAACACAAGATTTAGAAACTGGTTGTCTATGTAGGGTGAGTGGGAGGATTTGAGGATGACACCAAGGGTATGAACCAGGAAAATAGCAGCTGTATTAGGGAAGCTTAGAAGAAGAGAGGGTTTGGAGGGAAAGATGAGTACTGTTTGGGGCATGTTGAATTTGAGATGCCTATCAGACTTCCAGTTTGAAATGTCCAATAGGCAGTTAGTGATGCAAGACTGAAGTTCAAGAAAGAGGCCATGCTTAGATAGAGATAACTGAACCAGGAGAGTTGATGAGATCACAAAGGGAGAGAGTATAGGAAGAAAATTGAAGTCAGAGGACAGAGCCTTGGGAGATACTCATGGTTAATAAGCATAGTATGGATAAAAGTCCAAAAAAAGGACTGAGAAGGAATGGTTAGGCCGTTAGGAGAAACAGGAAAGAATAGTCACAAATACCCAGAGAAGCAAGAGTATCTCAGAGAAGGTGATCAAGTATCAAATCAAGAGTTTGAGAGGATCAAAAAGAAGGTATTAGATTAAGTCAAAGAATGTAGTGTAGATGACTTTTTCAAGAAATTTAGCCAAGTAAAAGGAGAGATTTAGGATGATAGCTGGTGGGCATGGTAGGATCTAGTGAAAAGTTTTTAAGGACAGGGGATACTTGATCTATATAATCAATTCTGCATGACCAACTGCCTACTGGACACTTCAAACTGAATGTCTCACAGGTACTTCAAACTCAACATGTCATCATCTTTTCCCTAAACTCCCCTCTTCCTGACCCTTATGCCCCATTCCTCCAAGGTGCAGAGGTTTGCACTTTTGGTGTTATTCCTGACTCCTTCTGCTCCCTCACCCACATATTCATTCAGCTGCCAAGTCTAGTTGATTCCACCTCCACAACATCTCATGCATTTGCTTCCTTCCATCCAGTCATCCACTCACTGTCTAGGTCAGGCCTCATCAGCTCTCACCTGAACTATTCTAATAGTTTCCTCATTGGTCTTTCTCCTATCCAATCCATCCTATGCATAGTTGTCAATCTCCTGTGTAATTAAGTGAGTGGTTCCCTGTTGTCTTTAGGATCTAGTCCAAACTCCTGTTTGGCATTTAAAGCCCTTCACAACCTAGCTCCAACCTATATTTGCAAGTTTATTCCACATCAATGCTGTCAAAGTCAAATAGAAACAGATCCCAATAGGCTGCTTATTTATTTAGAAAATCACACATTAACATTATCTGTGTTTTATTGTGTTTTTATTTATCTGGTTAATCTTTTTCCCATTGCATTGTAATCTGGCTCAGGCTTCACTCAGTATTTTGGAGGACCTGAAGTTTGACACCTCTGTTCTACATTATTCTCCCACTGGGTTGGGCCCTACAGTTTGGTTTTCTTGCCGGTTCTTAAGCATCACATTCCCTCTTTCATCTTTATTCTGACTTTATATAGACTGTCTCCATCCTAGAATGAGCTTTCTCCTCATCTCCACCTTTCAGCATCCTGCAAAACTCAGCTCAAGCACCACAACTAAGTAATTCTTTCCTGATTCCCCCTGGTGACTAGTGTTCTCCCTCCCCAAAATAACTTGTATTATTTTCTATATTTTTATAAGGGTAGACATTATTTCCCTTCATAGAATGAAGGTTTCTGAGAGCAGGAACTGTTTCATGTTTTGTCTCCATATCCCCAGTGCCTGGCATATAAAAAGCTTTGTATAAAAACACTTGGTGATTGATTCCTTAGTTGTGGATGACTGAGAGAAGCGTACAATCCACTCATTTCTGCCTTTTCTATAAAAATAGCATTTTTATTATATAATAGCATTAGTATATAATAACATCTACTTATATGTATTAAAATTAGAGCAAAATTCAATAAAGGACTCTTGTCACTAGACTTGAGTTTTACAGAGTTTGACTAAAAAAAAAATCAGGTGTTGATAGTTTATCTAACAATCATTTTTACTCTCCATATGACATAGTTCAGAGGAAGACTGATTCAGATTTTGCTCTGCCGAGGCCATACTTTCTCTTTGGATCTCTGAGTGCTCTTATGCTGCCACAGGCTCCAAAGTGGAGGCTCATCATTCTGGGATATTTTTCTCCAGTCTTTGGCCAATCCTCTGAAGCTGGTGAATCCTGGTGTAGATGACTTTTTCAAGAAATTTAGCCAAGAAAAGGATGAGAGATTTAGGATGATAGCTGGTGGGCATGGAAGTGAAAAAGTCAATTAAGGTAGGGATATTTATATCTCATCCAAAAAATCAATTAAAAGGGAAAACTTCTCCCCTCACCCTCTTTTCACCTTAAAATTGACAAAGCCAGACGTAGTTATTAAACTAGGATTGCAGAGTTTTTTTTTTCTCCAAGAAAGAAGCCAGAACACTCCTATGTGAATTCATTCATTTGGTTCTTTGTGTAAGCCAACTGACAAAAAGATCCTTTTTACCACAATCACCTAGGAACTAGATTTGTGGGGGTAAATACTGGTCAAAGTTCCATCTTGCAAGTATTCTAACTTGAACTTTGGGATTGCATCATCTCTTGACTCTTCCCTCAACAAAATTCTACCATCTCAGGCTTTCTTCTTCCATAATATAGCATATTCTTTCTTGACCTGTAAGTCTGAGTAACTTCCAGTGTATAAAGTTCTTCTGTAGATGTGAATCTGCCACTTATCTATAATTTATTGTCTTAGAAAATCACCTGGGCTGTAAGAGGTTAAGTGACTTGCCCAGGGTACCTGCCTGAAGAACCTGGACTCAGATCTTCTTGACTCCAAAAACAGGTCTTTATTTATATCAGGTAAATTCTTTAACCATGTACTTTTAAGATTTATAACTATCTCATTTGATAATCCCAACAACCCTGTGAGGTAAGTACTACAGGTATTTTATCCACTTTATAGATGAAGAAAGGTAACAGTGATAAGAACACTATAACTGGAAATGGTCTCAACACTTACTGCATGATCCTAGCCAAGTCACAACCTCTCAGAACTCATGCCAAATCCTTAGAATTTATCTACTGAGTCAAAGACTTGATATCTCTCATGGTGGAGGAATTAATTCCCCTATATCAGCAGTTCCTCAGAAGTCACAGATCTTATGTTTACAGATGAAGCACCTGAAGGTAAGAGAGGTTTAAAGTGACTTACTTATGATTACACAGCTGAGATCAAAGTCGACCTTTTAACCTAGGTCTCTCTTGCCTACATCTCTAGTGCTCCTAAGAGCTTGTAACACTCTACTATGGCTCTATTCTAAACAAACTCATCTTTACTTAAAAAGTCTACCATGCTTTCCCAAGGACACCACAGCCCAATTCATAACATTATTCATCCCATCCCTCTGCAGTGGTGAGGTAATCCACAAGAGTTGTATATTGCACATTATTTTCAGACGTTCAGTATATTGTTGTTATACTGATTTTCCTTCATCTTCGTTTTAAAAATACCCTTTTATATGAGATGGTTGTCTGAGAAGGAGGAAGGATACTGGGAGAAACTATGGTGGTGTAAAAAGAAAAGACATCAATAAAAATGTTTTTAAAAAATGTCTTCTCATCTACTAAATCCCAGGGAACTGTCCCATTCTTTTAGTTTTACTGAATCAACTCTGTTGGGATGTATATTCCTTGAGGGTAGAGAATGTTTCTTTGTACTCTCCGGCACAAGAGCCTTTCATGTAGGAGATGTTTAATCATTTAAAAACAAACAGTTCCACTTTCCCCTTTTCCAAAGCTGTTCCCCTCCCAATTGATTTTATTTGACCCAGGACAAGAATTCCGTACTCCTTGATGTCATTCTAGAGCTAGCCTATGTACTCTTCCCCCGCCCCGCCCCCCCAGTTTTTCTGCTCCAGAATTCAAGCTAGCAATTGTTGCTAGGAGTCAAAACTAAATAAATTTCATCCATTAAAAATAGTCATGGAATAGAGACAGGGTGGTGTAGTAGATAAAGAAGGGCCGACCTTTCTTCCATTCAGGAAGACTTGGGTAAGAGTCTTGCTTCTGATTGGTACTTAGCTGTGTGATTGTGGGCAAGTCACTTAAGCTTTCAACAGCCTCAACTCTGTCATTTACAGAGTTGCTGCCAACTGCATCAGTGAAGAAAGCTTCCATGCTAGGAAGTCTCTAGACTAACAAAATCACAGGTCTGGATCAAAAAAGTAAATTCATGGTATCTCACCCTGAATCCTATCTGAGTCCTCAGTTCCTTTAGACTTTGATCCTGATGCCATCAACTGTTTCATTTAAACTCTTTCCTCATTTTCAGAGGCCCCTAACCACATTCTCTCCCCACTCTTGACTACTTAATGGAGAATGAGATGATTCAAACTGAGCTTCCCCAGTTTTCTTTCCCTTACACTTCAAGATATGTGTGGGTATATTTATATCTTATCTACAAATCAAATCATTCCAGAGTTCAAAATCTTTGTTGGCTCCTTCTCTGCCCAGCAAATGAAGTCTAGATATTTTATCTTGGTGTTAGAGGTCCTCCAGTCTGTCTCCAACTGGGCTTTGCAGTTATCTTGGCTTTTTCTTTTCAATTATGCTCCAACAGAAATGGGTTTTGCATGGTTTCACACACTCATCTGGGCATTTGCATCTCCACTTGCTGAAATCCCTCCTGCCTTTTGCTCAAATGTTGCCTCTTCCATGCAGACTTCCTTGTTTCACCTCACCTGGAAATTTCCTTTGAACGTTGCATAGCAGTTTGCACCTCAGCTTGGCATTGTTTCATTCATTAGTGCCTTAGGTCCTTTACAATCGTATGAGCTTCTTGGGATCAATTTGGCTTCTATTGCTTTCTCAATGTTTGTACACGGTGCTTAGGATTTCCTGAATGAATAAGGCCCAGAAGTTTTGGAAGGAGTTTCCCTGCCACCTACCTTCATTTTTACTGCTGTCATTCCTTAGTTTGAAATGTGCCACTAATAGTCACATCTAATAGGACTAAACAGTAGTTATGGTATTAGTTCATACTGGAGCAGGGTTCGGTGGAATGGTAACGAACTTCCCTTGACTCTCCTTCATACTGTATTTTCAGTTCACGACAATTTTAGGATTTTGTTAATTTGCATGCTATTATTGCTTTGCTAAATGTCCTTTAGGCTCTTACTTTATTGTTTTTTCCCATCTGGTTCTTGGCCTCAAAGGCATGAGCTGAGTTTCTTTTATAGACCTCCCATGGTACCTACTATAGGATTTCCTATATTAACTTCCTCTAGGTTAGATGGCACTGTAACTTTTTAGCCTGGCTTTGAAGGGTATTCATTCATAACTGTGTCTTCATTACATCTTTCCACCTATGTAACATCTATTCTCCTTGACTACCCTACACTGAAGTCAACCTGACACCTACATTTTTCAAACTCATCTCACCCTTTCTCACCTCCACATCTTTGTTGACCAAGTCTGTCACAAGTAGGAAGTACTCATGTCTGCTACCTTAAGTGGTTTGTTTTGAGGATAAGAACAGCTAGCATCTGTATAGTACTTTTAATATCACATTTGGCCTTTACAGCAATTCTTGGAGGTAGGTACTATTAACATCCCCATTCTACAGGTGAAGAAACTAAGGCAGAAGTCAAGTGACTTGCCCAGGGTCACACAACTAGTGTCTTACAGTCATATTTGAATTCAGGCCTTCTTGACTCTGTACAGCTGATGGTATCAGCACCACCTAGAATGGTCACCTTTCTTCTCCCATCTCCCAAACACTACACATTCAAGTCCTCTAGTTCCTTCCTAACACTCAAATTCCTGTGCTCTGGCTTCCACCCCATTGCTCTACAATTGCTTCTTTTAAAGGATACCAGTAACCTAATTGTTACATCTAATTGCCTTTTTCAGCCCTTGTCTTCAACCAATTACGTCTTTGCTTTTCCATTTTCTCTTCCCTTGAATTCCAGATAGATTTTCTTGGTTCTCCCCACTCTAAAACCTCTTTTAAGGTAAGGGTTCCTTAAGGTTCTGCACTTAACCTTTTCTCTTTGATAATCTCATTTTCTTTTGTCAACTGTTATCTCTGTGCAAATGACAAACTTAAATCTCCAGCCCATTTTTCTAAGCTCCAGAGCTGTACCTCCAAACACCAATAGGCACCTGGGGGGGGGGGGGTGTAGTGAAGAGTTGGACCTGAAATAAGATCCGAATTCAAATCCAGTCTCAGACACTAGTTTCATGACCCTGGACAAGTCACTTAACCTGTTTGTTTTAGTTTTCTCTTATGTTATCAACTGGCCTTTCATGGTTTCTTGGTTTATACCTGCTTCTCCTTTATTGGCCAGAATAGGAGGGATTCTTTTAAGCTCCCTCCCTTCTGCCAAAAGGGGGAAATGTCAGGATCCCCATGCCAGGATCACCCTGGTTTTTTCAAACTATTAGGAAACACCATTTTCCAGAGCTAAGGTTCAAGCAAGCTGTGCCCTTAGCCTGGCATAGCAACAATGCCTTGTGCACACCCTCTGGATGAATTCAGTCATGACAAAATCCTACTTCTGACAACGTAAAACTTGAAAGTACTATATAAATGCTAGCCACACACCATCTCTTGGATGTCTCACTAACACGTATAACGCAAACATGTATAAACCAATCTTTCTCTCAAAACCTGTTCTGATGTTGGTTTTTGTGTTCCATGTTCCAAACCAGTATGTTCTGTTTCTTCCTTGTCTAGCACATTTTACCTTTGCAATCTCTCACATTCACTTTCCCTGTTCCCATTCTATTAACAGGACCCCATTATTTCTCATATGAATCAGGGTTGTAGCCACCAAACATATCTTCCCACCTCTCCCCTCCAACCCATCCCTCATATCACTGTCAGACTAATTTTCTTTAAGTCTAAATGTAGTCAGCATACAACTCTGAAGTATTTTCAGACTCTACAATAAAGTTCCTCTTCTTGGCATTAATTTGGCACTTACTTTTCAGCTCACAATCCCCTCTACCCACTCTAACCCAGGCTCCTTTGAGGTTAAATGTTTTATACTTTATCGCTAGGCTGTTTCATGCTAGCATTATGGCAGGTTTAGCATCCTTCCAAGCCCATCCCTCTCTCTCCCAGACCCTCGAACTTCCCCTCTATCCCACCTTTTCACATTTCTTCAATGGATTTAACTTGCAACATCATTAAATTGTCTAGGTCATATCCCTGACTAGATTTGAAACTCCATGAAGGCAGGAACATTGTCTTCCCTAAGCACTGACTCCCTTCAGTTCCTATGAAGGGGCAGAAGCACACAGGTGACTATTTTTTGAATGCTTCTCAAAGGCCACTTTATGAAAACTTCCTTTATCCACAACAGAATATGCCCTCTCCTATGCTCTAAAGCATTTTGTGGCACTTAGATCCTATCTTACCTAATGACATTCTGCCTTACATTGTAGCTGAACGTTTTGCTTCTTCTACCGAATCCCCACCCTGACTCCACAACTGCCTTAAAGGCAGAGACTGTGAATTACTCATCTTGTTATTACCAACAGTCCACAGAACATAGAAGTTATCCAGCTGGTATTGACTGAATCGAACCAGGTGGGAGATGCCTGAGCATACACTTTCTCTGCAGATTCAAAGAAAAGAATTCATTTGTCTAGAAAGTCTAGGCTGTGTGAAGACCAAGCTGATGCCAAAGAACAAGCTTCTTTGTGCCTAGCAGTTCAGCTTCTCCCATGCAGGAGACGTTATTTTGTAGGAAGGCATTTATCCCTTGAATCCTTACTTTCAATCATGCTCTATCACTCACCCCCTACCAAATACCAGCAAAATATGCTTGTTCAGGTAAAATCAGCTGGGGGTAGGGTGTGTTTCTTGAAGATATGAGACAGCTTCTGGGCTCTTAAGTGGCAGCTAGCCAAGGCTGGGCCTGGGACAGCTTTGGGAGAATACTTTCTAGCACCTTGAGGGTCGCAAGTTGAAAACAATGAGAGCTGGAGTAAACTAGAAAAACTCAAGGGGAAAGAAGGTGGGTGAGGTTTCCTTTTCTTCTATGGTCAGCCTATTATAACTCTGAAACTGGACCATAAAAATACTTAGAACCTTGAATCTATGATTGTGTAAGCCACTACCTAAGATGGCTGATTGATTTGGCCCTCCCATATCTGCCATAGAAACAAGAGAGAACTGTCCTCAGGCTAGGAAAGCCTAGGCCTATTCAGCTAGGTTCCTATTCCATTCCCGACCCCACCCATCAATGATAGAAGCTAGGAACCCATACAGACTTTATCCACACCCATCCAACATTCTAGGCCCACTTTCCCTTTGATGGTCTCTATGGTCTTACTTTCTCCCCCCTCAATAAAACACATCAGCAGCTTCAGAGGACTTCTGGGTTTTTTTGTGGGTGTTTTTTTTTTTTATTTCAAATACTGAAAAAGTTCCCTAGGCTCTTTGGGGCTCCCACACATTTATACCTCCTCCCCAAACTCACAGCCCCAGTTCCCACAGTAGCTCTACTTTAAAAGGCCAGCAATCCTCAAAGACAGGTATATTAGAATTCAAGTTCCCAGCCTGCTTTACAGAGACAAGGGAGTTGTGTTTGCAGCAGTAGATCTGGATGGACAGTCCCATTTACCTGACTCAATCACCCAGCACCAATCCCAACCCACATGGCATTTTTCTGTGGAAATGGACTGATCCTTCCATCTTCAGTCTATTTTTCCCTGTAGCAACCCCAACACCCAGCCATCACCAACAAGGGCTACAGAAAGAGGGTAGTCAGCAATTTTTTTTTGCTCCAATCCCCAATTCATATTACCCCATTTCCCCCACCCACCCAACCCCACCCTCTCAACCCCACACCAGGATTTCATAGAGATTTTTCCCAGCATATGTTTGGAAAAATAAAACACAAAAAAAGATTCAAGGTCTTGGTGCTCAACCCGAGGGGCTCCATGCGCTGGGACACCGTCGGGCAGGGGCTTCTGCCTCTCCGGCCCGCACCCAGGCCACCTCCTGACCCCCTAGCCACTAAGGCAAGGAGGGGCAGGAGCCAGCACAGGACCCAGGGGGGCAGCGTCTCAGGATCTGTCGGGAGCCCCGGGAAGCATCATTCAACTTGGCCACTGCGGACGAACACAGAAGAAAAAGTAAAAACACTGTCAAGTAACAGGGGAAAAAGTTTCCAGCCCCATACCTCTCCCCACCCCATGGTTCTGCTCCATACTCAACAACTGTTAAATCACTTGGTTTTTTCCCCCATTCCCATCCATACAGGGAAATTCTTTTATTGCTCCCAGAGCAGCAAAGGGAAAAGGAAAGGAGGAGAAAAATCTCCAATCTTATTTCTCCCACAGTAGCAATCTCCTTGCCCTTCTGCAACACCAGGGGATGCTCAAACAAGGAAACAAAAATCACCCTTTAGACAAAGAACAAAAGTTATCTGGGTTTCAAATCTGAGAGGTAATTTCTCGGTTCAGAGCAGGCTCTATTTCAGAGGTAGGACGAAAACCATTCAAAATGGTCAAGCTGATTGAGGAAGCAGGACTGATGGAGTGGGGACACCTGAGTAGAAGATGGAAACTGACAGTTCCCTTGTTTAGATCTTACACAAAAATGTCTTTTGGAGAGAACACAATCAAAATCCAACTTTTGATCAAGAATATTTGAACTTATTTTGAAAAATACCTTTCCTTGTTAACAAAGTTATGGAACTTCATATTGTGGAAAAGGACAGGCAGTTCAGAAAATTACGTGGTTCCCTGTTTACATAGTTCTGGGAAATGGACATAGAGGAGGGCAATGGAGGCCTAATTTTCCTCTCTCTTCTCTGTATTCCCTATACACCAAACTTCATTATGATCATCAGTCCTGAGGCCTCATACCGGGCAATGGAAAGATTAACTTGGAACGGAAAGAAATGAACAGAGAACTCAAGAAGACTGGAGATGAAAAAGACGTACAAAAATTATATATATATTTATATATATAATAATATATGCGACATATCTATGTACAAAGTGGTTGGGACAAGTGAGGCAACTATACAGGGTGCTTAGCAATTTTCTCCCCTTCCACATGGGGCTTTAGACCTAGGAAGAGAGCATGAGGAAATGGAGCAAGAAACACAAAAATAATTATATACATTTACAAGTGAGAGCCAGTGAAATTGTGGGTCAGGAAAACTGTGGCCCTGATCCTCCCATATCCTATCTACTCAAGTGGCAGCAAGAAATCTGACCGGCTAAGCAAGAGGGAAGTATATATACACATAGTATCTATATACACACATTATCAAGTTGATCAGTTAGTCATTCACATAAGTTGAGTGAACGGATTATCAGGATTTATACAATAAAAAGGCAAATAGGGAACAACATTCACCCTGACCTTCTCCAGTAAGTAACAGCAGTGAGGCCTGATCTGCTTAGACAATTCTATTCAGGCTTTTTATTCAGTATGCCTTACTCTTCATTGACCATTTGCTCCCCCTTCCCTTGATCTGTTTATGAATAAGCTCCAAAATGTGCCAGCCCTTTTTGCTTCTTAGTACTTGGGAGTCTTGACCCCTAAGAAAATTGTTTTCTTGTACTTCCTTCGACTACCCCCTTTCCCCAGCCTCCTCTAAGCTAAGACTGGCTGCTCCGCACCTTCGGCCCTGCTGCCACTCCTTGTCTAGGAAGAGCAGGTCCCTCCATTCCTTTCCCATTCCAGATCTCTAACAATACATGCAAAGCAAGGGACTTCATGTGTTTATGAAGAGCAGGCTGCCACTTGCCCAAGAACCATACCCTCAGCTATTTTTTAGGCCTGGAGCTGATACAGGCTAGGAAAGAAGATGAGTCAGAGATAAGCATCCATAATGCACTTCTCAATCATCTTCCCCCTGGTCCTGACACCTGAAGGCCTCTACTATAACCCCAAACCTCACTTTCTAATCTCTATATGCAATTCCTACTGGAAACAACCTATAGATCTGCCCTGGCTGAAACCTACATCAAGCAGCTGCTGAAATGCGGAGTCTGTCACTTTAAAGTCACATGATTAACAGCAAAAAGCTTTTCAAGCAGAAACTCAGAGAGCTAGAAGCAATTGGCTAGTCCAACTCCTGCTGTTAAAAGGAAAAGGAGATGAATCTAAAGAGGTTCAATAACTTGTTCAAGGTCACACTACTACTTGTTGACCAAAACGGTAATAGAACTCAAGCAATGGGTCAAGAGTGAATGCGGGTACTCCAAGCCACACCAGCACACTGCCACAAGAAGACAGAGCAAAGGCCAGTCTTAATTGATAATATCTGATGGAGGAGTGGACAGGCAGGCTCTAAGAGTTTTGTACAAGTAAAAGAATTTTCTCCCTTTCTGGAGAATTGTCCTAACCTGCCTCAGTAAAAGAATGGTGACCAGTCCAAAGGGTGCATTCTATCCACCTGATTTCCATTCCTTTACTGCAGATCATATACTCCAGGAATGCCATACCTGTCACAAAGGGATCTCTAACTCATTCCTTCCCATCACTTCAGGGTTCAGGTGAACAAATCCAGGATGATCCCTTCTCAAAGAAGAGGGGACTGCTTTCCCCACCCAACTTAAAAGAGCTATTAAGTTATACCATCATCTAGTGCCAATACCTCTTACTAAGGAGGATTTCCAAAGCTGCATGTGACAGCCTGAAAATCTTCCTTATAAACAAAAGGTTAGGAACTAAGATGAGAGCCTCTCTTCAACCCACCTGCCCCCTTCCTCAGCAGCCTCCTGCTACCAACACCAGTCCAAAGTCATCTCTCGGTTTGCTTGCTCCCTTTTGGTTAGATTATTGTGAAGATCTGAATGACTAATTGCTCAGCCCAGCCCAGCCTATAATACAGAAGTCCGATGGTGGAAGAGGGGGAGGGGAGGGGCACAGGTTACCCCGCAAGCTTGCTGGTGACGAGGGAGGACTTTCTCTGGGGCAGGTCCTGCGGTGTGGGGATGTGATCTCCTGTCACCGAGTTCTTATCTGGTCCTGCACTTGGCAGCTGTTTGTTCTTCATCTTGGCTTTGGCCATGTTGTAGTCTCCTGAGTCAAAGTACTTTTGCTAGAAGACAAGAGGGGAAAAATTTAGGCAAATGTGGGGCCTAGGACTTCTGTGCTGGCTCAAAATGGTGGAAATAGGCATTCTGACCTTCCTTCCAAACATTCAAAACTCACATTAAGTTCTGATCACCTTCTCTTCTCTCATCACTTGCTTATATATTTTGTTCAGGTTTCTGATTATCTAAACTTTTTCTTGTAATCTCATCTAATTTCTATACTTTACAATCCATTCCCAAGTCAGGAACCCATACTTCCTTCTTCCTCTTTATTCTATACCATAACATTCAAAAGAGAGTACAATCAATAGTGATGAATGACCAAAGGAGTGAGGGAAGGAGCTTGACTGGCCAGTAGTCTCATCAGTCAGCTGGAGACAAACTCAAGGCTGAAACAAACTCCCTAGGTCAGGGAGTGAGAAACTGGGCTCATCTTTGAGGAAAATCTGATCTCTCTCCTCTTTCCTCCACACTTTTCCACTGCTGAAAAATGCCCTGCTTGCATTGTATTCAGCAAAGTGAGTCTAAAGTCAGCCTCCTGTCACCAGCTGTGACTAATACTCACGAACTAAGCTTCCCATGCTACTTACAAGAGGAACCATCTTCTAGTTCTTTAGCTACCTAGGAAGCCAAAGAATCCCACCTAGGCAGCTAAAAAGACAGAACCTCTCCTTCCTTAGGTGGAAATCATTCCGGGTAAGATAAAAGAGCCTCTGGAAAGAGTATTAACAAAGGCTGGAGCTACCTCCAAAGGGCTGAAGGAATCTTATTATACACTGCAAGAAGGGAGATTTCTATGGTAGGGATGGTTTGGCATTCCCTTCAGTGAGGCACCCCAAGAATTAACAAAACACCACTAAGATACACACAAGTGGGCAAATACCCAGAACACTACAATGGAAACAGAAACCATTTTTAGGGAAGTCAGACTTCTATTCTCTCCCACCTTCCTCCACCCACCTAAATGAAGCCTCCTTGGACCTCTTCTTTTTTTATCTTTTTTTTTTCTGGGAGGGTTAATGTGAACTGCTATCATAACAAAGCTAACAATATCCTATCATGCTTCTTTTAAACTTGAAACTTCTGACACACTTAGTATTCCAACCCTGATTGTTCCAGGTGGAAAATAAAAAAAGATAAAAAAACAGTTTATAGTGCTGCTGATTCCAGAAAAAGACATCTATGGACCTCTTCCTCCTCTCCTTTCCTTCACCCTCCTCCCCCTAGCCTGCCCTCAAAGCTTGTAGGGTCCAAATGACAAGCACATAACAGAAATAGAGAATAGGCAGTGCCTCATACCCCCTTCTGGAGTCTCTTCATGAGGAAGTCTGAACCTCCAGGCTTTTGTCCCAGGCTTGGGTATTTGGCCTTTAGTTTTGCCTCCTCAGCCCTCTCAGGGAGAATACCTTCCTTTTCCTGTGTGTCCTGGGGAAATAAACAGGAACCATTTAGTCAAACTAGTGACCAAGAAGCAGATGGAGTTAACAACCAACATTAGCACCCACTCCCTACTCTTGTTTAAAGAGCTCCACAATGCTTCTCAAAGATTGTTGTTCAAATCCACAAAGGACAAGACAATTCCCATCCTACCATGGGTAAGAAGAGATGCATTTCACATCATGTCCACAGGCCAACTCCAGTGGTTTATAAAGCCTAGGCAGGAGTCAATATACAAAAGTGGCACTTTTAACCAAGAAGCAATCCTCACATTAAATAGAAGGGGCTACATAGCTCATTCCAAGAATGGAACTCAAAAGCCAAGGACAAACTTTGAGTGCCTAAGCTAGTAAAGGAAGGGATAAGAAAGATAAACGAAGTGGCAGATTTTACAGAGTCCTCTCATTGTCAGAAGTTTTAATTGTCCTGGGACAATAAAAGTCTCACCACAAAACTCAATTCATTTCTAATCTTTCTTTGATCAGGGCCAAGGTACTTAATCTCTCTACAACATGGTCTACGAAGAAATCTAAATCCATCCGTTTTGGCCACTCCTCCTTTTAATTTACATCCAATTAGATAGTAAACTCCTTCAGGACAGGGACTATTTTTTTGTCTTTCTTTGTATCCTCAGCCTTTAGCACAAGATCTGGCACAATGGGAAGCATTTAATAAGTACTTGTTGGCTGGCTAACTTTCCTGCTTTTGTCCAGGGCAGCATCATACCAGCCTTGTACCTTAATAGCTATGTAACCTTGAGCAAGTCACATAACCTCTGGGTGTCTCGTTTCCTAAACTAAAATGAAAGGGTTAGGTCTCTTACAGCTCTGAAACCAGAATCCTGCTCGTGACCCAGTCAAAATCTTGGTGTATCATCCTTGCATTCTCACTCTCTACATACCATCAGCTGCCAAGTCTGATCCATTTTACTTCCATAACATTTCTCATATCTGCCCCCTTTCTCTATTCACACAATCACCATCACAGACATGCAGAGTAGGCTGGATGTACTGTTCCTTCAGGAGCCAATGGGAATGTTACCAAGCTTTTTTCTATACCTCCTCATCAACACCATCCTAATACATGCCCTATTATTTCTCATCTGCATTCTAATCAATCTTTCACATAACTGCCAAATTTATATTCCCAAAGCACAGATCTGTACATGCCACTCCTCACTCTTAAAGCTTTAGTGGCTCCCTAATGCCTGCAGGACAATATGCAAACTCTGGTGCTATGTATCTTTTCAAGTCAATTACTTTATTTCCCCAAGGAGTGCTATCTTTCAGTCAAATGGGCTCATCTATTTGCCATGCCTCTTACATGACATTCTACCTCCTGTTTCCCTGCCTGGGATGCTCTATCCTCACCTCTATCTCTTAGAACCCTTAGCTTCCTTTAAGGTTCCATTAAGGGCCTTCCCCAATACCTAGCACCCCCCCACCCCCACTAGGGTGGGGCGACTGTTCTGAACTGCCTTGGTTTCTACTGTGTATATGCTTTGTATTTACTTCTCTGTGTACATGTTGTTTCTATTAGAATGGTAGCTCCTTGTCGGCAAAACTATTTCATTTTTGCCTTTGCATGACAGGGCCTCCCATGGGGTTGGGTGCATAGTTATCCTCTTCATTAATTAAAGCTAATCAAACTGTATGGTGATTCAGTTTAATAGGAGACCTACAATTACCATGCCAGGTGCTTGGGGATACAGAGATAAAAATGAACATCATTCCAATCTTAAAGAGTTTCCATTTTATTGGGGGAGGAAGAAGAAACAACCAGAGGTACCTGAGCTCTCAGCCTTGGAAGCAGCAGAGATCAAGGAGGTCCAGGCAGAAATTACAGTAGCTTATACACATGCAGAGAGGGAGATGTAATAAGTTGAAGGGAATAGCTTTACTCTAATTTAACTGAACTGGGGGTAGGTAAGAATATAATATGACAGCTGGAACCGGACTATAGAGAGCTTTAAATGCCACCAGAAATTGTACTTTATCCCAAAGAAAACAGGAGTCGCTTCAGGTTTCTGACAAGGACCCAGGCAGATCTGTGCTTTAAAAGGATTATACTGGCAACTCTATGGAAGACAAATGAGAGAGGAGGCAAGAATATCGATTAGGTGGCTACTGTATTAATTCAGGTGAGCAGTGATGAAGACATAAACTAGGTAGTGGTTGAGGTGAGCTGAGAAAAATAGGTCAGACTTGAGAAGTTCTGTTGAAGTAAACTGTCAAGGCTTGGCAACGATGCTTGGCACATAGAAAGTAGGTGCTGATTGACTGGCTGATGGTAGCTGGAAAGTGGTATGTTTTGCCTTAAGATCTTCAACTGCATAATGGGCACAAAAAGGTCTGGTCAGAATTGATTCACAACGTTTCACTAAACTAGGAGGCTCCTAACAAAGGTAGAAAATGAAGAGACTGTGAAAGATGGAATGGGGCTAGCTGTGCGGTAATGGGGTGCTATATTCTTCTCCCCACCTTTAGCCGGTCCTGGTCTGGGTTAGAGCTGGGAGGGTGGGGGGAGGGGAGAGGCAGAGGGAAGGGCAGGTCCTCCGAAGCCTTCTCTTTCTTTCAAAGCCCATCTCGGCGCCACTTCCTCAATGAAGCCCTAAGTCTTCTCTGCCTCTCACAGCGCTGCCTGAGCAATTAATTCTGGCTCTCCCTCCGATCTGAGGGCACGTCTATGGCACGTCTCCCTGCGTCCCCCGTTAGCCTGTATCATCTCGGTCTCCGTGGCCTCGGGGCCTGGCCCACACCGGGGGCCTTCATCAATAGCTGCTGATCAGTCTATCTGGCTAGAGGGCTGCCCGGCCGCACCCCGCCGCGCTCCTGCCTGCCTCCCATCTCCCCCCGGGCCTCGGCCCCCTTCCATTCTGCGCCGTCTTGCTGGGGGTGGAGAACAGATTGTCTCAGTCCTCCACAAACACGAATGTCTCACTTGTGAAAGCCTCCTCCTTAAATAGACATGACGAAGACCGCCGCCCCCACCAGTCCCGCCGACTGTTTACCGGGCGTTCGCCGGGTGGGGGGCGGAGGACGAGGAGAAGGAGCCAAAGAGCGTGGGTCTCCGAGCCCCGACGCGCCAGCCCAGCGTCCCGGTACCACGCCGCCCCCGTAACACACCAGACCTCGAGCCCACTTCATTCACTCAGCCTCTCCCAGTACCCGCCCGGTGCCCAAGTCTGGCCAATCACAGCCCAGGCTGTTCCAATTGAGCGACAGAGGGACCGACCAATCGGGTCGCAGCACGGTCCTGACCGACAGTCAGCCTGGCTAACCCGAGCTCAAAAGACCGGTGGTGGTGAGGCTCACCGTACACGACGAGGGAAGTGGCCAACCCGAGCCAAGCTCGGGACCCTACCCACCAATAGACGCCGGAGGAAGGCCGTCTTTCGCTCCAACACAGTCGCCCCGTCTCGCCCCCCACCCCCCTCCATTTCACCTGCTTCTCCTCTCCGGTCTCCTCCGACGGGTTTTCAGCCTCCTGTTTCTGGGACATGGCAAAGCCGAGGCGACGGGAGTACGGGGAGCGCGGGGCGGCGAAAGGAATAGGGAAGGGGGAGGGGAAGCGGGGAGAAGCTGCGTCTGCCTGCCCGGCTCCTGTCACTGGGGTAGCTCAGTCAAAATGGCGGCCCGCTCCCGTGACGTTTGACGGCCTCTGCTCATAAGAACCAATGAGGTTCGGGCACAGGAGATGACGCCACGACATGCCAATAGCCGCTGGGCGAAGGTGGGCTCTCCGTTGATGATGGATAGTTCGAAAAGCCAACAGAGTAAGAGAATTAAGGACAGTGACCAATAGGAAGCCTGTGGAGGCGGTATCGGAGGCGGGGCTGCTGTTGCTGGGCTCTTAGCTCCCTTGGTCGATTGGTAGTGAGGGCAGGCCAGAAAGATCCTCAGGGCGTTATCTCGCGTGGGGAGCTCAGTCCGGCTCTAATGAGTGTTTTCAATTCCAGGTAGCGAGGAGGTGGGAGCGCTCGGGAAAAGCGGAAAAGGATCGGGAGGTCAGATCGGACTGCCGGCCAAGGCGGGCCCAACGTGGCATGGAGGCCAAGGGAGAGGAGGATGACGACGATGAGGGGCTGCTTTGTGTATGTTCATGAGGGGCGCCCCAGCGTCAGGGCCAGGCCCTTCCTTGCTGATCCCTGGTGGTATCCAAGGACCACGGAATAGGGTGTTCAGAGACTCTTCTTGGCTGGTCACGTCTCATCCGGCCAAAGGCTTGTCAGTAATAACTCATGTTTGCATCGTGTTTTGCAAAGCATTCCTTTACACCATAGCACGGAGGCAGGTGGCACAAGCGCTGCGATCCTCGTCTTGCAGATCATGGTTGTTTTTGACCATTCAGCCAGCACGTAGAGCCCTTTGAAGATGGGCAAAGTGCTTTTTAAGGGTCTTGGCCCATCCTGAAAAGGAGGTGCCATATGTGACCCCCATTTTACATATGAGAGGAAAGGTTCAGTGGTTAAGTGATTTGCCCAAGGTCATCTGATGATGAAGATGACGATTGATGTCAGAGGAAGCAAACCTGAGGTGACAGCATTTTGTTGAGGTCAGCCTTCATAGATTATCCAACCCCAAAGTTTAGGTGTTTGAGACAGGTGTCATACTCAAGTCTTCCTGAGGCCAGATTCAGCATTTATCTTCTAAACTGCCTAGTGAATGCTGGGAAGGCTTGCCTGTGGTCACACAGCCAGTAAATTTTGGTTTTTGACACGAGGTCCTGCAGCAAAACCCATTCTTCTTTCTACTACATCTTTCTGCCTCTCAGTTTCACTCTGGCTGGGGTCATATGGGAAGGCTATATAGAGGAGGCTGGATATGTATGAGGTATCCCCATCCACATGAGGGACAAGTGGGAAAATCTTAAAGAAGAAGAATGTAAAAACCTAGGAGGTTGGAACATAGAGGGAAGAGGACATAAGGAGTAACTTCATCTTAAAGAAGAGAATGATTGATCAATTAATGCAATGACTTTTTCACAGCTCTCATCCAGATAGACATTTTTGGGTATTTTAATATCAGCTTCCAGAATGTCTGGATACAATCATGGAATGGTGGAAAATATGCTGAATTTGGCAGAGATTTGGAATGCAAATCTCAGCTGTCACTTAACTACCCAGGTGACCTTAAGCAAATTTTTAAAATTCTCTTGGCCTTAGTTTCCAAGTCTGTAAAATGAGGGAGTTGACTGATCTCTGTTGATGTTGAGTCCTGTTCCACCTTTTCTTTGTCCTCATTGAAGTTTCCAATTTCTCCACCCCTCAGTGCTTTCTTAGACTACTCTCCTGATCTGACTTCGCTTTCATTCTTTCTCACTCTTGATCCTACAGTTAGCCAATTTAACTCCTACACTCATGAGTAAAAAAACTCATGAATTCCTTGCCCTTGTATCCTGTTGTTGCTCATCTGTTGCCCAGCCTCAGTGGATTATTCTTACTCTCCACAATCCCAATTTCTCACAGACTAGTTGCTTAGGTGATATTTTTTCTTTTTTCTTTTTTAATGTTTATTTATTTTTAGTTTTCAACATTTGTTTACACAAAATTTTCAGTTCCAAATTTTCTCCCCATCTCTCCTCTCTCCCCAACCCAAAATGCCCTGCATTCTGATTACCCCTTCCCTCAATATGCTCTCCCTTCTATCATACCCCTCCCTTCCCTTATCCCTATCTTCTCTCTTTTCTTGTAGGGTAAGATAGATTTCTATGGCCCATTACCTGTATTTCTTATTTCTCAGTTGTATGCAAAAACAATTCTCAAAATCATTCCTAAAACTTTGAATTCCAACTTCTCTCCCTTCCTCCCTCCTTATCCATCCCCACTGAGAAGGCAAGCAATTCAATATAAGCTATATATGTGTAGTTTTGCAAAAGACTTCCATAAAAGTCATGTTGTATAAGACTAACTATATTTCCCTCCATCCTATCTTGCCCCCCATTTCTTCTATTCTCTCTTTTGACCTTGTCCCTCCCCAAGAGTGTTTACTTCTAACTACTCCCTCCTCCCATTTGCCCTCCCTTCTATCATCCACCCCACCCAACTTATCCCCTTCTCCCCTACTTTCCTGTAGTGTAAGGTAGATTTTCATACCAAATTGAGTTATTCTCTCCTTAAGCCAAATGTGAAGAGAGTAAGCTTTACTTTTTCCCTCTCACCTTCTCCCTTTTTTCCTCCGTTAAAAAACCTTTTTCTTGACTCTTTTATAAGAGATAATTTGCCCCATTCCATTTCTCCCTTTCTCCTTCCAATATATTCCTCTCTTACCCCTTAATTTTATTTTTTTAGATATCATCCCTTTTTATTCAACTCACCCTGTGCTCTGTGTGTGTGTGTGTGTAATCCCACCAACTACCCAAATACTGATGAAAGTCTCAAGAGTTACAAATATTATCTTTCCATGTAGGAATGTAAACAGTTCAACTTTTAGAAAGTCCCTTATGATTTCTCTTCCCTGTTTACTTTTTCATGCTTCTCTTGATTCATGTGTTTGCAAAGTCACATTTTCTATTCAGTTCTGGTCTTTTCATGAAGAATGCTTGAAAGTCCTCTATTTCATTGAATTACCATTTTTTCCCCTGAAGTATTATACTCAGTTTTGCTGGCTAGGTGATTCTTGGTTTTAATTCTAGTTCCCTTTGACTTCTGAAATATAATATTCCAAGACCTTTGATCTCCTAATGTAGAAGCTGCTAGATCTTCTGTTATCCTGATTGTATTTCCACAATACTTTAATTGTTTCTTTCTAGCTGCTTGCAATATTTTCTCCTTGACCTGGGAACTCTGGAATTTGACTACAATATTCCTAGGAATTTCCCTTTTTGGATCTCTTTCAGGCGGTGATCACTGGATTCTTTCAATATTTATTTTGCCCTCTGGTTCTAGACTATCAGGGCAGTTTTACTTGATAATTTTGTGAAAGATGATTTCTAGGCTTTTATTTTGATCATGGTGTAGTCCCATAATTTTAAAATTGTCTCTCCTGAATCTGTTTTCCAGGTCAGTTGTTTTTCCAATGAGATATTTCACATTATCTTCTATTTTTTCATTCTTTTGGTTTTGTTTTGTAATTAATTTCTTGGTTTCTCATAAAGCCATTATCTTCCATCTGCTCCATTCTGATTTTTAAAGAACTATTTTCTTCAGTGAGCTGTTGTATTTCCTTTTCCATTTGGCCAGTTCTGCTTTTTAAAGCATTCTTCTCCTCATTGAATTTTGGACCTCTTTTTCCAATTGAGTTAGCTTATTTCTAAAAGTGTTATTTTCTTCAGCATTTTTTTGGGTCTCCTTTAGCAAACTGTTGACTCATTTTTCATGACTTTCTTGCATCCCTCTCATTTCTCTTCCCAATTTTTCCTCCATCTCTATTACTTGATTTTCAAAATTCTTTTTGAGCTCTTCCATGGCCTGAGACCACTGCTTATTTTTTTTGGAGACTTTGGATGCAGAAACCTTGACTTTCTCTGACATTATGCATTGTTCTTCCTTATCTGAAACGATGGAGAAAAAATACCTGTGCACCAAGAAAGTAACCTTCTATAGTCTTACTTTTTTCCCCTTTTCTGGGTATTTTCCCAGCCAGTTACTTGACTTTTGAGTCCTTTGTCAAGAGGAGGGTATACTCGGGACTTGCAAGTTCTCAGTTCCTCCAAGGTGGCACAATCAAGAGAGAGGAGTTTACTTCTCTCTTGGCCTGCACACTGGTCTGAGAGTAACCAAAAACTTTTCTGCCCAGAATCTGCAAGTAGAATTTCCTCTCCACAACCACCACCAGCTCCACTACCCCAATGTTCCTCCTCACCCCAGGACCCAGATCAGGTTTGAGATTCAGATCAGCTGCTCAATTCCCCCAGGGGCTTTAGGCGGAGGCCTCCAGAAATGGATGCTGCCACTGCAGTGGCTGCTGCCAGCAGTCCAGACCATGTTCACTTCTCCTGAGTGAAGGAGCTTTCTGACTTTTGTAGGTTTCTTTGCCATTTGTGTGTTGAGCAATCTGGGAACTGCTGCTGCTGGCGATGCCCCAGAGCCTGTTCTGGGTCCTGTCCCTGTTGCACTGTGCAGTCCACTCCGCACCTGGTGTGATAAATCTTTCCTTTCAGCCTTTCAGGCTATCTTGGGCTGGAAATCTCTTTCACTCTCTTGTGGCTTCTGCTACTCTAGAATTTGTTTAGAGTCATTTTTTACAGGTATTTTATGGGCTATTTGGGGGAGCTTCTACAGGTTCATCTTTCTGCTCTTGGTGATTTTCTTCTAATCATTAAATGTTTGACCTAATAGCAGCTTAATGAGCCCCAGTGGCTTCCTGTTCATTCTAAGATTGAATATAAACTGTTTGGCATTTAAAACTCTTCATAATCTGGCCCTTTCCTATTTTCCCATTCCTATTACTCTTTAAAATAAGCAAGTTACAGATGAATTGCTAGTCTGCACTGATGGAGGGAGTATGAGAAAACTCTTCTATTGGAAGTTATTTACACAGACAGTTCCAGAACAAAAGCAGTACATAATGATGATAATGAAGAGGACAATGACAATAGAGGAAGTGATGCTGAGATAGGAAAATTTTGCTGGGGGAAGAGTCAAGAAATTATCCAACTCAGAAGTTCAAATTTGAATACTTGAAAGATGGAACTTTGACTTCTGCTTCCTAGGTGATTGTGATCTTCTTGTCAGTTGACTTGCACAAAGAACCAAATGAATGAATTCACATCAAAATGTTCTGACTCTTTTCATGGAGGAAAAAAAATCTCTGTAATGCATTTGTAATAACTTCTTTTGGCTTTGTTGGTTTATTATGATGGGGGGATGAGGGGAGAAGTTTTGCCCCTTAAATCATCCCTACAAGAAGCTTCAGAGGATTGGCCAAGGTTTAGAGAAAGACATCCCAGAATGATGAGCCTGTGGCATCACAAGAGCATTCAGAGCTCCAAAGAGAAAGTGTGGCCTTGGCAGAGCAAAATCTGAATTAGATTCCTCTGAACCACATCATACTGAGAATTAGGAGGATTTTTAGATAAACTATCAACACCTGACTTTTTTTTTTTTAGTCAAACTTTGTAAAACTGAAGTCTAGTGATAAGAGACCTTACATAACTCACATCTGGGTATGACACTGAATTGAATTTTGCTCTAATTTGTATACCATAGTATAAGTAGAAATTAGGTACTACTCAAAATGTTATATAATAAAAATGCTATTTTTATAGACAAGGCAGAAGTGAGTGAATTGTATACTTTTCTTAGTCATCTGCAACTAAGGAATCAATCACCAATCGTTTATTCAAAACTTTTTATATTCCAGGCACTGGAGATATAGAGACAAAACATCAAACAGTTCCTGCTCTCAGAAACTTCCATTCTATCAAGGGAAATAATGTCTGCCTATATAAAAATATAGAAAATAATACAAGATATTTTGGGGAGGGGGAAAACTAGTCACCAGGGGGAAACAGGAAAGACTTTACTTAGTTGTGGTGCTTAAGCTGATCTTTGAAGGATACTAAAAGGTGTAGGTGGGGGACAGTCTATGTAAAGACAGAGTAAAGATAAAAGATGGAATGTCTTGCTTGAGAATCAGCAAGAAAATCAGTTTGGTCAAACTGTAGGGTCCAACTCAGTGGGAGAATAATGTAGAACAGAGGTGTCAAATTTGAGGCCTTCCAATCTCCTGAGGACTAAGCCAGATTAAAATGCAATGGGAAAAACGTTAACCAAATAAATAATACAATAAAACACATATTAATTTGTGATTTTCTAAGTCAATATGCAACCTGTTTCTATTTGACTTTGACTACACCACTGATATAGGGTGAAACTTGCAAAGATATGTTGGAGCTAGGTTGTGAAGGGCTTTAAATGCCAAACAGGAGTTTGGACTTGATCCTAAAGGCAACAGGGAACCACTGACTTAATTACACAGGAGACTGGCAACTATGCATAGGATTAATTGGAGAGGGGAAAGATCGATGAGGAAGCTGTTAGGATAGTTCGGGTGAGAGCTGATGAGGCCTGACCTAGACAGTGAGTGGATGACTGGACGGAAGGAAGCAAATGCATGAGATGTTGTGGAGGTGGAATCAGCTAGACTTGGCAGCTGAATGAATATGTGGGTGAGGAAGCATAAAAAGTCAAAAATAATGCCAAAATTGCAAACCTCTGTGACTGGGCGGAATGGGGAAATGAGAAGCAAGAAGAGGGGGGTTTAGGGAAAAGATGACAGGTTTTGGACATGTTGAGTTTGAAGTGCCTGTGGGACATTGAGCTTGGAATGTCCAGTAGGTCATGCAGGACTGATTTATATAAATAGAGTCTTCTCTATCCTTAAAAACTTTTGACTAGGCCCCACCTGCTCACCTGCTGTCATCCTATATTTCATTTTTAAGCTAAACTTCTTGAAAAAAGACAACTAGGCCCCTCAACTTCTTCCTTTCTTATTCTCTTCCAAATCCTATATCTAACTTGGTTTCTGACCCCATCATTCAAGTAAAACCTTCTCTCCAAAATTACTATTGGTCTCTTTCTCCAACTCTCCCTCCCCCCATTCTAGGGAAAATAAATAAAACCAAAATAAATTTTGACGTTTAGAACTAAAAACCCCAAGAAATACGATTTCCTATTTCAAAAAGGATCTTTGATGTAGAGCTGATTAGTATTTCATAGAATAACAAGGTGATGTGTGACTTTGAGGTCCATAGAAATTAACCTCCAACTAACATATCAGTCTAACTTCTACATTTCACAGTCTGTATGTCTCTGTGGTTTATGAGATCTCCGTCCTGCTCTGTGTTCCTGATTCTGTCTCTCTTCTGTTGGTTACTGAATTCATCACCTTGATGAGATCCTTGATCTGTACATTTGTCTAAATTGAGTCTTTGAAAGATTTCTTCTCATGAATCTGCTTGCCCCTTTTCATCTTTTCTTCAAGCAGTTCCTATTTCCCTGAATTCAAAGGAACAGTCTTGTAGGCCTTGGAAGTAACATAATAATGTAGCTTTTTCTGATAGAATTTCTGTTGTGAAAAAGAAATGTTTTCTGCCTGAGGAAAAAGATATCTCAGGGAGTACCTCAGGTCTAGGAAAACCTACCAATGATCTCTTCAAAATTTTTTTTTAAAACATAAATTTGCTAGATATTTCCCAATTACAAAAAAATTTAGCAATCATTTATAAAATTTTAAGGTTCAAATTCTCTCCCTCTCTCTTGCCCCATCCCCCTCTATGAGAAGACAAGCAATTTTATTTCAATTATACATGTATGATTATATAAAATATAGTTCCATATTAGCCATGTTGTAAAAGAAAACACAAACAAAATAAAGCAATAAAAATAAAATTGAAAAATATGCTTCAAGTTGCATTCAGAGTTTATCAGTTCTCTTTTTGGAGGTGGAAAGCATTTTTCATCGTGGGTCCTTTGGAATTGTCTTGGATCATTATCTTGATAAGAATAGCTTTGTCTTTCACAGTTCATCATTTTATACTATTGATTTTACTGTGTAGTATTCTCCTGGTTCTACTTCACATTGCATCAGTTCATATCTGTCTTCCTAGGTTTTTGTGAAACCATTTTGATCGTTACTTACAGTACAATAGAATTCCATCAGAATCATATGCCACAACTTGTTCAGACATTTTCCAATTGATGGGCACCTTTTTGATTTCCAATTCTTTGCCACCACAAAAGAACTGCTATAAATATTTTTGTGCAAATAGGTCCTTCCCCTCCATCCCACCCTGCCTTTTAAAAATCTCTTTGGGATATAGACATCAAAGTGGTATTACTGGATCAAAGGGTATGAACAGTTTAGCCTCTTGGGGCATAGTTCCAAATTGCTCTCCAGAATGGTTGAATTAGTTCACAACTCCACCAAAAGTACATTAATATCCCAATTTTCCCATGTCTTCTCAAAGATTTGTCATTTTCCTTTATTGTCATGTTAGCCAATCTGATAGGTATGATGTCATATCTTCAAGTTGTTTTAATTTGCAGTATCTCTAATCAATAGTGATTTAGAACACCTTTTCATGTGTGGTAGCTTTGATTCCTTCTGAAAACTGCATGTTTCATATCCATTGCCCTTTCATCAACTGGGGAATGGCACTTATTTTTAATAAATTTATACATTTTATAAATTAGAAATATTTTATAAATTTATATAACTATATATAAATATGTAAATATATAGAATAAACATATTTATATGTATTTATAAATTATTTTATACAAATTTTTGCAAATTTTTATAAATTTGGCTTATTTCCCTTTATATTTGAGAAATGAGGCCTTTATCAGAGCAACTTGCTATGAAATTTTTTCCCCAGTTTCCTGTTTTTCTTCTAATTTTGACTGCATTAGTTTTATTTGTACAAACCTTTTTTCATTTCATGTAATCAAAATTATCTATTTTAATAATCCCTTCTATCTCTTGCTTGGTTATAAATTTTTCCCTTAAGCATAGATCTGACAAATACATTTTCCTATGTTCCCCTAATTTATTTATAAAATCACTCTTTATGTCTAAATCATTTATCCATTTTGAACCTTATCTTGGAATATGGTGTGAGATATTGGTCTATACCTAGTTGCTGCCAAACTGCCTTCTAGTTTTCCTAGCAATTTTTGTCAAATGTTGAGTTCTTACCCCAAAAGCTTAGAACTCTAAGTTTATTGAACACTAGACTACTATAATCATTTACTGTTGTGCACTGTGTGCCTAATTTATTCTACTGATTTTTCTTAACCAGTACCTGATGATTTTGATGACTACTGCTTTGTAAGATAGTTTGAAATGTGGAACTGCTAGGCTACCTTCTTTAACGTTTAAAAATATTGATTTCCTTGATATTCTTGACCTTTTGTTTTTTCAGATGAATTTTGTAACTATTTTTCTAGGTCTTTAAAGTAAATATTTGGTAGTTTGATATGGTACTGAATAAGTGAATTAACTTAGGTAAAATTGTCTTTTTTATTGTATTGGTTTGACCTCCTCATGAACAATGAATATTTCTCCAGTTGTTTAGATCTGCTCTTATTTGTGTGAAAAATGTTTTGCAACGGTGTTCATATATTCCCTGGGTTTGTCTTGGCAGTAGATTCCCAAATATTATATATTGTCTGTAGTTATTTTAAATGAAATTTCTTTTCCTTTCTTTTCCTGCTGGGTTTTATTAGTAGTATATGGAAAATCTGATGACTTATGTGGTTTTATTTCATATCCTGTGACTTGGCTAAAGTTGTTGTTCATCTAGTTTTTAAAGTTGATTCTCTAAGTATACTATTATATCACCTGCAAAGAGTGATAGTTTTGTTTCCTCATTGCCTATTTTTATTCTTTCAATTTCTTTTTCTTTTGCTATTATAGCTAGCATTTCTGTTACGATATTGAATAATAGTGTTGGTAAGAGACATCCTTGCTTCACTCCTGATCTTATTGAGAAAGCTTCAAGTTCATTCCCATTACAGATAATGCTTGCTTTTGGTTTTAGATTGATGATACTTATTATTTTAAGAAAGGCTCCATTGATTCCTATGCTTTCATGTGTTTTTAATAAGAGTGGGTGTTGTATTTTGTCAAAGACTTTTTCTGTATTTACTGATTTAATCATATGATTTTTGTTGTTTTTTGTTATTGATATGGTTGGTTATGTTGATAGTTTTCCTAATAGTGAACCAGCCCTGCCATCTTGATATAAATCCCACCTGGTCATAGTATATGATCTTTGTGATATATTTTTGTAATCTCATTGCCAGTATTTTATTTAAAATTTTTGAATTGATATTTTCTTTGACAAAATGACTAATGAGGGAATATGTTTTATATGATTGCACATCTATAACCTATATAAGATTGTTTATTGTCTCAGGGAGGGAGAGATAGAATTTGGATCTCAAAATTAAAAAAAAGAATGTTAAAATTGTTTTTACATATAATTTGGGAAAAGATGAGATAGTATTTTAAAATATTTGTGTTGGTATTCATTAAGGAAATTAATAGTTTTCTGTTTCTGTTCTCTCTGGTTTAGTTTTCAAAAACATATTTGTGTCATAAAAGGAATTTGGTAGGACTCCTTTACCTGTTTTTTTCAAATAGTTTAGATAATATTGGGATTAATCATTTCTCAAATGTTGGATAGAATTCACTTGTGGATCCTTCTGATCCTGGGAATTTTTCCTTAGGATGCTTATTGATGGTTTGTTCAATTTCTTTTTGTAAGATAGGGTTAAGTATCCTATTTTTTTTCTGTTAATCTGGGCAGTTTATATTTTTGTAAATATTTATCCATTTAACTTAGATGATCAGTTTTACTAACATATAATTGGGCAAAATAATTCCTAACAAATTTTAATTTCATCTTCACTGGAGGCAAATTCACTCTTTTCATTTTTGATACTAGGGATTTTAGTTTTCTTCTTTCTTTTTAAAAATCAAATGAATCAATGGTTTATTTTATTTTTCATAAAACCAGCTCCTAATTTTTTTTAGCAGTTCAATAGTTCTCTTAAATTTTATTAATTTCTACTTTGATTTTTAGGATTTCCAATTTGGTGTTTAATTGGAGATATTTAATTTATTATTTTTCTAGTGTTTTTTTAGTTGCATGCTTAATTCGTTGTTCTGTTCTTTTTCTCTTTTATTGCTGTACATATTTAGAGATACACATTTTCCCCTAAGTATAGCTTTGGTTGGATCCCACAAATTTTTGAATGTTTTCTCATTGTTGTCATTCTATTTAATGAAATTATTGTTTCTATAATTTGTTCTTTGCTTCACTTATTCTTTAGGATTAGATTATTTCGTTTCCAATTAGTTTTTAACCTATGCTTCCATGGCCCTCTGTTAAATGTATTTTTATTGCATTATTATCCCTCTTGACTGACAGTGCTCTTCTTTGTCCTTGAACTATAATCTAGAAGTGGGTATAGACCATGGAACTGCCAAACAGTATATGGTCCTGCATCAAGTGCTAGCACAAAAGTACCCTGTAATCTCTTTTTGACCAGTTGCCAGGTCCTCTTACTGTCACTCAACTGAGAGTTCTTAAAGCTTCTGCTGCTCCTGTCACCATGATTGATTCCCATCACTGGTGTTTCATTCATGTGGGCGACTGGGCAGCCTCCTCCCCTATATCATAGATCTCTTTTTCTAATCTCCTGTTTTGCCTTGGGCTGGAAGAATCTTTCACCCTGACCTTTTGTTGGAGCTGTCATTCTAGAATTTAATTTAATGATCTCTTAACAAATCTAATATTCAGGGGCAGAGCCAAGATGTCCAAGTAGAAGGATGGACCTCCTCTAGCTCTCCCCCCATAGTCCATAAAATACCTATAAAAATGATTTTAAAAATTCTAGAGCAGTAGAAGGCACAAAATGACAGAGTGAAAGAGATTTCCAGCCCAAGACAGCCTAGAAGGCCAACAAGAAAGGTCTATTGCACTGGGCTCAGAGTGGAGTGCCTTGGCTCAGCCTTGGCTATGCAGCATGGCACAGACAGGACTGGAGCAAGCTTCAGGGCATGAAATCATGGGTAGCAGCTGCAGTTCCCAGATTTCTCAACCCACAAATGCCAAAGACATCTTCAAAGGTCAGTAAGAAAACTTTCACCTGGGTGAAAGGGGAACATAGTGCAGCCCCAGTCCTGGCCCCAGGGCAGTGGCAGACACTTGCAGCAGCAGCTTCCACTTTTGGAGCTGTTGGCCTAAAGACCCTGGGGGAATCAAGCAGCTGATCTGGTTCTGTCCTGAATGGTGGTCCTGGGGTGAGGAGAAGCACTGGCATGGCAGAGTTGGTGGTTGATGTGGAGAGGTAATCCTACTGGCAGTTCCAGGGCAGAAAAGAGTGCTTGTGGGTGCTCACGGACCAGAACACAGGACAGGAGAAGAGTAAACTCCTTTCCCTTGATTGCGCCACCTTGGAGGAACTGAGAACTTACAGGTCCCTAGAGCTAGCTCAGATAACTTCTGAACAAAATCTCTAAAGCCTAGAGTAATATACCCTCCACTTGACAAAGGACTCAAAAGTCAAGTAACTGGCTGGGAAAATGCCTAAAAAGGGAAAAAAAGACTATAGAAGGTTATTTTCTTGGTGAAAAGGAAGAACAAAGCATAACATCAGAGGAAGACAGTAAAGCAAAGGCTTCTGCATCCAAAGCCTCCCCCACCAAAAAATATGCAATGGTCTCAGGCCATGGAAGAGCTAAAAAAGGATTTTGAAAATCAAATAAGACAGGTGGAGGAAAAATTGGGAAGAGAAATGAGAGGGATGCAAGAAAATCATGAAAAGCAAGTCAACAGCTTGCTAAAGGGGAGCAAAAAAAATATTCAAGAAAATAATACCTTTAAAAATAGACTAACCCAAATGGCAAAAGAGGTCCAAAAAGCTAATGAGGAGAAGAATGCTTTAAAAAGCAGAATTGGTCAAATGGAAAAGGGAGTTCAAAAGCTCACTGAAGAAAATAGTTCTTTAAAAATTAGAATGGAACAGGTAGAAGTTAATGACTTTATGAGAAACCAAGAAATTATAAAACAAAACCAAAAGAATGAAAAAATAGAAGACAATGTGAAATATCTCATTGGAAAGACAACTGACCTGAAAAATAGATCCAGGAGAGATAATGTAAAGCTCATTGGTCTACCTGAAAGCTATGATCAAAAAAAGAGCCTAGACATCATCTTTCATGAAATTATCAAGGAAAACTACCCTGATATTCTAGCGCCAGAGGGTAAAATAGAAATGGAAAGAACTCATTGATCATCTCCTGAAATAGATCCCAAAAGGGAACTCCTAGAAATATTGTAGCCAAATTCCAGAGTTCCCAAGTCAAGGAGAAAATATTACAAGTAGTCAGAAAGAAATAAAGTATTGTGGAAATACAATCAGGATAACACAGGATCTGGCAGCTTCTACTCTAAGGGGGGGCTTGAATATGATATTCCAGAATCAAAGAAGATAAGATTAAAATCAAGAATCACCTATTCAGCAAAACTGAGTGTAATACTTCAGGGAAAAAAAATGGAATTTCAATGAAATAGAGGATTTTCAAGCATTCTTGTTGAAAAGACCAGAACTGAATGGAAAATTTGATTCTCAACTACAAGAATCAAGAAAGAGAAGCCTTAAGGAACTCATTAATAAGTTGAACTGTTTACATTCCTACATGGAATGATGTTATTTGTGACTCATGAGACCTTTTTCAGTATTAGTTAGAGGGAATACATATATGTATGTACACAGACACAGACACACACATATATATGTATGGGTATGTATATGTACTTATATATATATATATATATATATATATATGTGTGGGTGTGTGTGTAGGTTTATATGTGTACATGGGTGTATGTGTGTGTATATAAATATACATAGAGGGTGCAGGGTGAGCTGCATATGAAGGGAGAATACCTAAAAAATAAAATTTACTATTGAATGGAATGTACTAGAAGAGAAAGGGAGAAGTAGAATGTAGCAAATCATCTCACATAAAAGAGGCAAGAAAGAGCTTTTATAATGGAGAGGAAGTGGGGGGAGATGAAAGAAAATAAGTGAGCCTTACTCTCATGGGATTCGGCTTAATGAGGGAATAACACACACTCAGTTGGATATAGAAATCTATTTTACCCTGCAGGAAGGCAAGGGAGAAGGGGATAGGAGAGGGAAGATAATAGAAGGGGCAGCAAATTGGGAAAGTGGTAATCAGAAGCAAGCATTATTGTGAGAGGACAGGTCAAGGGAGAGAACAGAATAAATGGAGGGCAGGATAGAACAGAGGTTAGTCTTTCACAACATAACTATTATGAAAGTGTTTTGCATTGTCACACTTGAATTGCTTGTTTTCTCAATGAGGTTTGGTGAGGAGGGAGGAAAGGAGAGATTATTGAACTCAAAACTTTAAATAATGAGTGTTAAAAGTTGTTTTAGCATGTAACTGAAAAATAAGATACACAGGCAATAGGGCATAGAAATCTATTTTACCCTACACGAAAGTAGAGGGAAAGGGGATGGAAGAAGGAGTTATGGGGGTAATAGAAGGGAGGACAGACTGGAGAAAGGGGTGGATAGGGTGCATACTGTCCTGGAGTGGGGGGTGAGGAGAGATGGAGAAAAATTTAGAATTCAAATTCTTGTAGAAGTGAATGTTGAGAACTGAAAATAAATTATATATATTTAAAAAATCTCATTGGAAATTGGAATAATATGTTTAAAAAAATCCAAAACCCCCAGATCTAATGTTCTGTTAAATTTTTTCTTTGAATCAACAAGCACTTATTTTCTCTCCCTCGTCTTACCCTGGAATTAAAAAAAAGTTAAAAAATAAAACCTTTGTAAGAAAATGCATAGTGAAACAAAACTAATCCCCACACTGACCATGTAAAATGAACCTTTCATTCTGCATCTTGAATCCATTTCCTCTCAGTCAGAAGGTAGATAGTATTCTTCCTCATTGGTCTTGTGAATTCCTTTTTGTTTACTGCATTGATAAAGAGTTCTTAGGTCTTTCAAAGTTGTTTGTCTTTCCAATGTTCTTACTGTATATATTATTCTCATTTTCAGTTCATAAAAATCTTTCCAGGATTCTCTGAAAATATCCCTTTCATTATTTCTTAGGTCATAATGATGTTTCATTACATATAAATTAATTTGTTGAGCCATTCCCAAATGATTGCCATTATCTTAGTTTCTAGTTCTTTGCCCTTTCTTGCTATATTTTGTACTTTCCCCTTTTTTGGGAGGGTGGGGGTATATAAGCTTAGTAGTGGTGTGGTGTAAAAGGATATAACTTTTACGGCACGGTTTCAAATTGCTTTCCAGTAAGGCTGAACCAGTTCACAACTCTTTCAACAATGCATTAACATACTTGTTTTCTTGCAGCCCCTCCAGCATTTGTCATTTATTTTTTTGTCAATTTTTCATCTGAGAGTTGTGAAGTGAAACTTCAGAATTGCTTTAATATGCATTTTTCTTACTATTACTCATCTAGGATGGTTTTTATAGGTATATTTTAGCCCAGAAATTTCCCCTTGAAAATTGTCTGCTCATGTCCTTGGACCATTTATTAGCTTTATTTATTTATCCATTATTTTCTGTCTCCCTGCTCCTTTTCCCATTGGAAAAGAAAAACAAAACGATTGTAATAAATATGCATAGTCAAGCAAAACAAATTCCCACATTGGCCATATCCAAAAGAAGGTCTCAATTTGTACCCTGAATCCATCTTCTTTCTGTCAGATGGTGAATAGTATGTCTCATCATGAGTCCTCTGGGATAGTGATTGATCATTGTATTGATCATTTTCCCTTCCTTCTTTTTCCAAAAAAGAGGGCATTGAGACAACAGAATGCCAAACACCAGCACTGTGTGTTTAGAAATATCTGTTTCTCCTCTCCTGCTTCTCTTCTCTTTCCTTTGACTAAAACGTAACCACAGGTTCTTAACTTTCCTTTTTTCTTTCCTTTCTCTGTCTCTTTTAAAACCCTCATCACCTTCTAGTTTTGTTTAGGACTAAACCCTTAATCCACCACAGTCCCACCCTTTTCTCTCCCCTTCTCTTTTCTCGCTTTTCCCTCCTCTTTCCCTTTTGAATGAAATGTATTTTACACCCAACTGTTTTTATTTTCTTCCCTCTTTTGACCAGTTTATATGAAAATAAGGTTCAAATGTTTCACACTTCCTTCATCCCTTATTTTTATAATCTATACACTCAAATTACTGAGATAATTTCTCCCACCTGTCCTTTTATTACTGTCTAGTATATTGCTTTTTCTTTCTTTTTTTCCCCTTGTTTTAATAACAAAATATTTTTTAAAAATCTCAACGCCTTCTATGACTGATGAGGAAATGGTTCTGAGGAGATGTGTATCATCTCCCCAAATTAGAATGTAAACAGTTCCAATTCATCCTTGTTTAGCCTCTTGTGGTTGTTTTCCTCATATTTACCCTGTTATATTTCTCTTGAGTCCTGTGTTTATATTTTAGTTTCTATGCAACTCTAATCTTTCCATCAACAATGCCTGGAAGTCCTTTATTTCATTTAAGGTTCATTTTCCCCTTTGAAAGCCTATACTTAGTTTTGCTAGATAAGTTGTTCTTGGTCACAAGTTTCTATCTTTTGCCTTCTGGAATATCAGGGTGCAAGCTCTACATTTCTTAGTATTGGTTGCTAAATCTTGTGTGATCCCTGCTCTAGCTCCTTAGTATTTGAATTCTTTTTTTTCGTCTACTTCAGTAATTTTTCCTTTAAACTGAAAACTCTGAATTTTGGCTATAATGTTCCTGGGAGTTTTCATTTTGAGATTTCCTTTAGAAGGTAACCAGTAGATTCTATTTTCTTGGGAGTTCACTTAAGACTTGTTCAATTTCTTTTTCTAAGATAGGTGGTTTGTTTTTTTTTTTAAAGTACTCTATTTCCTATTTTGCTAATCTAGGAAATTGATATTTTTTATACATATTCACCTCATTCATTTAGATCATCAGTTTCATTGGCATATAGTTGAACAAAATAGCTCCTAATAATTTGTTATTTTTCTTCATTGATTGTGAATTCATCTTTTTAACTTTTTATACTGGTTACTTGGTTTTTTTTTTTTTAAGTTAGGAGCTTATGTTTGTTTAAAAATGGCTCCTATTTTTATTACTTTAATGGCCTTTTTGCTTTCAGTTTTGTTAATCTCTCTTGATTTTCAGGATTTATAATTTGATATTTAATTTGTTAGTTTTCTAGGTAGTTTTTTTTTCATGACCAGTTCATTGATCTGCTCTTCTCTTTTATTGATGAAAACATTAAGAGATATTAAATTTCCTCCAAGTATTGCTTTGGCTGCTTCCCAAAGACTTTGATATGTTGTCTCATTTTTGTCATTATCTTCAATGAAATTAGTGAATGTTGCTAATGAATGTTTCTATGATTTGTTCTTTAACCCACTCATTCTTAGAGATTAAGTTACTTAGTTTCCAATTAATGTTTAATCCTTGCTTCAAAGGATTACATCCTCTTTAATTGGATGTAATTTTTATCACATTATAGTTAGTAAAAGATGTATTTAATCTTTTTGCTTTTCTGTATTTGTTTTTGAGACTTTTATGTCCTTTTACAGTTTTTTTGTGAAGATACTGGCCACAGCTGAGATTCTCCACTGTTGCAGTTTTATTTTTCTATTTATTCATTTACCTTTTCTTCTAAGACCTTAAAGGCTATGCCATTTGGTGCATCTATATTTAGTATTTATATTAATTCATTGTTTAGGCCCCCCCTTGCTTCTTAAACAGTTTAAGAAACCCTGGTTTAGGGTACATTTTAGCAAAATGTAGTTTCCCTGTTTATCTTTTTTTTAAATTAGGTATATTTTTACTTTTCTTTTGTCTGAGGTTATAATTTATACTCTTGCTTTTTTTTTTTTTTTTACCACAGCTGAAGTATAATAGATTCTGCTCTATCATCATACTTTATCTATCTTAATGTATCAGGTGTAAAAAGTATCTATGTACCTTTCTGTATCAAGTGTTAAAACATTTAAAAAACATAGTTAGATCCAGTTTCTAATCTCTTTTGCTATTTTCTGTTTTATGAGTGAGTTTATCTTATTCACACTGACAGTTATCGTTGTTAGGACTTTTCTTTTCCCCTCCACCCCCTCTTTAATAGATAATTTGTAATCCTCTAATGTTACCTCCTCCTCATTCCCTTTCCCTCTGTTTCCCTGTGAAATATATGTCTGTATCCATCTCTCTGTATATTCTTCCTTCCTGTGATTAGTTTAGAATTAGATGAGTGAGCCTCCTCACTTTTTTCTTGTACAAATTTCTACTTTCACAACCTTATTTATGTTGGGTATTTTTCCCCATTCTTTCTCTCCCTTCCCCACTCTCCCAGGGTATTCCATTTTCCTATTATTTCCATTCTTCTTTTAGGGGTGATTTCATGATCACAAAGGCAGTTTCCCTAGGGTGAGGCTTACCCATTGCACTCCAGATGGGTTGACCTCTGTGATTTCCCCAAATTCAGGAAACCTGATTGCATAATTTGTGGTAGTGGGAGACTGTGTTTGTACTCTCTCCTAATCTTACTCCTTTCAAAAAAAAAAAAAAGATAATCAAAGCATAAGAGAATCATTCCCAGGCTCTCTATCAAATTAGACTACCTCTACAACTTTTCATTGTGATAGAGTTCTGAGGGGCTACATCCATCATCTCCCCAGTAAGAATGTAAACAGTTTAACTTTGGTTAGTCCTTTATGATTGCTTCATGTTTATCTTTTTATGGCTCTCTTGACTCCTGTGTTTAGATGTCAGACTTTCTACTTAGGTCTGTTTTTTTCATGAGGAAGTGTTTAGAAGTCCTATATTTCATTAAAGATCCATTTTTCTCCATGTAGGTTTATGCTTAGTTTTTCTGGGGCATTCTTGGTTGTATTCCAAACTCTTTCCTCCTTTATATTGGAGGCTGCCAAATTTTTTATATATATATATATATGAAATGATTAAAATGAAAGGCAGACATCAAAATATCATAGCAGCTAAGAACTAGAAACAAAGTAGGTGCCCATAAATTGAGGAGTGGCTAAACAAATTGTGACATATTGTAATAGAATATCAGATATGAATACAACTTGTACTGTAAGAAATGATTAAGAGAATCATGAAGAGACTTATAACGAGCTAATATAAAAATGTAAGTAGAATCAGGAAATGAAGAGTGAATGTAAATAGAAAGAATAACAAAACAATGGAAAATGAATGCTATGAAATCATCATAAAAAATTTGGCTCTAAAAAAGAGATATGAGATGAATCCCCCTCTTATGTACCTAAGTGTAGAGTATTTGGAACTTATAAATTGGGTATATATTACCACACTTTTTCCATTGTTGGTTTTGCTAAACTGTTTTTTTCTTTCCTACTCTTTATTATGAAGGATGGCTCTGGAGGATGGGGGCATAGAGAATATGGGAAGAATATGCTGGGAAACAGTGACATAAAAAGATACCAACAAAAATATTTTTTAAAATATAAAAAGACCAAAGAAGTCTTCAGGAAGAGAGGATGGTCAAGTACCCAATTTTGCAGAGATGAGGATGAGGACTGAGAAAAGACCACAAATTTAGCAAATAGGAATTTCATGGTTACCTAACAGGAGTTTCAGTTGAGTGGTAAATTTGCAAGGGGGGAGATATGGAAGTAGAAACAAGGACTATAGATCACAAAATATTACTTTTATTACTTTGTTTGTACCTTATGCAAATAATGGGTATTATTTTATATTATAATTCAGTAAGTGGTCTTATCAAAATTTTCTTTTTCCCCAAGTCACACAGCTATGTACATAGAAGACATTTAAAAAATGCTTGTTGAAAGGTAACAGTCTTTGAACTCTCCAAAAGATACGTGAAGTTGAGACAACAGTAGGAAGGATAGAACTTTGTATTTCAGTCTAGCAATCACTTCCTGAGCCCATGAAAAGGGAGGGTTATCATGGTATGATGGAAAGATTGTTGGATTTTGACAGGGGGACCTCAGTGCAATTACTAGCTTTACTACTAGGTTTGTGACCTTTGGTAAGTCACAGCTTTCCTGTGTCTCAATTTTCTCACCTGTAAAATGAGATGGCTGAACCAGACAGGAAAAAGTCTTAGAGAAAAGTATGAGTAAAAATCAATATGAGAAACAGAAGTGATATTGTTATCAAAGCATACTACAGACAACCTGGAGAGAAGGAAGAAATAGACAAGGAGCTTGGGAAACAGATCAAATGGCTGGCAGAGAGGCAGAATATTATTAATAATGAGAGACTTCAGTTATCTAACATCTGTTGAAACTCTCTCTGCTAAAGGCAGAACAGCTAATAATTTCTTGAACTGCCTTAATGATAATTTCATTCCTCAAAAGATGGAGAAACTGACAAGGGTAAATTTTATTCTGAATCTGATTTTTCACTAACATTTTTCACTAGTTGGGGGTTAAGTGACAATACCCTGTTGATTTGTGACAGATGAGAAAGTTTAGGTGTGGATTGCCATGTACTCTAGAATTTGGAGAACCAATTTCAAAAAGTTTAGAAGAAAAATACGTAGAATCGCATGTACTAAAATTCTGCATGGGAAGTTAGTCCAATACAGATGACAGATGATCAAGAATGAAAATCTGAAGATTCAAAGGGAACCAATTAACAAGGAGAAAAAATAACCCAGGATGTGCCGTAAGAGACTAATTACAGTAATTCAGTAATCAATAGATTTTAAAACAAATGTACAAAAGATGAAGACAAACCTTAGGTAATAGATATAAGTCCTTGGTATGATCTTCTGAAAATAGTACAAATACAAAAACTCAGAATGAGTTTAAGCTGACAAAGTTAAGGACAATGAGGGTTGTTTTTTTTTTTAAAGCTATATATATTAGGAAGCAGGTGCTGTTGAGGAGAAAGTGAGTCTGCTGACTTTGCACAGCCCTCCCTCACTTAAATCAAATTCACTTGCATATCATGGCATCTCACCCCTGATGCCACAGTCCTTTTCGAGAATGAAGGACAAACAATTAGGAAGCAGGCAAGTGGTGCAATGGGTAGCTTGCAGTCAGGAAGATGAGTTCAAATCCAACCTCAGACACTTATTAGCAGTGACCCTGGACAAGGCAATTAACCTCTGCCCTTCTGTTTCCTCATCTTCCAAGGTTGTTGTGAGGATAAAATGAGACATAAGGTAAAATACTTTGCAAGTCTTAAAGTTCCACATAAATGTATAAATGCTGTGATGATGATGGCTGAACAAGGATTAAAGAAGGGAGAGGACCTTTGGGGTGGACAGGATGATAACTGACAAAGAGGCAAGGTAGCTACTCAATTCTTATTTTGTTGTCTTTTCTGTCAAAGAGATGTCCTGGATATGAAAGAACAAAATCACTAAGAAGTTGAAAACTCAAGATAAGTAAGGGGACAGTGTGAAAACATAGTCTCCTTTGGTGAGGTCAAGGGCCAGCTGAACTATATTTGAACGATCATGGAAAATAGGAGAGGTACACAAGCCTGAGGAAGGGCAAATGTCCCAATTATCAAAAAAAAAAAAAAAAAGGAAGAGAACAGTTTGCCTATTATAGGCTAGTCATTTTTTTTACTTTAACGCCTAAAAAAATTCTAGAATGGATCTTTAAGATATAGTTGACAAGGGAAGGGTGTGGACTGACATGCAGAAGGATATGGTAATTATATAGAGCCAGCATGGTTTCATCAACAATTCATTTATTTCTTTCTCTCTCTCTTTCTTTCCATAGTTATTAGGCTGGTAAAAAAGGCAAATATTGCACATATGCTTTCATATCTAGATTTTAGCAGAGTTGTGAGAAGACGGAGAGATGCAAAGCTGAAAATACAATTAGATGGATTCAGACATAGCTGAACAGACAGGCTCAAAGAATAGCTGGTTCAATGTGAATGCAGCACAAAATCAGGAGAATCTCAGGGACCAGGGTTTGCTCTGTACTGTTTCACATATTTATCAGTGACTTGAATAAAAAGCATAGATAGCATACTCATTAGATTTGTAGATGACACAATTGGGAAAGATATCTAAAATAAAAATTCTGAAGACAGACTTTAACATTGATTGGTCTTAATCTAATACTATGAAATTCAATATGGATAAATGTGGAGAGAATCTTAAGACTTGTGTACAAAAGTCAAGCTCCTAAATACAAGATGGGGGAGGCAGGTTTAGACAGCAGCATTCTGAAAAAGACTTGAGGTTTTAGAAGCCTGCAAATTCCATTTGAGTCAGCAGTATGAGGTGGCCGCCAAAAAAGCTAATGTGATCTGGGGTTGCATTAAGAAAGGCATAGTTTCCAGGAACAGGGTGCTGAAAATCCCACTATACTCTCTTCTGGTCAGACTTCACCTAGAGAAGAGTTCAGTTTTGAGCACCACTGTCTAAAAAGGACATTGATAAGCTGACAAGTATCCAGAACATGGTAACCTGTATGGTAAAAGGTCTTGAGTGACCCCTTGTATCAGGATCAGATGAAGAAACTGGCTAAATGTCACCACAGGATTTTCACAGGATCATGCCAAGATCTTATATCCATCTTCCTTTACCTGGCTTTGCTTCCAACTTCTGTGTATTTGTTTTTTAAATCTAAGTTGATTACTGTCGATATGGTACAGTTACATTAGCCTCTTCAGATAAATCACCATTTTTCTTTCTCCTCGTAATTATTTTCCCTTTGAGTCTTCAGATTTTCCTTCTACCTGAAGGGCTGTCAAGTGGAGGATGGATTAAGTTTCTTTGGTTTGAGGCAACTTGACATCAGGAAGAATTTGCTAGCCATTAGAGTGATCCCCAAATGGAAAGGACTTCCAAGGGAGATGGTGGATTCCTCCCTTCTTCAAAAGTCTTCAAACAAGGTGGATAAATGCTTGTTGGTTATGCCATGGGTGGGTGGGGATTCTTTTTTCTGTTTGGATTGGATTAGATTACAAAGTCCTTTTTAGTCTTCAAATTTGGGGATTCCTATAAATTACTTTTATGGTTCCTTCCAGTTTTCTCAATGCTTTTGGTCTGGATTCCGGTAAGGCAGGGAGGGAGGATTCATTTCTCCAAGACTCCAAAGAAGCTGATGGAGTTGGATCCAGCTCCTGGCTGGGACAAAATCATTCCTGTGATGCTGTAGAGGTTTGGTAAAACAGCAGTACAACACAGAAGTGATCCAAGGGGAGAAAAACACAGGAAAAACCTCTGGCACAGATTTCAAGGGAATCATTAAAGATACGATTAACATGCATACAGTGATGATAATTATATTTATGGAAGAATATATTTGTGAAAGAGTATATTCCTACCTGAGATACAAGTCACTAATATCCACTGGAATGACAAAAAAAAAAACCCAACCCCACCAATGACATTGAAAAGGTTCATGAGGTAGCTGATGGCCTCAAAAACTGGAGCTAGGCATGGAGTCTGAAGACCTGAGTTCAAATGTGCCCTCAGTCACTTACCAGTTGTGTGACCCTGGGCAAGTGACTTAATTCATTTGCCTCTGTTTAAACCGGTTTACAGAAAAATGTAAATTTTACAGTTTAACTGTAAAATGCAGATAATAGCACCTATATTCCAGAGTTGTAAGGATCAAATGAGATAATATTTGTAAAAAATGCCAATCATGGAGAAGGAACTGTATTAATACTTATTCCTTTCCCACTTGCCCAGGCTCTGAGATAATGCTTTCATAACTTTAAAGGATCCACAAGATATTTAGGGTTGGAACTTCAACCATGCAGATTGCAACCACTGCACTCTCATTCAGGGCAACTTTTCCTTTTGTCCTCCCATAAATTCTCCTATGGTGACCACCCAACATGCTGAGATATATCAATGGAATAGTCTGTCAATTCTCACCATATGACTTGCCCACCTCATTTTTTTCAGTCATACACCTCTGTGATAACTTTGTTAACACCCTTCTCTAGCACAATTTTTCCCAACCAAGGACAGTAACATGTAAAAGTTCACCAGCTTCTAGTCACCCTTCCATATTAGATTAAACATATAAAGTTAAGTTGTGTATTGATGCCACTCCACACCTAACACAAGAGACCAGTGCCCTCTCATGGCTAGGTTAAGAATACCAAACAGAAGCCAACCCAGTTCTGCTAATTGGCTCATTTCTATGTCCAGGAACTAAAACTCAGAGTTCATCTTAAGAGATGCCCAAGGGATTTGAAGGATACTTTCAAACCCACTATCTCTAATCTTTGGGTCAAAGCATTAAAATGCAAACACGTCACCTGAGAGAGACCTCATTAAGACATTACCAACCACTGAAGCTTCACCATGCATTAGTCGGAGTAGTTGTTCAGTCATTAGAGAGAATGGGATGTGTGACTAGCTCTGCAAAACCTTGCATTAGATGGAACCTTTATTTAGTGCTTCTTACCTTTCTCTTTCCTCTCAAATATCTCTGCTAGTCAATTTATTTAACAAGGAAAATCTCAGATAAAACTAAAGGTGAGTGTTATCATGAGTCCTTCAGGATATTTGTATTTAAAAGAATGTTTCGCAAATTTTACAATAAAGGAATATACATCTCTAATAGTGAAATTTCAAACATTATCATAGGCCAGTGGGAGAAACTTTTAAAGGCAGGGTCTCTTCACCTAAAAACCATACCAAAGGGGTGAGTGTTGACCTCATTTATGCATAAAGCTGACTTTATGCAAAATTACTTTGATGACATCAGAGAACAGTTCAGAACATGAGGCTTCTATTGGAAGGAAAGCCTCGAGTAAGTGCCATGCTTGCGGTTAAAATATTAAGAGAACAGTGAGTCTCTCAGGATGGAGGAGCACCCTAAAGGGAAAATAAAAAGTACATGGAGTGGGGGGAATCCTAAATCAAATGTTTCCTTTCCAATATTATTTAGGGCCCTCTCTTTTCTCAATGATACAAGAAGTAATCGTTACTGATTCGCCCGTTTTGCTCCCTGTTCATATACATCTACCAAAGAATGGAGAAAGGAAAAGTAGACCATGCACTGCTAAGTTTGATTTGGGAAAAGGGGATGGAAACTTCTGGCAAAAATTGAAGTTTATGAATGGTGAGCAAGCGGTGCCTTAGTCATATTAAACAATGTGACCTGCAGCAAGCCCTTTACTCTCTTTGGGCTTCAGTTTCCTCAACTGTACAATGAGGAGTTAACCTGAGGGCCCTTCCAGCTATAACCTTTTTGACTACCTCCATTTAAATACCTTGTCAAAAGCTTTATGTTTACGCAGATTGTTAAAATTCTGAGGTATCATCTCCTACTCATAAATTGGCAAAAATAGTAAAAGATGAAAACATTCAATGACAGGAATAAAAAGAAAACAGTAACAAACTGCTGGTAGAGCCATGAATTGGTGCAGCTATTGTGGCAATTAATTTGGGATTATGCAAGAGAAGTTATAAAAGTGTTCATTCAATTCAATAAAACAATTCAAATGTTTATTAAGCAACAATTTAAGCGAGGCAACAGTAGATACAACCAAGAGCTGAAATAACCCCTTGTCCAAAGAGGCTTACATTTTACTGGCCAGCAGCTGACTGGGTTTATACCTAAAGGAGTTTACTGAAAACAAGGAAAACCCTATCTGATGAAAAGTCATAGCAGCACTAAATGTAAATGCAGGAGAAATCAAAGCTATCTACAGTCACATGAAAAAAAATGCTCTAAATCACTACTGATTAGAGAAATGCAAATTAACACAATTGTGAGGTACCACCTTACACCTATCAGAAGGCTAATACAGCAGAAAAAGAAAATGATAAATGTTGGAAATGTGGGAAAAATTGGGACTCTAACACAAAATTTCTTTTTCTGAAATCTTTACCTGAAAACTATAGGAAGATCTATATGAAATGATGCAGAGTAAACAAAGAAGATCCAGAAGAAGATACATAAATTATGACAATCATACAATGACAGCTGTAAAAGTCAAGTATTACTGATCACTTAACTGGAGGAATTACACATTATGGGGGATTTAATTGTAAGTACCTTGAAGTTATATGTGATGTAACAAAACAAAATTTAATAATTAGAAAAGAACAAGCATTTGAAAAAGAAAACGTTCATGTTAGATACTTTGCTTTGGAAGATACGAGTGTATTTTAGAAAGTAACTTCTGGTATAAATTAAGATGAATAGTAGCATTACAGAAGCTAATAGGATTGTTGGCAGCCTGTTAATATGTCTGCTGAAACGAACTTTTATCTGAATTTAATTAGTTGGAAAGGCTTAAATTCCAGGCAGGCCTATTTAAATGAACCATAGTAACATAGGAGTTAGTGGTTTGCTTTTATTTATCTCAGCTGTTCCCAGCACAAACATACATAAAATCTATGAAATGATTGTTTAGAGGTATAATGCAGTGACAGGGGATCCAGGGAGGGGAGAAAATGGAAAATACTGGTAGGGAAGGGGGCAAAAGTTCTCTTGGTTTTTTAAATAGTTGGCAATGATACCTGTACCCACACTAAATACGTTCAACAAAAGGCATTTGTGCTCAGTCTCTTAGATACACATAAACTTATTAAAAATCCAGTCAGGAATTTTCCTTTGTTTCCATACCCCCAATACTTCAGCACAGTGCCTTGCACATCCATAGCAGGAACGTAATGAATATTGAATTGAATCCGGGAGTCTTGCTTATTTTTAGAACTGGGAAAAAGCTCCCTTTCTCTCTTCAATCTTAACCCATCTTCCTTTGCTCTCCAATCCTACCTGGAGTAGACACAGACACTGTTTAACTTAGGTTATGAAAAGACTGGTCTCTACCTGGGAGTTTGAAGCAAAGGACAAAACAGTCACAGACAGATTAGAGATTTATCTCTATAACTAGAGGTGGGGGTGGGGGACAGGAAGGAAACCCTAATATTCTGAGGCACTTCAGCTTTAAAAACTCCTTAGCCTGGCATTTAAGGCCTTCCACAATCTGGCACCCACCTACATTTCCAGTTTTATTTCATTCTGTTCTCCTGTACAAACACTATGTTCTAGCCAAACTGAACTATGGCTATTTTTAAACTGTACTGCCTCCTTCTATCTGCCTCTCAGGAACTTTGTTTTCCTTTAAGGCTCAGGGGTCATCTCCTCCATGAAGCTGTACCTGATAACCTTTGCCAGTATTCTCAATTTTCCTTGCATTACACTTAGTTGTATAAATGCTTGCTGGATACTCCCCCCTCTCCCTCCAATCCTAATAATAAGCTTTTTGAGGGCAGGCCCTGTTTCCTTTCTATATTTTCAACATGTAGCACAGTATCTTCTGATGTCTTTGCTTATTCTGAGATATGGGGGAAAAGGAAAACAAATTAAATTACATTGAAATGTAAAATGTAAGAGAAATCAACCTTTGTTTTGTCTTCTAGCTAGAAGTTGGAAAGCCCTAGAAGATATTTCTAGACCTCCATCTAACCCTCCAAAGTGAGTATACTGCCAGGAAAATACAGCTAACAATTCATTTTAGCTAGATAAAGAAATAAAACAGATTTATTGTTTATATGTAGAAAATTCTGAAAGGCACTTGATTTACTCAATCTGAACTTTCCTCCCATTAATTTATTATGGTGAAAAAAACAAAATTTAATAGGTGTATTGGACCATGACAAGATTTCTTTCCTGGAAGGAAGAGGACCTATCTGTGTCTGACTTGGAGTTCTAGACATGTTACTGAGACCTTTGCTTCTTTCTGGGAAAGATGGTTCCCCTTCCACCCCCACTCACCAGTCACCAAGAAGCAGCAGCCAATGCTGTCTGTCTCCTTTCAGACTGTTGGGCAATCTGGCACCTACTGAGATAAAAAGAAGGCCTTGAGCAGAGGAATTGAGAATACAACTTAAAGCTTTGATCATACTAGAAGTGTGAGACAGTCATATACCAAGATACAGATGCACACAAATGAGACAAAATCAGAAAGACACAGGACTCCAGCAAAAGGAAGCTGAAAAAACTATGGGTAAACATTAAAAGGTGGGTTTCTGTGATTTTTTTTCTCTAGGAAGTGAAACATCCTCTCTTAGGAGTTACATGTAGTGGGGGGAAAAGAGGAAGGGAGAGGTGGTGATGAGATAATAATGTCTACAAAGGAGGACAAACTGTACCTTTGTTAATTAGAAATATAGGTATGTCTATATAATTTCATTGCTAAAAGATAATTTCTTTGGTTTAAGGTCCTTTTCTAGGAATTTAAGATATCTAAAATTCAAATATCTGTGAAATATAAACACTATCACTTACAGAAGGGCTATCAATGACCCCAAGAGAAAAGAACTTTGTTCAAACAAATGTCTAAATTACAGATGGCCACATAAATATAAACAGGACCCTAATTAACAAAATTTCTGTTATTTTCTGTTATAGGCATTAGAACAAGGAAGGAAAAATAAGCTAGTTACTAGGATACTCATTACAATCATTAGCTTTCCAAGTGTTGTTATTTAGAATGTCGACTGTGTTTAAGTCTGAGATTTAGCCTCCCAGAAAATAAAATTAAAGTTAATTCCAGCAGACATATTAATAATTAGAATGAGAATAATCCTACTAGTTTCCATAATATTGCTACTATTACTATGTTCTTCCATGATCTTTTCATTAAGGGCTGATATTCCATAGATTACTCTGGTGAAGGTTCACATTAGTTGGTGTTTTAGCCATAACATGTCTATATACAAGCACTCAACATATATACATATTACAATTCTAAAATTTTGCATACCTCAAGATTTTCCACATATAATTCACTGAAATGCCTGGTAGTGACCCTGGGGTCTTGAAGGTTTTGCCAACAGAACATAGTTCTGATCAACAGATCCTGTCAAAGTGGAAAAGCTGTGAATACTTATCTTCCAAGAACAAGACAAGTTGTTAGGAGTGACTTCAGCTACAGCAACTAAGGTGTCTGAAGGGCTGGTTGAGGGACCAGCCACACTGATGAGATCCTAGCCTCCCGAAATGCTGAACTGCCTGACGAAACAATACAGACTGATAATTTGGAGTGAGCAGGAAGGGCGGTCATTTCCGGACTTGTTCACAAAGGACCCCACCTCCAGTCAGAGCTCTAGACACTATAAAATGGTACTCAGTGAGACAAGAGAGCCAAGAATACAAACTTTATTGAACAAAGGTGATGGCCATATGCAAGTAAAGGGAAGCTGACTGGCAGTATACACGATGCAGATTTATATCTCGCTTCTCCTTGTCTTTTTGAGAGAGAAGTATTAAAAATAATGAGCAAGGACTGAAAAGAACCACACTCAACACGACCGCTAGCGCCGTTTAGACTGATGCTTTTCACAGGACGACCTGGTTTTCATGCATATGAACTGTTTAAATTGCAAGAAAAGCACAGCCAAGTTGGATTATGAGGGACTTGGCTTCTATCTCAAGAAAAGCAAATTTGGAATTCAGCCTAGTTTCATAATTATCACCAATAACTTGCTTCTCTAGTCATCAGAAGGTCATTAAAGGAAAAACTAGGACATGTTAATTTGGTAATATCTGTGGTCACTGTGGCCAGGTTAAGGAGAAGGAAGGAGATTATGTGGAAACATTCAATTTCTTTAGAACATGCATGACAACCCCCTGGGGCGGTCCATTCCAGAACTACCAGGAGGTCTGTTTTAGCCATAGTCAAGAGGCAGTGCTTATTGGGGGTGGGGAGGTAGGGAGGATGCAGGGATGGGTAGATTTCTAACATTAGCTAAAAAAACTCATTCCCGTTACTTGCAATTCTAGTATTAAATTTCCTTTCTTAAGATACAGAATCCCCAAGGGGAGCCCTCAATAAGGGTTTTTCCTGCCTCTTCTACAAAGTTGAAAACAGGAGACCTTTCTGTTACAAATTAAGTTGGGGAGATTTGAAGATGGGTGATCTAGAGGGGTCTACCATATAACCAAAACAATAAAATGGAGTTTAGGGACTCACCATCTCTGGCCAGGAGGCCTGATGGTGTAAATGAAGACCTAGTGCTCAGACACATACTCTGAACTCAGGAGGCTGCATTCCAAGAGCAATTTCAATTCGAGCTTCATTAGCTGAAGCCAAGATAAATATATGAAAAGGACTGAAGGGCACAGGAAGGAGGAGGAAATCAAAATAATCTTGTGGTATGGAGTAGGAATTTTGTTCCTTCCCTATCACAGCTTCTATTGCTGCAACACATAGAGGAGGTAGTTAAGATATAAATTTTTAAATTGGTTTTCTGATGGGGGAAGGGTAGAGTAGGAAGGAGACTGAAAATTTATGTCTCATCTCTAAATATATTTATAACCAGGCTGGTAGGTTTTAGACATGCTTCAGGCTGGAAATGGAAAGACAGTGGGAAACATCGGCATGACAGGGATATACAAATACCACATCTCAAGTGCTTCAAAAACTGGTTTAGATTTCTGCCCTTCACCCAAGTAGGATGCTACTTTTAATAAACTACAGTACACTGAGAGAGTCCAAGAGACAAAGGACTTGAGTGAGCTATATATTTAAGATGGGACAATTTTTTAGAAAAATGAAGAGCTTGCTCTACTCCTTCTGCCTGCCATGCTGTGGCCAAAGCATCCAGACCCCATCTGACTGGTCATATCTGCCCAAGCCGTGGGAGCAAGCCAACAAAGGAGAGCGGGGTGCTGAGCCCCAAGTTCTCCTCCACAGAGTAAGAAGTGTTGGGAAAAGTGGCAAGTCTTCATTCATCATGTCAAGGCCTGTGGCGATGCCCTGAGGTTGTTCCCTTACTCACCAAGAATTTGGTCCAAGAGAAGGAAAAAAAAGATGAAAATCAACCAACTCCCAAACAAACACCTCATCCCATGAACGGAGCGACGTGGCTTCTGGTGGTCATCGACAGCAGGGGGAGGAAGGACCCACCTGTCAGCTTTAAGATTTATTGAAGGCTGCCAACACGGCCCAGATCATCTCTGTGGCACTGTGCTTTGTTCCTTCCACCTCAGGGTCAAGCTCTACCAGGTCCTTGGCTCGGTTCATGGCTACGTCATATCTATCATCTGCCAGGGTGGAGAAGACACTTTCAAGCACGTCTGAGGAGTGGGCCAGCACCAGCAATGCCAGGGTCCGGCGGTCCATGCGTTGGGGGTCATTCACCCATCGCTCCAGGACGCTCTCCTGAAGCTTTCTGACCAGCCGCTGTTTCTCTGTTGTGTTGGTCACTGGGTGGGTGGTCATGTCAAACAGCAGGAAGTTCTGCTTCTCAGTGGTCAGAATGCCCTTCTCCACCAGGTTTTTGGCAATCCGTTCTCGCACATTCCTTAGCTGGTACTGCAGCTTGAAGGGATTCCACGTTTCACCTGTGATGATGGATGAATGAATGCAATACACAGAGAAAAAAAAAGATTAATTTTCTGACTTACTGTAGCATGTATTAAATTCTAGGTGTCTCAGGCAAATTTTGTGGAGCTGTCCAATCTGTCCTTCTAGTCCAACATACATTCTGGGGGTGACCCTCCTTCCATGGTTCACCACTGGATAAGCACAATTCTAAGTTCTAGTGAAAAGGGAGAGGAAGATGTTGGGTAGCGGGGTGCAGGGGAAAGAGGCTGAAAGTTAAGGTGAAGCTTTTAGATTTTCTTCGAATAACAATTATCCATGCTTCCTTTATCCTCGGATGAGAGAGAAGACTCTACAAATCCTAGCGATAAGTATTAAGAACAAAGGCTTTGCAGAGACAGAGAATCCAACTATGAACTTCTAACACCATCTCCCCCATGTTTCCAGCACTTTCTTGAGACTTTTCCAAACATTATGACAATCTGCATGTAGAGCTCTTGGTGCAGTAGGCAGGAGTGGAGGAATGGACAATAGCAGTTGGAAGGACCAATAGAACAAAGTATGTGTGTTCATATCCAGTGGGGTATGGAGAAGCGCAATGCCTTCCCTGTCCCTGCCTCAGTGGTGGGGAAGATATGAAATGGCCACTGGTCTGAGCCAGATAGGAGGAAGGACTGAAGCACTCTGCTGATGGGAGTGAGAAGGAAAAAAAATCTCACTGCTATTTGGGCTGCCATTGATGGGCGCAGGGAGACAGATCAAGAGACATATGTAAGACTGTGGCCAACAGTCCCCAGGCAGGTAGCCCTGTGGTCTGGGGCCTCTCAGGCAGAGGTTCCCAGCCTTTTTCAAGCTCTGTACTTCCTGGCTTTATGAATTCCCTATTCAACATGAAAGAAAAATAAATTCTTAAGTTTACCATGAATAAGCATGGAGTAAATAAAGCAGATTAATTAATTTCTATAGGATATGATTATTTGCCAAATATTTACCATACCCTCTTGATAGACTTGTATCCTGTGGTATTCTTATTCCAGATGGGGGACCCCAGGCCTGTGGTCTTTGGTGTCTGAATGTAAAAGAATCACAACACTATCCATGAGTAGCAATAAAGGAGCCTGGGGCAGCCCTGGCTGCCTTCTTGATGCTACCAATTGTGATGAGGGTTTTTATTCTTTTAGAATCACCTCGAATGGTGGCCAACCTTCCTTCCATCTTTTCCCCTTCGGCACAGCCCCACCTAGGGGCCAGCGCAGGGGCCCCTTGGGTGCCCATCTGATTGTTCTTCCTTGTCTCTCAACAAGGTTCCCCACACTTTACTGACTTATGTATCCTCACTGCCTATATGCCTCCCAACACCATAAACACAAAATGCTGTGTCTTCCTGAAGGTCTGGATAAAGTCCTTTGTTTAGGGGATCATACTACCCCTGTTGTTCTACATAAAGATGCCCCATGCCTTCCTCTGCAGCCATCACCCTGCCATTCAAATTGTCCTGAAGACTTAAGAAGGCTCAAGAAGGCACCAGAAATAAGTGGAGGAGGGAGGAGGGGAGAGCCACAATCGGATGGCAGTGCTGGTGCCTCTTGAATTAGGCTGCCAGGTAGAACCCTGGAGAGAGGGCTGCTTGGGCAAGTCACTTCACCTCTGGGTCTACCTCAGTTTACTCAGCTGTAAAAGGAAAAGAACAATGCCATTTATCTTCCAGGGGTGTTGTAAGGATCAAATGAGACAATATTTGTGAAGCACGTGACACTGTGCCTGACTCATAGTAGGTGCTGTATAATGGTAACTATTATCATATTAATTTTATGCATTCAAAACCAAGTTGTTATTCTCTCATAAACAATTAATGCGAATTTCTGATTCTCTTTTCCTGGGAAGGAGACAGGCCTATGTCTTGGCCACTCCACAAGAGTAGAGATAAGAGACATTTTGAATTCTTTTACCGGTGAGCAGCTCGATCCACGTTTGAACTGTTTCTGCTGGTTCCGTGGCCTTGATGTGCTTAAGTGTTTCATCCAGTAAGACATCGCCAGTTGGACTGTCTGACTTTAGCAACACCTTTTAGGAAAGAAAAGCAAAGGAACCAGGGGCATGTATGTATTCACTCAAAAGTATTCAACAAGCAGCTATTAAGAAACTATTATATTCATAATGTTACGTCACTATATGAGATAAAAATAGATAGAATATGTGTTCTCTGCCCCTGGGAGTTTCCAATGGAAAGAGGACTTAGGACATGGACCACAAAGAGTTACAATACAATGGAGATGAGCACTTTGATTGGTGGTGGATGCAGGGGACAGGAGGGAGGGGAGATTCAAAGAGAATACATATCAAGGTTTTGAGACTGTGTAAATGACAGAACGATCCACAGAAACAAAAATGGGGAGCCTCTCCAGGGAGATGATGAGGAATCTGGTTTCAGAGCCAAGGAAAGGTCATGGGATTTGGTAATTATTAGGTGACTGATGAGACCACAGTTTCCCAGAGACGATGAGGAGAGCAACTTGACTGCAAGAGTTGAAGGAGTGAGTCTGTAAGGAGACAGGTGAGAGCACTGGGCATGGTTCCCATGTCTGCCAAGTCAGAAGGAAGGAAAGAAAGTGGACAGCAGCTGAGAAGGCAGCAAGGGCAGGGAACCACGTGCCCACTTCTTTCATCTGTTTATTTCCCCTTCCTGGGGCTTCACCCCCAGCTTGGAGGTGGGACTGGGGGCTCGGAAAGTTCTTGAGAGGGCCAGACCACACTCCCATTTCACCCAGTTTTCTTCTCCTAACAGAGGAGGGGTCCTTGGTATGAAGGGGAATTACAAGTTACCTTTCTGTCAAGTAGTCTCTTCTTGCGTATGGTTGGGGGCTCCAGATGGATCCGACCTCGCATGGCCAATTCTATGAGGATGCCTCCTCGAAGCCCAGAAGAAATGCAGTCATTCCAGAAGGATGTGTAACCCTAAGCAAAGGGAAAAAAGGAGGCAGGGGAGAAGAATATGGTGTGAGGGTTCAGACTTGTCACAGGCATCTTTGAGGATGATTCTGTTCACTCTTCAGGTTCATTTTTGCAGCACATACCAAACCCTGTCAACATGCTCTCTCTATTCTCTGTGCATTCTCTCTCTCCTAAGAGACTACAAACTTTCCTAGATAGGAGCTAGTTTTCCCCCATCAGCTTTGGACCTTCTTGGAATAATGAGACAGAGTCTCCTTTCTCCAGAAGCCAGCACATGATTTGGAGACAGAAGACTTGTGTTCAAATCTGTTTTCTGTCATTTACTAGAGGTCTAAAGGACCTTGAGCCACACACTGAATTCTGAGTCTCAGTTTCCTCATCTGTAAAATGAGAGGCCTCAAAGATCCTGCCAGAAGTAAACCTGGGATTGTGTAGATGTGATATAAAGTTTGGCACAAGAAAGCCCACTACTTCCTGAGTTTTCATGGCTCTTCCAGAAAAGATCAAATAATATGGTTCCACTGGCAGGTGAAAAATAGCTTATCAGTCTCTCTTCCTAGTAAAGAACCTACACACTCTCCAAAGTTTGAGAAATGCTGAGACATAGATTTAATTTTGATATGAGGAAAAACTTCCTAACCATTCAAATAATCCCAAAGTAGAAATAGGACATCTGGATGCCTCCGTGGATAGAATACTGGGCTTGGAAATCAGAAAGAGCTGAGCTCAAATCTGCCTTCAGACATCTACTAGCTTTATGACCTTGGGCAAGTCACTAAACCCTGTCTGCCTTAATCCACTGGAGAAGAAAAAGGCAAACCACTCCTGTATCTTGACCAGAAAAACACCATGGACAGTATGGTCCATGGTCTCATAATGAGTTGGACAAGAAAACAAAATGACTGAACAACAAGAAATGGTCTAGTTTGGGAAGTGGTGAGTCTCCATTCCCTCAAAGCAAAGTCTAGATGACCAGATGGTCACTTGTCAGGACTCTGTATGTGTATGTGCTCACTTCTGTTCAAGGAGCCAGACCAGATGGTCTCTGAAGTAACTCCCTAAGTCAGGAGTTTGTAATTCAATGCTTACCAAGAAATTTAAGTTACAGTTGTAGAAAGGCACCTTTGAGCTCTCTAGAAACTTGATCCCATGACATTCCAAAGTTTAGGAGAAAATACATATTAGTCAAAAAGAACAAACCAAAAAACATCTAGTTGTCTCGTGGTCCAGTCAATGACCATTAAGTATGGGGGTTAGAGAGGCATAAACTTCTGTGCTGAAGGAATTTTTATCTAGTTGAGATAACAAGAAAAGAAAGGCTATCACAAGGCAGTACAGGATTGATGGAGATATAAATGGTACCAGCAGTGTGCCTCAGGAGTTCTAAGGGACCAATTCCTTTTACTGTGGAATACTCCAGGAAATCTGAACAAAGAGGAGGACTGAGTTACATTGAAGCTAGAGAGAGAAAACTAGGGTGGGCATTCTAAGCTGGGAGAGGATAGCATGAACAAAAGGGATAGAACAGAGAAACACAAGGCATGTTTGGAGCAGGGATGGGGATGGAGTTGGTGGATAGGTCAGAACCAGGTTGTAGAGGGTCATGAGTACCAGACTAAGGATTCTAATTTTACAGGAAAGAGAGTCCCTGAAGTTTTTGGAACTTTTCATGATCAAAATACCACTATAGATTAATGTGCCTATCTCTATAAGGGCAGAAAAATTTACAAGTAGGACAGATTATAGTTTCTGGAGTCATGCTAACCAGATTCTAATCTTTAATCATACCCTCTAAAATCAGTGTGATCCACAGCTTGAGTTCCTTCCTGTGATAGTGCAAATGAGTTATCCTGACCCATCTATCGCAGGCTTATAGGATGTGGTCAAAGTACATAAAGCACCCACTCTCCTTTTCTCGTCAGCCCTACATTCTCAGATTTTTTCTAACCCTAACTCTTTTACCATAGTTAACACTGACAGGTCAGCAGAAGACTTTATAAACTCCACCTTCCCTCCCCTGACCTTCCTACGGTCTAGTCTACTCCCTTATCTGCCACTGAACTGCACCCGCAGCACAGTGGAAACAACCACATCTATTCTTTTCTTATAAACACTGGAGCTTATTCACTTTACCTGGTGGTTCAGATGAAAGCATAACCGAATTCCTGAACAACAAAGCAGACTGAACAGGCAATAAAATGTATATGCAGATCAGAGGCCTTGGTGGCCTCCTACATTTTAACTAGGTGTGTAAACACTTTAAATTGAAGAGCAGTAGTTAGAAAAGAGACTTCCAGGGGTTTCTTCTTTCCAAGTCACTACTCAGCTTTGGTTTTCATTGTGGTGAGGTCAAAGATTACAATAGTGTAAATAAAGGAGGAACAGAAACCAGGATGTGAGGACTGGACTTCCTTGAAATGTGTGTTCTTTCCCACTTCAGCGTCACAAAACCTATAAAACCCCAGAAAAAGTCCTTCAAGATTATGCAGGAACATGAAGAGAATAAAAATGGACAAGTAAGAGCCAAAGAGCGCAGGGTGGGAACAGGTGTGAGTGAGGCCATGGTACTGCTTTCCCTGGTGATGTCTCAGAACAAAAGAGAATACTACCACAAATCTAGAAGCAAAAGAGAAGGCGTTAAGGATATTAAGGATTCTGAACTGTGCTTCCTGGGATTCCTTTCTAAATGTAACATATTTAGTCTATCACACTCCTATAATCCATGTATATAAGCAGTCAGAAGGACCCTCGTGAGGAAGGACCATTGCTTTCTAAGGCTGAGTAATACCTTATGGTATAAGAGAAGTAAACCCTTCCTCAATGCCTGTTCCAGAAAAACAGGTCACAAAAAAAAGGATAAAAGAGATAACATGGTTTAGTGGTAGAAAGGCAAGGAGATTAGACCTCAGAAGGTCAGGGAAAGCAAGGTGGAGTTTGTAAAAGCTTCTGTTGACCTGTCAGTGTTAAAGAATTAGAAATTTGGGCAGAAGTATTAAGGTATGAAAAGATCTGGGATGGAGGACTGGGAAGAAAAGGAGGGTGGGTGCTTTATGTACTTTGACCACTTCCTATAAGCCTGCAATAGATGGGTAAGGATAACTCATTTGCACTGTCACAGAAAGCAACACAAGTTGTGGATCACGCTGATTTTGGAGGGTATGATTAAAGATTAGAATCTGGTTAGCAGGACTCCAGAAACTATAATCTCCCCTATTTGTAAATTCATTTGCTTTTATAGAGACAGGCACATTAAGATAAAATGGTATTTTGATCATGAAAACTCACCTGCTTAAAAAACTCCAGGGGCTCTCTAGTCTGTAAAACCAAATAGCCTAAATGGAATATTTTGTGGGGGTGGGGGTGGAGTGACCAAGATAGAAAGTATGAAGAAAATCATATGTTAGGAAAGGAAATTTCCACAATCTTCCACCAGAATAATCTCCCCTGAATTTCCACCCAGTGATGTATATACATAGTGCCCTTCCCTAAGCTAAGCTTCCTTGAAGACACACCTTTTATGAAGGTCAAGGATTTAAAAGCTTCCTGCTAAGGGCAAACAGAATTAAAGATAGGAAAAAAAATCTTAAAACCATACATTAAAAATATCTTCTAGAGTTCTGACTTGAAAATTGCTTTAATTTCTAAAAAAGAAGGCATCAACCCCCTGAAGATACAAAAGAATACTGAAAAAATGTAACAATTTTAATTCATAAAATTACATCAAACAGCACTTTTTGAAAAAATATGGTATTTTTTTCTTAATCTGGTGTACTGAAGGGGTAGACAAATATGAGCATTTTGGATCTTCCCCTGGACCTCCTCCCTCCTGTCTATCCCTTTGTCCAATGCTATTACAGCTTATCCTAACCGGCACAAACAGAGCTCTTACAGCTCTTTCTCAAGAGCCCATCACTGATACTTGAGAATAAAGAACACTGGCCAGATGAGATCATTAAGAAAATACCAATATTAGAAGTTGTTCAAGTTTCATCATTCCATGATGGAATGAGTGGAAAGCAGTATCATGCCACTGGTCTTCAATATGACAGCATATATTGACTGAGGAAATCTTAGTGCTAACAAGTGGTCCATAAGGGCCAAGGCAAAGAGTACAAAGGTAAAAAAGCACCTTTTCCACCAAGCTTTTGTTATCTCCAGCACCTAAAACATTGCCTGGGACACAGTAGGCACTTATTAATCTAATCAATTAGATCTTAACAAATACTTAAAATTGTCAAGATGGGGAAGGTAAGAGAGTCAATGCAAGGCTTATAGCTTGGGAAAGGACTCAACATTGGGATGGAGGGAGCAAGGGACTGCAGAAGACAAAGAAATGGTTAGAGGCTGCAAGGCTGAAGGAGAGGTGGAATTGACAAGAGATCATGATCAAACAAGGAAGTTTCATAGTTCATTAACATGGAAGTGGAACGTTTATATGTAATGACAAGATCAATGACCATCTTCTCTGTATATTGCTGAGGGAGAATGAAGGAGTAGGTTCTCTGTGTAAACTGCTGATGAATTAGGAATTAGCTACCTTGCCTGTGCCTACCTGGAAAGGAGAAACCTTTCCTAGGAGTGTACCATAGTTAAAAGGTAAGCTATCACCTTAAATCAGAGTATTCCAACACCCCTCCCCCCAACTAGTGAGCTGGAGGAGAGGGTGAGGATGTGTGTGAGTGAAAGTACAGTCAGTGCTGGAAAGGTAGCCAGGGAAGCTGTCATCAGAGACAGAGCTCAGTGACTACAAGATGAAAGGAATAAGAAAGCAAAAGGTTTAATATGAAAGCAAGTTTGATATTTATGGAGCAGGACTTCCAGAGAGCACAGCAGAAGGGGTGGGAGGCCTTAGAGTGAGGCATGAGGAGGGAGCGGAGAATTGAGGGGATGAAAGGTGGGAGCACTCAGTAGGGGATGGAGAAGAGCTTGAACAATATCCGCTGGGGGTTCAGAATTACTGGGATAGGAGGGTACGATGGAGTAAGAATTACATTCATCATTGAGAAATCAAGTAGGTTAGCAGCATATAGATGGAAAGAGAAAAGAAGAATCCCTCTGTCACAGATGCAGACAAGGCAAATGGTCCGAGTAGCACTGTAGGAGTAAAGAGCAATCAATCAATAAACATTTATTGTCTATTATGTCCCAGGAACTGGGCTAGCCAGAGAAAATGCTTAGAGCCAAGAGCTGGAGTCTTGTTCATAAAAGAGGCAAGTGTCACTGGATCAAAGAGTACAAGTTGGAGAGTAGGGTTCTGAATACCCAACAGAGCATTTTGTATTTGATCTTGGGAGTCACTGCAGTTTTGTGGTTGAGGAGAAAGAAATGCTGCCCATGATCTTTCCTGCATAGTGACTCAATGGAGGATGGAATAGAGTGTGGAGAGACTTGAGGCAGGCTGACCCAGGCATGAGGTGATTAGGGCCTGCACTAGAGTGGTCACTGAGAAAGATGACTGAGAAGGTATAAATAATGACCAATAATTCTTAATGCTATTTTCTCATTTCTGTGAAATCTTTATGAAAATAACTTATGTGTGTACATCAAGGATATCCTTGATGAAACTAGAAGGGAACGGATAGGCTTTCGATGATTATTTTCTATAGCAGAAATCTAGATAGTTTCAAAACTGACTGAAAATTGACTAGAATATAAGATCCCACGCTGTCCACTGTTGGTTGATTTTAAAATAACATTTGACACCATAGTGAAAAATGCAAATTGAAGACTCTTTTCAAACAAGGGGTCTTCCATACATCAAAATTATACAAGAGGTACAATATTATTCATCAATCATCTGAGCATTGACAGCAAGGAAAGTATGAAAAATGTAGACTTATTTACTCACAGACAGGTGTATATCAGTGCAAAGAAGGATGTTCTGAACAGAGTCTAACACAAAGCAAGATTTGGCAATGCTGGAGTTCTTCAATTGTTTCTATTTGCAGATGACAATGTCCTTATTGCATCAAGCACTGGAACATGAAAAAACTCATAGAATTAAATCCATGAGAATTCAAAAGAAAATGAATTGATTCTTTCCTCTATTCCCCTATTATCCTGCAGAATGGGAAATAAATCTGCTTCATCCTCCAACCAGGTCACAACAATTCCTAAGCCAAGTTCCAAAACCAATGACCAGAAAAGCGGAAGGCTTTGTGTGAGTGATTCCTACGAGTTAAGTAAGTTATCTCTTGTGTATTCATATGTACAGGCTGAGAAAAAAATGAAATTCTATTCTCTTTTGCTCAAAAGCTATCATATAGAAGATATTGGAGAAATTTTTTTTCAGATAAATTTATCTTGTATTCTGCCATTAGAATATATCCTTCACAGGCTAACAATAAGAAGTAATAGCTAATTACTTATACATGTGCATGTGTGCACCCATGCGCGCGCGCGCACACACACACACACACACACACACACACACACACACACAAATCTCAATGAATTTCAGAGTTCAGGGTACCAGTGACCATCTAGCACAACTCATATTTGAAAAGGAATCCCTTCTATGGCACAAAGACCTTGCCTTTACTTGAAGACTTATAAAAAGGGGCAGTTGCTTTCTCTCCTGAAGGAGCTGTTTCAACTTTAGAAAGATCTAATTATCACAAGATGAGAGATTTGGAGTTGGAAAGGACCTCAGAGGCCCTTGAGCCCAACCCCAGAAATGAACTGACATGCACAGGATCACACAGCAAGGAAATGTTTCAGGCAGGATTTCACCTACGGATCTTTCTGAGAATCTTCTTGTCTCTACTACACGGGGGCAGTTTTCTTGACATTCAGCCTCAACTCCTACTCATTTGGACTAGTTCAGCCTCTAGGGACAAGTAGAACAATTGCTTCCATGTGGACAGCCTTTAAAGCACTGGTAGAAGCTACCTGTCCTCCCTGAATCTTCTCCGGCTACACACACAGGCAGTTCACACACAGGCAGCTCGTTGGACCAAAACGACTTAAGCCAATTTTTCATCCCTCTAATCTCTGGGTCCTTCAGTGCTTTCCTGGCTCCATTCTCTTCCCTTCTCATTCTACAACCTTCTGTCCTATGTACTACTCTTGACACCCTTACTCACTCAACTCAGCTACTCATAGGTTGCTGAGCTCAAACCCTGGCTTACTCTGCTATTCCGCCCGTCCCCCACTCCAGCTCCCATACTACTGATGAAGTGGTTCTTCTCTTGGTCAACTTCTCTGCACATAATGTTTTTTCATCTTTCAGAGCAGACTGCCCCCTCTATCAACCCTCCTCCTTTCCTTCTAATTTTTAGTCTTTCCCTGGTTTGTTCCCTACTTCCAAAAAACGTTTTCAACATGATTTTTCATTGACCATCTCCCATGCTGTGAATATTCTCCATTTTCATCTCCACCTCCAGACTTCCTTCAAACTAAAATCCCAACTTCTGCAAAAGCCCTATGTAGTTCACCTTAATGCCAGTTGCTTCTCTTTGAGACTACCTCCAATCTATCCCGAATATATCTTATCTGTATGTAATGTCTATAAGTTGTATTCCCCATTAGAGTATAATCGTCTTGTGAGTTGGGCTGTGTCCCCCCATCCCCGCTTCTTCCCCTCCTGTTTGGCACTTAATAAGTGCTTAATGAAAAATTGGTAACTTGAATGTTGAAACCTGTCCAAGTTTCTGCATCTTTAAGGAACCTTTTTTTGGATCTAATCATTTCTCAAGCTACTTAGCCTGGCTCTCTTCTCCCTTTCCTAGCCAAACCCTATCACCTTCATTACGTCGTCTGTCACACTCTCCTCTAGGAACCATCTGGCTTTGATCTCTTAATCACCAATCTGATGGCCTTTTCTCAAACTCCTGTCCTTACTGACCCCTCTGTGGCCTGGGACACAGCTACTCTCACCTCCTGGTTATTACTGCCTCTGAATTTCTCTACTTTGACCACTATCTTCCCTGCGTGAGATAACCTGCTTCCTGATCAGGCTCCTCCCGCCCCCAGTCATCACTGTGAAGAGAGGGCTCGCCTTCCTTGTCACCACCAGCAATAACACTAACCAACTGCCATCGAAAGACAGCTAGGGAGTAGTACTGCTTCTAGCCTAGTGCCCTCATCGACCATCCTGGCAGACTGCTCCTACAGCCATGACTACAGAAGACCCAGAAAGGAGGTGATCTTATTGGTGGAAATGACATTAAATAGTCCATGATGTCTGCCCCATGAGAATGGGAGCATCGTGAAGGTAGGGCCTGTTCTGCCTTCCTTTTTGTCTCCCTACAGCTCAGCACAATGTTTTACACATTCACTCATTGATTCATTTTGATGTCACTGATCTCTGGGTCTTCCTGTCTTACATTCCTGCTCAATCTCTTTTGCTGTATCAATCACCACAATATGCCCCTAACATGTTCTTGTGGAGGCTGTTCACATTTTGAAGCCAAGCCCGAAAATACAAATACTAATCTCTCTATGTCAGGCTCTTGTCTAGTAAACAAAATATGTGCTATCATGGTAATTCCATTCCATTATTGATCCGCTGCTTAATGGGTAAGCCACAAGACAATTTTCAATTGGAGCAAGTATAGTATACTGCTGCTTTTGAAATTTTGAGCCTGTGTGTCATCACTTAGAACATGGGTGACAAAAACAAAATAGGAGCTGTGGAAATTTCCCTCAAGGAACCTACAATTTAACAATTAAAACACAACTAGAGAACAATTTTGTGGTCATTTTTCTGTTGTGTCCAACTCTCTGCTAACCAATTTGGGATTTTCTTGGCAAGGAGTGGTTTTCTTGGACAATGGAGTGGTTTGTCATTTCCTTTGCCAGCTCATTTTGCAAATGAGGAACTGAGGCCAACAGGGTGCAGTGACTTGCGCAGGGCTCACACTGCTAGTAAGTGTCTGAGGCCAGATTTGAACTCAGGTCTCCTCCTGACTCCAGGGCCAGTACTCTATTCACTGCACCACTTAGATGCCCCTCAGAGAACAATACACATATCTAAACAAGCTTGATATCGTGTGGCTATACACTTGGACCATTGAAATTTAGGGAACAGAAAAATCAACATATACAGGAGAAGCTGAAGGTTTCAAGGAGGAACTAAGACTTGAACTGGACACTTCAAAAGAACTACAGGATTAAAACCTGATAGAGAAAAGGAGGAAAGGAAAGCTGGGTAAATAACAAAAGTGAAATAAAAGGTTCATGTTGAGAAGTGCTGCAAGATGAGGGAAGGCAGATGGAGGCATCTGATGGAGGTCCAGTAAGAAATGCTCTATTAGAGGGAGGGAGGCAAGGGGTAAGCACTACACAGCACCCCTCCTGTGTGTCGGGCACTGCACCGAGCACTTTTTCTAAATATCTTCTATTTGATCCTCACAATAACCCTGGGGTATAGGTGCTATTATCATCTTCATTTTACAATCTGAGGAAACTGAAGCCAACAGAGGTTAAATGGTTTCCCTGGGTCACACACAAGAATTTGAATTCAGGTCTTCTTGACTCTAGATTCAACATTCTATCTACTATACCCCTGGCTGCCCCTGTGAGGGTGATTACTGATAAACAGTTATGGAAGAGAAAAACCCATACTGGACTTCTACTAAAGAAATGGGAAGTCTACAGATTACTGAACAAAAAGCTGAAGACTTTAGTTTAGTATTTTTTCTGACTACAGAGCTTTTGGTGGAGCTTGTCAGCTTCGTTCTTTACTCTAAGGATAACTATAGCTAGGTAGGAACAGATAGAAGTGGATCTGTTCTGTGAAGTTTGGATTCATTCAAAGGGCTGCACGTGAGGACCTAGAGGGCCCATGTGAACTCGAGGCCAGTTTCCCCACTCCTGGATGACAGTTCAATTCAACTGCCTTCATGTGCAAAGCACTGTGAGAGATGCTGAGGATACGAAGATGAAAGAAGTCACTTGCCTTATGGAACTTAGTTCAATAGAAGAAGAAATTGCACTCCATGTAGGCGTAAGAAAATCATAAGTAACAATCTCTAAGATCTTTCCATTTCACAGGGAATAGAAAGTAGACTTGTGAATTCATTAATACAGGAATAACTAAGAAAAGGGAAATCCTACTAACAGTAACTTAGAGAATTGCCTAGATCACTGAGAGGTTAAGGGACTTGCTTGGGGTCACAAAGTCAACAGGTATAAGACATGGGACTGGAAACTTAGGTCTTCCTGAGGCCTCAGCTCTCTGTTTACTCCACCATAATGCCTCTCCTTCTATTTTATGTCCCTGGGAAAATTCTATAAGTGGTATCTGCTTTTATTCTTTCAGTAAAAATTTATGGTACCCTGGATGATCCATTAGTATTCACCATGTCCTGGTTCGCCTGTAAATGCAGCTGTTAGATAAGAGATTTAACAATGTTTTACATGATTGCACATGCATAACCTATATCAAACTGTTTAACAATTCAGGGAGCAGGGAGGGGAGAGAGGGAAGGAGAGAATTTGGAATTCAACATTTTAAAAAATCAATGCTAAAAATTGTTTTTACATGCAATGGGAAAAAATAACATTTTAAAAACAAAACTTAACAAAAGGAAAAACATGATATTTACTGAGATTCCTTGCTCTGTTCCCCTTTTAAATGGATGCTTTGCTGATAAAATGGGGTTAAGGAGAAATCGTTGAAGTACATTTTTTCAGTTGTGTCTCCCGGGTAGGACTTGCAGAATTGTTGCCAAGAGGACATCCTACTCTTATCTCTGCAACTGTGATTAGTAGAGTCAGTCATTTCCTTATGTTCCCTTTTTCACTTTGAGCAAACTAGAGAGCATCAAGTAATAGAACTGCAGGATAGACAGGATGCTTGGAGATCATCTGGTGTAACTTCTCACACCACGAATGCTCTCCCACACATCCTGGTCAATGACTGCCCAGTCACTGACAGAATGTTTCTTGTGACTGGTGAGGCCAAGGGTGGGGGAGGTGGGGTGGAAGATGACTTCCTACCTGGTTCTAAGGCACTCTTTTTCATTTTTGGATGGCCCTACTTGTTAGATATATATTTTTTTTAAGTTTGGAAAATGCCTTTGACCTCCCAGCACTGGTCTCAGTTCTATCTTCTGGATTCACATGAAAATAAGATAATCCTTTCCTCAGATTAGTGTACTTCAAATATTTGGACTGTGATCACCTGAATGCACAATTCTCCCCATGCCATTCCCTTCTCAATAAACTCCACTGGTTCCTGTATTTAGGACCTAACACAGGCATTTTGTTTGGCATTTAAAGCCCTTCCCAATTGGGCTCCAGCTGCCTTTTTAAGCTCACTGTGCATTATCACACACACCCCCACCCCCAAACAATCGCATATCTATTTTCATAAACTTAGTTATCCTTTCCTGATAAAATATAAGCTCCCTGAGGGAGTGGCAATTCTTTCATTTTCATTTTAGTATTCCCAGGACCTAATAAAAGTGCCTTCCTCATTTCTGTTTGTGGTTCAGTCATTTCAGATTCTTTGCGACTCCAACAGTTTTCTAGAGTGGTTTCCTTCTTCAGCTCATTTGACATATGAGGAAATTGAAGCAAATAGGGTTTAGTGACTTGCCCAGGGTCACACAGCTAGAAAGTGTCTGAGGCCAGATTTGAACTCAGAAAGGTAAGTCTTTCCTGATTCCAGGCCAGTGCTTTATGCTTGGCACCACCAAATGTTGTTGACTGCCTGAGGACAGCTCTCCTGTCCCATCTCCCCACCTCCAAAGCTTTTCTTCTCCATACCACACATTACTAGTTCCTTTGGCTGTTCCTCATGTGACATGATTTTAAGTCCCTTTACCCTCTTGGTCACCCTACTCTAGATGCCCTCAAAGTCTAATGCATCTCTTTTAGAATGTGACCTCAGAAGAGAAAGCAGTATTCCTGAGCTTCTGCCCGTGACAGTGGGATTATCTTCTGGACATTACTTAAGATAGTGACTTTTATCAGTTTCCAAACTTAGACTTGGCTTTGTTCTTAAGGTCTTATGCCACAGGTCACCGTGCCAATATTAGAGCAGGGGTTCCCAAATCGTTTTCAGTAAAAGGACCTTTTTACTGACAAATAACTTCTCAAAACCCCACATGAGAGTAGTTGGGTATCTACAGGGGAACCTGTGGCCTCGAGTTCACATGTGGTATGTAGAGTGACTAGAAAGCAGATCCTTGAATGGATGGGGAGACCTGATCCAAATACCTCCTAGGACACATCTTGAGTGTGTGATTTTGGGAATGTCAATGCTCCAGGGTCCTCTTTAAGACTAGAAATTGCAGAGGAGTGACTGAGCTGCATGCAGGCATTCCCTATACCAATGAAATCACAGGCCCTGATCCAAAAAGGGGGGATTTTATATCTGAAAAATAGTAAAACATATTAGATATTATTTATTCAGTGTCCAGCTGTCTTTTTTACTTACTCTATGGAGCCACGGTACCTATTTTGTGGAGCTAAATAATGATTAAAAATGATAAATGTTTAGTAGGTAAGTCAATGTTTGGACTCCTTACCATGATTCCAGGGCACACGGGGTGAAGAAGCTGTGGACTGGAACCACAGCCTAGGACAAATGGCTTGTGAAACAGCTACCTGCTAAAGGTTACCATGGAAGATTTATGTCCTTATTGTTTAACAGAACTTATGATTAAACCACTAGATTACTTATGAAGCTACCTCAGGGTACAAGATACTTGGGAGTTCTACTCAAAAGAGTTAACAAGCCTGAACAGCCCTTTGGCTTAGTAAGAAGGACAAACAGAGGTGACAGATGATGTCTTTAGAAGCATGTCACCTTCAACAGTAATGTAGCAGGAGTATCAAGTTCCTAAACTCAGTGGTCACATCATCATAAATTTAGGGGGAAAGGAAAGGGAAACAAGTATCAGTGTTAAGGGCCTGCTGTGTGCCAGGCATTGGTTTATAAATGTTACCTTGTTTGTAAACGAGATAAAACTCCACAGGATAGATGCTGTTAATTATCCTCATTTTACAGGAGAGCAAACAGAGGTAAAGTGACTTGTCCAGGGTCACAAAGCTAGTAAGTATCAGAGGCCAGATTTGAACTGTGGTCTTCCTGATTTCAGGCCCAGTGCTCTAAGCTCTCCAATCAGCCAAAAAGCAAGGAGGATGAGGATGGGGCTTTTTCCTCATTGCCAGTCAGATGTAGAAGAGAGTTGGTACTTTGAAGAAACAGAGAAGGCTTAGTTCATCTGAACTATATTTATTCTACATATAAGACTTCAGCCTTTTGAGTTATAAGGTCAATGATCCTTTTGTGACATGTCATGGGTCTGGTAACATCTTTCAATATAATTCCATGAAGCATGATAATCAAATAGCAGAGCTTCACAGACCATGATGAACAAACAACTTGAGAAACAAACAAGCCTTCTAACTCCGTAACAGCAGTAATAGCCATTTTAATCCCTGAGAGAAGGATTACTCATTTTACTATTAAATTAAAATGTTCTCGAAAATACAAAGTTCAACTGTCAGGAAATTAAAATATAAAAAAGAACCTAACCTTTGGAGAGAGCTTATATTTATTCTTTCTAACAAGTTGCTTGCATGACTGACATAGATTGGCTGAAATATTCACAAAAATCTAGTCCCTTCAGACTTTCTAAAGAATTAGCAATAACGCTCTTAGCAAGAAGTAGCTAATAGCTTGAAGCCGAGGAGGACCATATTCATAATTTTAAATAAAATTCTTACTTACCCTGCCTGATTTCTTTCGTCATTTTTTTGTATTCTTCCAAAGTGTAAACATTAAATTTTTTCTACTTTTAAAACAAATTTTATTGATGTCTTTTGCTTTTATATCACATTTATTTCCAAATATACACCTTTCTCCACTCATTGAGGCTTTCATGGTTACAAATATAAAACAAAAGATGGATGGACCATGTCTGACAGCTTGCACTACATTCCATACTCAATAGTTTTTAATCTCTTCAAAAACTTTTATCGTTTTTCTATGGGCAAGATTAGTCAAAATGATAAAGCATCAAATTAATTTTTAAAATATTTCTATCTAGTCCTAATTGGGATTTGGTTTAAAAATTTTCATTAAATTTTTTTTTAAATGCCCACTACTTCCAGAACACAAAAAGTTTTTGAAAATCTGGGGCTATTCTATTTGCATTTCAGTAAACACAGAGTTTTTTGCCTTCTTGGAGGCAAGATGGAATTTACACAGAGTCACTTGCATACAGTAGGTGCTCAATACATTTCTATTATTTTAATGAAATTAGAAATGAACAGCCAATCCAAGTACTATAATTGCAAGAGGTTGAAAGAATTCTCCTCCAAAATCATTAAGACAAGAAAGTTGATTTAATTCCTATTAGGAGTAACTTTACATCTAGAAAATATAGATTCTAATAAGTTACCAGTCATAGAATTCCAGTCTCTCATGACTAAACAACAGTGAGCCAAAGAAAGCTCAATATCGAGAATCCTTATCTTAACAAAGGCAATATTGACATTTCAACAGGAAATGAATCTATTTTCTCTTGGCCACAATGGTGCTCCAGTTCAATATTCTCATTTGATGTCAAATGCTATTGGTCTGAGGTAATATCAAATTTTTTAAATGTGTTTTTCTATATTTGAACTTCCCAACTTCTCATAAAGGAGTTTATATTTTCAAGAAAAGTTGTAGCATATCTCCTAAACTTCAGATTTCTAAGAGAAGGGAAGACAGCTAGCTATCTTTCTGTGACAGTTGGAATATAACTCATCTCGGAGAGAGCTGAATTAAGCTCTTTTGAAGTAAGGTCTTCTTTGAGGTCAATAATTACCTGAAAAAAAAAAAACCTGTCTTCTTGGCTTTTAAAATATAGATCTAAATTTGAGTGACATTAAATAATATTGTTTCTAAACAGAGGTTCTGACCAGTGTAATATGGAAATCAGTAACAAAATTATCTTAAGGGGGAGGTCTTTTGAATTATAAAGTTTTTTATGGAAAGAAACGGTGTCATATTTGTTTTAGCATGTAACTGATAGGCAGCAACCTTAGCAACTCATAAAGGCCTGCTTCTGACACTCAGCTGGGTGTGTAATCCTAGGCAATTCATTCAACCCCTTACTCTCTAAATGTTGACCTACCATTGTCTAAAGAAGTTTCTTACACTAAAGAAATCATAGGTCTGGTTATCTAATCCTATGTGTGTGTGTGTTCATCCTTCATTGCCGAAGAAGACCATGCTATCAGAGAACTAATGACATGACTTGCACTTGACTTTGTTTAGAGTGAGGGAGGGCTGTGCAGGTCACCAGCTTCACTTCTCCTCCACAGCCATCTGGGTCCAGTGACCAGATATTCATCAGAATGACTGGAGATGACCCAGGATGAGGCAATTGGGGTTAAGTGACTTGCCCAAGGTCACACAGCCAGTGAGTGTCAAGTGTCTGAGGTGAGATTTGAACTCAGGTCGTCCTGACTCCTGCACTGGTGCTCCATCCATTGCACCACCTAACGGCCCCCTCTATCCCTATATGATTGATGCCTACCACACAACCAAGTTGCTTTGGCCAAAGAAAATGAACATAGTAACAAATCCTAACAAAAGTCAATGGCTAGATTTGGCTAATGCACTTAAAGGACCTTCTTCCAATTTAATCACGGTGACTCAATGCTTAAAAAGCTTCAACATCCCTCCAACTCACAGCTCTCCATCCCTTATTTAAAGGATTAAGTCCAAAGGCCTAGCTACACAAGCAATTGTCTTAAGTTCGTGAATATTTGTTGAATAAATATTCAAGAAATAGTAATTTGGAAAACCAGTAGAGAAAGTGCAGGTGCCACTTAACTTAAGCATTCGCAGAGACAGGAAAGGCAGTACAGAATTGCTAACGTTCAGGTATATTAAGATACTTTGTCCCAAATGCTCTGATTCTTAAAAATGCCTACAAATTTTTCTCATGTTTCCTGTACGGCAAGTTAAATAAGCTAAAATACTTATTTATGAAGTTCTCTTTGAATGCCAACTAGAACAATCCAAAAGGGTGTTAAATCCAATTCACTGGCTATTTAACTGGTGCCTGCTACATTCAGGGTACTGTGTACACAGCACAGTTGGTTAGAGGTGAGATAATCATTAATCAGGGATAGGCGGTTGTGCAGAGGGGATTTATGCACAGGGAAGGAAAGGGGAGTAGCCGACTGACCGGATCATAAGGTTGCCAACAGAAAATGCTAACTGATGACCACAGACTCAAAGTCAGAGAGTTCATCTAGGGCAAATTCTCATTCAACAAGAGGAATCAAGGCTCAGAAAGGTTATGTGACTTGCCCAAATCAGGATCTGATTCTAGCATTTTCCCAAAGGACCTCCAGTGATGGGGTACAGGCTCTGGGAACCCCCTTAAACTCTCCTTGAATTTTCCCACTTAATCTGGCATTTGCCTGAGGTCATATGCCTTTCATTATTGCTTTGCCCAACTTCCCCAGGCTATTTCTCACCCTGGATCCTATTAAAATATCTATGCCCAAATCTGTTAGCCTTAAACTAGCCTAGCCTTCCTTCATCAGTCCCCATCTAGACTTTCCCAAAATCCTCCTCTAGTTACCCCAGACTACTTGGCTACCCTAGATTCCTCCCACAATCTTTCTGTATATAAATTCCATCTTACCTCCAAGAAGGCGCTCATATTCAATCTGGCCTGCTTGTATTAAACGTCATAAACGTCAAAGGCTCCTTAAGAGGCTGTAGAATATGGTGAAACTCTAATAAACTTTGTTTTTCTTTAGCTGAAAGATTTGAGTTGAATCCATTTGGGCAGGACCCAGCTTGTCGCTATCTTAGGGTCCAGAGCACCCCAAACCTCAACGCTTGGATTCCATCCTCCTCTGTGACTTTGAATTCCTTTTAACTTGCCCATCCCTCTTAGCAGACTTCTTGCCTCTCTGGGCCTTCGTTTCTCCACTGTTAAATGAAAGGGCTAGGGTTCCATGCTCTCCAAGATCCCTCCCAACTTTATATCTACAATGATGAGCTAGGAGTTAATATTTATGTTTCTAACATCATGTACAGCACTTAAAATTTTTTGAAGTGTTTTACTAATGCTTTTTTTTATATGACTTCCCCTTCTAACTAATCACCCCTGCCCCTAGAACCTTGTCCGGTGACACAACAGTTGTGTAAGGTCCTCTTGTCCCCTGCTGAAAAATTTCTATTGGTACCAGTGTAAAAAAGACATACTAAGACAAGATCAGATAAAGGTGGTCTCAAGAGCAGCAGTATAAATTTGAGCATCCATAGGTCAGCAGGAAGTGAATTGCCTCTCCCACCACCAAAGCTGAAGTCAGCCTCCAACATCAAACAAATAAATCTCTTTACTATTCACTATCATATATTTTGTCAGAAGTGTTCTGGCCACTATGCTAAGGGATCCCAGGAACTAGATTTCTAGCCAATCCTAAACAGAGCTCTGAATGTCCTTCCCAATCAGTAGTTTTGCTTACTTAATTTATTCTTTAAAATTTTCTTATATAATGCAAGATTCCAGTCCAACTTTTTTAACTAACTCTAACAGTACAAAGGAGTTTTGTTTTCTCAATTGATTTGTACTGAATATTTCTTTTGTAATACAGAGCACCAATTCAACTTTCTCAGCTAACTGGGAGTGGAAGGAAGGAAAAGAAAAAGGTACTTTAAATTAATAACTCCTTTGTGAATGCAATTAACAAACCTATAATTTTAACTAAGGAAAACATTACAAATTCCCACTGGGCACAGAGTTCCCCATGAGCCTTTTTATTTATGTATGTCCTCTATGCACACGCTGGGGCACTTGTCTAATATTAAGGCAAATAACAACTGCCTATGTAAGAGGCCTGCAGCTTCACCTGAGAAATGGGAAGTAAAGAGAGTGTAATTACAAGCCAAAGATGTAACAAGGGCTCTCCCCATCTATACCAAAGAATCCAAGCAAGGGAGATCTGATATCACCTTGAAACACTTCACTGTTGACCATGGGGTGTTGCCTAGTCAAATAGCAGTATAAGGTTTTTTAAAACAAGGCAAATTCACTATTTTCAATTCAAGTCAATGTTGAAGCAGTATTTCACTCTTAAGAAATTTTCAACATTAGTAATAAGAATTTCTCATATTTACATGGAAGATACTCAAATACTTTCTAGATGTATACTCAGTCACCCCTCTCTGAAAGTCAAAAAAGTACCTGAGGAAACAGAGATACAGAAGAGAATTTAAAATGATTTATATAAAAAATGTCGCTATTGGGAGGAAGAATCTCTGACCCAAGGCTTGACATCTCAAAGCATTATTTGACTATGTAATAAAAGTTCAGTCCAGATACGGGGAAATAAAGCAGGAAGAGAAAAGCTTAAATGTTTTAACAAACAAAACCCAACCCAAATCCTCACCAAAAGAGAGTATTTAAACTTAAATGAGGAAAAGAATCCAAGACATTCTAAAGGTTATAGGGCTCAACCTATTCTTTACATTTGTAAAACAGGTAAACACACCCATACCTGGTTTCAAAGAAAGAACAGTTTCCTTCAGAATTCAAGCAGCAGTCCAGGACAACGGACCCTACCTCTCCAGAGCAGGTAGTTATTTTGGCTTGTTAATGGTGAATGGTTTCATCAATGGTTTTGTCCAGGGAACTGGAAGGACATTAAGCCTTCCTCTCCCATCAACTCTGACTGACTCTGGAGGAGTTTCTCTGTTAGTTATACCTCTCGGTCTCCCCGTATAGACCTCAGTCATCATCCCCAGAGGCTACTGGAGCTCCAAAATTGAGCAGTATAAAAGTCATGTTTTGCCAAAAAAAAAAAAATCCTGGGAGTTTTACTCCTCCTTAAATGTCTCAGCATTACTAAGACTATTATGTATCATGCACACGGAGATTGATACCTGAACCCCATTACCTCCTTATCCTTCAGGCCCAGAAGCAACACCTCTTCCATAAGGTTGAGGCGGATATCCTTAGAGTCGCCACAGTCATCATTATCCAGACCTCTCTCTTGGTTGGAGTCTTCCTCACTTTCCAACCTCTTTTCAGAATTCTTGCCAACCTCAGCTCGCCGCCGGCCTCGGTGAGTCAAAGATGACATTCTCACCTGTCCCAGGGGAGGTTGGACAAAAACATATACATATATATATGTGTGTATGTATATGTGTAGCTGTGTATGTACATGTTATATAGAGACCCCCACAAATGCATACATATGCTCAAGTATCTCAATATATGTTTCAAAACAAGAAATATTCAGAAACTGATAACAGAATGAACTTTTAACAATGAAACCTACTTGCTTTTAAAGGGGCAATGACCTGATTGCTCATGTATAATCTTTATCAAATTGCTTGTCTTCTCACCGACAAGGGAGGTAAGGGAGAATTTTTGGAATGCAAAATTGTAAAAAACAAAGTTTAAAAACTGTTTTCACATGTAATTGGGAAAAATATTTATATTCATTAAAAAATAAAGTAGATAAGCCTTTGTAAAAAAAAAAGGGGGGGGAACAACAACCCAGTTTCTTCATATAATGAGTCAGATCAAACCATGAATCCACCTGTTCAACTAGATGATATCCATATGATTAATATATCATCCCTTCCTGTCTAGAGCTCAAGTGTGACCTTTCCATGACCTAATATAAAATATCCTCTACACTGCATCTACAAATTAAAAAGGATAGGCAGCTTAATTTATTAATATAGTTCATTTATTCATCTAATATATACTTTTTAGGTACCTGGCTGCTAGATAATGTGAAAGATCCAAAAATAAGTAAGAAACACCTGTCTTCAAGAAACTGACATTCTAGTAGGGAAAATAAGACATGGACTCAAATAGCTACAATACGAAATAGAATATAAAAGCATGTGAAAGAGGTTAAAAAAAGATTCTATAAGGAAAACTTCACTTTGGATTAGACAGAATAATGGAAAAGATTTCACAAAGGAGGTGATTGAGCCTTAAAAGATGGATAGGATTTCAACAGCCAGAGATGAAGCGGTAGGCAGAAGGAAAACAGCATGAGCAAAAGTGGGAAAGCATGGGATATACTCCAGGATGGGGCAAGCAGCACAGTCCGACTGGCTGATGGTTAGAATTCATGATGGGGTATGTACAGTGTGAGATAAAGTTGAAAAGGTAAGCTAGAACCAGACTGCAAATAGCTTTCCTTGAAAGTCAGACTCCAGGGTCTGAGCTTCATCTGACAGATGGTGGAAACCTACTGAAGGTTTCTGACATGTGAAATAAAGTGATCAGGGTTGTGAAGTAGGATGAACTGGAGAAGGGAAAAAAAAGAATGAAGGCAGGCAGACAGAAAAGGTCCTTATGACAGTCTGGGATGGAGGAGAGGAGGGCTGGCCAAGGATGAGAGCACTGAGAGTGATCAGGAGGCAGCAGATTTAAGAATTTTTGTAACTGTGGAATTCACAGGACTTGGTGTCTTAGTTATGGAAGAGAAAGGAGAGAAAGAGAGGAAGTCAAGGCTGCAAGACAGGGCTGCATACATGAGAATTGTAGTACATACATACTAGTAATGATGTGAGGCCAAGGCTCTGTCTTCAGGAAGGCTATTCAACTTCGTTTCATTCCATGGCTCATGAAAACTTAAGGGCCACAAGTATTTATTAAGCACCTACTAAGTGCTATGTACTGCATGTTAAGTGGTGGTTAAATTGATCTTAGCCAACTTTGGCAAATGCATACAGTTGGTCTCAAGAGAAAGGGGCATGGGAATGTGTACAGATTGTATCTGTTGAGGGCACCACCATCATCTGAGTCACCTAGCTTTGTAACTTCAATGTCATCCTTGACTCTTTCCTCTCATTACTTCTCATATCCAATCAATTGGATTCTATCTCCACAACATCTATCATTCACTAACATCAGCTTGACTCAGGATCTCCATACTTTCTCACCTGCTCTATTTTACTAACCTGCTAATAGAGCTTCCTTTTTCAATCCTAAGGGCACTGTATTAGTATTTCCTTATGTTTCATTCTCCAACCTGACTGTATTTGCATAAGCCACCCTCTGTTCTGGGAATATGCTCTCTTCTCCTGGACACTTTCAAAGATCAGTTCCCAAGTCCCCTCCTTCCCAAAAAACTTCCTCTGATTTACGTAGTTGCTAATGCTCACTCATGCCTCAAATTATTTTGTATTATATTTGTGCATATGCTACAGCTCTTCAACAAAATATAAGAATCTAAAGACAGAATTGTTTCATTTTTTTGTTTTGTACTGCTGGATGCCTCGTGCATAGTTTGTAGTTTCATCACTACAAATCCAGTTCTGATACTGTTGAAACTCATAGTACACGATCTTCCGATAGTTCAAGTGGGGAATTTTCTTCAAATGTGAAGAAAAAGTGACTATAAAAAAAGACTATATTAGGAAAATAAAAGTGTAAGGACCAGCAAGGGTAATGATAGCCAGCCCATTCACATATAGGTATGTCACCGTGACTACCCAAGAAGTGAGAATAAGAAAGCAAGTGACCAGTGCACTGGAAATATTTCTTGGGTTGAAAGTCAAAAGAAATTACCCTAGTTAATAGGGCTTGGAGCTAAAAGGGGCTTGTCTAGGGGTCACTAGTCCAACTGCTCCATTTTACAGATGGGATAACTGTAATCTCCAAGATAGCTAAAGTGACTCGCTGAGGTCACACAGTTAATACCAACAGCAGGTGTAGTGGTTTTTCATACGAGCCACACAACACTCCTTCGAGGTAGGGACTGGGAGGAAATTGCAGCTGACCTAAGGGAAGTGGCCACGTGTCAGAAGTGAGGTCTGGGGGGAGGGGGGCCGCAGATTCTCAGGTTGTGCACCTCATCAAGGATCCTGGCCTTTCTTAAAGGGCATTGTATGTAAAAAAAAAAGCAACGCTGCGCTTCGGAGGAACCTAAATATTGACTGTACGTAAGAAAAATTTTAAATCAACATTTAAAAGGGAAAAAGGTATAAGGTCGAATCCCTCAAAATACGGTTTCTTATTGCAAAGTGTTCCAGGTAGGCACACTCGTGGGGTTTTGGCAGTAGGCTGGAGGGAAGCCTAGGGGAAGTGGAGGAAGAGGAGGAAGAGGAGGGAGGAGGACGAGGTAAAGCCTCGGATCTGGCACTGCGGGAAGCCGTGCGTACGTCCGCAAACCCCACGGTCAAGAAACTTTAAGCCCCGCGTGACCGTGACCGAGGAGGAGAACTTCCCGACGGAACTGTGCGGGGGCCGCGTAGGTGGGTGTGCGTGCTCACTAGCGAAACAATCGCGAAGCCAACGGACAACCAACAGGTCACTGCCGCCCGCGCCAGCTCCCGCTCCCGCTCCCGCTCCCAACCAGAAAACAGGCGGCCCGGCGGCCCGGCTGCCGGCCGCAGGCAGAGGCCTCGGGCGGACTCACCTGGCGTCGCGGCGGCTACTCGGGGTGCGGGGCCCGGAAGGCGACAGGCTCCCCCCGGCTCAGGACACCTGTTCACCCTCCGATCCTTAGGGGTGAGAAACTTCTCGGGCGCCGACAAAACACCAACTTTACTTCCTGGTCCTCGGCTGCAAACTAGGACTAACACATCAGCTTCCTCGGCGATCGCTAGGCAACCTAGCTTGGTGTTCCTACCTCGGCCAATCAGGGGCCGTCAGGGCGAAGCTCCAGCCAATGGGCGGCAGCGAGGGGAGGGCCTCCCCGCTATTGTGTTGCGGTCCAGACAAACCCCACAAAAAGGAGGTAGGTCGGGACTCCAGTCAGCCCAATGACGGTCCCCTGACCCGGAGGGTACGGAAGGCAGCCCACCCTCGGGGTCGATACCGGGCCGCTGAGGGAGGGGCGTGACCAGAGCCCCTGGAGCAGGTGTGCGGGCGGAGCATCTTGCTTGCACTAGGCCGGGAAGAGGGGGGAGAGGAGTGATGAGAAAGGGGGAAATAGAGGCGGGGTCAAACCAGCCGTCTGGGGGTTGGCCCAGAAAGTGTGACGTCACCGGCCGGGCCTGCGGACGAGAAAAGCCGGAGCCTTGTCAGTGCAGAAATTGACGGGCTGATGCTTTCAGAACCTGGCCAGTCAAACTGCTTTCCAAACAAATGGAGACCCGAACCCTGTCGGGTTGGACTAGACCCCGGACTGACGAGGGCTCCCTACCAGAGACCACTGAGCCTAGGGGAAAGCGTATGATGGCCCTAAAGTCTGGTGTCCTGGGTTCGAATCCCACCCCATGCGCAATTAGGCCCTCTATGGGATCCTCCAGACAAGCTATTTGTTTAACCTCTCAGAGATTCCAGGCCCCTCTCTCGAAAAAGGGAGCTGTGAGTCCTTGCTTTGCCCCCTTCACGGAGCTGCAGTGAGGAATTCTCACCTTGGAGTGGTGATTGTGAATCACTGTAATTATACCCCCCTCCCCACTAGTTAAAAGGTTACATACCTCCTAGCAAAACACCAAATACTGACAGCTTTACCATTTTTCTTCTATTTAAATAAAAATTAGAAGCCATTAAAGTCATAAGATGCTGAACAGTCAGTGATTTATTTTTGTTACTGAAATGCCATATAATGCTCTAAGTCTAATAAGAGAAATCCAAATCAAAACAACCCTGAGATTTCACCTCACACTTTACAAATGAGCAAAAATGACCAAAAAATGGCAACATTGAAGGGGCTGAAGAAAGACAAGCACACTAACAAATTGTTGGTGGAGCTGTGAAATGTACAGCCATTTTGGCTGAAATGTCACTTTGAACCAGAGACCATACTCTGGTCTGGTCTTATACATAAGACTAGACTTATACATAACCCAAGGAAGCCACAGACAAGAAGAAAGTCCCCACAGCCTCCAAAATATTCATAGTAGCACTGTTTGTGATAGCTGAAAAATGGAAACTGTACATGCCCATCAACTGGGGAATGGCTAAACATTAATGTGATGAAACATTATTACTGCCCTTTAAGAAAGATACCTGTGATGAGTGCAGGGAAGCACAGAATGCAGAGTGAAGTAAGCAGAGCCAAGTAACAACATACACAGTCACTACAGTAATATAAATGGAACACACCCAAAAATCAAAAATAAATGTAACAAAATTACAAAGATCAAACAAAGCTCCAATGAAGATCTATTAGAGAACACCTCCAACCTGCCCCTTTGTAGAGGTCTGCAGGTCTCAAATCATATGTTTTCAGACTTTTATAATGTATATCAATTGTGCTGACCTTCTCTAAAAAAATACTGTTTCTCATAAGGGATGACTCTGGGAGAGGGATGAGAGGGATACACAGGGATACTATGGTGATGTAAGAAAGAAAATATCAATGAAAACACTAATATAATGCCATACAATAAAATCTGTTGCTGTATTAAATTTGTAAAAAAAAGTACCAATATTTGCAATAAATTATGTATCATCATTTTAATACAATATAAAATAATACTGAATTATGTTGTTTTAATAATCAAACACGGTGACAAGAAGTCACAATTTATATGGTAAAATTGAAACATACATATAATTGTGAATCCTCCAAATGTTAATACCTCAGTATATGTTATTTCAAAGAGTGGTAGTATTAAAGTAAATTCAAAAATAATGGATGTATTTCTAAACGAATAGTCTACCATATATAGTTCAGTGCTAATTGGAAAATGAGTTAACCAGTCATCCGACAATTTTATTTGCCTTCATCCCAAAACCTTCCTTAGAATACACCAAAATTTGGTTCTTCATAATATTTTAAGCTATAGTCAATTCTGAAATGTGTGTGAACTGTTTTAGAGTTTTATAAATGAAGTTTCAAGTTCATTGGGGTTTGGGGGTAGGGGCAGGGGAGGAGACACCTTAAAATGCTAATATTATTACACCATATTATTATTCAATTTAAATAGCAATGTTGAGAAGATCTTACAAATAAGCAGAAGGGAAAATAATCTCTACATGTAATCCTTTGGTTCACTAAACTTTCTCCTTTTTGGCACTGACTCTTCATTACAGGAAGATTCAAACGGTTGGAGGACCTGTCAAGAGAAAATACAACTAAGGAAGGGTACATTTCACTGTGCCAACTTCATTGTGAATTTAGGTCTCTTTCTGTTTGTTTGCTATTTGGAGTCAGACAGCAGGGCTTTACTTTGATTCTCAATGATATAACACATCTTCTTTAAAAGTATGTGAATATTAATGTGTCCATTTCCTCATGGCTGCTAAAACAATACACATTTAAAGTAGGTACTTGGAAAAAAAATATCATGCTCCCCAAATAAGCAATTTTAGTTTCTTGTACATTTTATATTATTGCCTTTCAGAAACTATACACTAAGCCACGTTGTATTACAAATCAGTTCCCAATGCTTAGCATGACATCCCCAACTTCTAGAAAATAACTACTATTCAGATCTTTTTCCATAAAGACTTAGGATACTATCTCCTTTGTGAAGTCTAGCATTTAAAAGTGTTTTCCCAATCTCAAATTTTTCTAAAGCATTTTGTTTGGATATATCCTTGGCTAGCATCATGGATCTTATGTTTTATGTATGTATCTATATATAGTCCATATATGTGTGGTAATACACATACAGATACATACCTACATATAAGTATATATGTATATATGTTTGTATATGTTGCTACCTATATATTATAATAACTTAAGCTATTTGAGGTTAAGAACTGGATCATTTTTTATCTTTGTATCCCAAGTGCTTAGCACAGTGCCATTAACACAGTAAATGTTTAATAAATGTTTAGCTCAACTGAACTGCAAAGAGAGAAAAATACTTTATGAAAGGCAAATGCAAAAATGTCTTTCCTTTGAAATTGCATAAGATTAAAATCAGAGTATCATTAATATGATTTCCTGAGCTTATATTATAATTATATGTTATAATTATGTACTAATATATAATTATAATTAATTAAAGATTTATATGGGGGGAAAAGCTCTCAGTATAGACTGCAGTCCAAGAATCACTTTATGGAAAATTGTTAAAACTCTCAATTTCACTGGGAGAAAATGGGAAACCATATTTTAATTTTAAGTACAGTTAAAGGAGCTCAGAACTTTAATTAGTTCTTTAGAAAAGGTATTACATAAATCTAAGTTAATATTATGTATTTAAAATAATTAGTGTTAATTTAAAATGAAAGTAGTTGTAAACTGTTTATTTTTTAAAATAACTTGAAATAAAAGGCTTTTAATCTTTTTTAAACATTTGCTGTTTTTTAACTTTAATGTAGTATCACAACCTTCCTAAAATTCTACTCAGCAGCCTCACTGTATTGTGAAGGTTACGCTGGGAGTTTCAGAAGACTATGTATAAAGTTAACGTAAGATTAATGGTGGGTGGGAGGAAGAGTTAAAAATCTTCCCTGCCCATTAAGAAGCCTCAATACACTTTTGTTAATTTCTACTGAGGCACTGGGTCAGGGGGTCATGCCCCCCAGCTCCAAAAAGTGTATAAATACTTTGAGGTGAGGGTTTATTTTGGGGCCTATTTTTTGGAAAAAAGTTGGTGTGCCAGATGAGACTCTGGGTAGCCGCTAAGGAGAGCCTCCTCCACCCCACCATCCTACCCCTCCCCACCCCCACTCCTTTGAAAATCGTTGGTGCTTCTCTCTCTGATTAACTATGTATGTCATGGCCGTCTTTGGCAACGAAGAACGAACACACAACTGTGTGTATGTAATGGTCAGACGTTTGGATCTGTCTGTTGATCTGTGATGTATGTATAGCTTATGGTCAGACAGCTGTAAGCTCTGTTTGTTGGTCTTTATTTCCTCTGCTTGTATTTTCTCTGTAATGAATGTGTCTGATTAAAGTGATCATTGACCCCTCAAAAACTGGTTTCCTTTTACTGAAGCAGATTTAAGAATCTGTACAGCAGGCCCTCCTGTGTATGCCAGGGTCCTTGCTGTTACACTATGTCAACAAAACACAGCTGTGGCAGGGTCCCACTGGGTTGCAAAGTTTTGAGCATTGGAACAGCAGTAGATTGTAAACCTGTTATATTAGAACCAGGCACCAAAGTTTGGAGAAACCCAAAAGATTGGCTAAACAGTGACGAATTTTTGGCTACAGCAACTCACTGAGACCATGACGATTGCTCAGAGGAGTGAATAGTCTCGTTGATAAAATCATGGCTCCTCAAAGTACGCAATAATATCTGACATAAGTAACTGACCTCAATGATCTGATTTAGGAGAACAAGATTCTAACCTTATTTTAAATGTTATGTGGACAAGGTATCTTTCTGAAGAATTAACTCACTCTTAAAATCATCATTTAAACAAAGAACTATCAATAATATACCTGATGCCCCATAGAAAGCCCATTATCTATCCTATTCACCATTTTAATGCTAGTTTATGAAGATATTATGATAGTTCACCTTTCATACAACATATATCACAGCAATAAATTTTCTATAAATTTACCTTTCTCCTTGATTCAGGTCGACTTCTCTTTTTAGTTTCTTTACATATCTTCATTGGCTGATTTCCATAAGCCTGAAGAGAGACAAAATAATTGGTTAGCTTTCAAAGTGGTGGAAAGCATTGCTTGGTCATATGTCGATTTCCCTATCATCATACCAAGTATCATATTTAAAATGACGATAGAAACTTCAGAATTATGAAAAAGAAGTATGTAGTCACCTTATTCTTCTCTGCAGGAAAACTTTTTTTATAGACATTTGCAATGTTTCAATTTTTATTTCCATGATAGAAATATTGCTACAGCACAATACATAAATATGGCAATACAAATATTGCTATATATAGCAATAATACTGAAACAAATAGTTGTGAAGGTAATTGTAAACATTTAATAATTCTTTCAACAAACATTTATTATGCACCTACTATGTCTAAAGGACTTGGGGATACAAGGACAAAAATAAAAATAGTTCTTAAACTCAAGGAGTTTATACTCTATTAGAAGATGCAACATCCAACATATCCACAGACAAAGAAATATGAGGTAACTTGAGCAGAAAGCACCAGTGATAAGAGGGAATCTAGAAGGGCTTTAAGGAGAAGGTGGCACCTGAACTGAGACTTGAGCAAAATTAATGATTTCAAGGAATAAAGGTAAGGAAGGATGTTCATTCTAGTCATAGAAGACAGCATGTTCAAAGGCATAGAACAGATGATGGAATACCAAGTTCTGGTACTGGCAAGCAGGCCAATTTGGCTGGAATAAAGTGTTTGAAAGAGAGTAAATATGAACTCAGTTTAGAAAGGTAGGCTGGAGCCACATTGTGGGGAGCATTCAATGCCAGGTGGAAAGGCTTGCTTCTTTCTCCTAGAGTCAATAGAAAGGCACTAATACTTTCTAAGCATTGGAGCTGCATGACTGACTCTGCCTTATAAATATTATTTTAACAGCCATGGATCAAAGGGGAAGAGGATTAAAAACAAGAAAATCATTTAGGAGGCTGCAATAATCCAATCCCAAAAGGGGAAAAGCCTAAACTAAGGCTTCAATGTCAGTAGAGAGAAGTAATTCATGAAATGATGTGAAGGTGAAGAATTAATAAGGCTAGGTTACAGATTAGCAAGGAAGAGTGAAAGATGTCTCTAAGGTTGTGAAGATAGATGACTGGATGAGAAACAAGTTTAGGGAGAAAAATAACTAAGTCCACGGTAGAACTGTTGAGTCTGAGACATCTAGGTGGTAGAAATATCCTGCATACACTTGGTAATGTGGAACTCGAGTTCAGCAAAGAAGTTAGGGATGGTTTTGTCACTTATTTTGACATATAAAAAGGTTTTTATTTTGTGTATTTTCATGCTGAATTCAAAAGTACAGGTAGAATTTCTTAAACATCCATCATTACTGTGATATTTTGATCTAGATTATTTGTAATGAACATCTGGCATATTTGTGGATCCCATCAACTCGCTGAAATAGTCTCTCTACCAGGAGGATGCTGGTGTTTCTGGAAGAATCATGATGACGTGAAAAGGAAGTGCCTGAAAGACTTAAACCTATGAAACACTGGCAAATGTTTAACTGACTCTCCAAAAATATGTGCATGGTAACACTTTTACACTTTATCTGTATTATTAACATTTTCTCCATCACTTTCATATGTTTAAACAAATAACAAAACAATAAAGCCATGATCTGTTGTGGTTGCCTATTTCCAAGGAGTAAATATTCACAGTGAAAATTTAACAATCAGCTTTTGCATCCTGGTATAAGCTGGCTGTAGACAACCCCTGCATTTGGGTACATATACAATAATTGAATGGGAAGAATCTTTTTCAATTGGTTGTGTAGCCAGGGCAGTTGGCATCTTCCAGAAGGCCTGTGTCAGTTCTGGTCCCCTCTTTGTGCTTCATTTGTGTCTAAGGAAGCTCATGATGAGACACCATGCTATAAAAGGAAAAGGGCCATAGGGCCTTCTTCCCCTCTAAGGCCATAGAGCCCCCAAGAAATGGAGCCCCTGGCCTTGGCTGTTTGGTTTATTCTTTTCCCTTCTAGTAGTAGAGAGTAGATTCTCCAATGTTGTCGAATAATGAGCCACAGAAACCTGAGAATCAGAATGGAGGCAAGAAGTCGCTGCCAGCCTCACATCAATGCCCCAAAGAGCAAGAAGGGATCTTCCAGAGTAACTTTCGGGACTCCCAGCAGTGATGCCACATCTTGGATGGACAAATGCTATGTAGTAACTCAGTTAATTTATGAACTTTACCTTCCCCTCCCAGCACCCTTGAGATTGAAGTGACTTAGGAATTTATGCCCCTGAGGAGGTACTGGGGAAGATATGTATGTTTTCTTGCTATGTCTATAAAGTTAATATCCCTTTATAAAAGCTAGTTGATTTTAAATCATTAAATGGAACTGGGAACAGCCAGTAGGGGCTCAAGTCAATGACATATGAGAGGAGAAATGTATGCATGTTTGTTCTGTGTTGCTGAAGAAGACCATGCCACCAGAGAAATAATGACATGATTTGCAGTTGACTTCGTTTTGAGTGAGGGAGGGCTGTGCAGGTCACCAGCCTCACTTCTCCTCCAGAGCCATCTGAATCCAATGATCAGATATTCATTAGGATGACCCAGGATGAGGCAATTGGGGGTAAGTGACTTGCCCAAGGTCACACAGCTAGTGAATGTCGTGTCTGCGGTGAAATTTGAACTCAGGTCCTCCTGACTCCTGCACTGGTGTTCTATCCACTGCACCACCGAGCTGCCTGAGAGGAGAAATATCCTGCTCCTCAACGCGTCCCTTAGAACCCTGCACCAACTCAGACTCTTGGAAGGGAAGACAGAGCATCTTTGCTACACATGTAAGTAATAAAGTGTGATTTGGTAGAGGGAGGATGAGGATACAGTTATTTTGTGACAAAGGCAGCCTGGAGGACCTATTACTGTCTTACAGAGAAACTTTCAACATGGAGCAAATTTTTGTTCAGTTGTGTGTCAGGTAAGTAAATTAAGTAAACAGCATTACTGTTCCTAATACTGTTTTCTCAGTTTCTTGTACTTTGTAAACACTGGTGTGTATTATTCAAATTCTCATTATGCTTCATGTAGATCTAAATAATTTTTATTATGTGGTGTATGGACTTGTCCTTTAAATGTGAAGCAAAATTTTACTCTTCCTAGCAGGTGGGAAGGGAGTAAGAGAGGAAGGGATGGCACATTGGGGGAAGGGGTAATCAGAAGCAACCACTTTGGTACAGGAACAGGTCAAGGGAAAAAAACTGAATAAATGGAGAGTGGGACAGCACAGAGAGAAATATAGTTAAGTCTTCCACAACATCATTGTTATGGAGGTGTTTTGCATAACTACATGTGTATAACCTTTATCAAATTGCTGGCCTTCTCAATGAGAGTGGGTGGGGAAGAGGGAAGGGAGAGAATGCGAAATTCTAACCTTTAAAAATGAATGTTAGAGGGTTTTTCACATTCAACTAGGAAATAAGATACATAGGCAATGGGGTATAGGAATCTATCTTACCTCACAGAAAAACAGAACAAAAGGGGATAAGGGAGAGGGAATGACAGAAGGGCAGATAGGGTAATAGGGCAGATTGGAGAAAGGGCAATCAGAACAAATACTGTCCTAGGGTTGGGCCTAAGGAGAGATGGGGAGAAAATTTGAAATTCAAAATTTTGTGGAAGTGAATGTTGAAAATTGAAAATAAATAAATTTATATGGAAAAGTGAAAAAAACAAAAACAAACAACTTTACTCTTCCAGTTAAGAAAATATATTCTGGTTGTAAAATGGGTGATCAGGATGAGGCTCATATCCTTCACTTGTGCCACATCCTTTTTGTTAGACTACTAACTGACTGCATACAAGGCTCTTATTACATGTTTACAATTTCTATAATTTCAAAAAAACAAAAAACCATTCAACAGATTCCTGTTTTTGTTGGACAAAATACCTCAAGACTAAACATACTGTGTAATATCCAAATTTATCTTGGCTATAAGAACTGTGTTTACACAGTGAAGAAGTATTTGGACCAAAAACACCAGAAACCTAGAATCCAAGTGAAAAACATGAATCGGATGTTTCAGACTGTAAGGATGAGACTCATGTCAAACAAGGAGACCAGGAAGACAATCCCCATGTTAAATAATCTTTTAATCTTCAGATCCTCATTTAATATCCCAAGCATACTTAAATGATCTTGTTATAATTTAACATTCCCAAATGAATCTGAAAAGGATGAAATCTTGGAGAGGAAAACAAAATTTGCATGACAGTTTTCTTGGGAAGTTATCAAGTGTGACAAATGTTTTTGGCATATCTGCGGGATTTCAGAGTGAGTGTTTTTTAATTAGGAATACAATTTGAGTACACCAAATTGCTTTATTGGGTGTAGAAAAGAATGAATGGACTCTCTGGGGTTCATTCCATGAAAAATAGAGCTGCTCGTTCTGGTTCTTTTTGTTTACACAGGAGATCCGAGGTCCACTTCTGGTTCAGTAGTAACTCATAACTTAAAAGGAGTTGGTGTCATAAATGTCATAAATCCTGAATAATCTCTTAGTCATTTCCCACAGGTCGGGGTGGGATACTGCAGTAGTTACAAGAGCCTTCAGAGTCCACCTGTAATGCTCTTGGCTTTGGTTCTCCAGGTGTATCAAGTGCCTCCAGATAGAGTAAGTATCATGAGATTAGTACAGGGTAGCTACTGCAGGAGGCCACAGCTGGATGATATTTGCACAGGAATCCCTGGATGTCTGCCTTCTTCCTGTTTGATCTTTTATGATCCTGAGCAAATGAATATCCAGAGGTGAATGTGTTTGAACGCTGGAAGTGACCACATAAAGTTCAAATGATCTTGAGGTCCAACGAGATGTCAGAGCTGAATTGAGGCAAGGTGTGAGAAGCCCCCAACAACTATTCCAAGTGTTCTTAAAGAGAACAGCCACTGAAAAGACTAGGGCTGGCTCATGTCTGCCCATTTTACTAGCAGATTTCAGTGCTATGTCAAGGTGTAATGTAAAATGCCTAATTAGCAGTACTGCAAAACACCTGTTCTGATTCTGTTAAACATTGCTCTTTCAGCAAATTGTAACAGTAGTTATCAATTACTGACTCCTACTTAATTCATTCTGTTAATGTGTGCCTGTGAATGTTCTGGCTTAGCTTTCCTTTCGGGTAATGAGATAATTTACCTGTCCCATAACTAATTCATACCATATACTTTTACTCCACAGTTTGGGAAGTTTAAAGCATTCTTTTCCCCTCAAGTTGGGGACTTAGCAAACCAGTGAGTGTGAGAAAGAGAGCTCTAATCCCTATAATTAGAGGCCAAGCCTCATCTAAGACTGAACTTGGGTTCAATGCAAGCATGGGTTCAGAAACAGGGAGGGGCACAGTACTGTAGCACCTTTGGAACCAAACAATCAGTCCCTCAAGGCTAGGTGTGAATGGGACAGCAGAGACAGAAAAAAAAACCCCAAAAAATACTATATTAAAAAACTCCAAGCTCAAAGGAAATAATTCATTATAAGAAATAAAAATTAGATAAACCAACTGACCTGCCCCTACCTTCAAGCCTACATAGTGTGCTCACTCTGTGTTTTCCACTTATGGCCACATAGTAGTAGTTCCTTATACAAAATTGGCTCCCCTAGTTCTAAATGTTTTCTAGGAATCTTACTTGACACCTGCTATATGTTCAAAGAGCTAAAAATAGACCCCTAAGTCATTGATTCATTTCATTACTATGTTTCACATCTTCATTCACAATTTATTAAAAGAATAATCTTTATTTAAAATTTTAAAAAAATTAAAAGGATAATTCCCAATAACAGTACTCTTCAAAGATTTGCCCAACTTAATAAAAATTTAAATGATTCTATCATGTCATTTTCTAAATACCAGCTTTTTCCCTTATATCCTAACATTTAACCTAAGTGGAAAATGGGGCGAGTTTTTGCTATTACTGACTTTATTTTTCCATGCTTTTTTTCCTCTCACTTGCTGTGATCAGGAGCTTGCTCTGTGTCAACTCTCATCTCACTGAGACTATAAAATACGATGCATTCTGTATAATACATATTGAGTCACAGTTTGAGGGATTTTATTTTATAATATTTTCCTTTCCAATCCTATAATTTTGATGTGAACTCTGAAAATGGATGTTTTTGAATATGAACAAAAAAATTATTTTTAAATTTTATATTTGATGCATAGATATAGGTTAAATAGCATATATCCTTAGAATTTGGGGAAGTGATCTGAAATTGAAACAAATAAAAATGAATATAACACTAGTAATTTGCAGAAATTATCCATCCCTAAGAAATATCTGTAAATGTGATGCTAATGAGACTATGGTGTCACCCAAATCGAGACTATGGTGTCATCCAAATCTCTTCAAGAAAATATTGATAAAAAAAATGTAATATAAAATAATACATTATCTAATTATAGGGTAGCTTATGTTGTATGTTACTAACTATACTTGCATATGACAGGCAGGAATTTATAACAAAGGAATTGAATTGCAGGGAAAGAGGGCAAAAATTTCATATATAAAATACCTCCCTTCCCCCAGCTTTTTGCTGCCGTTCTTTCCTCTGCCCATTCATTGGCTTAGGAGACCCAGGGTAAATCCTTTGCCTCAGACCCACATGATTTCTGTGGAGTTTCCTTGAAAGAACCCGCTAAAAATGGAGTTCATAAGGGGTTAAATGGACTAACAAAATATTTTAACCCTAAATCAGAGAAAGGGCTGGGACAGAGCAATTCTGTCAGGAGGAAATTTTTTTAAAAGACTAGATTTTCGTGGTTCTAACTAGATGGCTGGTTGGCTTGTGTTCCAAAAAAATTTAGCCTCTCAAGCAGAGAGACCACTTTTTCCTCGTAATACATTAAGTTTTTAGCCTTCTTTGCATCCTAGATCCCTGGGGCAATCAGTCTGGTGAAGCCTAAGCACCTGAATTATATTAAGTGTGAATTTCCTATCCACTTATGTGACCTGGCCACATGGATCCCATATGTATGTGCCTTTTCACGTTTGTACCCAATATCAATCTCACCTGTGTCTCATGCATGATCCTTATGTGCCTCTTCTTCCCATTGATGGTGAATGTATTTGTTGGAGGGGTTGCCCATTTTCAATGTATGTAATATGTTTTTCATAGATAACAACACAATGACAAAAACATGATGGGTAGAGTCTAAAAAAATTGGTGGAGTATCATGAAATCTGTTTTAGGTAGAATTATTATGTATCCCGTGGAATCAACCATTCTGGTGACCAGCACAGTGTTCTCTGGTGGGGAAGAATTCTCTAGGCATCCACAGGGGAGAGCACAGCACCGAGAAATGAGCACAGGACTGGGTTCCCAGATTTGATTCTTGACTCTGCCACATCATAGATGATTCTATCCAACCTAGACAAATCATTTCACCTGTTTCCTCATCTCTAAAATGAAAGCAGTGCTATCTAAAACTAAATCATGACTGTTTTAAAGAAAACAAATTCTAAACTACGGAGCACTGTGTAACATGGGCAGGGATTGCCTCCACTTAATCAGAACTCTCTAGGACAGTTCTAGGCACCCTGTGATACTGAAGACAGCTCCAGGGCATTGGGGATTAAGTAGGGATTTAGGCAGGTATTGTGGGTGTTTTAGGGGGCTATGGGGATTGAGTCAGGTAGCACAAACCTGGTGAAGAACAGGAGAGGAGAAGTTGTGAAGAAAAGAAAAGGAAGAGACAAGAAGTGGTCTGGAGAAGTACCTATGCCAAGCATCTGGGCTCCTAGGTGACCAAACAGAGCTGAGGGATGGAAGGGAGAGTGCATGGAGCAGTGCTGCCATGATGCATGCTTCCAAGTTCTGAAGACCCCCAGGGTCAACCTGAGAGACTTCAACAGAATCTAGCTGCCTTAAGTTCAGCCTGCATCTTTCTATATGGGCTACTGAGAGCATGCTAAAAGATTGGTGATCAATTGACAATTTCCCCCATCCCGTATAAGTTTTCCTCAAGAGATTTCTATTGTCATCTCATATCTGAGGGAGTATAGGAAACCATATGCATTTGTGTATGGAACACAGAATAATTATACTGTTATTTTCCTTATGTTATTTTTATTCCTTTTATGTCTTTTTTAAATGTTTTTGTTATACGACAGAGTAATTTTTACATGGTCTATTAATGGAATGTTGTACAGGATGGAGGCTTGGGCATTATTTATGTAATTAATAACTCCAAATAACTATATTGAAGCTGAACTTGGGAAAAGTAGAAAAAGGCCAGAGTTATCAAATATTTCAGGTCCCAACTGTTGCAATAAATCAAGAAGCACTTATTAAGCACCTACCACGAATCAACCATTGTGCTAGGCTCTGAGGAATAAATACAAAGAATGAAACAAATCCCTTCTTTCAAGTAGGGCAGACAAGTACATATAGCTATAACAAACATAACAAGTATACATAGAAAAAATAAGAAGGAAAGAAATCCTCACCCCAATTAATTTAAACATAGAAGGCCAATAAAAGGTGTAAAGTATGTACAAATGAGTCTATGATCAATTTGGAAAGAATGATAATCAGCAGAAAACAGACCAAAATGGGGCTCATGAGTGACAGTATTAAAAAAATACTTCAGGGTTATACCCTAGAACTCTGAGGGGAATGGTCTGGAGTCTGGTGGAAACACAACCTGTCAATATAAGAGGGAATGGAGAGCTACAAATATAAAGAAAATAATTACAAATAACTATCAAGAAGATCAAATACAAGGTACTTATAACTAAGAGGCAAAAATGAGGATGGAACATGTTCTAGGCATGGGGGACAAAGCCATGGCAACAGGAAATGTAGTGCCATTCTGGGAAAAGAGCAAGCCAACACAGTTGAATCACAGAGGTCATGGAGGGAAGTAACATGTTAAAATAATGAAAAGCAGAAAGGGGCCAGGTTAGAAAGGCTTCTAAATGATAGAGGACTTTATGTTTGATCCTAGAAGATACAAGAAAGCCCCTGGAGTTTATTGACTGGGGAGGAGACATGGTAAGATCTATGCTTTAAGAAAATCTTTTTGGAAGTTAGGTGAAGGATAGATTGATATGAGAAGAGACATGATGCAGAACACCAATTCGGATGATATTGAAATAATCCAAATAAAAAGTGATGAGAACTTGAACCAGCATGATGGCTGTGAGAATGGAGAATAGGATGCATTGGAGAAAAGTCATGAAGGAAGATTTGATAACACCGGATAGGATGAGTGAGAGTGAAGAGTCTGTAACGGCACTGAAATTGTAAGTCTAAGTAACTAGGACAGTAGTGCTTTTGACATAACAGGGAAGCTCAAGAGAGGGGAAGTTTTGCATGAACCAGCATGATCACCCTTTGCTAAACTGGTAAAGCTGGGTTTCTAAAACAACAAAGCTAAATATCATATTGATTTATGTTGATTTCTCTAAGGTAAAGACACCTCATAAATCTCAACCTGAGCAGTCATCCAATTGGCCACACTCTTTCACTTTAATACCATCTTAACTGCAACACAATTCATTATGATTCAGATTATAAAATAATATACACTGATCATTCTGAATGAAGTACTTACCATGTTATTCTGAAAAACCTTTCCACTTCTTGTTCTGCTTTCAGAAACATCAAGTTCTGATGTCTTATTGATCAACTGCTCAACCTAAAATGGAGAATATTTATCACTGTAGCATAAAACCACACATTATATGTAAAAAATACATTTAAGGAATATTTTGTTCTGAGAAAATAGTGTTACGGAAGGAGTACTGGTATAAATGAAAGAACTAGGCTGGGGCCTGGGAAACCTGGGTTCTAGTGGCAGTTTAGCCACTATGTGATCAATTTCAAAGGTCTCAGTTTCCTGACTTGTAAAATAAGAGGGCTGGTTAATGGTAACAATAATGATGACAAGGATAACTAGCATTTTATAACACTTTAAGGTTCGCTGAGCAATTTACTATCATTTTCCCACTTTGTACTTACATCTACCCTAGAAAGTAGGCTCTTCTATTATTCTTTTACAGATGAAGAAATTGAGGCAGATGGTGCTTAAGTAACTTGCCCAGGATCACACAGCTTAAGTATCTGAGGCTGCATTTGAATTCAGGTCACAGGATCTTTAAAAACCCTTCCTGCCATAGTATTCTGAGTCACATGTAAAATAATTTTTGATAACATACCTATAAAATCCTTTCTAGCCACAAAAATCTACAATGATATATGAATGGCATATAAATAAGATTACTATTAAAGGAACCTGCAACTACTAACGACTTTTGCTGATATAGTTGCAGATTTTATTAAAGTAACAAGAGTTCAAATTGGTGAATATTCTTCTTGAAGAACTGAAAATAATCAAATAAAATGTAAGAAATAGCTGGCCAAAGGCAGCTATGTGACACAATGGTTAGAACACTAGCCCTAGAGTCTGGAGGACCTAAGTTCTAATTTGACCTCAGACACTTACTAGCCATGCGACCCTGAGCAAGTCACTTAACCCCAACTGCCTCCAAAAAAAGAAATAGATCCAGTCAAAACAAATAAATGAAATTGTTCATTCTCAGGAAATACAATCTTTTATTTTTTTAATTAAAAATTAACCCTCAACTACCCTCTTTTCCCTTCCCACCTTCTTCCTCACACTCCCTAAAAAAGAAAGAAAAACAAAGCCCTTGTAATAAATATATATAGTGAAGTGAAACGCATTCTCACATGGTCATGTCCAAAACACTATGTCTCTCTCTACACCCTGAGTCCATCCATCTCTGTTAGGAGGTGGGTAGTCTGTTTCATTATGAGTGTTCTGGGAATTGTGGTTGGTCATTATGTTGATCAGGGCTCTTAAGTCTTTCAAAGTTGTATTTTTACAATATTGTCATTATTATATAAGTAATTCTCCTAGTTCTGCACACTTCACTCTGTATCAATTCATTTAAGTTTTCCTAGGTTTCTCTGAAACTACTGCTTTCATCATTTCCTACAGCAGAGTAAGTATTCTATTACACTCATTATAATTTGTTCAGCTATTTTACAATTAATGGTTATTCCTTTAGTTTCCAGTTTTTTCCACCTCAAAAAGAGCTGCTATAAATATTCTTGAACATATGGATCCTTTTCTTCTTTCATTAACCTCTTTGGAGTGTAGGCCTAACAGTGATAGTCATGTTGAAGGATATGCAGTCTATTAACTTTTGGAGTTTCGTTCCAAACTGCTTTATAGAATGGACCAATTCACAGCTTTACCAATAGTACCTGTTTTTAATGTACCTGTTTCCCCAAAACTCCTACAACATTTACCATTTTCCATTTTTGCCAGTTTTGTCAATCTATGAGAGATGAGACAGAAGCTCAGAATTGATTTAATTTGCATTACCCTAGTTATTAAGGATTTGGAGCATTTTTTCAAATGGTTATTGATAGCTTGAATTTCTTCTATGAAAACCAAAAAGATGGTCCTTTTAAAGTGAAATTAAAATGTGTTTTTATACCTGAGAATGAGAGATGGAAAGATTTGGGCTTTCTTCAGCTTCAGACCTCATTATTTCATCTTCCTCACAAGCTAAACTTATTTCTGCAAAAACAATAAGATAAAAATGATGTAAAACAGAAATTAAGGTGAATTAATCTATATTTTCATAAACCTACCTCCAACATCTGAAGACTCATCATTTTTTTTCTGCTCTCCCATTTGATCACTAGTGATAAAATCTTCCTATATAGAAAGCACACAAATAGGAATGAAATGAGACAAAAAACCCCACCTAGATAGAAGTATTTACTACCATGAAAAATTAATTTTAAAATTTAAACTTTATTTTTATTCTGAACCTAACATCAAATAAAACTAACATTTCCATATGAATTGTAGTACCAGTGATTACACATAAAACTGGAATCTCATTATATAGAGCTTACTTTTCTCTTAAAGTCTACAATAAATTTAACATGTAAATTTAACATTCAAAATGGTCCTGCTTGTCTGTGATTCCTTCAGTTTTCTTTTGTAGAGTGGACTGTGTCCTCCTTCCCCCAAATTTGGAAAAAAAACAAAATCCTTGTTAACAAAGATTTCCTATCAAAGCAAAACACATTCCTACGTTGGCTGTGCTGTCTCATAATACATGTCTCATTCTGCATCTTGAGTTCATCACCACTCTGTCTGGAGGTGTGTAGCACATTTCATCATCCCTCCTCTGGAGTTGTGGTTTGGCATCCTTAAATCTGTCCAAGTTGTTTTTCTATATAATGTTACTGTATAAATTGTTCTCCTAGTTCTTCTCTCTTCAATATGTATGCTTATACAAATCTTCCTAGATTTCTCTGAAATCATACCTTCCATCTTTTCTCATGATATTCATGTATTATAATTTCAAATTAATTTTATACAAAGGTTAAACATAATATACTATGCCTGCTGCATGCTTACAGAAATACAATTCTTGCAAGTGATAAAAAAAAATACCAGTATCTTCAGCAGTCTACTGATTATTCACATCTTCATTTAGCAAAATCATTACCACCTCAAACTCAACATGTCAAAAAACTGAATTTATTAGCTTTTCACCAAAACCTATTCTATTCCTGCTGAAGATACCACCACGCTCAAGCCTTGTAGTCATCTCTGACTCTTCTCTCTCCTTCACTTTCCACACCTGACCCTGTCAATTTTATCTACTTTCATATTTAGCAAGAAGGAATGCAATGTAGTAATGGACCTGGAAGTCAGAATTAGAATTAGTCAGATTAGAGTTCTAATCATACCTTTAACAAGAATTCTGTGAACCTAGACAAACACTTAGTTTGTCTATGAGTTTCAGATTCCTCATCTGTAAAATGGAAATAAGAAGGCATGTACATACCTTACTCCAATATTCAAACAGATCTGGTGATCTCATTGATGTGAGTATTCCCTCTAGTGAGGCAGATTATACCCTGTCAGTCCATGGTCTCTCATATGTTTGTTTGAGATTTCTGGTTACCACAAAGATAACAACATAGCACACAGGCTTCTTGTCGGTATCCTGACTTTCATTTTGTGACTAGCCCATATTTCTTCCAGTCAAATGATTTCTTTAATGAAGTCCTCATATGGTTCACTCACGCTCACTGCACAATGTCCAAGGGCCCTTTCTGGGATCTCTAACCTCCATTTTTCAGAGACGGTGGTTTATCATGACATGCATACAAGACAGCATTAAAATATGGATTTTAAAAAGACAAGCCTTAATATCAAGAAGAAACTGAGACTATTGAAAGAACTTTGCAGTGTCTCAAATGCAATTCAACCAAGTTTCTGCCATTCAATTCTGTGCTCAGGTCATTGTCCATTTTCAGTGTTTGTCCAAGATAAAAATACTAATTGATGAGCTCTATAGGTTGTCCACCCAAGTCCGTATTATAATATGAATGACTGACATTTTCATCCATTTGATTTTTCCTGGAGAAGATAGTCATGGCAAACTTTTTGAGTTACAAATCTTATTTAGGAAGCTTTGCAGTGTTCTGGGCTTCATGCAATCAGCACAATGTCATCTGAAAACGTGACTACCTGTGAGACTTCGCTATCCATACTCTTCAACCTAGACACTGTTAGATTTTCTCCTTAACAGTGGTAAACTCCCTATTAAATGACTTGCTGAGGGTCACACAGGTAGTAAGTATCTGATTTTAAACTCAGATCTTCTAAACTCCAGAGCTATAGAGAACTACATAAATAATATTGCCTGTTGACTATAAAGAGGTCTCTTTGTGGTACAGTGAATACCAGCACTGGGTCTGGAGTCAGGAAGACATAAGTTCAAATCCAACTTTAAACATATAACTAACTAGCTATAGGAATCTGGATAAGTCACTTAACCTCTGTCAGCCTCATGTTCCTTATCTATAAAATGGTGAAAATCGTAACACCTACTTCCCAGGGTTGTTGTGAGGATAAATGAGATAATATTTGTCAAAGTGCTGTGCAAACCTTAAAGCCCACAGAGCCAGTACTCTATCCATTGCACCTCCCAGTTGCCTTTTTTATAGTCAACAAGCAATAAGCACAAAGACCTTGTTTTCTCTCTTTCAGTCATTTAAGTGATGGTATACATGTCTACTAAGAATACAGAAAGTAAAAACCTGCCTGTTCTCTTTTAAATAAATACCTTGGGGGTGGAGCCAAGATGGCAGAGTAGAAAGACTCACATTTGGTAGCTCCGAACCCACAGCCCATGGATTTCCTGTAAAAAGAACTCCTGACAAATTCTGGAACAGTGGAAGCCACGCAGAAACACAGTGAAGGAGATTTCCGTTGCAGAGAGCCCTGAAAAACCGACCCCAGGGGTCCATCGAGCCCCAGACGGGAGCGGAGCCCTCCCCTCCCCCTGCCCTGGCCGCACCGCACTGAGAGGAACGAGCAGACCCAAGCAGGCTTCAGGGACCAGAATCTCCGGCGGCCCCGAAGTCCCTCCACCCACAGATGCACAGGTCAGTGAGAGAGACGGGCTGAGAGGGGACATGGAGCCCCTCGGGAGGCCGCCGCTGCGGCAGAGGCAGAGGCAGCTCGGCCAGAGGCTCCCAGAGCAGGCAGGAGCTCCACAGCAGCTCCATTACAAAAGGTCTCTGCATAAACCCCCTGAGGGAACTGAGCCTGACAGGCGGCCCTGCCCCCACCTGAGAACCAGCAGATAAGCTCCCACTGAAGAGCAGTCAGGCCTGCCGCCAAAAGCCCTGAGGCTGGAAAGCAGCACTTGAATCCCAGACCCCAAGCACTAGCTGGGCAGACCTAGGCTGGGATGGAGAGGACTCTCAGAAATCAAGTAACTGGCGGGGAGCATTTGAATCTCAGACCCCAAGCACTAGCTGGACGGATCTAGGCCAGGGGGTTGAGAGGACTCTCAGAAGTCAAGTAACTGGCTGGGAAAATGCCCAGAAAAGGGAAAAAAACTAAGACCATAGAAGGTTATTTT
>CM053770.1:485235121-485256967 GCA_028658325.1 Potorous gilbertii
AGATATCTTTAATTTCTTCCCCTGAAAATTGCCTGTCCATATCCTTTGACCATTTATCAGTTGGGGAATGACTTGTATGGTTATACATTTGAGTCAGTTCTCTATATATTCTAGAAATGAGGCCTTTATCCCCGAGCTTAGCACCAAACACTTTTTATATTCAAATCTCTGTGCTAGGTTCTGAAGGAGACAATGTTTAACTGAGACATGATCCATACCTTCACAGAGCTTATTACAGTCATAGTAGGGGGCTCATGTGTAAAAGAGGCAAGGGCATAGTGGAAAAAACCTTTGAATCTGGGGTCAAAAGCGCTGAGTTCAAATCCCAGATTCATGTGCTTATTTCGTTTGTCACCCATAGGCAATTCACATCAACTCTCTGGGACTCAGCTTCCTCATGTGTAAAAGGAGAGAGTTGATCTAAATAAGATTCCTCCCAGCTCTGTCATCATATGACTATGATCATATGACTTGTTCACAAATAATCGCAATATAGGATAAATGCAAAAAGTTGTAAATATAGTGCTGTGGAAGGTCCTGCAGGGTAAAGGCCATTATAATCAGTTATCTTATATGAGTTCCAAATCTTACTGATACATTATAATTTTAGAAATGCTTTATGTTCATTTCTGACCAATTTTTAACTTTAAATTTCTCAGCTTTCCTTTTTTCCCTCAATAATTTCTAAACAAGCATTTACATCGTGTAGGAGAAGGCACCAAAAGATATAAACAAACTGCCTCCGAAGAATTACAAACTATTAAGAACCATATGAAAGACTTGTCCAAATCACAAAAAATAAGAGAACTGAAAATCAAAACAACTCTGAGGTTTCACTTCCCATCCAACAGATTGGTAAAGATGACAAAAGATGGCAACAGTCAATGTTGGAGGGGCCAAAGAAAGACAGGTACACTAACATACTGTTGGAATACTTGTGAATTGGTCCAACCATTTGAGAAAACAACTTGAAATTATTCTAAAAATGATTAAAACATTCATACTCAGACCCCGAGATTTTCCTCTAAGTCACATATAACAAGAAAAGGGCCATTTATACTAAAACATTCACACAAGCACTTTTGTGATAGCACAAAACTAGGAGCAAAGTAGTGCCCCTTGATTGAATTGGGATTAGCTCAATAAATTGTGGTACACAAATGTAAATGGACGACTGTTGTGCTGTAAGGCAATGAATATGAAGAATTTAGGGGAATATCCAAAGGCATATATGAACTGATGCAGAGCAAAGCAAAGAACACCAGAAAAATAGCATAGACACTCACTCCAACAATGGAAACTGAACAGTATTCAATTATTATGACCCAGCTTGTCCTTGAAAAAGTGTTGAGAAAATAAACTTCCCTTCATTACAGAGGAAAGGATACATATACTAGTGTGGAGTAATGCACAAACTGTTTGACACAATGTATTGGTTAGCTTTGCTGATCTGTTTTTTTTCCTCATTGTTTTAAAATCATTGTTACAAAGGATGGCTTCCTGGGTCAGGGATGGGAAAAGGGTATATGTGGAAATGAAAGTGATATGAAAATCAAAAGCAACTATATGCACTTTTTAAAAAAAAGTATTGGGGGAAATTCATTTAAAGGAAACTCGTAATGAACCCTTTTATAAAACAAGTAACAAATTTCTGAATTTTGCCTATTTTGAGTCAGATTTTTGCAGATTTTCTTAAAGTGGGGGATACACCAATAATTATAATTTAATGTTATTATAACAGGAGTTATATAATTAAAGTCCATTAAGATTCTGTTCTGGTGCTTTATTATGGAAGTAGAAGTAATCCTGAGTTTTCTAAAGCTATACCAAATCTCTTTAGGTTTTCTGCAAAGCTGGAAAGTCAATAAAGAAAGGTCTAGAGATGAGCTCCTTGTCTTCTGAGGACCTAGCTAAGTTTGGAGAAGCTTATTACCAAGTTGGCCCCATGTAGGTAGATGAAAATTTTTAGTCACCGCAGTTTCCAAAAAGATCATCTATTATGTTATAGTCAGATTGCAGTCTGCATGAGTGAAGAGAGTTCCCACATCTATGAAACTAAAGATCTTTGAAATATTAGAATACATAGTAAAAGAGAAGGTACTTTTCTCTATTTTTAGCTGTGTAAGCACTCCTACCCCTTCCAATGACTAAATGAAAAGTCATTTTCATAGAGGAAACAGAATTAGAAAGAGGGGCTTTTCTCCACTACCTCCAGCTATGCAGCTTTTCCATATTCTTCACCCCTCCCCCCCACATACAACAGTGGGGAGTCAGATAATCATAGCACTTAAAGTTATATTGCCAAACTCTTGCCAATAGGAAGACCCAGACCATATGCCAGACTTTAAAAGGACATCAGAATTCAAAAAAGGAGAAGGAAATTGGTCCAGTGTATTGGGCATCAGGAAAGGTTCAGAGAAGAGGTAGCCTTTAAGTTAGATACTCTAAAGGCTGAGTAGAAATTCAGTGGGCAAAGAAAGGGAAAGGATACTCTAGTCATGGGAACTTTGTGAGCAAAGGTATAGAGGCAGGAAAGTGCAAAGGTCAGTGTATACTGGGGATCATGAGAAGCCTTCTTTGGTTGAATGTAATGTATAAGGGCAGGGAGTAATAGGAATCAATAGCAGAAAAGGCAGATTTATTAGAGTGCCCTATATTAGTGTGAACTTGATTTAGTTCACACAATAGAACACCACTGAAAGGTTTCTTAAGCCAAGGACTAACATCACCAGATGTGTGCATAAATAATATTACTTAGGGAGGAGTGGGAAGCATGGTTTGCAAAGAATTAAGGCCAGAGACAGAAGAGCTGGTCAGGAAGTTACCAAACTAGTCTAGGTATACTTAGGGGGGTGGTAGAGAGACTAGAGGGAAAGGGGAAGATGAGAGAGATACTGTAGAGATAGACCTGAAGGGACTTGACAAGGATTGAATATGAGAGATGATGGAGAAGGAGTCAAAAATAATACAAGAACCAGGAGTGTGGAACACCAAGACAGGCATAATAGTCAGCAGAAAAAGATTGGTGTTTGTGTGGGGCTGGGGAACAGAGTGGGTTCCTATGATTTTACTCTTCATTTCAGTGGAACTCTTGGGATTGAAAGATTGTCTCTGGAATCCCCAGTCAACAGAAAGGAACTTCTAATCTTTCACTTTACGTAATTCACAATTTTTGAAATCACTTTCTTCATTTCTTATTTGTCATTTTTCTATTCATGATGCTGATTGTTTCAACCACTTCTGTGTTTCAGACCAGTGAGGAGGTAGTACAAAAGATGACTGGACTGAAGGTGCCTCTGTCTCGCTCCCAGAACAATGACACCCTCTATATCCCTGACCAGGAGGGCAGAACTCCTGATTCCATTGACTACAGAAAAAAGGGATATGTCACCCCTGTCAAAAATCAGGTACCTTCTGTGCTTCTATTTCATGGGATAGCAGAGGGAGATGTCTGTGAGACAGAAAGCGGAAAAATGAGGCTCTGAGAGAAAACCAAGTCTAGAGATTTTCCAGCATCTTCTATATACTTATATGACAGTATCACCTAAGTCTAGAGACAATGCTTTACCTTAACAAGTTTCTTTCCTTTGGAGGTTTCATACCCTTTTTCAAATGATTGCACAGCACATGGCTGCTACTCTTTGTTTTTAAAAGTCAAACCTTTTTGATTTTTAAAATGTCTTTAACCATTTTTCAATAAAAAAATACTTAAGAACATAAACACCAGGGCAACTTAGCAATAACTAAAAGTCTAACCTCTTCCAATTCTTATAATTGCACATTCAAATGTGTTTTATATAATTGTAGTTAGTTCCCTTTCTCCCCTCTCACCCCATCAGTCCTCCTCTGATGATTCATTGTAGCATGGAAGCGATCCTGGCTGTGGAAGGCTATTCTGACACTGTGTAAGTTGGCAAATCTTACCAAACTGGAACCGTTTTAATTACATGCCTGTTGTTTAAGGATGAGCCTAACTAAGTTCAGAGAGGCTTATCTCAAGATTGACTCCAGGTGATGATTTTTTAACCACAGTAATTCCCAAAGACCATCCAATAAGAAATAAATTTAGGCTGTAATCTGTATTGGTAGAGGGGATGTCCATATTGATAAAGTAATATAGAGCCTTGAAATATGGAAGTTGTAATCAGTCTATATGCATTACTTCCAACTCTACTTTTTTCCATCTTGAATAGATATTTCCACACATCTGTTCATTTTTCACAGCTTCATGGCCGTGAACTCTCCACTGCATTGATATGCCCTTTTTGGTTAGCAGTTACCTAGCTGTTGGGTATTTAGATTGTTTTCAGTATTTTTCTGTTAAAAATAATATACAACTGCTATTTTTGAAAAATAATTACACCTTGCATTTGTGAAGTCAATTATTAATTTCAGAGCACTTTCACATATGCATTCCTCACAAGACCCTTGTAAGAGATAGGACATATATGATGTCAAAGAAACTGAAGCCCTGGAGGTTGAGATTTCATAGAGCCAAGGATTTAGAGCAGGAAGGGCCTTGAACGTCCTCTTCTGTAACTCTTTCTTTGTACCATAGACAGGCAACATCCCTTCTTTGTTCAGTCCTTTGAGTTTGGTCAAAACCATTTTGAATTTGTCTTTTTTTCAACTTATAAAATATCTGTTTGTAGTCAGTGTTTCAAAGGCATAGCCTGAAGTGGGTTGTGTTGCATATCAAAGTTGTGTTATGACAGATTTTCGAAGTATTTAATCTTGCACAAAGAAGAGTCTTGGCAAGATAAAAAGAGGCTAAACAAATTTGTTCAGTAGCCCAGAAGTGAAATGATTGGTACAAAACCAGCTGCAGAAAGAAAACTACAACATCTGTGTGAAGAAACAGCAGTTCCTCTAAATATATTATTAGATACCGTTTTAGGTGAGGAGTTTTAGGAATGTCCATCTGAATTGTCTCATTTATTCCAATTCTATAGAAGGTTAAGAGTAAAAGACCTATTAATAAAATGCATTTGTATTGTCAGCCACTTCATTCAATCCTTGTTGTTTCTCAATAATCCACAGGTCGTTGAGAAGTCTGAAAATGGAAGACTGGGCACCTTCTATCTCTGTAAATCTCCCAAAACCCTTCTACTTTACTTAGGTGTTTCAGTATTTAGAATTTTTTTAAAAATTTGATCTATTGTACAAAACCCTCACAATTGAGTCCCTCATGATGTATAGTCACCCAAAATAGTTACTCAAGATAGCATTAAAAAGTGATTGTGCATGGTAGTGCAACGTTTGTCTAAAGCAAAAGTTCCCAAACTTATTTGGCCTACTCTCCCCTTTTCAAAAAAAATTACTCCGCAAACCCCATTCCCCAGAATTGACCTTCTTTATCCCTTTAATGGTTTTTTTTTAAATTGTGTCATTTCAAAAAATATGTAAAATATTTTTTTAAAAATGACATCTTAAATTTAATAATTTCTGGTAAATTTGGGGTTTTATTCAAAATTTTGATGATCGTATTGTATCATATGGTATTGTAAACAAATCTTTTACATACATATATTCCTGCTAATGTATGCTGACAATGTGCAGCACACTGGCCTGCCAACACTTGCTTGTCAACACCTGTTGGCAGACTTGACCACAGGTTGGTTATAACTTATATTTTGTGTGTTTATTTAGAGAATAATGTAATTACTATGATTTTTAAGTCTGTTACACAACAGATGAAACATGCACCAATGGTTTTTCAAAATTTTCTTCTCTCCTCTTCCATGTTTCCACCACCCCCTTATTTTTATTCAACACCTCCCAATTGCATCCAAGACTACTCTCACCCTCCCTTTCTTCCAGTCCCCTCCCCCTCCCAGGGAGCAGTTTCATCCACTTTAGGAACCTCTGAAGAAAGGATGAATGTATGCTTTTTAAGTTTTTGCCAACATTGTCTGATGTGTATGATCTGAATTATATTGCTGTTTAAGAGAGTTACCATTTATCCAGTTATTGTTCAATCATGTCCAGCTCTTTGTGACCCCATTTGGGGTTTTCTTTACAAGGATACTGGAGTAGTTTTCTATTTCCTTCTCCAGTTCATTTTACAGAAGAGGAAACTAAGGCAAACAGGGTTCAGTGAGTTGCCCAGGGTCATATGTAGTAAGTGCCTGAGGTTAGATTTTAATTCAGGTCTTCCTGACTCCAAGCCTGGCCCAGTTATATCATTAATCTCAGTTATTGTGTCTGTTTTCCTATTTTCTGTTTGTGTATTACTTTTTCCTTCTTTAAAATTTTAAAGTGCAGTCTCATATCACTATATTTCTCTTTCTCTTATTGACATAAGAAATCAGTGTTACAAATTTTCTTTGGCTACATTCCATAAATTTTGATATGTAGTATCTTATTTCTATTACATTATCTTTGTTGATATAATCTAGTAGTATTTTCACTTGCATTTAAGCATATTTATATTAAAACTTTATTGATATCTTGTTTTTATATAACTTTTACTTCTGAATATATCCCTCTTCTTTCTCTGAACCTTGTGATGAAAAATAAAAGAGAAAAGGATTTCAGTATGAACAACCAATAAACCCACCAAATTTGGAAGGATATGCAGTTAGTGTGTACCATAGCCCCCAAAAAAGAGGTGTGTTTTTTCATCTCTCCAGGACACTCCCCACCCCAGGGCAAACCTTGGTCAAGCTTAATTATGCAAGCAATACACAAACAGAAAATGGGAAAATAAGCCAGACAACTGAGATTCATGGTGGACTGTAAGAAAATAGCTAAATGGCAAAGTGGATAGAGTGACAAATCTGGAGTCAGGAAAACTCATCTTTCTGAATTCAAATCCAGTTTCAGACACTTACTAGCTGTGTGATCCAAGGTCAGTCACGTAATTAACCCTGTGTGCCTTAGTTTCCTCTTCCGTAAAATGAGCAAGAGAAGGAAATGGCAAACCATTCTGGTATTGGCCAAGAAAATCCCAGATGGAGGTCAGGAAGAGTTGGATACGACTGAAATGACTGAACAATAACAAACAAACTATTAAAGGGTCATTTACAGGACCAAACAAAAGAACTATCCAGAGGAAAAAAGGGCCAAACTCTCATTGAAATAATGGATTATAAAAAGAAGGAAGAAATGAATGGGGAGTAGCACTTCTAGACCTAATGTTATAAAACAATAGTGATCAAAATTGGTTAAAAGTAGAAAAGTATGTCAATGACACAGACAATCTAAGACAGAATCAGAAACTATTGTGTTCTGTAAGCCCAGTGTACAATAAACCTAAGATCAGAAATACTGTGTTTGACAAGAATTTTTAGAAAACTGCATAGCAATTTGATAGAAAATTAAGTTTAGACTAGTGTATACTACTCAGAGATTATTTTAACAAATCATTTTTTACTTTCCATATTGGCCTACACCTTTTTGCTCCTTGTATTATTATTTGCTCCTAACTTTATTGCATTATGACTTATAAATGTAGCACATAGGATTGAGAGACGTGTTAGGATGGACTGATAGTCATCCTTTAAGCCAGGAAGATCTGGGCTTCAAGTCCATTATCTTTTCTGTCCAGTCAACTACAATGTCTAATTGAGTCTATTTACATTCCAAGGATGGACTCTGTCTCCTCTTTTCCGTTTCTACTCTTAACATCTTAATATATGCCCTCATTATCGCCTACCTGGAGTCTTATAATTGTCTTCTTTCACATTTACTCAATTCTACGCCCTTCTGCACTTCGTTCTTGGTAGTCCAGGTGGAATAAACTGTGTTTTTTATACATAGATACATACACACACACGTGTGTTTGTCACAGCTCACCAAATAAGGCCTGGAATTTTCTGGAGGACCTTCAAGACCCTCTATACTAACCTAGGTAGGCACTAACCTACCTTTCCAGCTTTTATCTCATGTTATTTATCTCCTTCAGTATTCTAGCCATACTGAATAACTTTGTTCCTGAACATACATTATGCTTTCCCTCCTCTGTGCTTTTGCTGTTCCTAGTACCTGGAACGCCATCCTTCCCTTTGTCCTTTGACTTCTTACCTACCTACCTCTTAAAGCCCAATTCAAGTACTACTTTTTTGGGAAGCTTTCCCTGATTCTGTTGATTCTTAATTTCTTCCTTAGACATTTCACAACATTTTGTTTTTTAATTCTCTAATGCATTTCTTGTAACTTTGTTGTTGTTGCTCAGTCATTTCAGTTATGTCTGATTCTTCATGACCCCTTTTATAGGTTTTTCTGGTGAAGATACTGGAGTGGTTTTCTGTTTCCTTCTTCAGCTTATTTTATACATGAGGAAACTGAGACAAACAGGGTTAAGCAACTTGCTCAGGGTCACACAGCTACTAAGCATCTGAGGTCACATTTGAACTCAGGTCTTCCTAATTAGAGGCCTGGCACTCTGTCCACTGCACCATCTAGCTGCCCCTTCTTTCTTGTAATATCAGATATCATGATTATTTCTATTCATGTCTTATCTGATGGTAAGCACCTTGAAGACTGGCTCTGTGTGTCATTTAACTTTGTATCTTCTCTACTTTAACCACAGTGCTCCACAGACTGTAGATATTTATAAATATACATATGCATATTATATGTATTAGATAAACTTTATATATTGTTATAATTATGTTATATATTATATTCATTATATTGCAATTATATATTATATTAATATGTTTTATTTACATATGCATATATAGAGATTTTAATGTTGGATATTTTTTCCCCAAGCAAATTAGGAAGTACAAGGACTAATCTGCATTCTCTCCCTTCACTCATTGCTTTAGGATATTACCCAAGGCAGGGATCATAGAATATGTCACTTCTGTTGGACTAGGACACTCTAAAGATAAGGATTATATTTCCTCCATTGAGTTGGGAAATTTCCATGGATACATGGATAGGAATCTTTTCTTCTCTTTCCTCTGGATCACCCTTCATTACTTAGGACATCTAGGCAGGGGTCCAGTCATTTCTCAGTTATATTTGGTAAGGGAAGTGAAACCTAATTTCTGTTTGGTTTTGAGACATATCTATGATCCTCACCCTACCCCTGATATCCCAGATGATTTATCTTTTTACTTATGTTTTGTTATAATGGCTATTAAAATTATTTTTCATTTTCTGAGAATATATCAGTAGGAAATAACAGAGAGTATGCCAGGCAGTGAAGTGGTAAGAGCACAAGACTGGAAGTCAGCAGACATTCGTTCAAGGCTTGGCTTTGCCACTAGCTAGCTATATGATCTTGGGCAAGAAAGGTCTCTGTCCCTCAGTCTCCTCATTTGTGAAATGAGAGGATCTGACTAAATGGTCCTTAGCATTCTGTCTAGATTTACCATTCTGTGATTCTAAGCCAGCCTGGGTTTAAATAGCTGTTGTGCATAAAGAGTTTTTCAATGGATTATAGCCTTTGTTTCATTAATCCCTTAATTGTGACAACATGCAAGAGACATCACTAAAAGGAAAAACTACTAAATCAGTACAAAACTATTAATAATTGCTTTATATATAATACAAAACTAGAAACAACATATATGTTCAATAGTTGGGAAATGGCCAAATAAATTGTAGTACGTCAGCATAACAGATTATTATATTGTTACAATAATAAGAGGAATTCAGAGAAATATGAAAGATATGAAGTAATATAGCACTTAGAAGACACAATTAGAACAGCAAAGAAATTGACTGCATAAAACAGTAGCAACGAAACTTGGTAAGGACATAGAAAAGAATTTGGAAGAGAATATGGTAAATAAACCATTTGTTAAACCATGTACTTTTTTAAAAAATGCCTACTGATTCTTTGAATATTTCTCCCTGATCAACCTAGGGTCAGTGTGGCTCCTGCTGGGCCTTCAGTTCTGTGGGTGCCTTGGAAGGCCAACTCAAGAAAAAGACTGGTAAACTCCTCAACCTGAGCCCCCAGAACCTAGTGGACTGTGTGTCCAAAAACGATGGCTGTGGCGGGGGATACATGACCAATGCCTTCCAGTATGTGCAGGAGAACCGGGGCATAGATTCGGAAGATGCTTACCCTTACATCGGACAGGTGAGTTCCGTGGCTGCCTACGCACAGCACCATTCTCTCTCCTTCTAATCAGCATCTTCACATCCCTAATGCAGCCTCTTCTTCCCTAGAATGACAGTCCTCAGCTTGTTCCCTATTCATCCTGCCTTTGAGATAAAACCATGTCTCCAAAGCAGACAAGTGGCAAAAGATTTCTCCTTTGCTAAAGAAGTCAGTGAGGCTTCTAGATCTTAAAACCATAATTCTTCTCTTTTGCCACCTGTCCCTGGGGAATTTTAGAAAGTGCCTATTCTTGAGAAAATTGACTGCTTTAAAGGGCCATATTTGGAATTCTCTAAAAGAGTCCTCTTAAAGAATGAGAATTTAATTTTTAAATTAAAGAATTAAAATTCTCTTACATGCTAGGCATTAAAGTTTTTGGAAAATTGGATCAATTATTATAAATCAATTTGCAGCTATGAACTAGTAGAAAACAGGTTATTATTGTTGCTTTAAACAACAGACATTAATTCCTGTACTCCTATAAGTCATTTAATAAGGAGATGAACTGGACTTTTTAATTGTAAATTCAACTTTAGAAGAGTCTCTTGACTGCTCTGATTCTCATTTTATAAAATGAGGAAACTGGAGATGACTCCTAAAGTCCATTATAGTTCTATTAATATTTAACTCTATATATGATGTTATGATGTTTTATCCTAATAGCAATAAATGACATAGATGCATAGAAAGATGCATCTAGAACTTTGGAAGGGTGGTCAGAAGGCAAAAAGTTTTGAGATTACTGAACTACTTTGTGCTTGTTTCTGGAAACCCTGCATAACAATAGGATTAGTCAGCATTTTTAAGAACTTACTATGTGGTTTGCACAATGCCAAGCAGGGGATAAAGAAAGGCGAAAATATGGTTCCTCTTCTCAAGAAGTTCACATTGTTATGGGGAAATAGTATGCAAAAACACTGTACATACAAAATCTTTATAGTCTAAATAGAAGATAATCCCAGAAGGAAGACACCAGCAGTGAGAAAGCCTGGGAAGGGTCTCTTACAAAAGGTGGGATTTAAGATGAGGCTTGATGGAAGCCAGGAGGTAGGAGGGGATGAATGAAAAGGAATAACTTTGGGAAATGGAGTGTTCTATGTGAGGAACAGCAGGAAGGACAGCACTGTTGGATTATAGACTTTGTGGAAGGTTGTAAAAATAAGAAGTTTATTGATTGCGGGCGGGGGGGGAGGGTGAGATAGTGACATAATCAGAACTGTGCTTTGAATTATTTTGATCGCAAAAGAAAGGAGGGAGTGGAGTGGGCAAGACCTGGGGCTGGGAGAGCAACTCAGCTGTTGTATTGAGGTAGTCCAGGTGGGAGGTGCCTGTACCAGGGGGATGGCTGTGCCGAGAAAAGGGGAATTGTGTACAAGACACAGTGTGAGTATAGAAATGACAAGATTTGGAGAAGGATTGGGTAAGTGGATGAGAAAAGGAGTTGAGGATGACACCAAGGTTGTAAGCCTGGATGACTGGGAGGGTAATGGTGGTGCCCTTGACCATAATATGGAAGCTGGCAAGTGGGGAGGGCAGGAGGAGGGAAAATAATGAGTTCATTTTTGACATGTTGATTTTAATATGTCTACAGGATGTCCAAGTCAATATATCCAATAGACATTTAGAGAGATAAGAATGGAGCATGGGAGGAACATGAGAGTTGGATACATAGGTCTGAGAGTCATCTGCATAGAAATGACGATTAAAACCATAGGAGCTGATGAGATCATCATAGAAGTGGAATAGAAAAAGTCCCAGATTAGAGCCTTGGGGGATACCTACAGTTAATGGCCTTGATCTGGGGGAAGAACCAGGAGAGGAGATTGAAAAGGAGTAGTCAGACAGGTAAGAAAGGAACTAGGAAAGGTCAGCGTCATGACAAGGTAGAGTTGAGAGATTATCCATCCGGAAGAGGGTGTTTACGGTTCAAAGACTGGAGAGAAGTCAAGAAGGATGAGAATTAAGAAAAGGCCACTGAACTTGGAATTAAGAAGTCACTGTTAATGATGGAGAGAATAGTTTTAGTTGAGTAATGAGCTCAGAAGCCAGATTGCAGAGGGTTTAAAATAGAGAAAGAGGAAAGGAAGTGAAAGTATTGAGTATAGAGAGCTTTTTCAAGAATTTTAGTTAAGCAGAGGAGGAGAGATCTAGGACTATCTCTTAACAGGGATGGTAAGGTCAAGGGAGGACTTGTTAATGGTGAGACATGGACATATTCGTAGGCCACAGGGGGAAGCAGCCAGTAGATAGGGAGAGATTGAAGATTAGTGGGAGATTGGGAATACTAGTGGGGCAGTCTGCTGGCAAAGGAATGGGATAGAATTGTGGCCCATGGAGAAGGACTTTCCTTGGTAAGGAGAAAGTCATCTCTTAATGTGAGATGGGGTAAAGATGGAGGGTAGGGGAATAGATGAGTGATATGAGATGAGAAGGGATAAGAAGGTGTTCCCAGCTAACAGGCTCAAGTATTTTGGGGAAATGTTAGCACAGCCCTAAGCTAGCAGGGAGTGGGGAGGGGGTGTCTTGGGCAGTCAGGAGGGCCAGAGAGGTTTCAAGTAGTCCTTGTGATGAGTTGGATAGTAAATCTATTAGGTAGGTATAAAAGGATTAACCTTGTTGCAATGAGTCCAAATGAGATAATGTAACATAACTATGTGGTTGGCAAAGTTTCATGATTTTCCCCAGCTCTGTGTAAGGGCAGGTAAACATGTGGGAGAGAGCATGTAGTGGGAGTAATCCAAGTTTGGGTTGCCAACCCATGCCAAAGCTTGGCAAGGCATAATTAGCTATAGAACAAAGGGGTTAGGGATTTGAGTGTAGAAGATAAATATAGAATTGAAATGGTTCACCAAAGGGTTGAGATATGGGAAGGAGGAGAGTAGTGGTAGAGGGATTGGAGGTCATGGTGAAGATGGAGAACAGTAGTAGGAGTCACAAGGCAGAAGAAAAGCTAGAATGTCAAAATACTATGATCAGAAAAAAGATTTTTAGAGTTTGTGAACATGAAATTGAACCATTTGTGGGTATGGCAAGATCAAAGGAAGGAGGAATATGTTATAGGAATTAAGTAAAGATCAATGGACTAGAAAGTAGGGTGGTTGAGAGAGTATCGATCTATGTGCTGGAGTTCTCTAATGTGGGAGCAGAAGTTTGAATGGAGAGAAAGACAGTGAGCCAGGCCCTGAACTCATGTAGAGAAGGAGGAGAGTGTTCTAGAGCTTGGTATGTAATCACTACCATAATCTGAAGTGGGTAATAAATTTAGATTGAATGGATCTCAAAGTGGGAGAGGTTACTGAGTGATGATAGTAAAGGAAGATTGGAGGTGGAATGGCAGCAAGGCATGTTCTGGCTTTTGAATGGTGTAAGTAAAAGTGCAACTAGTCCTGGAAAAGGGTGGTCAAAGATAGTGTTTCAAAAGATTATTGACATATCTTCATTCATGGGCTTGTAGAATGTCAGCATTAGGAGAGACCTCAAATTATTAAGTACAAACTCTAATAAGAAAATTCTTTGCCTTAAGCATTTAATAATACTAAATTGCAGAGTCCTTATCTTTAAGAAATTTTTATTTCTTCCTTTTCCCATCTCCATTTTTGTTTTGGGATTAAACTTGGAGGTTAAATTAGCACTTTCTCAGTTGCCTGTGGGATACATTTTTTGCACAGTTGGGGGAAGTGATTGACAGTGACCTAAGGCCCTGGAAATCTTCTTGATGACCTAGCATCAGAGGGATTTTCTTGGTCTATTGTGTTGGGGTCACCCTATATTCCAAAGCCAGAGACAGAAATACCTCATCTCTTTAACTTCATATGAAAACGGAAAACACAATTTGGGGCAGTTTTCACCTACCAACCCACATCAACTACCACATTCTCATTTCTTATAAAGTTTTAGCTTTAAAATAAAATCTCATCCTCCATCTCCCTGAATTCCCAGGATGAAAACTGCATGTACAATCCTACTGGTAAGGCAGCAAAATGCCGGGGGTACCGAGAGATCCCCGAAGGGAGCGAGAAAGCCTTGAAGAGGGCAGTGGCCAGAGTGGGGCCCATTGCTGTTGCAATTGACGCAAGCCTGTCCTCCTTCCAGTTCTATAGCAAAGGTAAGATGTTAAGGAAGAGGATACAGGGTTTTGGTGATTGTCCTTGCTGAGCAGTTATGTTCTACTTTGGTAAGGTCTGAAGACCTTTAGGACTTAGTCTACATCTTGGGCTTCTGAATTTACCCAAGAGAAAGCTTAGCAGGTACTGCTGTTGGAAAGGTTGACTGAAAAATTCTTTGATCAGGACATAGGATGGAGAAACTTTACACAGAAGAACCCCTCATGTTGAGAGACCCTAGGGAGGTGCTTCCGACTGGAAGCTACCACAGAGGGATCCTGATTTCATCCCTGGAGATGGGATCAGGATCTCTCTGGTTTCACAGAGTAGACCCCTATAGAAAGTTCCCTGAACTGCCAGTAACTCTAACCTATTAAATATTCCTTTAGGTGTGTATTATGATAAAAACTGCAACAGTGATAATCTCAACCACGCAGTCCTGGCTGTGGGATATGGGATTCAAAGGGGCACCAAACATTGGATCGTCAAAAACAGGTAAATGTTAGAAATGCTGCCCATTTATTCACCTGTTCCCTAAGCATCAAGCCCACCCAGCACTTTCCTACAGTTCCTTTCTTCCCTTGTACCAAGGAAGTTTGTAGTCCTAGAAAGCTCACTGAGGAGCATCCAGAAGCTTAGTCTGATTTCTGATAGCACCTGAATTGTTCATTTCAGATATGTCCAACTCATGACCCCTTTTGGGATTTTCTTGGTAAAGATACTGGGGTGGTTTGCCATTTCCTTCTCCAGTTGATTTGACCTATGAGGAAACTGAGGCAAACAGAATGAAGTGACCTGCCCAGAGTTATATAGCCAGTGTCTGATGACAGATCTGAACTCATGAAGATGAGTCTTTCTGATTGCAAGCCCAGTCCTCTGTGCTCCTTGCTGCCCCCAGCATAATGCAGTAGGCTAAAGGGAAGGTCACCTTCTAGGATAGGCAGAAGTGTAGGGGTATTGACTTCACTACATACTGAAGTTTTTGCCTTCACATCTGAATTTGTCTTAAAGACTTTATTTGATGGCATCTTTTGTGCTGCTTTTAAAAGGTGCATTTTATTGTACTTGCTTCTGGAGCCAGGGTTATTATAACTTGGAAGTTACCCTGTATTTAGAAATGGAAATAATTGCAGTTAAACCACATAGAACTAGAAAATGCAGCTGGGTGGGTCAGTGGGTAGAGCTTGGACCAAGAGTCAGGAAGACCTGAGTTCAGATTCTGCCTTAGAGACTTGCCTTGGCAAGTCACTTAATCTGCCTGCCTATTTTTCTTCATCTGTAAAATGGGGGTAATAGCACCTATGTTTCAAGGTTGTCGTGAAGATAAAATGAAATCTTTGTAAAGTGCTTTGCAAACCTTAAAGCTCTATATAAATTCGAGCTATAAGCTATGTGAAAGTGCATTAATGAAGTTACAGTAGATAGGCCTCACTAGGGCACTTAGGTGGTATAGTGGATAGAGCACTGGGCCTGGCCAGCATCAGGAAGACTCATCTTCCTGAGGTCATGTTTGGCATCAGGCACTTCCTAACTGTGTGACCCTGGGAAAGTCACTTAACCCTCTTTGCCTCAGTTTCCTCATTTGTAAAATGAGCTGGAGAAACCGCTCCAGCATCTTTGTGAAGAAAACTGCAAATGGGATCATGGATAGTCAGATGTGACTGAAATGACTAAACAGTAAAGAGTTTCTGTGGCCTGTGCTGGTTTCCATTTTGGCCCTTCCTTTTTTTCCTTGCTTCTGCTATTGCTGTTTTCATTGCTTTTTCTTTTCCTTAGACTATGATTCTACTCAGAGATGAAAGTTATGAGGGCCAAGGTCTCCTATTGCATCTTGGACCTTCTCCAGTTGTCCCAATGAATATCTGGCTACTGCATCCAGATGGCTCTGGAGGAGAAAGTGAGGCTGGTGACCTGACACCGCCCTCCCTCCCTCAAATCAAAATCAACTGCAAGCCCTGTTATCATCTCCCTGATGTCATGGTCCTCTTTGAGAATGAAGGACAAGCACATAATCATGTTTATTCTCTGTTAGAGTTTAATTCCCAGCTCCAAAATGGGAGCCATTCTTCACTAAGTAGGCCAGTAAAAGGCTGGGATCATTTGCCTAGGACCCAAAGGTGGGGGAAACCAGCACTTTTTGTAGTTTTGTAGGAGAGGAGGGAGAATCTGTGGCTTGACCTGCCTAGAGTTGTGAGAATTTACCTTACTCCTCCAGCCTGTGCTTTATCCCTGCATTAGATGCTTTGAAAAGGCTAACTGGTGCTAGTACCTTAGAATGACAACAATCATTTATTAGTTCATTCCACAAACATATTTTGGGTATCAACTCTGTGCTAGGGTGTAATGCTAGCTAGGCTGGAGGATTCAAGGAAGTATAAGACTTAGATATATGAGGTTGGTAAAGGCCTATTCATTAAGGGAGACGTCCCCTGGAAATGAACAGCAAGCTGTAACCGAAGTATCTTCTTCTCATGTCATTTAGGGCAGTTGAAACTGCCACGGCCTTTGCATCTCCCTCCCACTAGAGAGCAGGCAGGAGTCCAGGCATCTACACTATGATATAGAATGAAGACATTGACTGTTTTCTGTTCCTCCTTCAGCTGGGGAGAACAGTGGGGCAACAAAGGTTACATCCTGATGGCTCGGAACAAGAACAACGCCTGTGGTATTGCCAATCTGGCCAGCTTCCCCAAGATGTGATCACGGCCATTCAACTGCCTCCCTCTGTTCTGGCAAGGTGGGGGACATACTTTGGAAAGGAACTGACCAGTGTCTCTTGGAGCAAGCTTGGTGGTCTGCAGACAGTTCACCTACGACTTACCTTTCAGTATTACAGAGTGCCCTTCAGATGACATCCTCCTCCTCCCCTTCTTCCTCTTCCTCCTTTTCTTCCTCTCCCCAACTCCTACCTCTACTCGTGTTCCTTTGAAATTTCAGGGTCAGGTGTGAAGTACAAAGGGTAGCTCTGAAAGGCAAATACATGTGAGGTGTGGACAGTGTGTCGGCAGGCGAGCTGTCTGTCCTGGTGCTCTGCTGTGCCCATGTGAGAAGAACTTGGAGAGTTTCCAAACAGAGCAGACTCTCATTCAGCCAAAATAAGTCAGCCCTTTGTTCAGCTTAGAGGCAGAGACACAGACAACGACATGGAATTATGTGTCTAGCTTTCTGGGTTCCATCCAAGTCTGTGAGTCTCCATAATCTCTTCCTCATTCTCAAAAGTGAGAGGTGCCTGTTTCCCATCTTATTTCATGAAACAATGATTTTCTAATTTTGTAGTAAGTTTAGATTATTCCAGAAATATGTATTTTTCACTCTCTGTTTAAATATTTTGAAATAAACTGAGTATTGATCACTTGTTTTAGTGCCCTTTCAATGGATGACCTAATGGCCCAGTACCTAAACATCTCCTGGTATTGTAAAAGGAACCCAAAACTTTGTTCTCCACCCTTAATAAGCTTAATCAAGCTTAACTTTTCTATTCAATTTAATATGTTATTTTTCCCCAATTGCATGTAAAAACAATTTTTACATTCTTTTTTTCTTTCTAATTTTAAGTTCCAAGTTTTTTCCCTTCCTGCCTTCCTCAGTGAGAACACAACAAGCTTAACTTTGAAAGATACATCTGCCTATTGCTCAGTATGTTGAATGGGGTTAACATCTGGGCCTGTGGATGTGACTGAGATCTTAGGAGCTGGCTTTTCCTTGAAGGAACAGTATGGACCCTGACTGCAGGAACACTCTCATTAGAGAAAATTCAGAGAGGGCTGTAGGTCATCTTCATACTCAGAGTCCTTCATAAAAATCCACACATTCCTGCACAATGATAAAGGGCAACATGTCTGTAAAGCTCCATCAGGTTCATTTCTTTGTTGTTTGTCTGGTTACCAGACCTTCCTGCAGCCTGACCCCAGACTAACTCCCTAAAGTTTTATGGTCCTTGATTTTGACCCTTTTCCTGTGCCAGACATAGCTTTCTGACCTTCAGTTCCCTCACCCAGCACTTAGGTACCAACCTTGGCTTTTTCACAGGGTGCTTCTTACCCCTACTTCTCGGCTGTGCAATTTCTCTGCTTCCCCCCAAAATCATGGAAGCTGCCCAGCTAGAACCTATGACAGATGTGGGGTCAGGAGATTTGGTAGAGTTCTGTAGTCCGTTCATTTAGAGGTAGAAAGATATTATCAAAGGAGCATAGATTTAGAGCCAGAAGTGACCTTAAAGATCATCTGAATGGGAGTGGAACAGTTTTATCCGATGATGGGATTTGGATTTTTGGACTGCAGCTTAGAATATGGAATGACTTTTTTCTGGAAAAGAATGAAGAGAGTACACATCAAATTAACAAGCATTTATTAAGTGCTTACTATTGCCAGGCATTGTGCTAAGCTTTGGGGATACAAATACAAATGGAAAGAGAAATAGTCCCTGCCCTCAAAGAGCTGACATCCTAATGGGAGAAGACAACACGTAAAAGGAAGCTGAAAAGGTGAAAATGGTTGACTGAACTTCCAAGGAGAGATTTCTGTGATTTTGTAGAGAATACCTAGGAGCAGAGTCTGGAGTGCAGTGTGGAAAGGAAGGAAGATACAAATGACTTGGGTGTTCTCTTTAAAATGGAGATTCTGGGAGAAACCAGCCAATCAGAGAAGGAGCTGCAAGGGCATAGGGTATTTCTGATGGGGTCCTTGGGTGCCTGTGCTCAGACCACAGTTCTAAAATCACATTTCTAAAAATCACATTTCTCCCTGGTCTCAAAACACTGTCTCAGGCAGTTTCTTCCCCAACCCAAGGACAGCCTGCCCTAGCTCTCTCTTCCTGATACAGTAGGTAGCTGCACCTATAGAATTTATTTGTTTGAACCAGCTGTGTACTGGCTGAACTGGCTGTGTACTGGGTCATAATGACATTTACCACATACTGACCAATCATGTTTCCCAGACTTAGACATGTGTGTACTCTCTTATGTTTATCTTGTCTAATAAAACATTGATGGGAACAGCATGGGTATTTCTCAGTCAGCCCTGACTCTTAGTTGACTTAGTGATATTTCAGGCCTAAAACCACACCACCATGTATGTAGCCCCTGCTTTGGGTTATTTCCCAGTGAACTCTGGGAAAATACTTGGGAAGTAGATAGCAAAAGTGCATGTTTCTTTAAGAACTAACCACTCCCTAAATTCCACCCTGAATTACCTAGTTAGCATATTTGTCATGTGTTTTGCTGTAGAATATCCTATGTAAACTTTAACTGTACCCTTCTAAGGTTGCAGAAGGGGTAAACAGTCTCAGCCTGTGAGACTAGGAAAATCACTAAGGACGATCCCTCTTGCTGTGACTGAAGGGGACCAGTATAGGACTGGAGCTGTCCCAGACAGCCCTACCTCAACAAACGGGGAGAAGATCCTGAGCCCCAGGGGGTGAAGCCAGCAACTGCCAACAACAGGAAGAGGCACAAAAATATATTACAGCAGAGGGAAAGAGGGGAGGGAGATGAGCATTGTTTGAGAGTTACTGTCATCTGATTGGGTTCGAGGGAACAATAAGCTCAGTTAAGTATAGAAACACAACTAGCTCCATAGGCAGTAGGAGGAGAAGGGATAAAGAAAAGGAAGGGGGAGGCTAAAAGGGAGGGAAGAAGTAGTAAGGGAAAAGGGGATTAAAAAGGAGGAGGTCTGAAAGAAGGGAGGGAGGCGGTCAAAAATTTATTGTGGAAAGTAAGAGAAAGGAGAACTAAAAGCATAAACGGGAAAGGGGATGGAGGGAAAGACACATCATAACTGTGAATATGAATGGATGAACTCTCCCATAAAACAGAGATGGATAGCAGAATGGAGTAAAAATCATAATCCAACAATATGTTGTTTACAAGAAACACATTTGAAACGGGGGCAAACACACAGGGTAAAGGTAAAAGGTTGGAGCAGAATATATTATGCTTCAGCTGATGTAAAAAAAAGCAGGGGTAGCAATCCTAATCCCAGACAAAGCAAAAGCAGAAATAGATCTAATCAAAAGAGATAAGGAAGGAAACTATATGCTGCTAAAAGGCACCATAGACAACGAAGCAATTTCATTACTAAACACATATACTGCAAGTGGTATTGCATCCAAATTCTTACAGAAATTAAGGGAGTTACAGGAAAAAATAGACAGCAAAATTATAGTAATAGGGGACCTCAACCTCCCCTTCTCTGAACTTGATAAATCGAACCTCAAAATAAACAAAAGTTAAGGAGGTGAATAAAACTCTGGACAAGGTAAACATGAGAGATCTCTGGAGAAAATTGGGGATAAGAAAGGAATATATTTTTTTCTCAGTGGTACATGGCACATATACAAAAATTGACCATGTACTAGGCCATAAGAACCTCACAATCCATTACAGAAAGGCAGATAGTCAATGCATCCTTCTCAGATCACAATACAATAAAAATTATATGTAATCAAAGGCCATGGAAATATAAACCAAAAATTAATTGGAAACTAAACAATCTAATCCTCAAGAATGAGTGGGTTAAACAACAAATTATAGAAACAATCAACAACTTCCTTCAAGAGAATGACATTAATGAGACAACCTACCAAATCTTAAGGGATACTGCAAAAGCAGTTCTTAGGGGAAGTTTTATATCTTTGAATTCCTGCATGAATAAAATAGAGAAAGAGGAGGGGTAGCTAGGTAGTACAATAGATAGAACACCAGTGCAGGAATCAGGAGGACCTGAGTTCAAATCTCACCTCAGACACTTGACACTCCCTAGCTGTGTGACCTTGGGCAAGTCACTTAACCCTAATTGCCTCATCCTGAGTCATCTCCAGTCATCCTAATGAATATCTGGTCACTGGATTCAGATGACTCTGGAGGAGAAGTGAGTTTTGGTGACCTGCACAGCCCTCCCTCCCTCAAAACAAAGTCAAGTACAAGTCATGTCATCATTTCTCTGATGGCATGGTCTTCTTCGTAATGAAGGATGAACATGGAGAAAGAGAAGATCAGTGAATTGGGTATGCAGCTGAAAAAGATAGAAAAAGAACAAATTGAAAATCCCCAAGTAAATACCAAATTAGAAATACTGATAACCAAAGGAGAGATTAATAAAATTGAAATTAAGAAAACTATTGAACTAATAAATAAAACTAAGAGTTGGTTTTATGAAAAAAACCAATAAAATTATAAACCTTTGGTCAATTTGATTAAAAAAAGAAGAAAACCAAATTACAAATATCAAAAATGAAAAGGGTGAACTAACCTCCAATAAAGAGGAAATTAAAACAATAATTAGAAATTACTTTGCCCAACTGTGTGCCCATAAATTTGACAATATAAATGAGATGGATGATTATTTTTAAAAATATAAGTTGCCTAGATTAACAGAAGAGGAAGTTGAGTACTTAAATAACCCCATCTCAGAAAAGGAAATTGGACAAGCCATCAATGAACTCTCTAGGAAAAAATCTCCAGGGCCAGATGGTTTTATAGTGAATTCTATCAAATATTTAAAGAACTATTAATTCTAATACTATATAGACTATTTGGGAAAATTGGGGAAGGAGTCCTCCCAAATTCTTTTCATGGTACAAATATGGTCCTGGTACCTAAACCAGGAAGAGGCAAAACAGAGAAAGAAAATTATAGACCAATTTCTCTAATGAATATAGATGCAAAAATTTTAAATAAGATA
>CM053770.1:485257467-485301233 GCA_028658325.1 Potorous gilbertii
TATATATATATATATATACTAAAATATATAGAATTGGATCGCAGATAGAAGCAGATCATTTCCTTTTGTATTATGTTTTGTTTTATGGTTTCTCCTTTTCATTTTAATTCTTCTATGCAACATGTATTTAATAGGAATGTACATGTAGAACCTATATAAGATTGTATGCCGTCTCAGGGAGGGAGTGGGGAGGGAGCGGGGAATGAGGGAGAGGGAGAGCAAAAAAATCTAAGCTATATGGAAGTGATTGTCAAACACTGAAAACAAATACAATGATCTAATTAAAAAAAAAAGATATATTCGTTCCAGCAACAGAGACTGAGGAGTGGTCAGACAAGCAGGTAGAAAACCTGTAGAGTACAATGTTGCAAAAACTCCAGGAGGAGAGTAACCACAGGGAGTTGGTATCAAATGATGTCAAACACATAAATAGGTTAAGGATGAGGACTGAGAAAATACCATCTGATTTGGCAATTAAGAAATCACTGGTAACTTTGTAGAAAATAGTTTCATTTGAGTGATGAAGGGGTAGAGGACATAATTTCACTGATATAGAAGACATCTGAGTGAGATAAATTAATACAAATTTAGGTTAGGTTTTTCCTGTAATTTATAGGCTTGGAGACAGTTTCCAAGAGCAATGAGAGACTAAATGATTTGCCTAGCCACTATGTGGAGCCTTGAAACAAGGCCAGCTTTTTATTTCCTACAAAATAATATGCATATTCACCCTTGTCCTTAATGTTTTCAATTTTTTCCTGCTCTTGGTGATGTGAAAATCACAAAAATCACTAAACAATTATTGAAAGTCAATGTTTCTAGATTTTATTATACTCTCCAAATTCTCAAACCAGATGCATTTCATGTATAAATTTTTCTCTGGAAATTAAGCATTATCAGTAGTTATACTTAATTTTTCAGGTCAATAAAACCAGTTCTTCATTTGGTCTTAGAAATGCCAAAAAAAAAAAAATAAGTATGCTTAGTTTAAGAAATCTAGGGCCTTAAATAGGGAAGCCATGGTAGAGAGCATTTGGACCAAGATTTGTGGAGGCTGAAGTATCTATAAAAGTGTCTATAAAATAAATCTATCCAATTTGAGATTCAGAGATACCTAAACTTTTAAAATTCTTAGTTGAAGTTCCTTACATCTAGCCTGGCCCTATCCATTTACCTTGAGGCCATTTTGTAGCCCCAGAAAAAAAATAGCATCTTTTGATTGGAGCATATGAAAACTGTTTAAGGATTTGCCCACCTTGGCCTTTTTGACTGAACTCATGGGTATATAGAGAAAAAGAACTTCATTGTAGGCCTGCCTTAAGTCCAGGATTATTGGATCTATAGGTTCTCTTTTGTCTTTCTCCATTGTGTGGTCCACTTCTTTATAGCAAACACTCAGAATGGAATAAGAATCAGCTTATCTTCATCTGGAGACAAAGCCCAGTGTAAAAGTACATACTATAATATTTAAAGATAGTAGAAAACTCTTGAAAATAAGCAAATGGGGATTGATAAAGTAGGGAGAGGGCAGAATGAAGAAGGATTCAATTCACCAAGTGCCAGTAGAAATTATGCTTCCCTCAGGAAAACCTGTAAAATTATGTCATTGCCCAGGTTGGATAAAGTGCTCATGATTGTATTCCATTTGGGATAGCAATGCCCTTCATTAGAAATCAGCTAGCTACTGAAGCTGATATTTTTGTGCACCTGGAGACCCTCTTTTTGTCTTGAGACTCAAAAGTTCCTATATTTCTCCCCACTGCTTCTGCTGGGTTTCTGTCTCTCAAGATCCTTGTCTTGTATTCCATATAGGAAATACTATACTTCCCATAAATCCCTTTGTCAATAAATGGCTACATTTCCTTCTAAACACCCTCATCCTATCAAGAAACTTTCTGTTAACACAGATTGCTTGTGCTGTTATACTCATATTAATACCTTGTTAACTATCTTCTTCCTACTCCTTTCTCTCCTTAAGCAAAGAAAATACAAAATGGGTAGTGTTTCTATCATCCTAAAAAAATCAATTCAATCCATAACATTACTCCCTAAGTTCACAAAAGACACACACACATACTCTCTCTCTCTCTCTCTCTCTCTCTCTCTCTCTCTCTCTCTCTCTCTCTCTCTCTCCCCCCACCACTTCCCTCCCTCTCCTATCATCCCCTCCTTCATCCTCAACTCTCCCTATACAGTCATCAGCTGTACCTTGTCCTTGCCTTCTTCTTGCTTTACAGTGGAAGGAACATTGACCAAAGTAAAAAGATCTGTGTTCAAATCCATACCATTAGTTTTTCTTTCCTTAACTCTCCCCATAAAATCTGTGCTTATGTGTATACTGTCAAATAATGTCAAATGTGATTGGAGGCAGCTAGCTCAAAGGATAGAGTGCTGGGCCTGGACTCAGGAAGACCTGAGTTCCAATTCAGCCTCAGATGCTTACTATCTATGTGACCCTGGGCAAATCACTTAACCTCTGTCTTAATCTACTGAGAAGGAAATGGCAAACCACTCTAGTGCCTTTTTTTTTAATGCTAAATCAGTCAATGCTTTTATTTTTATACATCACAATACAACTTTAAGCTGCATTTCTGCCTCACCCTACTCCAGAGTCTTTGCCAAGAAAACCATGATGCATGGGATCTAAGGGAAGGACACAATTGAATGACTGAATAGCAACAAAGGTTGCAGTTCCTGATTCCCATATTTCCACTACAGAAGAGATCATGTCATTGTGATGTAGGGGAGGTCAGTCTGTCTGTTTCAGAAGCATGCCTTGCTGATTGTTCACCATAGATCATGCTGGAGCCTGTCAGGAGGGAGAAACCAGAGTTGGGCAAGGAGGAGCACACATGACTGATTGACTGCTCACTGAAGCCCATGGCATGGGAAAGGACAGTTCAAAGACAAATAAATACAGTAGCATGGTGTTTGATTAAACCCAAAGAATCTAGTTATTAGAGTAAGAATTTGCTATTTGATAAAAAAAAAATGCTGGGGAAACTGGAAAGCAGTTTGGCAGAAACTGGGTGTAGAATAATATTTGACACAGTAAGCCAAGATAATCTCCAAATAATGTATAATTTAGATGTAAAAAGTGACATGAGTAAAATGGAGGAACAAGGGAAAAATTACTTTTTAGATTTAAAGATGAAGAAGAGTTCATGACTAAAGAAACAATAGATCACAGAAAATAAAATGAACAATTCTGATTATATAAAACTGCGAAGCTTTAGCACAAATCTAATACAGTTAAAAATTAGAAGGAAAACTGGTAATTGTGGGGGTAACTTAGTAGTAATTTTCTCTGACAGAGATCTTATATCTAAGATGTACAGGAATAGATTTTAATTTACAAGACTAATAGCCATTCCACAATAGTTAAGTGATCAAAGGATATGAATGGGCAATTTTTTAAAGGAAGACATCTAAGCTATCAATCACCTTATGACTAAATGCTCCAAATTATTAATAATTAAATTCAAATTAAAGCAACTCTGAGGTTTCACTTCATACCTATCAGATTGGCAAAGATGAGAAAATAGAAATATGACCGATGTTGGAGGGGCTGTAGGAAAACCTGCACATTAATGCACTGTTGATGAAACTGTGAATTTGTCCAGCCATTCTAGAAAACAATTTGGAACTATGTCCCAAAGTCACTAAACCATGAATACCTCTCCACCCAATTGTACCACAAGTAGGCATATCCCAAAGATATCAAAGAGAGTGGAAAAGACCCAAATGTATGACAATATTTATTTTTAGCTCTTTTCATTGTAGCCTCAAACTGAAAACCAAATGGGGGCTAACTACCTATTGGGAAATGACTAAACAGATTGTGGTAGAGGACTTGGAATATTAATGCACCATAAAAAAAAATGCCAGAACGGACAGGAAACTAGAAATGATGTATGATCTCTGTGATGCAGAGTGAAGCAAATAGACAACATTATAGAGAAGAGTAACTTTAGAACACTAATGAATCATGAACCACAAATCTGGAGAACTGAAAATCAATGCCACTCAGCTCCTGCCAGAAAGGGGAAATGTAATGTACTTCAAATCCATGAGATTTGCATTTTTGGACATTGTGGATAAGGGCTTTTTGTTGTTGTTGGACTTAGCTGTTAGCTGTCTCTTTTTTGAGGTGGAGAGGGGAGGATGTTCAATTAAAGGAGGCAGTGGAAAGGAGAAAGAATAAATACTTGAAAAAATTAATAAAAAATGATGAGGAGGGGAAAAATTGTTGAAAGGATGAGACAATAGCAGTCTGAAGAATAGAGTTTGGTGGTTTATCCCCAAGATCATCTGAGAAGCATTTCTCCTGTTGTGCAATACACACTTACATCCTTTTCTATGGTATTGCTACAGGTCAGTTGGTTAAAAACCTGCTACATGTACATGTTATCTTCTCCATTAGCATGTTTGACAGGAGAGATGGTTTCATTTTTGTCCACGTATCCCCAGCACTTGGGAAACTATCTGGCACATGGTAGGCACTTAACAAATACTTGATTGATTGATCAACAAGCCTCTAGGAAAATATATATTTAGCAGCCCCTGTTGGGTGCATTTCATTCCTGGCCATTCCAGAGAGATCCAAAATCCTTTATCAAACATCATCTTCTTAACCAAATGTCCTGTTTCTATCTTTCTCTTCTAGTCTTTGATTAGACTCAGCAATTAGTAGTAATTGAAACACACATCATTTTGGTCCTCTTCAAAGGAAGGACAATAACCAACCAATTAAAACACAGTCTGCTGCCTGAGGTCTTCAGTTTCTTGCCCAAGACTTAATAATCTTTCGCCATGTTTTTGAGATTCCCTCTGGCAATATCATTTATGTCCACATGAATCACCTGAAGTGAACAGTAGTCATCAGGTTTAATAAACCTTGTCAAATCATGTATATATAGCCTGAGAAGGTAGTCTAAACTCTTTTTGTTCATTTCAGATGAACAAATGGAGTTATCTCAGTAAGGAATCCTCACTGACCACTACTTGTCTTCTTCCTTTGACCATACTGGACGATCTCTTATCTGATGCCACTCATGAATTTCTCATAATTCCTTAGAGGACAAGCAGCTGCTTTTCCCTCAGAGGGTCTAGCCCCATTCTTTTCAAGAAGAGTAACATCAATTTCTTAGCTCCAAGTGTTTAATGGTCTTTATTCCCTTTGTCATGTTTTTCCATCTTCTGATCTGCCAAGGGTTAGGATTTTCCTCTGCTTCTTCAATCCCTTTTTCTCCATTGTTTTTCCATTTCAATCTTTCTTCCATTTTCAAAATGGACATCTTATTCTTTTATGACTTAGAGCAATGGTCTTTAAAGTAGAAACGGGGGGTCCCTTGGGCGTCATGCTCTTACCCAAAGGGACATGTGATTTGACTCCAAGGAAAATGTAATTAAATAATTAGAAGAAGGGAAAATTGGCTGCTTTTTACCTTCTTTTTGATAGCTAATTATGGAGCTTGTCTCCAACAAAACCACTCTTATCCTTTTCCTCCAGTTGTCCCGTCTTCTTTTCCTCTGGGCAATTATAACCTATCAGGGGTGGGGAACATGTGTCCTTCTAGGTTTTTAACTGAGTCCAAATTTTCTAAACAAATTCTTTTATTAAGGGGATTTGTTCTGTGAAGTTTGGGTTCAGTCAAAGAGTCACACTTGAAGACTTAGAGGGCCACATGTGACCTCAAGGCCGCAGGTTCCCCAACCCTGTTTCAGACTACCCACGGAAGCAGCTGTGTTTGGGTGCCAGTAGGAATCTGCCCCTCCTTCTCCATCATACCCACCCATTTTTACCCCTAGGTCATTCTGTGGCTATAGCTGGCACCCTTTGAAGGTTGGATAGGACATAATTGCATCTTGTTTACAATTTAAAATCTCATCACATCTATTACAGTAACTGGATGGGGAGACTTCCCTTTTACACTAAGAATAAAGCTAACCCATTCCGCTTGAGTTCACTCAGCTCAAAATTTCTCAACATCAGCATTATCATCAACTGTTTCCTCCTTATCTTTGATCACAGAAGTATAACTCATCTTCTCCAGTAACATGCATTAGCATTCATCTCTTGTTCATGTATTTTCAATCTCTCCTCCTTAATTGACTCTTTCCTATCTTCCTAAAATTGGGATCACGTGTCTACCTTCTTGAAAACCAAACCAAACAGAACAAACCTCTTCTGCTTTCTAACTTATCTAGTTACTCTTTCATTTCTCTTCTCTCTGTCACTGAACTGCTAAAGTTCTTTAAAAAGTGGTTTACATCCAATGCTTTTACTTCCTCTCCACTCACTCATTCCTTCCTCAATTCCTTGCTTAGGTTCTGTCTTCATCATTCTACAGAAACTACTCTTACAAAGGTAGTCAGTACCCACATAACTGACCAATCCAATAGCCTTTCCCCATCCTCATTTAGCTCTTTGTAGCAACTGACACCATTCACCTTCTCTTCTTACTGGTCTATCCACTTTGGGATTTGGAAACATTATGCTCTCCTCGTTCTACTCCTCTCTCTAACTGTTCCTTTTTTGTCCTTGACTGACTTCTCATTTTTCTGATCTTGCTTACTCATTGTCTCCCCTCCTCAAAAAAAATTTTTGTCTTTGACCTCTCCTCTTCTTTTTCTAATCTCTCTTTGCAATCTTATTCACTCCCAAGGTCTTAACTACAACCTCTCTGAAGTTGATTTCCAACTCTGTATCTTCAAGTCTCATCACTTTTCTCAACTCCAGATTCGCATCTCCAACTTCCCCATTGGCACTGAAAACACATCATATTCGAAACTGAGACTATTATCATCTTTCCCTTAAATTTAGTCTTCCTTCTGACTCTACTATTTATATTTATGGCACTCACTCTCCCATGTTCTAGTGTTATCATTTATTCTCTCTCTTATCTCCTATCTAATCAGTCAAGTCCTATCAACTCTACCTCCATTAAAGGGATCATGACCTGGCTAGTTCTTAAACAGACCTATTCAATGAATGGGTGTTGCCTCATTCTAAGTGAGTGCCTGCAAAGACCTTGGCCTAAAGGGCCCAAGGTCTCCCAGTGCATCCTGGGTCATCTCCAGTCATCCTGAGTAATATCAGGTCTCTGGATTCAGATGACTCTAGAGGAGAAGTGAGACTGGTGACCTGCACATCCCTCCCTTACTCAAAGTCAAGTGCAAGTCATGTCATCATTTCTCTGATGGCATGTTCTTTGACAATGAAGGACAAACACAACACAATGCATCCATTCCTTCCTCACTATACCTATTGCTACTGCCATACCACAAACTATCATTACCACCTACTTGGGCCATTGTTAAAACTTCCTAATAGGTTTCCAAGTTCCACTGAATTTTCCTTCCAATATGTCCTTCATACCACTGCCAGAATAATCTTTCTTTTACATTGATGGATTTTTCTCATTTCTTTGTTTAAAAAACATCAATGATTTCTTGGGTCAACCAATAAAGTTGACATTTCTTTGCCTGGTTTTCAGAGTGCTGCACAATCTAGTGCCATCATACCTTTCCAGTCTTATCTCTTATTAACTGGATTGCTCCTTGGATCCTGAACTGCATTTTCTCACTTCGACACCTTTACTCATAACTGGAATATCTTCCCTTTTCCTCTTTGTGTGTTGAATTATTACCCATCATTGAAAACTAAACCCAAATACCATCTCCTCTACGCTGCCTTCCCTTATCCACTGTATCAGTAATTTTCTTCCCTACCTTCTTTATAATTCATATTGTTTTGCTCCCTTCTGGTATGCTTACTCTCTACAGTGTGGTTAGCATCATCTTTATATATGTATTATCTCCCTGCTTGACTTGGCTCTGTTAGAGTAACGACAGAGTCTTACTTAAACTTTCTATCCCAGCCCCAATAATAATTGGCACAATGATCTATGCACATAAGTCCCCATTTCCACTGTCTCTGGTTCCATCATGCATATTACTTTCTAAAATTTTTGTTTAATTTAATTTGCTCAATCATCTTATGGCTATAAATCTGCCCCTTCCCCCATCTCCCTTTCCCTAAACTTCTCTTTCTCTGCTTCTGTTGGTCATAGTGCCCCTCTCCAAGCAGCTCTTTTCATTTGTCAGACCCAACAGGATGGAAAAAGGAGAACTTCTTTCTTTTTACCTTTTTTTTATGGGAAGTTGTTCCATTTCATGAGTGGGGGCATTGTACTCAAGTTTCCTGTTTCTTATATTTGTGGTACAGCAGCTGCACTTTGTAAATGTTTGTAGTATGCATGACAGGCAGTGAATCTGAATGAAATATTACTCAAAAATAGGTTAAAATCTGGGGATATTTTGCCTAATAATCACATTCATACCATTGCATATAATATCATCTAACCAATCATAGACCTCCCCATTCCCAAAGTTACTTATCTTGTACCTGCCTCTTTCTCCTAGGGAGCACAGGGGGAAGGTACCACACATTTTTGCCTTAAAGATTGGCACTAGGTCGTTTGCATGTTGCTTTATAGGTATTCAGATTTTTTTTTACCTATGTCAATTCTGCCTACCTAAATCATTTTTCAATAACAAAAGAACAAGGACCATAGTCTTTCTTTGATATGCCCTTACAGTGCTTATGTACATGGTAGATCTTTGAAAAATGTGAACTGACTGATTAATCAACACAATAATTCAGGGTATGACATAATGCTAGCTTTATGACATCTTATCAGGGCAGGTCATGAACAGAATAAGGAAAAAGACACAAAAGAAATCCAAATATACATATTTAATACCTTATAAGTACATCAAAATAATTGTTGTTGTTTAGTCATTTTGGTTGTTTCTGACTCTTTGTGATCCCATTTAGGATTTTCTTGGCAAAAATACTGGAGTGGTTTGCCATTTCCTTCTCCAGCTCATTTGACAGATACAGAAAGTCAGGTAAACAGGGTTAAGTGACTTGCCCAGGATCACACAGCTACTAAGTCAGATTTGAACTGGTTAAGATGAGTTTTCCTGGCTTCAAGCCCAGTGCTCTTTCCACTTAGTTGCCCCCTAAATCATAATAATAACTCATATTTGTACAGAACTCTTATTGTAGGTTTTCTGTGATATTCCCTTAACTTGCTATTGTAACTGTGCAGGGTAGTTATCTAGAAGGTGGCTATGACCTTGAATTCTAGGGGTAACCCTGTGGGTCTGTATTCTTAACACTCTTGCCCATGAGCCCCCATCAATATGCTTCCCGTTAATAGACAACAGACACATTTATGAAAGGTATTTACTAAGATAGCTTATCGAACAATGGTTACTAAGTATGCCCCTCACAAACCTAGGGGACAATTCCCCACTAAAGGTATCAATGTCCATGGGAAGAATGGACTCAAATTCAGGGCCCAAGGATAGTGTCCCCCACACATATACTATACATATGTGACTACTTCCAACTCCTGGTCCTGCATAGCCTCAAAGGCCTTTTTCTCTGGATCCTAATGCAGCTCCCTCTGATGTAGCTTCTTTGCAATCAAGTTGCTCGTATGGGTTCCCAGGGCCCACTGCTCTCCATAATCTGATTCTCATCTCTTTTGCCAGGGACCATGTTCCTTGAAGTTGCCTCTGCTCTCAGAAGGCTGTTCCTGGATTCATGTCTGTCCAGAGTTTGTGTCTCTGATATCTGTTGGATGCAATGTCTCCTACTGATTCTTTCAAAGTTGTATGACTGATGATGAAGTTGTATGAAGATGATGAAGAAAATCCTTTTTCCTCTCCTCAAAGGGGATTTCTCCACAGGCTGTTCCAGGTTTGCAACGTAGTCAACTGGAACTTTTGAAATTTGTCCAGGGATTAGTTTTTTTGAAAGCTCCCTGAGGTGTGACTAATTTGTTTACTCAGATTATCCCATTGACTCAGAGGGGTGTTTGCACATGTAAAAATATCAGAATCATAGGTGCATTTTCTCTATCTAATTGAATACCTCCTGAGCACCTTATGATTATAGGCTGAGCCTTCTATGATCACATTAGCAAGGCAAGTCAGCCTAATTGAAGCAGTAGACCATCTTGACTGTGACATGGGAGGCAGCATGTGCCAAGCAAGAGGAACTACCACCACCATGCACCCTCACACCTGATCAAAACAGCCCAGGATCCTAAACCTAAGAGTCTCGAGATTAGCAATGTCCCCCAAACCACCAGTCCTGCTTCCAGCCCAGCCCTCACAGCCATTGTTTGGGATGGTGATTCCAGTGAGGACATGGCCAGTCATCCTTGGTTAACTATCAACCAACTGCCTTCCACTAGGCAGGCAACTCAGCATAACTAAAGTAACAAAGGCACCTTGAGGGAGAGACAGGAAGCAGCATGTGCCAAGCAAGTATAATCATTACCACCTTGACCACCATTTCCTCGAGACAGCCAAGTACCATGAACCCAAGAGTCTTTGTAATATCAGTGTACCCAGTCCAGTGTCTGTAGCCATCATCCTGGAGCCAACCCCTGTGGAGATGCAGCTCTTGCTACAGCAACATCTGTTGAAGGCCCAGAAAAGAAAGTTTTTGCCACCAGAGTCCTTGGCACTAATCCTAAATAAACATCAGACACTGATGTCATTTTCTCAGTGGAAATGACATTGAAGAAGAAATTCTGCTATTTGCCTTGTAGCTAGTTGTATCCTAAGTGCCATGGGACCTTTCCATCTGAGTTGCAGCTGAAACTTTCCATTTGTATTGTCTCCTTTGTTATAATTTAAGTTCCTAGAGAGCAGGGTCTGGCTTACTTTTCTAGTTGTATCCCTAGGGTTCAGCTCAGTACTTTGTATATAACAAAGCTTAATAGACACTTCATTCATCCATCTATCCATTCATCCATTCCATCAACTGAGGGGAGAAGGGGGAATCACAACTCTACTCCTTGGCACTGTGGACACATTATCTTGTTTGATTCCCCACAACAATCCTGTGAGGTAGGTCCTGTTATCTTTACTGTATAGATGGGGAAATCGTGTCTCAGAAAAGTGACTTATTCAGAGGCATAGAGTTGCTCTCTGAGGTGGTATTTGAATATGGGTCTTCCTGACTACAAGTCCAATGCTCTGCTCACTACACCCCACATTTTCTCTTGTGATCTGCAGCAGGGTACCTCTTACTAAAAGCTTCCTATTTTGAATGGAAAAGGTTCATAGGGTTTGACAACTTCAAGCAAAAAAACAAAGGCACCATGCACATTTTTGGAAGGGATCATCTTATACTTGTTTCTCTTAAAAAGTACAATTGGGGTCAGCCAACAATATATTTAGTGCAGAAGAAACACAAGTCATAGCTTTTGAGGTGGAAGAACTTGTGACAAGCCAAATCCACTGGCAGAGATTTCAAGGACATAGGAATGAATATATTAGTTCTGAGAAGAACAGCCAAAATGTAGCCTAGTATTACAAGGATTTAGGTTTTCCACACCCTGTCACATCTGTGAAAAAATCATATACTTATGAGTTGTATTCACCCCAACACTACTGTCAGAAAGGAGTTACACTTCATTTATATCAAAGGTAAGTGGACATTGTGGGTGGGGATCAAGAACTAGTCCACTAAGATGGGGTTTGGGAAAAGTAGACAAAGGAAAGGCATTCCATATCCAGATTAGGGATAGAGAGTTACTGAGAAGAAGCAGACTACTAACTCTGAAAAGACTGCCTGAAGGAGATGGGATTTCAAAAGCTTCATCTTCATCTCACTGAAAACTAAATGTTCATAGCTGTCTAAAGTGGAGCTACCCTGTCCTATCATCTCCAAAAAAAGAAAATGGACCAAAACACATATTTGCACCATTTATTCTAGAGAAAGTATACATCCTTGGGAAGAAGGATTCAAGAACAGGCTCATTTGTCTGGTATTTGGGGTGCTTTTTATTTTGTTGTCCTTAAATCTTTATTTGAAAAAAAATTATTTTACGTTTTCAACATTCACTTTTTGTAAGATTTTGAGTTTTAAAATTTCCTCCCTTGCTTCCCTCACCTCTCCTCAAGAGGATATGCAATCTGATATAGGGTAGTATACATATATAATCATATTAAACATATTTTCACATTGTGTGTTTGTGCTGCGTTTCCAAAGAAGACCATGCCATCAGAGAAATTACTTGACTTGTACTTAACTTTGTTTTGAGTGAGAGAGGGCTGTGCAGGTCACCAGCCTCACTTCTCCTCCAGAGTCATTTGAATCCAGTGACCAGATATTCATCAGGATGACTGGAGATGACCCAGGATAAGGCAATTGGGGTTAAATGACTTGCCCAAGGTCACACAACTAGTGAGTGTCAAGTGTCTGAGGTGAGATTTGAACTCAGGTCCTCCTGACTCGTGCTCTATCCACTGCACCACCTAGCTGCCCCAAATTATTTCTACATTAGTCATGTTGTGAAAGAAAAGTCAGAACAAAAGGGAAAAACCATGAGGAAAAAAAGAGAGAAAATAGTATTATTTGATCTGCATTCAGACTCCAAGTTCTTTGTCTGAATTTGGATAGCATTTTCTATCACGAGTCTTTTGGAATTATGTTAAATCACTGCATTGCTGAGAAGAGCTAAGTCTGTCAAAGTCAGTCATGGTACAATGTGGCTGTTACTGTGTACGATGTTCTCCTGGTTCTGCTCCCTTCACTCAGCATCAGTTTCATCTAAGTCCAGGCTTTTCTGAAATCTACCTGCTCATCGTTTCTTATGGAACAATAGTATTCCATTATGGTCATATGCCATAGCTTTTTCAGCTATTCCCCAAATTGAGGCATCCCCTCAATTTTTAATTCTTTGCTACCACAAAAAGAGCTGCTATAAATATTTTTGTATATGTGAGTCCTTTTCCCTTTTTTATGATCTCTTTGGGATACAGACCTAGTAATGATATAGCTGGATCAAAGGGTATGAACAGTTTTATAGCCTTTTGGGCATAGTTCCAGATTTCTCTCCAGAATGGCTGATCAGCTCACATCTCTACCAACAATGCATTAGTGTTTCAATTTTCCCATATTTTCTCCAACACTTATCATTTTCTGTTTTGTCATGTTAGACAATATGATGGGTGGGAGGTGGTACCTCAAAGTTGTTTTACTTTGCATTTCTCTAATCAGTAGTGATTTAGAGTATTTTTTCATATGACTAGAGATAGCTTTAATTTCTTCATCTAAAAATTGCCTCTTTATATCCTTTGATCATTTATCAATTGGGGAATGACTTGTATTTTTATAAATTTGACTCAGAAATGAAGCCTCCATCAGAGACACTGCCTATAAAAATTGTTTCTTGGCTTTCTGCTTCCCTTCTAATCTTGGTTGCATTGGCTTTGTTTGTGCAAAAACTTTTCAATTTAATGTAACCAAAATTATCCATTTTGCATTTCATAATGTTCTTTTATCTCTTGTTTGGTCATAAATTCATCCATTCTCCATCAATCTGACAAATAAACTGTTCCTTGCTCTCCTAATTTGCTTATAGTATCATAGGATGCTTTTCACTGGTCCCAAGTTGTCTGGTCTGTTACTGGAGGGTGAGGCAATGGGGAGGGGATGATGACCAGTTAGCTGCATCAGTTATGAACAATTAGTACACTGTTATTAAAAAACACAAAACACACACACACATACAAATAAAAATCAGGAAGAAGTAGGAGGCTGCTAAGCAAGGGAATCATGAAATGAAAGTGAAATCATTTTGCTTCCTCATTATGTAGGACTCATGTGACAAGTTCTATTTTATATAGAAGTGAATTCGGAAGATCCCTTATTGCTCTGAAATCTCTGACATTAGCTCATGATGTCCCAAGATTCTGGCAGAAGGATCTCACCTGCTTTCATCTCCAGGTAGGTTTTTATTTTCCTCGTTTGACTCCTTAACTATAAATACTTGATTTACATTTTTGTCTTCCTCTCCTTGCCAAATTTTGAGCATGTAGTTTGAGGAAGTAAACTAAGAAATTATGTAGTCCATCTTGCTTTTTTTTTTCTACTCTAAAAGGATTAAACTTTATAAAAAGTCCATATTTGGCCTTTATAACAAGAGCATAAAGAAATCATTTTGTACTATAAACCAAAGTCAGTAATGAATAAACTTATGGGGTTTTTGGACTGCAAAAAAAGTTAGAAAAGAAAAACAAACTAGGAAATGTAACTCAGTTCCATATACATTTGCTAAGCACCTGTGCTTTTTATGGCATTATGAGATTTTGCATCAATTTTTGTGGGGAAAAAAGTCATTTTAGTCCAACATAGACATGCTATTTTGCAACTAGGAAAAAAATTACTGACTCCTTTAGGGAAAGAATTCTGTTTATGATGATTCAAAAATAGTAATAAAAGCTAGCACTTATATATCAGTTTTATATGTTATCTCATTTGATCATCACAACATCCTTGGGAGGTAGGTGCTATTATATCTCAGAATTTCACAGAAGAGAAAACTATCGTTGGCAGAGGTTATATGACTTGCTGAGGGTCACACAATTAAGCAGATATCTGGGGCAGTATTGAATTTAGGTCTTCCTGACTCCATGTCCAGCACCTTATCCACTCACTAGGAAGTGGAAGAAAGAAAGAAAGGAAGGAAGAAAGGAAAGAAGGAAGGAAGAGAAAGAGACAGAGAAAGAAAGGGAGAAAGGGAGAGAAAGGGGGAGAGAGAGAGAGAGAGAGAGAGAGAGAGAGAGAGAGAGAGAGAGAGAGAGAGAGAGAGAGAGAAGATGACCCAAGTGGGAAGGAGAAAGCAATATGGAGGGTTTTTTTAACCACCTGTAGAACCCATGAGAAAACACAGCACATGAGAGCTCCCCCTTTTCCATTAAATAAAAGGCTTTATCTAATCTTCAAGTTTTTGTTTTTCCTTTACAAAATCAAAATGTTGATTTTTTAATACATGTGAGTTTTTCTGAAACAGGGGATGGGGAAAGAAGTTTCTCTGATTAAATTTGCATTAGAAATCTTGGAAATTCCCAGGGTTGGGTTTTTAGATTTTTTTTTTAAGATGTGAGTTTAAGTCACCAGGGATTGGGAAATCTTAGTAATTCCTTGCTTCATAAATCCTAGTTAGTGCTGGAAGTGGTATTTACAGAACCTCTGCAGAACTGAAATTATGGACTCATCCTTGATATCTCTTCCCCCTAATCCTCCTCCCCCGTCGATGAAATTCCAATCAAATCTACCTTCATCATCTCTCTCTTTTGCTATGGATAACAATATGGTTGAGGAACATTTTTCTTTCCCTTTCTTTGAAGGAGTGGGTGAAACTGACGTTTTCTGATCACCCTTATCTCTTTCCACTGGGGCTGGTTCAGGGGGTGGCTTTCTGTAGTGATCTATCTTTACCCTCCTTCCCTTCTCTTCCTTGGAGGGCAGCAAAAAATCAAAGGCTCTTTGTTCAGGGAGATAAGGAAATGAGTTCAGGTGGTTTGTAGTTTAGGGCAGGGGTCCCATATCCATGTTACTTCCTTTTCCTGCAAAATTAGAAAGTTTAACAATTTGGATTATTAATAAAAGCTCTGATCCAACTCCAAGGCAGGCAATCTTTTGAAATGAAGTTTCCCAGAAGCTTAGTTTCTGTGTGTTAACTATCCATTGACTTTCCCTCTCAGTCATACTGTATATAGCAAAGATACTAACTGGAACACAATTAAGTGATCTTTAACTAGAAAGTCTGCATTAAAAATATAAAAATAAAAGAACAAAAACCAAACAAACAAACCAGGAAGAAAATTTGAAAGAGAGAGAAACACTTAGTAATAAACAGTATCATCTATTGCATGTGGCAATACAACAGAAGAGAAAAGGAGAAAGTAGAATAACTTCCCTCTTGTTCATGGGTTTCTTGGAACAAGCATAATCTAGCTACTCCTTGATTTATTTCTTAAATAAACCAAGCAGTGAGCCAGAGAAAGGAAAAAGCTCCAATTGCTTCAAGGCTTAGATATTAGATACCCTTCTGAAAAGCATCTGTGCTGCTCCTCTCAGCAGTCACTGCTTTCTGCCCCCTTGCTGACTTTCCCAGACTCCCCTAGTGTCTCTAGTAGACCAATTAAAAACTGCTGCAGCAGCAAGAAAACCACCAAAAAATCCTCTTTTAAAAAAAACAAAAGATTTTATTCATGTGTGTCTGTGTATTCCTGTAATTCTTCTACTGGGGTAACTGTTTCTCTTTAGAATAGTAACCCTGAGGGTCTTTCCCTCTCAGTTTGATTTTTTTTTTTTTTTGGTTTGTTTTTCTAATAAAGAGGCCATCCCTTGACTACTTCTTAAAGAGGTCTATTCACTGAATGGGCATTACCACATTCCAAGTGAGCACCTGAAAAGACCTTAGCCTAAAAAGATCAGGGTCTCCACTGCATCCTGGGCCATCTCCAGTCATTCTGATGAATATCATACCACTGGACCTAGATGGCTCAGGAAGAAAAAGTGAGACTGATGACTTTGCACAGGCCTCCCTCACTCAAAACAAAGTCAAGTGCAGGTCATGTCATCATTTCCCTGATGTCATGGTCCCCTTGGAGAATGAAGGACAAACACAACAACTGGGGTAGGATGACCCTTGTGGGTGGTGTGAGTTTGGAACTTCTGGACTACGAGCAGGCTAATGCCAATCAGGTGTACCCACTGAGATAAGCACTAATATGGTAAGCCCCCAGGAATGAAGAGCCAACAGGTTGTTTAGGGAGGGATGAACTGGTCCAGGTCAGAAAAATGAAGCAGGTTAAAACTTCTGTACCAATTAGAATTGGGAACAGGCCCATGAGTGCCTGTTGTACTTCCAGCCTGGTTGAGATAGGGAGATTCTGTTTCAGATAAATAAACAAGTAAATAGAATTTAGTTGATATCTTGCTTTTAAGATATCAGTAGATTTCCTCCTACACTTTTCAGAGAGCCATTCGTTATAAGAATTTTTGAAGAAGAGAAAAAAATGTGCAAAGCCAATAAATACATTTAAAAAATTGTCATATTCCATGGACCTGGACATCTTCAAAAGAATGAAGGGAGATATCTTCTCATATCTCTTCTTTGGGGTCATGCTTGCTTTTCTAATTTCCTAAGATTTATTTGTTTTTTTTGCATCATTGTAGTCATGTATATTGTTTTCCCTTGGCTCTTCACTTTGATTCAGTTTATATAAGTCTTTCTGTGCTTCTCTGTCTTCATCACATAAATAATTTCTTATATCACAGTCATATTCTATTACATTCATTTTGTTAAGTATTTCCCAGTCTATATATACCTACTCTTTTTCTAGTTTTTAATATCGCAAAAAGTGTTACTATAAATATTTTGATGTACATTGTCCCTTTCTTTTTGTCAGTGACCAATTCAAGATACATGCATAAAAGTGGAATCTCTGTGTTATAGGACATGGACTTTATTTGCATTAATTCCAAATTGCCTCTAGAATGAGTGTACCAGTTCACAGCCCTGCCAACAATGTACCAGGGAGTTGTTTCTAAACTCTAATCTCTCCCTGCATTGGTTTTTCCCATCTCTAGTCATTTTTGCCAATTTTTGGTATATGAGATAAAACCTCAGGATTGTTTTCATGCGTATTTTTCTTATAATTAATGATCTAGATTCTAGGTCATTCTTTAATATGCTTGTTAATTGTTTCCAATCCTGCTTTTGATAACTTTGTATTCTTTAACTATTTCTTTACTAGGGAGTGATTTGGGGGTTTCATGTTTTATAATTACCTGTCTATATATCTTGGATATCAAACCCTTATTCGAGAATGAACAGAGTTCATGGGATCCATGATATCATGCATATGGGCACTTCCTCCAACAGTGCAGATCAACCTACCCGCCCCCCCCCCACCCCGCCCCATTTCTAATCTTACGCAATTGTTCTTGGCCTCCCATAATCTCCTAGAGAGGATCTACCAACTTTTGGGAATTTCCTAAAATTCAAACCCTTATCAGAGATATTTGATATCAATGTTTTTTTTCCTTCATATTCTAGCTGTATTAGGTATGCTTGTGCAAAAGCTTTTTGGTTTTTTGTGGTCAAAATTATTTATCTTTTATAACTGTTTCACATCTATCCTCATGTTTTATTTATTGTCACTTCCCCAGCTTACCTTTGACCTGTATTATTGTGATAGCCTCTCAACTGGTCTCTCTGCTTTCAGTCTCTTCCCCCTCTAGTCCATAATTCACATAATTACCAAAATAATCTTCCATGCTGTTTCCTTGCTTAAAGATATTCAGCGGTTTTATATAAATCCCTTAGACCTGACATTTAAGACCCATAATCTAACTGCAACCTATAATCCTAGGTATATTTCAGCCAAATGACCATTTGCTATTCTTTGATGTTTTCCCATCCTCTCTCAACTCTGGGTATCCACATAGGTCATCTCCCTTGCCTATAATACACTCTCATTTAATTGTTCCCCTATTGAAATCCTTTTTTTTCTCTTCAAGATCCAGCTCAAGAGATACCTTCTTCATGAAGGTAAAGACAACTAGGTGTGCAATGGAGAGAGCACTGAACCTGGAGTCAGAAGACATAACTTCAAATCTGGCTTCAGACACTTACTAGATGTGTGATCCTAGGCAAGTCACTTAATCTCTGCCTGCCTCATGTTCTTCATCTGTAAGATGGGGATAGTAATGGCACCTTCCTCCCAGGGGTGTTGTGAGGATAAAATAGAGATGTTTATATAATGCTTTGCAAACCCTCAAGGGCTATATAAACGTTCTCTATTAAGAAACTTCCCTTGATTGTTCCAACTAAAAATGATCTCTTTTTCCTAGAGCACTTTGGCTTTCTCCTTTGTCCCTACCACATTCTACCCTGAATTCTGCTTATTTCTGAACATACTGTATTTTTCCAGCAAACGAAACTCTCTGAGGGCAGAGACTGTCTTTTTTTTTTTTAATTTTTTTTCTCAAGGCCTGGCCCAGTTTCTCACATGTAGTAGTCACTCAATAAATGTTTGTTGAATTGAATGGCTGAGGGTTATTTTCTCTACCTTTTTCTTTCCAGAATGAAGCTGATCATCTGGATGTTTCTGGTCTGTGCTTCTACAATGGCGCACCTCCATCACGATCCAACACTGGACAACCACTGGGAGTTATGGAAGAAAACTTACAGCAAACAATATGAGGAACAGGTAGATGAGATGTTAGCTGAAAAACTGCCATTAGATGCACTAGCATCTTCTACCACCCTGGCAACTAGGTGACTAGAGTACTGGACGTAGAATCAGGAAGGCCTGAGTTCAAATCATGACTCAGATACTTGAGTGACCCTATGAAAGTCATTCCCTCAGTTACAGTTTCCTCATCTGCAAAATTGGTGATACAACAGAATGGCAGAGGATGAGATGGATAGATAGGATCATGGAAACAATGAATGTGAACTTGGACAGACTTGGAGAGATAGTGGAGGATACAAGGGCCCCAGGGTGCTGTAGTCCACCGGGTCACAAAGAATCAGACATTACTGAATGACTGAACAACTGAAAAATCGCATCTGCCCTCTAGGGTTGGATCAGATGCAGATAAAATTCTCTCTGTAAAGTGCTTTGCAAATTTGAGTACTATATAAATGTTAGATATTATTAATTGCTATTATTACACTCAGAAGCCTCCACACATGAGGACATGGCTGCTTCAGACACCTTCCTATTCACTTTGAAAAAACTATCAGATGGTGTTCTTTCCCTTCTATTGTTATTTTATTCAATAAATATTTATTAAGTGGCTGCTTTATGCAAGGCACTCTGCTTAGGGATCCCAAGACAAGAAGAAAATATTTCCTGTCCTTCAAGAGCTTATATTCTACTGAAACTAGATAAAATTAGATGTTTAATCATGTTTGACTCTTTGTGACCCCATTTGGGATTTTCTTGGCAAAAGTGTTAGAGCAGTTTGTCATTTCCTTCTCCAACTCATTTTACAGATGAGGAACTGAAGCAAACAGGGTTAAGTAACTTGCCCAGGGTCACACAGCCTGTAAGCTGGATTTGAACTCAGATCTTCCTTAGGCTTCCTTCAGGCTTGACTTTCTATTCACTGTACCACCTAGCTGACCCTTACATATACATAGTCCTCTCTGGATGACAGTGTTGTGTCCTGTTGACTCATCTTCAGGAGGATAAAAGCTATGAGTTGTTTTACCAGCTGTCCAAATGCACTGCACCCTTAGGCAGTTCCCTTTACATTCAATAACAAAGCTGCCAAGGTTTGGGATGCAGTTGCTTTCTGGATCAATGTTGTATACCATTTGTAGGTTTTGGTCTTGGACAACTTGAAGAGTCATGATGCCATTGATAGAAATGGAGAAATTAAAATGGGATTAGGAAGCCTTAACAATGAACGGATATCATGGGATCCATGATATCATGAATATGGGCACTTCAACAGTGCAGATCAACCTGCCCCCCCCCCCACTTCTAATCTTATGCAATTGTTCTTGGCCTCCCATAATCCCCTAGAGAGGATGTACCAACTTTCAGGAGTCTCCTAAAATTCAATGGGCTTAGTCAGTGCAGCCCTAAAGCTCTTGCCAGTTCAAATTTGGACATGTTCAGCTTGAGGTAAAAGCAAGACATCCGATTGTGTTTAAGACAATTTGAAAAAACAAATGGGTCTGGTGGTTAGATGAGAGACTAGGGCTGAAGATGATTTAGGAACTGTTAGTATAACCATGATGGCTGAGACCATGAAAATGAATGAACTAAGAGAAAGAATGAAGAATAGGGAGAGCATAAGGCTAATAACAGAGCCTGAGGTAGGGATGGAAATTTCCACTGGGAAGATACAAAAAGTAGGAAACAGATCCGTGATAAGGGAACAGAGAAGAAGAAGCAATAAGACAGGCAGGAGAACCAGAATGGGGGTCATATCGTAGAAGCTAAGAGAGGAAAGAATTCAAAAAGGAAGGAATTATCAGGAGACTCATATGTAGAAAATAGGTCAAAAACAATGAGGACAGAAGAAAACCCTTTGGGTTTGGCCAGAAGGAATGGAACAGCTTCTGTAGCTTGTTGGGGACAAAGCCAAATTGCCCCTGGGTATTGAGGGAATAAAAATAGTGAGTAGTTGGAAGGACCAAACAAAGTAGTGAGATTTTTCTGTTCTTAAGGTAGAGAAAAGCCTGCCTATTCCCTTCTTGTACCTTCATGAGAGATACCCTCAATATGTTCGCAAGTTATTCACCTAAAGATTTTGTTGTAAAGGGACATAGGCTGAAAGTTACTGATGTTTTCTTTTGCCTTCTGGGCTAATAATATGGTCAGTGATTTTTTCCCCAAGTAGTTGGTACACTTTCCTATTGAGAATTGGTCTCACAGTGTCCTCAGAATTGTCTTGCCTCCAGAACAAACTTAATTATGTGTGTAATTGGTCTTGCTCAATTTTTCTGATTGCCTTTTCTTTAGTACCATTTCTACTTCTTTATGTAGTGCGTCAGTCACCGTGATACTAGAGTCTCAATATGGTGGCTTCATAGTCATTGATTAAGAAAAATATTTGTTATAAAAATCTTTATAGATCTTTTCCTTTTTCCTTCTTGTTCTGTTGTTGTCCTTCCAGTTTCTTCCTAACACACCATAAAATAGAGCTGCCTTATTTAAGCTAAACTTTTTGGAAATATATTTTTCTCTCTACTGCTTCCTATTGTTTTATGAGGGGGATTATAAGCTATATTAAGAAACACAATTGTCTGATGGAAATCACCTTGTGAAAATAGGAAGGTGACGCCTCATTTGTTTGTAAACATTTTGATGATCTGAAGAGGTAGGAAAAGAACTTTTATTTATTTACAAATGGAAAAATGAATACAACGAAACAGTTTCAAGGATACTTCCATGCTAGATTGTTAATAATAGAGAATTATTATGAGAGAATGTTCTATTACGTATTTACACATGTACATTGTTATCATAATGACCTCCATCAAATAAATTGTAAGATAAAATAAAAAATTAAGGTATACTCAACAAATACTACTGGAATAGAAGCTGACTTTTGGTAATTAATTACAGTAGGTATATTCTGTTTGCATGACCTCAAGCACATTATATCTAGAAAATGCTTTACTAGATAATTCACCATACTATGCTTGTTTTCATTTGTAGCTTTTATCCAAAGTATACAATAACTGTTTATTGTCCTTAAATTTCAGAATGAAGAAGTAGTACGGCGACTCATATGGGAAAAGAATCTAAAATTTGTGATGCTGCATAACCTGGAGCACTCAATGGGACTACATTCCTATGATCTAAGCATGAACCATCTAGGTGACATGGTGGGTTTCTAATCTACAAACCTACATTATTGTCTGTAGGAAATCTGATTTCTATTTGAAAGTAGAATCTGAAGGCAGCCAACAAAAAAGATACTTTAATAAGGAGAAAAGTCATATACATAGGAAGCTGGATATGACACCCTTCCCTAAAGCAGCTTGCAACCCATCCATGTTTTCTTATTCTGTTCAATTTGCATTCATGTCCTCTCACAAGTCTCTAGAGAAGATCTGCTCAAAACAGTGTAGGTCTTTATTTGGATCTTTTTATAATTGTGTGGCTTCCAGTACAACATTCAGGCTATCTGTGTGTTATCTATCCCTTTTCCTACATGACCAATCTAACTTCTTTTCCAATCCTATGTGTCCTTGATGATATCACATAGGCAGCGAGGGAATGCGGTAGATAAAAGCACTAGGTATGGGAGTCAGGAAGAGCTGACTTCAAATTCTGCCACACGTGGGATCCTGGGTAATTTCACTTAACCTCTTTCTGCTTCAGTTCCCTCATTAAAAAATGGTGTAATACTAGTATCTATCTCAGAGGGTTGTATTCATAGATTCTTTTTTATTTCCATATTAACCTTATAATAATTTTATTTCCCTTATAATTTGTAATACCTGCATTTTTTTGCATGAATTCTAAATAGTATTTTGAAATGTCTTTATTTATTCATAGCTTTAAAATTTTAGCTCATTTTGAAAAGTAACCATTGTCAATTGGTTTGACCATTCTGGAAAGCAATTTGGAACTATACTCCCAAAGTTACTAACTCTGCATACTTTTGGACTCAACTACATCCCTATATAGGTATACACCTCCCCCTGACCAAGAGATCAAAGAAATAGGAAAAGAACCCATATGTTAAAAAATATTTATAACTTTTTATAATAGCCAAAACCTGGAAACTAAAGGGGTATCCACCTTTTTTAGGAATGGCTAAACAAATTGTAGTACATTTATGAATGTAAAGGAATATTACTGTGCCATGAGAAATAATTAAATAGTTTCATGGGAAACTGGAAAGATCCTGATAATGTGTATTTTCTGGCTCCTCTCTCTCAAGATTAAGCCTGCTGCATTTCCCCTTGGGGACATTAAGGTACCTGAAGAATTGCAATGGTTCCTCTTTACATCCATTGGCTCAAGTCTACCAGCTGTGTTCATCCCATTTGTTAGGGACTGGTGACTAGCATCCTCCAGTTCCATTTAATTATTTAGCATTGAGTAGCTTTTATGGAGAGATAACTTACTTCAAAGAGAGAGTTAGAACAAATACATAAACATTTCCCCAGTACCTCTGGGGTATACTCTGCCCCCACCCCCCACCCCCAACCACATCAGTCTCTAGAGAAGTAATCTCAAGACTTACTGCCTTTCCTCCATAGTCCCATCTGGGTCCAGGTGTAGCGCAACTGCTTAATGAATCTGTTTCCTGAGCCAGCGCACCAGAGAGATCATTCCCACTGATTCCCATTCCGCATCAATGATGGGCTGGCAGCAACACCCAATCCAGATCCTAGCTTCCAGATTCCAGAATCTCATTTACCCAGGCAAGTCAAAGACTCCATGCCCTAACTCTGAAATGGAAACAAACAAACAAAAAGGTCAAGGACTCAGGCTCCCTTCTCAAGGGATGCCAAATGCAGTCAGATGGGAGAAAGGTCCCTTACAATATAATCTTTCACTAGATTCCATGACCTAAAGAAGCCTCGAGTCCCCCTTAGACTGAAGAAAGCAAACAGGAGCTGGTCTTTTTGAAGATACTAACAGTTCTGGTTATTTAGTCAACGTAAAAAATCCCCTTCCTATCTCTTGAAGGCATTTTCCTTACCTATAGTCACAGTGCTATGAGAAATAGTTCCCTCGCACCCTCCCCATGGAGAGATGCCATCAGAGGCAATTTATCCCTTTGCCAGACCTCCATGGCACCTCTGTGATCATTGTAGAATGTAGTTAGCAGAACTAGGAGAACAATGTTCACAAAGACAACACAAAAAATCTTTTTGTTGAAAATCTTTAGAACTCTTTATAATGCAACGATAAACCACAAGTTCATAAATCATGTCACCCAGGCAGGAATATCTGGACGTGGTCAATACTAGACTATGTGTACTTATTGCAAGTTTTTTAAAAATTGTACTTTTGGAGGGAGTGAGAGGAAGAAATAACAAAAATTTATAAAAATAAATTTAAAAAGAAAATCATTTAAAAGAAAAAAGAAATTAACCACTAAACAATTTTCTTCAACAATGGAGATAGCTTTGTGGTTCAGTAGATAGAGTACTGGGCCTGAAGTCAAGATGTGAGTTCAAATTCAGCCTCAGACCCTTACCAGCTGTATGACCCTGGGCAAGTCACTAAATCTCTGATTGTTTCAGTCTTCTCAGCTACCAAATGGGGATAATACCTACCATGACTATTTTGAGGATCCAATGAGATAATAACTGTAAAGTGCTTAGCCTAGTACCTTGCACAAAGTAAATGCTATATAAATGTTAGCTGTTATTATTAGTTCTCAGGTATTATATGAATAAGTATTTCTGGAAATAATTTTCCAATAGTTTAAATTCCATCCCCTTTTGCCAAGATTTTTAACAAAACTGGTAAAAGTTGAAGTTTTCACCAATTTATTATTCTCTTGTTCATAGCCTGCAGTGGTTGTGGGAAAATAGGTACATTAATGCACTTTTGGTGGAACTATGTATTGGTCTAGTCATTCTGGAAAACAATTTGGAACTCTGCTCAAAAAGCTACTAAACTATACATAATCCTTTGACCCAGAGATACTAGTATTAAATCCATACCCTCAAAGAGATGAAAGAAAGAAGAAAAGGATCCACATATCAAAAATATTTGTAACATCTCTTTTTGTGGCGGCAAAGAATTTAAAACCAAGAGAGTACCTATCACTTAAGGAATAATTGAGCAAGTTATGGCATATGAATGTGATGGAATAGTATGATGCTATAAGAAATGATAAAAGGACGGTTTTAGAAAAATATGGGACGAGTTGCATAAACTGATGAAAAGTGAAGTAATCAGAACCAAGAGAACAATTTATATTGATAACCACAATACAGGAAACACAAACAACTCTAACAGACCTGGGACAACACAATGACCAACCACAATTCCTGAAGGCTCATTGAGGAAACATGCTACTCCTCCCAGATAGAGAGGTGCTGAACTCAGTACAGATTGAGACATATTTTGCTTGACAATACATGTTTGTGACAACGGTTTTGTTTTTCTTGCTTTCTCCATGGGTGGGATGGGAGATGAAAAGGAGAGAATGTAGACCTGGAAATAAAATTATTTTTAAAATTATTCTCTCTTCCAAAGAGAATCCACTTCACTTTGCACCAAAAAGTGAAGTAGTTAAAAAGGTATGTGTATGTGTGGAAGTTGGGGGGATGCTGCCTAATGCTAAACTTGATAACTGATTTTGGACAATCAAGATTGGCTATGCCTGTAGTGAAAATGACTATCCCTGGAGTTTATTGATCAAACCCAAGCTTTAGGAAAATCACTTTGGCAGCTGAATGGAGGATAGATTGGAGAGAGGATTGACTTGTGACAGGAAGACAAATTAGGAGGCTATTGTAATAGCTTAGGGGTAAGTGATAAAGGCCTGTACCTATAAGAATGTTGGCTGTATGCATGGAGAAAAGGGTTCATATAGAGATGTGAAGGTAGAAATGACTGGGATCCTGAAAGGAGCAACAGAAATAAAAATACAGAAATGTTTGTTTTGTAGACCAGTGAAGAAGTAGCTACTTTGATGAGTTCTCTGAAAATTCCTAACCAGTGGAACAGGAATGTGACCTACAAACTAAATTCCAATCAGAAGCTGCCGGATTCAGTGGACTGGAGGGACAAAAAATGTGTTACTGACGTGAAATATCAGGTGCGTTTTATGTCCTTTTTTCTAAAATATCAAAGCCTGTATAGTCTGACAAAACTGAGCAGACAGATTGGAGTAACTATTCCTAAATAAAATGTTAATTCCTTGAGGGTAGAGCTGGCATCTGTGAGGGAAAGATGAATCCTTTCTAAGCAGGTGATTTCCTCATGTTACCTCCCATCATTCCTAACCCCAGTATGGCACCTGGTTGGCCTGAGTCGGAGTCGTGAAGGAGAAGGGTGTCTTCAACATGCTCCCACCAATCATTTGGACAGCTGCTTCTCCCTTCCCTCCATGCTCCTATGCTGCCCTCTTATACGAGGCTTTCCAGCAAGGCTCCTTCCGAGAATCCACATGCTAATAAAACCCAGGAGAGATAAATTAACTATTTCACTTTCAGGTGTTGATACCTTTTGACAGTTTGAGTGGGAGATGCTCTGTCTAGCCTAGAGGAGTTAAGTAAATGTTTCAGGTTTCAGTGATAGGTCACATTGGAAGGAATACAGGGGTACAGAAAGGGGACACCCTAGCACTCTTTCCAAATGAATACTGCAGTAGGCACCTGTATACCCTACCTACATGTAAACCCAGCCAGATATATGATAGATGCTCAATATATGTTATTGATTTGATCAGTTGCCTTGGCAGATGGTCCTTTTCAGATCTATATTCAGAGAAAGAGTGAGAGAGGGGATAAGGGGAACAGGAGAAGGGAGAGGGCCCACCTTCTTTGTGGAGGTCAGATCACCCTGATGTCCATGATTACCCTTTTCTTTCCTCTTTTTCAGGGAGCTTGTGGTTCTTGCTGGGCTTTCAGTGCTGTGGGAGCCCTGGAAGCACAGCTTAAGCTGAAAACAGGAAAGCTGGTGTCTCTCAGCGCGCAGAACTTGGTGGATTGTTCAACGAAATACGAAAATCGTGGTTGCAATGGTGGCTTCATGACTCAGGCCTTCCAGTATATCATTGATAACAATGGCATCGATTCAGATGCTTCCTATCCTTACAAAGCTATGGTATGTTGGAAGAGTTCCTTAATGTAGCAGGTCCTCAGTTTCATCAATTATAAAATGAGGTAGTTGGTCTAGAATGGCCTCTGAGTTCCCTTCACATGCTCATTCTAAGGACCTAGGGTTCTGTGATCTTTGATTTTGAAATTTCTTTAATCTTTATAATCTGCCTTCTTAGGTTGGGTTCTATTTAATTTACCAATGGCATATTTTTATAATCAGAGAAGATAATTTGGTTTTTAAAATCTTCCTTCATATCTATCTAGAGTTTTTGAAAATTTTGCTACCTGGAAGATTCCTGTAATAACCCCATTTCATTCTCTATTATTCCCCCTTACAAATTTATCTTAATACTTACAGAATATTACATCTAAAAGGGACATTACTGATCATTTAATTCAACCCCTTCATTTTACAGGTAAGGAAACACTAAAGATGTTAAGTGACTTACCCAAGGTTATATAAGGTAGTCAGTGGCAATGCTATGGTTTCTTCCCAAGCTTTCAAATTCTAAGGGAGCTGTCAGCATTCCTATTCTCTCCCTACCATAAAACAAATAGCCAATCAAATTTTGTTGAAAATTTGATCTCTGATTATTTCAGCATTCGGGACAGTCTAGAACCATATCATAAAAAGATTAGTTATAGAAGTTAGAGGATGGTTAGCTTGGAGAAGGCTTAGGGGAGACATGATAGTTACAATAAAATATATGAAGGTTTGTCATGTAGAAGAGGTATTATGTTTGTTCTGCTAGGACAAAAGCAATGGGTTGGAAACCAAAGACATGGCTTGCTACAAAGAAAATTTCCTAAAAATAGTGATAGCTAGGATTTATATAGTGCTTCACAAATACCTCATTTTGGCTTTGTAACAACTCTAGGAGTTGGGTGCTATAATTATCTCTGTTTTACATATGATGAAACTGAAGCAGATAGAAGTTACATGACTTGCCTAGAGTCACACAGCTATTAAGTATCTGAAACTGGATTTGAACTCAGGTCTTCCTGACTCCAAGCCTAGCACTCTATCCACTTTGCCACCTAGCTTCTTCTAAGTATTCAAGCAGTAATTAAAACGGGTAACATGGAAGGTGCTGAGTTCCCCTTTCAATGGAGGATTTTCTGAGGAGTCTAGAAGAAGACTTCTTCTGAGGGGTACTGCAGAGGGGATTGCTGTTTGAGCAAGTGTTGGGCTACAGGACTTCTGAGGTCCTTTCCATTTCTGAGATCTTCTACTCAGGAATTAAGATCACGAAGTGTGAAGGCCAGTCTCATAGCACATTTTTCATAAACATTAAGATCTCTACAACTTAGAGCAATATAGCTATGTGCTATGAGTGAGGAGAGATCATAGAGAACTATTTACAAGATTCTAATTCCTTCCCCGAATTGCTGAAGCAGGTGGTTACTAAAACTTAGATTGGATTTACATTTCTGCCAAAGGAAAAGACAAAGGCTTGGGAGGCCTAGGAATGCAAAAACTCAGTGATAAAAGGGGTGAGGATTGGACACGTCATAAACTCCATGGAGGGTGGGGCTCCAGTCGCCCTTGACTTTCTCCTTTCTCTAAGGACAGCTCCTCCCCAGAGGCATGGCTTCAGCTCTCCAGTTTCCTACTTGATTGACTCACTGCTCAACTGACTTGTTGCTTTATAGTAGCCCAAGAAGTGTGACCTGATCTTACTCTCTCATCAGAAGGTGTTTCCTGTGTAGTGCCATCTTCTTTTGATCCCATGAATACTTTCATCTTCAAGGAGTATAGTCTTTTCAAACTGATGAGAAGCTTACCTACATGTAGTTAGAGGGTTATAGAAAAGTTACTTAATACATAGTTTACCTGTTGATGGATTAATTGGGGTATGGGGGAGTAGAATTCTAGGTCCTTACATATATTTAGGATTTCAAAGAGGTTATGGAATTTCTGTAGAAGATTGGGATGTGCTGAAGTATATGAGCCGTATTTCTCTTTTCAGGATGGAAAATGCCAGTACAACCCAGCTAACCGTGCTGCCACATGTTCAAAGTACACAGAACTTCCCTTTGGAAGTGAAGATGCCCTAAAGGAAGCTGTGGCTAACAAAGGACCTGTATCTGTTGCAGTAGATGCAACTCGACCTTCTTTCTTCCTGTATAGAAGTGGTAAACTCTCAGATTCACCATCCCTCCTTTTTCAGTATCATTGCCTCATTATACATAGGAACATTGTCCCCTCCACCCCTAAACGTTGAGGAATGTACAGAGGAATTTATTTTAGGTTAACTAGACCATGACAGATCTCTCTATCTGCTACACTTGTAGGGAGAGGATAGGAATAACAGCACAAAATGAGCTGCATCGGTATCTGTACCACATCAAGAGATCTCCATACACTAGCTGGTCTCCCCTTAGAAATTTACAGAAGGACATGGTTAAGAAATCCACAGGAGAAGATATGGATGGGTTACAATTTGCACAGTTGGGAGCATCCACATGGATGTACTCACACAGATCCATCCAAATACTGAAGTAACTAGACCCTTGTATATTTGACCTGAACTCTTAAATGATGTCTTGCATCCTATTCTAATAGGTAAAACTAGAGCCTGAACACAGAAAACTTTTAAAATAAGTCAATCAATTTATACACTGTTAGAACTGGAAGGGCCCCCAGAAGTCATCTGTTCCCACCCTGTCATAGGAAACTGAAGCCTTGGCAGACAGGTTAAATAACTCACCCCCACCCAGTGATAACATTAAGTGAGTGACAGAATGAGATTGTGAACCTGGCTACTCTGACTTGCCTCCCAAGTCAGTGCACTTTACTTTCTGTCAACATCCATTAGGAACCTCTTCTGTGCCAGGCTCTGGGGATACTGAGGCAAAAATTAAAACAGCCCCTATCCTCAACAAAATGAAATTCAACAGTTTTTACTAAGCATGTGTGGTATTGTTCTGTACATCATGGGAAGATAAGGGATCTGGAAAAACTTTTTTAAAGAAAAGCATTTCTGACCATATAGTCCAGTTGTAGCCAGAATATGTGTGTGTGTGTGTGTGTGTGTGTGTGTGTGTGTGTGTAATGTATATCATATAAGAAACGATGACAGATTTGCACTTGCCCCCTAGCTTTAGAGTGATTATCAATAGTAACTGTTGCTTTTTCCCACCCAGCCTGACGTCTTTGTTTTTCTTGACCTCATTAAAGGGGCCATGCCTTGGCTACTTCTTAAATGGGCCTATATAATGAATGGGTGTTGCCTTACCCTGAAGTGAGTGCCTGCAAAAACCTTGGCCTAAAGGGTCCAAGGCCTCCCAGTGCATTCTGGGCCATCTCTAGTCATCTTGAGGAATGTCAGGTCATTGGATTCAGATGGCTCTGGAGGAGAAAGTGAGGTTGGTGACCTGCACAGCCCTCCTTCACTCAAAAAAACACATATGCATATAGAAAGAATATATATGTATATGTATGTATGTATATACATGTCTATGAGAAAAAACAAGCATATTTACAAAGCAACATCTCAATAAATACAAATCAGTTTTAGAACCTGCTGAGTAAGAGCATCTACAATCATGGAGTTCTTTCAGTAAGGTTTACAAAGCCCTTTCTTCACAAGAACCCTTTCCGGCAGGCAGTACAGGTATGAAAATTCTTATTTTGCAAATGAGGGAATAGAGGCTTATAGAGATTTTGTTTGTTAAACTGAACATCTAGTGAAGAAGATGAGCATTTGTAATTAATACATGCCAGACACTGTGCTGAGTGCTGAGAATGCCAGTCTCTGCCCTTTAGCAGTTTATATTCTCTGGAGTAGGTAACACATAAAAGGGAGCTAAAAAAAAAATGGGGGTGAAGGTGACTTCTCAGAGGCATGAAGATGAAAGTGTGTTCCTTTTTTTATATTCTTTCAGCTGCCAAGAGGATATTCATGAACAATCCCCTATTTCATAAACTCCAATGCTTCCTCTTACCTAGAAACAAATACAAATATCTCTAATTGGCATTTAAAGCCCTTGACCATCTGAGTGTAGCCTACCTTTCTAGCCTTCAATGATCCTCTTCTCCCAGTGAAATCATAAGTCAAGCCCTTATGTTTTATGTGTGTGCCTGGCATTTTCCTTCAGAGAATATAAACTCCTAGAGAGCAAGTGTTTCATTTTTGTATTCCCAGTACTTAGCACAGTCAGGCACATAATAGGTGCTTAATAAATGCTTATTGATTGGTTGTTTGAATTACTTTGAGTTAATTTTTTTTCCCCACATAGCTACACATATTTGTAGGTATTGCTAAGGTGTGACTAGTTTAGAGTGGGGTTAATCAAGGAAGGACTGTGGAAGAAATGTGGTTGGACTGATTTTTAAAAAAGTTTTTCTGACTGCGTATTTGAAGTATTGGAGTGACTGAAGCTGACGTTGTCTCTGATGACGTTTTAGTGGACCTTGCTGAGCTATCCAAAGATGCCTAATAAAAAGCCGTTGTATATCCATTTCTGTTTATTTCACATGCAATCCATTTGTTATTCCAGGTGTCTATTATGACCCATCCTGCACTCAGAAAGTAAATCATGGTGTGCTAGTGATTGGCTATGGTAACCTGGAAGGAAAGGACTACTGGCTTGTTAAAAACAGGTAAATATCCAAACAGATTTTTGTTTATGCCTCATACAGTCATGCATCATGGATGGAATGGTTTCAGTAAATTCTTTCACATAATGATGACAATAAGATTCCATAGTTTCTGGTAAAATGGCATGTTAAATAATTGCATGATATCTATATGGTAATCATAGCACATGGTAAACACAGGATGGTAAATATCCTTAGAAGATGTATATGAAGTCCTTCCCAGCTTTCTACAGCTATGATTTCACCAAGTTAAAAAAATAAGAAAAAATAGAAAGAAAATCTTGTAGTACTATTAATTCAATTCTATTCACTTACATTGTTTTGTTTTGTTTTGTTTTTTTTAAGCTGGGGCCACACTTTTGGTGACAAAGGATATATCCGGATAGCAAGAAATAGAGGAAATCATTGTGGGATAGCTAATTACCCTTCTTACCCAGAAATCTAAAAGATCTCTTCATTTCACATTTGATCAGTTAAGGAAGATGGATGACATTTTGTTCTGAGTTTAATTTTATTCTACTTCTACTGGCCAGTAGAAATAACCAGAAATGTATGTTGAGTAGACATAAATATAATAAAAACTTCATTAATTTAGGTTCCATCAATTCATAATTCTAACACAGTTAAGTTGAATTATAATCTTTGCATGTTTATGGAAAAAGAAGCTTGCTAAGCAATTTATTTTTTCATTTTTATTTAGTATTTTTTCCCCAGTGACATGTAAAAACAATTTTTTAACATTTGTTTTTAAAACTTCGAGTTCCAAATTCCCTTCCTCCTCCTCATCATTGAGAAGGCAAAAACAATTTGATATAGGTTATACTTATGTAGTCATATAAAACATTTCCATAATAGTCATGTTGTGAAAGAAAAGTGAGTCCAAAAAGAAAAAGGCTCAAGAAAGATAAAGAAGAAAAAAATTATGCTTCAGTCTATATTCAGAAAACCATCAGTTCTTTCTCTGGGGATGGATAGCATTTTTCATCATGAGTCCTTCAGAGTTGTCTTGGATCATTGTATTGCTGAGAATAGCTAGGTCATTCATAGCTGATCATCTTACATTGCTAAACAATGTAATAGTTTTTAAAGATAATTATAGAAAAGAATGCTTGACTATTAAAAATTTGTTTTAATTTAATCTTTAATTATCCATTTTTATAATATAATTTTATAAATTGCCCTAAAGCCCTTTGTGATTATTTAAGAATAAATCCTAAGTAATTTAGGATTTATATATTTCTAAATGTCTCTTGTTGTCATATAACATTCATTTCTTATTCTCAGGTGTCTACAACCCACCTGGTACTTTGAATATAAATCACAATGTACTAGTAATTAGGTATAGATTTTGGTGGAAAAGACTATGGTTTCTGTGTATATATTTTGTCTTCATTGTAACCTCCTTGAGGACAGGGATCTTGTGTTTTCCATGTTTATATTCCCTTACAAAGCCTAATACAATACCTTTCACACAGATGCTCAGTATTTGCTGAATAAATGTTGAAATAAAAAAAATCTGAAAACAAAATATTTAAGAACTTTAAAGGCCTTCATTAATATGTCAACAAATAATGTGCAACAGTAGTTACACATTAGTTTTCTCATTTTTAAAGTTTAGTCCAGGCAGGTAGTTGGGCAACACTTTGGAACTCAGTTCAAATTATTGCATAGATATGGAAAACTGTTTTTCCTTATAAACACATTACAATTAAAACTTTTCACTAATTCAGATTGATTTTCCTCAAAACTATATCAGACTACTGAGAATTTGTGCATAGTTTGGAGGGAAATCATAGATTCCATAGGTCTCTCAACCTGGACAGGATTGTTGGGAAATACACTGCAGATGGAATTGCAAACTTAAAAAATCTTTTTGGAGAACAATTTGGCAATACACAATCTGTAGTGAAGTTACAAAAATCACTACACTTTTTGATCCAATGAAATTATTGGAATAGTCCCTGGAAAGTTATCCAAAACACACAAAGAGCTTTCTTTTACAAGACTTTCATAGCATTATTTGAAGGTTGCAATAAACAGAAAGAAAACAAAAGTCCAGAAATAAGGAAGAGTTGAATAAATTGTGTCACATTAATATAATGGAATAGTTGGGACCTGTAGATTCATTGGTGCAGGAAATTCCCTATAAGATTAAAGATGGCAACTGTTCTGCAAATTAATAATTTTAGAGAGTTGGTTAAGTGATGTCCCCATGATCACACACTCAATATGTGTCAGAGCAGATACCTGAATGACCCAAGGACACCATGGCCCTCTGGGATGCTATATGTAAGTTACTGACAATTCTGTGGAATAAAAATGTAAAGAGAAGTGCTTAGAGGCACAGAAATGCCCACTCTGCCCTGGCACTAAGAGATAGAAAGGCAGTTGAGTCAAGATAGACAAATCCTAGAGTACGCAAAAGGCAGTCAGTGCTTCTTGTGCCTCTTGGGGGTGTGACAAGCAAGGCTGCTCATCATGACATATCAAAGGCTTTCTGATTTCAAGCTGTTCCTGCTCCTTCCCTTTACTCATATGTAAAAGTGGACTTGACTGGGTGCATAGCTCCCAAGGGATAGGAAAATTCCCATGAAAAATTCCTAGTATCATCAAATATAAACTATTGGGTCAGCTTGTCTAGGAGACCCTGTGCTCATCCTCTCCCCTTTTCCTCCTCCCTTCATGATCCTCTCTGGAGCTTAGTCATTTAAGCCTTGCCACAAGCATGAAGAGAGGAAGGAAGAACCATCCTGTTGTAGCCATCTGTACACACATATCATCCAGGCTCAGCAGTCAATTAGAAGCACTGCCAGTGGTCATAGAATACTTGCACGTTCTCTGATGGGGAGAACAGGCCCTTCATTAATCTTTTCCAGGAGCCAGCAGATCATTAGCCACAAGCATATCAGACTAGGCTTATTCAGGGCACTAAGCTCTCTGCTGGTTAGTCCCTCATTAGACTAGTCCATCCAAATGGCTCAGGCCCTTCTCCAGTTGAGATTCTAATTTCCTTTCCAACTTTGCATGTCTCAAGTAGACTACTTCCTCCTAAGTAGACTAAATTCAAAGCAACAGCTATGCTCCTGGATAGTGTGAGGAATCTCAATTCTCCCAGACTCTTCACTACAATAAAAATAAAAGCAGCACCACCAGCTTCAAAAATTTGAAATCTCAGCTCCCCCCAGTCCAGTCTTTTGGCTGAGTATTTCCTAGATGGGCCAGCTTAGTGTTCAGGGAAGCTTTCTCTAGGAAACAGCTTTCTAAGTCTTGTAAAAGGAAGGAGAAAATCATCTCCCTTCCACCCTGTCCCTATAGTAACTGCTCTTAAATCCTAGCTGCCAGACCACCTTATCCTGCTGCCCTGGGGAATGCAGTTAGGTACGATGCCAGGCCTATTTCCAAAGGCCTTCAATGTGTGCCTCCAGCACTCTGGCCAATCAAGCTGTTAGCAATACAAGCAGCATTGTCCCAGACTCCTGAGAATCAGAGAATGCCCAAAGGTAGAGAAAGAGAAAAAAAGCAAAGGGCTGCATCACGCTTTTAAAATTTTTCTGAGTTCCATCATGACCTGTCCTTTCACCCTCTATAAATTCCTAGCTCTGCCTACATCACCTTAGGGAAATCACTTACCTCTCTGTACCTCCATTTCCTCATCTGCAAAATGAGGCTGTTGGAGGAGATGACATCTGAGGTTCCTTCCAATTCTAAATGCATGATTTATGGTCAGTAACTCAAATTAGCTTGTCTTTCCACTCATCTTTTCTGTTTCCTTGGTAGCTAACAGAAAATGATGAGGGGAAAGGGGGAATATTAGGCACATGCTGCTTGAGAAGGATTGTCTCAATCATACATTCAGCAATCTGGAAAGACCTTTATGAAATAATGCAGGGAAAAAGGAGGAAAAGTACATGGTATACACCATGGCACTATAACAGGAAAAATGAATGACAAGGAACAGATAATTAAGAATCCTGTTAGAGATGGCATAATTAAAAACTTGATATTTTTACACCAAAATTAATTTAAATCAGTTACTAACCATGTTTAATTACTTACTTTAGTAAGTCTATTAAAAACCACAGGTCAATGTTTCTGAGATGAAAACCAGCAGGATAATATGATTCATAGCTTTTAAGCAGATCTGGAGCTTAACAATGAATAGTTGCCTATCTTCCCCTTTCCAAAACAAGGGATGTTTTTAAAATGATTTTGGCTAAATAACTATAACCACATAATTTCAACATAGTAATGATACGAAAAACAAGAAAAAAGTACAGAGAAATCTTATCTGTAAAGTCATTTACAAAAATACAGCTCTTCTTTGTATTTTTAATATCTCATTTTTGACTTTGCAAATTATTATAAATAGAAATGATAAAATCCATGTCAAAATCTTAATTAAGAGTCATTACATGATCACAACGGAGGGAAGGTTTTAGAAAAATGTGCCAATGACTTTAATTTTATGTGATTATGATTTTGGTTTTCTTTTTAGCATTCTTTAAAAAATTTTTGAGTTCTAAATTCTTTCTCTCCTTCTAATACCTGCCCACTGAGAAGGCAAGGAATATGATATCAATTATACATGTGAAATCATGTCGAACATATTTCTATATTAGCCATGTCACAAAAATAAAGAAAATAAAAAAATACAATTCAATTTACACTCAGAGTTCATCAGTTCTCTCTGGAGGTGGATAGGATTTTTCATCATGAGTCCTTCAGAATTGTCTTGGATAACTGCATTTATCAGTTAGTTAAGTCTTTCACAGTTGCTAATCATGACAAGACTGCTGTTACTATATACAATGATCTCATTCTGCTCACTTCCCTCTACAGCAGTTCATATAGGTATTTTTGGGTTTTTCTGAAACTATCCCACTCATCATTTCTTATAACACAATAGCAATCCATCACAATCATTTACCACAATTTGTTCAGCCATTCCAGTTGATGGGCAGTTTTTCCATTTCTTTGCCATCACAGAAAGAGCTGCTATAAATATTTTTGCATACATAGATCCTTTTCCTTTTTCTTTGATCTCTTTGGGATACAGACTAAGTAGTGGTATTGCTGGGTCAAAGGCTCTTTGGGCCTAGTTCCAAATTGTTCTCCAGAATGGTTGGACCTGTTCACAACTTGACTAACAATGCATTAGTGTCCCAGTTTTTTCACATTTTCTCCAGCATTTGTTATTTTCCTTTTCTGTCAGTCAATTTGATGGATGTAAGGTGGTACCTCAGAGTTGTTTTAATTTACATTTCTCTAATCAATTATGATTTATAACATTTTTTCATTTGACTATCCATAACTTTGCTTTCTTCTAAAAACTGACTGTTCCTATCCTGAGGTCATTTATCATTTGGGGAATGGCTCTTATTTTTGTAAGTTTGACTCAGTTACCAATATACTTTAAAAATGACTTCTTTCTCATATATAAATTTTTGATACTTCATTGTCTATGGTACTTTTTCGAAAAATGCACTTATTCTGATTACCTCTTTTAATTAGATCTCTTTTTGCTTTTGCTTTGTCTGAGATCATGATTGCTACCCTATCTTTTATGTCAGCTGAAGCATAATAGATCTACTTCAGCCCCATATTTTAACTGTGTATGTCTTCTGTTTCAAGCATGTATCTTGTAAACAATATATTGTTGGATTCTGATTTTTAATTCATTGTGTTAATCTGCAACTATTTTGTAAGTGAGTTTATCTCATTCACATTCATAGTTATGATTACTAACTGTGTATTTTCCTCCCTCCTATTTTCTTGTTTATCCTTCTTTTTTTTAAATGTCCCTCTCCCAAAAAAAGTCTGTTTTGCTTCTGACCACCACATTCCTTAATACACCCTACCTTTTATTACTCCCTCCCCGTTCTTGCTCTTTTCCTCTTGCCCTCCTATTTCCAAGTTGGATAAGATAGATTTCTATATCCAACTGAGTATGGGTGTAGAATATTCTTCCCTCTTTAAATGAATTCCAATAAGAGCAAGGTTCATCCTTGAGCACCACCATTTCCATTTCCCCCTTTACTTGTAAAAGCTCTTCCTTGCATGCCTCTTTTATGAGATATAATTTTCTCCTCTCTTCCCTCCCCCTTCTCCCAGTGTATCTCTCTTTCTCACCTTTTTTAAAGTTCATCCCAACACAAACAACTCATACTTGTGCCCTCTGACTATATATATTCCTTCTAACTGCCCTTTGATGATGATAAAATCCTTTGGAGTTACATGTATCATCTTGCGATATAAGAATTTAAATTGTTGAGAACCTTATTGTTTCTCTTTCATGTTTCTCTTTTTATGCTTCTTTTGATTGCCTGAATGTCAGATTTTCTATTCAGCTCTTGTCTTTTCACTAGGAATGCTTGAAAGTCCTCTTTTCACTAAATATTCATTTCTCCCCCCTGAAGAATTATACTCAGTTTTGCTAGGTAGCTTATTTTTTGTTGTAATCCTATCTCCTTTGCCTTCATAAATATCACATGCCAGTTCTTTTACTCCTTTAAGGTAGAAGCTGCTAAATGTTGTGTGATCCTGCCTGTGGCTCCATGATCTTTGAATTGTTTTTTTCTGGCTCCTTGCAATATTTTCTCTTTGACCTGAGAGCTCTGAAATTTAGCTATATTATTCCTGGGAGTTTTCATTTTGTGATCTCATTCAGGAGATATTGACAGATTCTTTTAATTTTTATTTTACCCTCTGGATCTAAGATATTGGGGTAGTTTTCCTTTATAATTTCTTGAACTATAGCTACTAGGCTCTTTTTTTTATTATCATGACTTTCAGGTAGTCCAAAAATTCTTAAATTATTTCTCCCTATTTTTCTGGACATTTGTTTTTCTGATGAGATATTTCATGTTTTCTTCTACTTTTTTTATTCTTTTGACTTTGTTTTATTGTTCTTGATGTTTCATGTAATCATTAGCTTCCATTTGTCCAGTTCTAATTTTTAAGGAATTGTTTTCTTCCGTGAATTTTCGTACCTCTTTTACCATTAAACCACTTTTGTTTTCTAAGGTGTTATTTTCTTCAGTATTCTTTTGTGCCTCTTTTACCACCAGACCAATTCTGTTTTTTTATGCCTTTTTTACCAATGACTTTGGTTTTCCAAACACTGATCAATAAAGATAAGTTATATAAATTTCAAGGCATCTGTATGTGGCACTTGAATAGAGGCCAACCAAAATGGTCCACAAAAATTCATTGATCTGGATTCTTTGGTGGAAAGGTCTATTAATCTATAGGATCTATTATTATCATTTTTACTTTAGGAGTTACTTTATACTCTATAAGCTGAATATAATACAGGATGTTCCAAAGTTCCTGGTGCAGTTTTAAATTATTAAAGTTTCTCTTAAGCTTTATACTTAAGTTTTAATAACCTAAAACTACATTAGCACAGTGCTTTTAGAACACTCTATATTGGTACAGCTATGAGTTAGTGTGCTAAATAAATAATACAAGTTGATGTTTTAGAAATTGAATATGCGATGATGAGGATTAGAATAAAGTAATGAACATAGTGAAGTTCAATTAATTAGGGATAGTTTCTTAGACTAGAAAAATTACATATAGTTTGATGAAGGTTATGGGTAGGGCTTCTTATGCAAAAGCAAAAGACTGATGAACAAAGGCATAGACAGAGTTAGCAAATCACTTCTTTCTCAGTCTGTTTTCTTATTTGTATGTAATGAGGGTGGTCGGGGAAGCCCCTTTCCCCCATCTACCATGGTGTTAAATGCCTTGGCTACTTCCAATTATATATGTGCACTGGCTGGGACACAGGTGAAATCCATTCTTGCCTTGATAACTAGACAGAGTTGGTGAGTCAACTGGCAGGTGAACAGAAGCCTGAAGATCTGCCACTTGATGGGATAAAAAAAAATAAGGTGCTACTACAGATTCAGTTGAGCAGCTAAGTAGCACAGTGGATAAGAGTTCTGGGCCTAAAGTCAGGAAGCCTCATCTTTCTGAGTTCAAAATCAGCCTCAAACACTTATTATCTGGGTGATCCTGGGCAAGTCACTTAATCCTGCTTGCCTCAGTTTCCTCACCTATAAAATGAGCTAGAGAAGGAAATGGCAAACCATTACAGTATCTCTGCTAAGAAGACCCTAAATGGGGTCACAGAATTGGAATGACTGAGAATGACTGAACAAAAACAATAAATAGGTTCAATTACATGACAAAAGCTGCATTTGAGGACAAATAGTGTAGCTAGTGGACAGAGCATGAGATTTACAGCTGGGGAAGCTTAGTTCCCAGTTTAACTCTCTTGCTAACTGTATAAGCCTAGGAAAATCAGAACTTCTTTGCACCTCAGCTTCTCCTTTGAGTTCTCAGTCTGAGGGCAGCCCAGTCCTGATGAGCTTGCTCAGAGTGCTTGACTGATGGAATCCTCTGGTCCACTTAGGAGCATGAGCCTACATTCTGTAAATGATCTTCATGCCTTTATGATTGGCTATGGAGATGGAAAAAGAGTACATTTAAAAGGCCCTAGGTTAGCCAGAATGAGTCTGTTGATATGGGCTCCTCCTTGCTAGTTTAGAGAAGGTGGATGGCTCCTGGGGAGGTAGGGCAGGAAAGTGGTGGGGAGAGGGATTGGAATCTCTATTATGCAGAGCTTGCGTGAAGTAGAGGGTTCATGGACTTGTTCTTGCTTCATTGTTCTGAATCTATTCCTTGCTCCTTCTAAGGAGACTACAGATGGCTACTCTCTTCAAAAGATCATGAGAGCAAGCCACCAGAAGTCTCAGTCAATAAACATTTTTTTAAAGTGCCTACTATGTCCCAGGCACTGTGCTAAGTGCTGAGGATAAAAAAAAGGCCAAAAAACCAAAACAAAACAAAAATCTCTGCTCTGCTCTCAAACTCACAATCTAATGGGGATGATGACATATAAAAAATTTTGTACAAACAACATAAAAAATTATGTGCAAACAAGCTACATAAAGGAAAAGTTGGGAATAATAGAGGAAAGGCAGTGGAATTAAAGGAGATCACGAAAGCCTTCTTGTAGATGGTGGGGTTTGAGCTGGAATTTGAAGGAAGCCATGGAAGCCAGGAGGTGAGGATAAGACAGGGCATTCCAAGTATAGCAGCAGACAGAAAAAAATTCTTGGAGTTGGGAGATTAAAGGTCTTGAGGAAGAAACAGCGAAGGAGGCTGGTATCTATGGATTGCAGAGAATATGTGGGAGGGAGAGACACGAAGAATAGGATGCAGCCAGATTGTGAAGGGTTTTAAAAGCCAACATAGGACTTTCTATTTAATCCTGGATGTAACAAGGCACCGCCGGAGTCTACTGAGTACTGGTCGGACCGGTGCCTTAAGAAGATCAATCTGACAGCTGAATGAAAGGCCAAAGGGTGTGGGAAGAAACCTGAGGCAGGGAAATGGGAGAGGTGATGAGGGAGTCTGCACCAAGATGTCTGGCAGTATCACATGGGAGAAGGGCACACATACTAGCATTGTTACTGAAGAAAGAGCTGAGAGGACGTGGCAACTAATTGTTTTTTGTGAAAGGGATGAGAGTGAGGAGTAGGTTGTGAGAGTCTAGGTGACTGTGAAGATAGTAGTATCTGCTGCAATAATAGAAAAGTTAGGAAGAGGGGCAGCTTTGGGGGGAGGGGGGAAGATAATGAGTTCTGGGAGCTTGAGTCTATCATGCTTCAGTGACCTAGCTCAGCAGCAACAGTCAGGAACTCCTCAGTCCATCAGTCATGTCTCATTTGGAAGTGAACTTGGAAACTGTGTTACTTTTGAGCCTGTTCTCTCTCCAGAGACCAAGGTGATGTAGTGGAGAGTGTGCCCACGGTGTTGGGGAAAATTTGCTCCTTCTGTTCTTACTATATTTTCATAGTAAATATATTATCATGAAAGCTAATTGATGTTAATTGGTTAAATAAAACTGAGGCACCATCACTGTCAGTTTACAGTGAGGGAAATTCACTAGACTAGGAGCTCAAGTAGAAAACATTAGAAAAGAGATATCCCTAAGCCTTCAGTTATATCCCTTGTCCCTGACAGGAGAAATCTAGCTGCCCATGCTATGGGAGATTGATTCCAACATCATTACTACACTAAAATGGATTAGATAAGAAAAATAATTATCTTTTAGGAAACTATTGTAGTAGTTCAGATTTGAGTTGATGAAAACTTGGGCAGGGAAAGTGGCTGTGAAAATGGAAAGGAAGGAACACATCTAAGGAACTGCAGAGTGAAAACTAAGGAGTTTTTGTGATAGGAGGATGATGTAAAAAAAGAGAGAGAATTTAAATATTATTCTAAGACTGGGATATCATGGGCATGAAGGATAATGATGGAGAAATTAGGGAGGATTTTGCTAGTTTGGTGAGGATAAATAAGATGAGTTTCATTTTCAAAAAGCTCTATATCAGTAGAACATTCCAACAGATAGTCTATCATGCTGTGATCCTCAGATATTTTTATATTCTCTTACTAGTGAAATATTAGAACTGAAAGGAATCTTTGGGATCATTTAGTCCATTCTCCTAATGTTACAGATGAATAAACTAAGGGCCCCAAAGGAGGAATGACTTTAAGATCAAATAGCTAATTGGTGACTGAGTGAGAATCTGAACCCAAGGCTCTTAACTTTGATTTCAAAATTATTTACAGCATATCACATCATCTACATACCAATAGATGACTAAATCTTGATTTTTACTATGAATTTCAACTTCTTTCTCCACACCAAAACTTTTACCAAAACCCTTTCCAAAGGCCAAACTGATTTTGGTCATATTTTCATTGTTATTACTGATCTACAAATCATATATGCAGATCCTGAACAAGCAAGAACTGGCTTTGCCATTTTACAGTTTTCACCAAACATTTTTTCAGATTTTAATAACTTAAAATTTTCTCAGAATTTCTTAAAATTTCAAGGAAACCTGCTTGTGGAACCTATAGTTTTTATCAATTTTGTGTTTTGTCTAATTTTTATGGAAAGATGGTTCCCTAGCCTAGGAGACAATATAAAGGGTGGTGACCTTGATAGAAAGGGTGAAGTCAGAAGGAGAAGCAGATTTGATTCGATAACAAGCAATTGTTATATACCTACCATATGCAAGACATTGGGTTTAAATTGAGCATGTTAAAAAAAAAAAGTGAAACAATACCTGTCCCTCCAGGAGTTTATATGAGGGGTGGGCTGAGGAAGGGGAGAAAGATGTATATAGACAATAAATACAAGGTACTATAAGGTAGAAGAGAGAAGTAATTGAAAGGGTCTAGAAATGCTTTAAGGAGGAGGAGACAAAATAAGCTTGGTTTTAGACATGTTGAGTATTTGGTACTAGTAGAAGCATCCAGAGAAAGATATAAAAATAACCCAACAAAGTTGATATAGAAAAACAAAATGTTAAGAATGTTATTGGGCAATAACAAAAATAAAGGTGGGAAGGATGCCTATTATACCAGATCTCAAACTATACTACAAAGTGATAATCATTAAAACAATTTGGTATTACTTAAAAAAACCTAGATCTTGATTAGTGGAACATGTTAGGTATAGAACATAAATAAGGAAACAAACACAGCGGCATGGTGTTCAGTAAACCCAATGACCCATTGCTACAATGAAGACTCATTATTTGACAAGAACTGCTGGGACCTGGAAGGCAATCTTGCAGAACTTATACAGACCAATATCTCACAGTGTATACTAAGAAAAATTGCAAATGGGTACATAATATAGACATAAAATGTGACATCACAAGCAAATTAAAGGAACAGGGAAGAAATCACTTTTCAGATCTTTGGATGAGGAAAGTTCATGACCAAACCAGAGATGGAGTGGATCAAAGAAGACAGCAAGAAACAAGACCATTTAAAAAAATCCAGTATCACCAAAGCAAATTGAACAAGCTATAAATGAACTCCCAAAGGAAAAAACTCCAGGACTTGATGGATTTACAAGGGAATTCTATCAAACATTCAAAGATAATTATCGTCATTATTATTTAAACTGTTTACAA
>CM053770.1:485301733-485326103 GCA_028658325.1 Potorous gilbertii
CAAATGGGGAGAAAATTTTGGAACCCAAAATCTTGTGAAAATAAATGTAAAAATTTAAATAAATTTATTAATAAAAAAATAAATAAATAAATACCTTAATGCCTTTAGCGAGAATATCCCTGATATAGAAATTTTTTCATATAGATGAAAAACTACAGATATGGCTCTATAGCTATTAATAACTTCTCCGTCATATTTTTGGGGAGGTCCAAGAATTTTTCCTTATTTGGTAATCTTCCCTCCTTTAGATATTTTAAGAATGGATTCCTTATTGTCTTCAGATTGGGTTACTTTCGTACAGTTCTCCGCTGTCTATTTATTTGGTTTAATCCAGCTACTTTTTACTGTCTTTTTTTCTTGCAGTGCCATTTTCACTTTCTCTATAGTTACATTATATGCACTACAATATTAGATGACAAAATGATCCAGGAAATGTTTCCTGCAGCCTCTGGTTGCAGGATAAAACCAACTCCACCTATTTATTTGCCTCGCTAAGCAGAAGCTTTGAGCCATCCTTCCCTTTAATTGTAATTTCCTTTTGTTTTATGGCTTCATTTATAACAAAAAATTTCCAAGATTGATACAATTCATCCAGTAGTTTTGTCTGTTCACTGGTAAATGAGTTTAGTGTTTACAGATAATCTGAAAGTGTGATTTTTAGCATTCTTTCTCCCCTTTTTCTGCTACTCCCTCCTTGTTACTATAAAAACAGAAGGGAGTCACACAAAACTGAGGGCTATTTTGTATTATTCTTTGTTTAAAGGGTTATCATGGCCAAATACTTTATCACTGAAAGGCCAGCCAACTAGTGAAAACCTCCTTTATACTTAGCTAGATGGTTCTAAGATAATACAAATAAAGTGTATTACAGACATTATAAGTCTACATAAAAGTCAGTGATTATTACCCACCACTACCACACTCTACTCTTCACTCACATTGGATTACTTGAAGCCCATGACTCTCATTTGCCTATCCTTATTCATTAAGAGACAGCTAGGCAGTAGAGGTAATAGAATATTGGTTCTGGAATTAAGAAAACCTGAATTTAAATCCTGCTGCAGACATGGATAACCTGATTGCTTATCATTTCAGGGAGGAAGGAGGAGAAGGAGGGAGATAGGGATAGACTTTATAACTCAAAACTTTACATAAAAATGTTTAAAAAAATTTTTTTAAATCTTGCCTCAGAAATATACTGTGACCCTTAGTCACATCTTCTCTGTGCCTCAGTTTCCTCATCTGTAAAATAAGGAAACTGGACTCAAAAGCCTCTATTCTTCTACTTCTAAATCTATGATTCCATGATCATATGCTTATGCTGTACTCTTATTTCCGAAATGTCTACCCTTTCAGTTATATATACATATATAAAGTTTACAAAGGTCTTTACATATGTTAACTCATTCACTTCTCACAATAACCCTTGAGTTAGGTGCTGGTATTATCTCTACAGATGAAGAAACTGAGGCTGAGATAAGTTAGTATGGATCTGAGGCAGGATCTGAATACAAGTCAGCACTTAGCAGAAGGCCGAGCACACAGTAGGCACTTAATAAATGCTTGTTGACTTGACTTGTCTTCATGACTAAAAAGGCCAATACTATCTACTGTATCACTCTACCAGCTGAATTACTAACTATCCTTTAAAAACCAATTCAAGAATCACTTATTCATAGGACTACAGATTTAGAGCTGGAAGGGACCTTGGAGATCCTTTAGTCCAACCCCCTAAACTTTATAGATGAAGAAATGGATAAGGAATTTAGAAAACACATCACAAGTCTGGCACAAAGACCGTTTTAGTAGTGAAAAGAAACTCCATATATTGGAGCTCTCTATAGCAAAAGCAGAGCAACCTCCTTGCTCTTGGTGATAATTTCATCCTTTAAAAAAAGGTGAGGAACTAACAAGCAGAAATTCTCTTCTGGATCTTATTCTCACAGGAGAATCTATAGTGGAAATTATATGAATTCTGGGGAAAGGTGACCACTCTCTCCTAGAATTTGTACTAGAGAAGAGAAAATGAGGGTATACACTGACATATTACCTAGATTTTGGGAGTGCTGAGTTCAAAGAATTCAAAGAAAAGAAGGTATGATCCTAAGGAGTAAAATTTTTCAAGGAAAGTTAGCCCAGGTGTAATATTCGAGAATGAAGTTCTAAAGACACAAAGTGAAACAATTTCAATGAAGAGGAGAAGTGGAATTTGTTTGGAAACACTAGATGGAAATAAATTTAGAAACCAGATCAGATTATAAAATTAATTTTAGTTAATTTTACAACACAGAGGTAAGGCCAGGCAACCGAGAATGAAGATTAAAAATTATGCATGGTTCTGTAAAAATACTAAAAAGCACATTCAAGCTCAAAATGAGCTTAGTCTGACAAGTGAAGAACAATAATTTTTTAAAAATTATAATAGAAGAAAGAAGAGGATCAAAGTAAGACCTTCTAGTGATTCTTGGCTGGAGGTAGGGGGAGGTGTAGAGCGGGTTGGAATGATGACTGACAACGGAGACAAAAGTGAGTTGCTGATTTCTTAATTTATTTTCCCTGCAGAAAATTACTTTTATACTGGAAAGGAACAAAAATGACTTATCTGTAGTGGATGCCCAAGATAAGGAGATGTCCAGAGAGCACCCACTGCCCTTTGTGAATCCAAGTTATTTGGCTCAGATGGATGGCATCTTTGGGTCCTGAAAGAGCTGTCCAATGTGATGGCTGAGCCACTGTCAGCAATATATGAAAGATGATGGAAAACTAAAGGCACCACAAGTTGGGAAAAGGGCCAACGCTGTCCTATTTTCAAAAAAAGGAAACAAACAGGGTCCTGCAAACTACAGACAGGCTAGCGAGGCCGGCTTCAATTCCTGGAAAATTCTAGACTGGATCACTAAAGATACAGCATCTAGGAAGGGAAACAGTGATTACAAAAGACTAGTATGGCTTCATTGAGTAGGTCATGGGGGACTAATCTCATATCCTTTTTGATAGAACTACTAAACTAGGAGATGAGAGTGCTGTGGATATAGTTTACCTAAATTTTATCAAAGCTTTTAACAAAGTATCTCCTGAAGCACTTTAAAAAATAAACTTCCTTTTAGATTTTCTATAATATTAAGAAATACTAAAAACTTTTCAGGGAAGAACAAAAGCTAGGGTCTTCCTCTGAAATGGGGCTATATTTTAATATATTATGATCTTTTCCTTATTTAAGATTCCCATAAATGTTACCTGAAATCTTCTTGGGGCAGAGAGGTATGTCAGAAAGCATGAGGAATTATGCCAGTTTGGACATCTCTTTTTCCAATTTAGAAATCTCTTGCTTACATGTTCAGAAATACTGTTTCTGGCAGACTTGAGCCTAAATCACAGAGTACAATATTTATATTAACATTTTTTTCAACATAGTTATCCTTATGGAGAAAACTGAGATATATGGATTAGATAATAATACAATCAGATAGATGCAGAACTAGTTGAATGACCGGACTCAAAGAGTAGTCATTAATGGTTCAACAACAACATGGCAGAAGGTTTTCAGAGGAGTTCTCCATGGATCTGTGCTATTTAATGTTTTTATCAAGGACTTGGATAAAGGTATAGAAGGCATGTTCACTAAATTCGCAAATAACACAAAGATTGGGACAGCTAAACAGTACATGACAGAATGTGGATCCAAAGGGAACCTGAAGGGCTAAAATTGTAAGCTGGATCTAACAAGACAATATTTAGTAGGGATCAGCATAAAGTCTTACACTGTTTCCAAAAAAATTCAACTTCATAAGGATAAGATGGAGGAGATATGGATAGAAAGTAGTTGTTCTGAAACAGATCTGAACATTTTGGTGGCTAGCTACCTCACTGTGGTTCAGTTTCCTCAAGCCCAGTCTTCACAGCCATCAGCTGGGTACATGATTCCTGTGAAAAATATGCCAGCCTTTCTCACCAAATGTCACCCAACTACCATTGAGACAGGCAAGCCAGTCTGATGAAGGATCAAGGTATTCTAAGAAACAAAGAGAAGGTGGCATGTGCCAAGCAAGTCAAACCACTATTACCTCTTGACCAACATTTTCCCTTTGACCTTAATAAGAAAGTCTATTAGTCCTTCATAGCAAGGCAAAGATCTAAAAAATAACCAATGGACTCTTGAGACAAAATGCCTTCCACATCCAGAGAAAGAACTATGTAACTGGATCACAGAATGAAGCAGACCATTTTCTCTTGTGTTATGTTTTGTTCTGTTTTGTTTTATGGTTTCTCCCATTCATTTTAATTCTTCTATGCAACATGACTAGGTGAAAATGTATTTAATAAGAATGTATGTATAGAACCTATATAAGATTGCACGCCATCTTGGGGAGGGAAGTGGGGAGGGAAAAAAATCTAAGATACATAGAAGTGACTGTAGAAAACTGAAAACAACATAATTTTTAAAAAAATAAAGAAAGTTTAGAAAAAGCTCCTGCTCCACCCTGAGCTCAAAAGCTTTGGGGGAAACAGTACTTCTAGCTGAATGTCCCTCAGGTATCACCTGAGAAGCAACCACTGTGGAGATACGACTTGGCAACTGCTCCTGTAGGAGCTATGGCCGCAGTTAGTGAAGACCTAGAAAGGAAAGTTCTTGCCACCAAAGTCCTTAGTATTATCAAACAGTTCAACATCAGAAAATGATATAATTTTATCAGTGGAAACATCATTAAAAAAAGAGATAGAGAGTATAATTTTCTTTGCTACTGCCCCCTAAGGATCATGGGACCTTATGACCTGCAGCTCAAACCTTCCATATGGGTTGTCTTTCCTATTAGAATTTGAGTTCCTTGAAAGAAAACTTTTCTATCTACATCCCCAGGGCTTACCGCAGGTGCTCTGTACACAGTAAGCCAGCTCATATGATGCCCCATACCTAAATGGACTCTTTATACTCCTCCTAACTCCGTATTTCAAAGTCTCAATCTTCCTCCAAGGCCCAACTCACGAAGTCTTACTTCTTTTCTCCAGATGAAAATTCTCTCTCTTGCCTCAAATTACTTGGAGCGCTCTGCCTAGATTGCTCTTTAGCATTTATCACATTCTTCCTTATATAGGTTACCTGTGTCTAAGTATTCTCCTACTCAAGATCCTAAGATCTTTAAGAGGATCTTCTATGTTGGTTTTCTTTTTTGTATCCCCAGTACCTAAGATAAGTGCATGGCATATTGTAATAAATAAAGTGTGACGAACAAACGGACATCATGAGATAAAGGACACAGACTCTACATCAGAATATAAATCAAATAAATATTTGTTGAAATGAGTATTAGCATCACTGGGAGCACTGAGGCAGATATTGCCACTTAGGAAATCACTTCTTACAGACCCCATATTATTCCTTACTCAGAAGCTGCAAGTGACAGAATAGTATGAACAATAACTTGTTTGCCCCAATAATATCTAAAATAAAATCTGAGGGATATTTTAAGATTATATGCAATGAACATATACGTCAAAGAATTTGAAATATTTAGAAAAATATTCTACATAGCACTATATATTAATAAAGTTTTTAGGGAAATTTTTTTTCTTCCCAATCTGAATTACCTTTCTCTCAAATGAGGTTTATAATAGTAGCAGTTAGCATTTATGTAATAATATATTTGATGTATTTAACATTTACTATTTAGGGTTTACAATGCATTTTGCAAATACTATCTCATTTTATCTTCACAACAACCCTGAGAAATAAGTGCTTTTATTATTTCCATTTTAGAGATGAGGAAAGTGAGGCAGATTAAATTACTTGCTCCAAGTCACAGCTAGTAAGTATCTGAGGCTGGATTTGAATTCTGTTCTTCCGGATTCCAGATCCAGCACTCTATCCAATCCCCTACCTAGACTGTACTAAATGCAGTTCACAGGAGAAATTAATGATCATTCCTTGACCCTGACCACCAGAGTTAAGAGTAAAAAATATGGTGCCATCATCCATTACAGGCCTTCACAAATTCTTACATTCATAAACTGTTCCTCTTCTTCTACATTTTCTTTCTCCATCAGGATTTTCTGTAGTGGCGTTTTAAACTGTTTCTGTGTTAGTATAGCTTTATCAATGCTCTCCATTCGTTCTTTTTCAGTTGTCACTTTCACTTTCAAGGTATGAAAAGGTGTTGGAACTTCCCCCACATTTAGGTACATGGGCTCCCCATCAAATATTACTCCTTCACAATCACCTTCCTTAAAACCTGGAGGCTGGTAATCTGGTGGTGTAACTACAAAAAAATAATAAAAATTGATATTTTATGAATTCAAAAAAAATTAACTACAACTCACACAGCCTTACCTGAGTACTGAATGTATTATAATAAACAAATAACTCATAGTCAAATAAAGTATATATCCTAAGAGGTAAATGCCCCTAATATATATTCTTGTCTCCAGAGAAACATATATAGTACTAACATTGTACATGGTTAATTTATTCCAAGCCACTTTCTCAAATATTGACATTAAATGGGAAGTTTCCTGAAGTTTACAAGCGGTATGGCTATAAGACTATCTAGCTAAATGACAGTTAAACCAGTTGTTTCAATAATAATAAATTCAATAATAAAACCTGTATATATTTGCTAAAAACAAAATGCAATGTAAATGGTACCTTCATCGTAGTAAAAGAGTTTCATTGTCAAACAGACATCATTGGGTAAAGGCCCCAGATTCTGCATCAGAATATAAATCTTGCGAATTAAGAGAATACTTGCTTTCTTTATGTCAGAAGATGACAGATTGGAACTATTGCCTTTGCTTTTACTAAGAAAGAACAAAATATTAGGGAAATTATGGTATCAGCAATTTACATATAAAATTTAATATTTTAAAATGTGTTCAAGCATATCACAACAATAAATTATTCAGGTAAAAATTATCATAACATGAAAATGAACATTTTTACAAAGAGCTTTACTAACATTTAATAGTTAATCACGTCTCAGTTTAATTTTAAACACATTAAAATGCCTTCATAATCTTGTTCATTTTTTATAAAAACTTTCAAAGAATCTAGTATCAGAATTTTACTAAGTGGTCCCAATCCTCAAATAAAACAATAGCTTAGTAATTTCAACATTCTCCTACTCTTTGTCCAGGTTTTCCACAAGACTAATGTATTCTGAGACACAATTATGGTGCAGTGCTACTAAAGGATCACAACTCTAACAGCTTTGCATTTATGAGTAGATAGGGTAGCTTGAATAGCTTCACACAGCAACTCTTAAATTAGCTTTATTAATGTGAATAAGTGGAATTCAGTAAGAAAGAAAGAAACTAACAGGATAATACCTTGTGAGATCCATAACTGGTCCATTGCTGGTATACTTGAATTTAAACTGATAACACTCTGAAATTGTCTTAAAATACAAATAGAACATTATAGTTATATATCTAACATAGAATGCTTGTTTCCAAATGTTTATTTGCTGCTTTGATTTGGCTATTAAAACGTAAAGATTGTAAGTTCAACAAAACATACAGAATAAAAAATGGTTTTCATACTGACTACAATTATTTTTAAAAGTATACAGAAAAACAATATACAAAGAAAAAAAAGAGCAGAGGGTATAATCCTCTATGGATAATGGAAAATTTTAAATTACCTGTGTATAGCAATTAGTCTCTTTAGACCTCAGTTTTTTAATTTGAAAAATGGATATAAAAATGCTTGCCCTACCTACCTCACTGGGCTGTTATAGAATTAAATAACATATTTAAATCACTTTGTAAACTATAACACAATATATAAACAGACTATTATTTTAAATTTAAAATTATATATAGACTTGAATACTGCTTTATATTGGTTTGTTGACTGTTCAGTTTACTTCACTACATTAGTGATCTATGATTTCAACCCCTGTATGCCTTTTAGATAATCTTTTATGCACTACAATGGCCAAAAATATTTATTACCTGGTGCCCAACCCTTTGGTAACAATGGTCTTCTCCCTAACTTATCTATGCTAGTCTTTGGTCTACAGATACACTGTCCCCAAGCCCTTATTTAAAGCTTGGCAGCACCCACTAAAACGTATTTCACTGGTATGTCTTCAAGAACCCATGGTCACCCCTGCATCATGGTGAGGCACTTAAGTAGGGCTTTATGGTCAGATTATAAGAAAGATTATAATAATTTTGATTACATTAAACTGAAAAGTTTTTGCACAATCAAATCCAATGGAATCAAGATTACAGCCGCTCTCTTTGTGGTGTCCAAGAACTGGAAATCAAGGGGATGACCATCAACTGGGGAATGTCTGAATAAATTATGGTATATGAATGTAATGGAATACTATTGTGCTATAAGAAATGATGAACAGGAAGACTTCAGAGAGGTCTGGAAAGACATATATGATCTGATGCTGAGCTAAAGGAGCAGAACCAGGAGAACTTTGTGCACAGCAACGACCACAGTGTGCGAGAGTTTTTTCTGGCAGATTTGGAACTTCATTGCAATGCAAGGATTTTAAAACATTCCCAACAGTCTTTTAAGACAAAATGTCTTCCACATCCAGAGAAAGAACTATGGAATTCAATCGCAGAATGTAGCAGATCATTTTCTTTTCTATTACGTTTTGGTTTGTTACATGATTTCTCCCATTCATTTTAATTCTTCTACACAGCATGACTATAGTGAAAACATATTTAATAGGAATGTATGTATAGAACCTATATAAAATTGTATGCCATCTCGGGGAGGGAGGGGGGAAAATCTAAGTTATATGGTAGTGATTGTAGAATACTGAAAATAAATAAAATTAATGAAAAAATTAAAAAAGTAAAAAAAGAAAGATTATATATTTATTCAATCTTTCCCCCAGTCACCATAAGGCCCAATTTCTGCACAGTCCCTCATCAAATAAACAGTGATATCAACTCAAAATTGCTTGTAGAGGAGACTGAGATATTCTATTATTATCAACATAAATTTGTTGAGTCTTGTCTGTTACATAAAACTTTTCATTTCATTTCATTGTAGCCTTTCATGATTAATAAGGCCTTACAATCATGTGTATTTTCATTTGGATACCAAAGAGAATCAGAGAAAAAAAATACATTTTCTTCAAGAAATCTTGATGTTTTATCATTTTCTGCAAAATCTAAGACTTTAAATGGAGAGAAATTTCATTCTCATTCTACCCTCACTTCAGAGTTGTCTAAGTATCTTCTCCAACTTTCCCTTAGTTTTATTCTTTCATTCCTTTCTTTCTTCCCTCCACCTTTCTCTTCATTTCCGACCTTTTCCTTTTCCCCCTCCCTGGCCAGGATTTGTGTTTCAAACCCCAAATGATGAGTACAATCAGGACTGAGCATGTTTATTCAAAATTTGAAAATGAGAGAAAACATGTTAGTTTCTTCTGTCTGACCTCAAATACTGGGCATGTTTATTAGCAAAGCAGTATTTTGTAAAGAGCCAAATTGTATAGGAAAAAGCAGCGGGCAGGTAATCCCAGCATGAGGGGCATTGCTACAGTCTTACATCAATCTATTGAAACTATCAGGTCATTGTCTACGGGAATGGTCTCTTTTTCAGTTCTCCTACCAGGTCTTTCTGCAGGTGTAAAAATATTAATCATTTCTTCCAATCTGACTCTCTCTTTCCATCTTCAGAGATTCCACACTTTCCTGATTCTTTTCCTACATCTCTACCAGCCCTCCTCCCTCCCCTGTCTCTTTTTTAAAGCTCCTAAACCTATCAATCTTTTAATGTGGGTGTTCCCAAATGTTTCTTTAACCCTCTTTTTTCCCATTTCTGTATCCTCTTGCCTTGGCAAATATCTATTTCCAGGGCTTCAATTACTATCTCTATGCAACAAGCAACTCCCAAATCTCAACCATAACTTTATGAGATTGAGTACTAGAAGGGAAATCTGTAACTTAATCCCTTTATTTTACAGATAAGAAAACTCAGGCCCACAGAGGTTAAGTGACTTGTTCACCTGTAGCTTTTAGCTCTCTTCTGAACTATGAATTCCTATCTCCAGACATTTACTTCAATTCAGTGTATCATCAGGGACTCAAAACTTCACACATTCAAAGCCAATCTTTATGTTTCCACTTCAACCTTATTATTTCACTATTTCTATCTATGTCATCATTTAAATCACATTCCATTTTCAAAAGCTTTTTCTTTAACTCTTAATTTTCCCTCTCTTATCCAATTAGTTATGAGAGGCAGCCTAGCATAGGAAATGGAAAAATGTCCTCAAAGTTAGAAAAGTCCTAGACTGAAGTCAGCCTCTGATACTTCCTGACTGTGACTCTGGACAAACCACTTAACCTTCCTAGGGAACTATCTAAAACTCTTAAGCTTCAAAAAAGGAATCCCCTTACTCAGGAATTCTTTATACTAACACACATTGCACTCATATAGTCATGGGTCCTATCCCCACTGTGGCTGTTTCTACCATCACAGTATCTCTCACATCTCTCTCTTCCCTCTATTCCACACCATGAGGGTCTGGGTAGAGACTTTCATTGCCACTAACCAACCCTCATTAGCTTCCTTCATCTTCTTGCTTTCCCATGTTTCCCAAATGTTGTTTCCAGAATAATTTTTCTTGCACATGCATCTGGTAATGTTATTCCTTTGCACAAAAACATTGAGTAGTTCCTTCTTGATGACTGAGTAAAGCTCAGACTCCTCTGCCTGGCATTCAAAAGCATCTATGATACGGCCCCATTGGCCTTTTCAGCCTCATTTATTCTTCTCCCCAGTGAATTTTCTGTTCCCATCAGGTCTTTCCATTATCTCTCTCTCTCCCTCTCTCTCTGTCAATGTCCTGACTCTACTCTCTTGCATAACTTTGCTAGAATAATTTCCAACCTTTTCTCTTTCTTTCTCCCTTTCTGTGTGTGTGTGTGAGTGTGTATTTCTAACCATCCTGTAATGCCCATTTGCATGCCAGATCATCAACAGAGCTTCTCTGATACCCCTTGTCATATGGTCCCCTGAGGTCTTCCAGGGCAATGCACTTATTATATAATACTGTGTATCATAGCTCTTCCAATTTATTTCCCAAATGCATTATAAACACAAGTCCCTCCTCCCACTCCTCAAAACATGTCCTTCATCAGGGTTTGCTGTTCTCTATTATGCCATCACTACTGAGCACCTCTGTGGCCCTGTATTAATCATTTCATCCCTGAGCCCTGACTTTCTTATTAAATAAAGAAATGTGTAAAGGTTCTGAAAACTAAAAAGTTCTATAATATTTCCCCTTTGTTATATCACAAGTTGAAAAATAAAGTCTTTTTAGATATTAAAGGCAACATTTTACTAGATTAGTTAAACTTACCTGAGGGTCTTCTGGATTGCTGTATACCTATTTGAAAATAATAAAAGGAGTTATTTAAGACTAAGCCTATTTTAATTAAATTCATCAGGGAAATTCAGTAAAAGAAACAACTGATTAAATTACTTTAAATTTTGGCATCATTTGGACAAAGCCAAATTAAATGACCTTGAAAAGAATCAAAGAATTAAAACTACTTACAGCCAGAACAACCATCCTTAGCTGAAATACAAAAAAAAAAATCCTAATTTTATAAAACATTTTAAGATGGATCATAACATTTTTAACCTACTATTTCACTATTAGTTAGTTATTAGTTATTTATTAGTTAGCTACATAAACATATGCCTTAGGAAAGTCCTCCTGTCCCCTAATGGCTTAAAAAATCAAATAACTTTGAAACTAGTTACAAAAGTAAATATTCTGAGAAACTTAAAATGTTAAGACACCAATAATTTATACTTCTACATGAATGACATGACTGCTCCTTTCCTAGGAAATGGTTTTATGAAAGGAAAGGTAGAAAATGAAAGCCTAAAGGAAATAAGGAGATAAAAAAAAAAAGTAAGTTTGGAGGAGCCCTAAAAAGAGGAGACTAAAAGTTCTAAACAGCTTATTTCACAATTTTTTCTAGGGCTAAATTTCTGTATAAATGTAGACATACACTCTTGATTATTTTTATATCAATTTTCAGTTAAGTTAGTATATTAAGAATCTATAGTTAATTCATTCTATACTGGTACACCTTGACACTGTATATGGATAAAAGGTATGCTAAGCAAGTTATTGAGAAAGAAAGATTGTGGAAAGCATATTAAACCACACAAAGAAAGTGATGTTTCTCCCATATTTTAATATGCTGTTTTTAAGTTAATGATTGTTAATTACAAAGGTCTTAATCCATTAATTAAAACAAGGCTGGTAGAACTTGTGAATAATACTTGCTTAGTATTAATTCCAATTCACACAGATGACTTAAAGTAACAGGCTATTTCTTTATAAATATTCTATCTAATTTGGAGTATACCTTTCTTAATTCTAATTAATGACCTTTTAACATGATGATACTGTATATACTGATATAAAAGGTAAAGAAATAACAATGGAAGACTTACGTATTTTCTCTGCAAAGCATCATAGCATCCTAGCATCCTAAAAAAATCAAATGTTATTTGTCTTCCATCCTGAACTCTTGCATATTTGAGTTTACTTTCTTTGCATAAGTCTTCAAGATGGCTCATTACAAAAGTAATTTTAAAACTATTACACTGTTTTAGGTTAAATAGTCTTCTCTTTTACACATTATCAAAGAATTATAAAACTATAGCAGAAAATAAATGAGACAAGAGAAAATAAAGGCAAAATGAAGGTTTTGGCAGCTACTAGGGGCAGGGGTAATGAGAGGTAATTAAGAAGTTAAGCATATTGAGTTCTAATAGGATCTGAGAAAAACAGAAACTTGAAGAAACATTATGAGGTTGGAAGGGCTGAAGAGGTCACCGAAATTCAGTTAAACAAATTAAAGTATGCATAGCTAAAACAAAGTCAACCACAAATTTTTGTGATTTAAAGAAAGGCTATCCTAGTGGGTACTTTTATGCTTACCATTTCACTAATTGAGTGGATCCTGGACATTTTCTGTCTTCTCTCAGAATTTTGACACAAAGATCTAAACATAAAAATATGATAATGCTATTTTGCTTCTTGAAGAAAAAATAGTAAAAACCTAGAAATAATAAATGAAGTTGTGTTTATGAAATACAAAGTACAGAATGAAAATGTAAAATTTTTTGAACAGTATTTTATTTTTTCCAACTATGTTTAAAGATAGTTTGCAACATTCATTTTTGTAAAATTTTGAGCTTCCTATTTTCCTGCCTTCTCTTCTTCCTCCCCTCAAGCCACAAGCAATCTGATATAGATTATACATATACAATGTTGTTAAACATATATCCACATTAGTCATATTGTGAAGGAAGAATAAGAACAAAAGGGAAAAACCTGAGGAAAAAAACAACAAAAATAGTTAGTTTGCTTTAATCTGCATTCAGACTCCATAGTTCTTTCTCTGGATGTGGATGGCATTTTCCATTATGAGTGTTTTGGAATTGTCTTGGATCATTGTACTGCTGAGAAGAGCTAAATCTATCACAACTGATCATCCAACAATGTTGTTATTACTGTGTACATTGTTCTCCTGGTTCTCTCACTTCACTCAGCATCAATTCACATTTCCAGGTTCTTCTGAAAACCACCTGCTCATCATTTCTATAGTATTCCATTACATTCATATATTACAATTTGTTCAGCCATTCCCCAGTAAATGGGCATACCCTCAATTTCCTTCTTGGCCACCACAAAAAAAAAGCTGCTAAAAATATTTTTGTACATATGGGTCCTTTTCCCTTTTTTATGATCTCTTTGGGATACAGACCTAGAAGTGGTCTAGATCAAAGGGTGTGCAGTTTTATAGCCCCTTGAGCACAGTTCCCAATTCTCTCCAGAATGGTTGGTTCAGTTCATAACTCATGCATTAGTGTTCCAATTTTCTCAATCTTCTCCAACATCTACTGTTCTTCTTTTCTAGCCAATCTAATAGGTGTGAGGTGGTACCTCAGAACTGTTTTAATTTGCATTTCTCTAATCAACAGTGATTTAGAGCATTTTTTCATATGACAATAGCTTTAATTTCTTCATCTGAAAATTGCCTGTTCTTATCCTTTGACCATTTATCAATTGGGGAGAAATTCTAAATTCTTTAGTTATATATCAGTGACTTTTTGTAATTCAGTAATGTCTGACTCTTTGTTGACCCCATTTGGGATTTCCTTGACAAAGATAATGGATGGATTTGTCATTTTCTTCTTCAGTTCATTTTACAGATGAGGAAACTGAGGGAAACAGGTTTCAGTGAGTTGCTGAGAATCACAGAGCTAGTACATATATGAGGCCAGATTTGAACTCAAGAAAATGAATCTTGCTGACTACAGACCTAGCACTTTATCCACTGTACCACCGAGCTGCCCCCCAAGAAGGGTTAAATTTATATTACTGTTGATCTTTAGCGGTAAATTTTCAGTTAATGAACATTATTATGAATTTTTAAAAAGAAAAAAGGTGAACACTGTATTATTAACACTGTCACAATATGGCATTATGAAGATTACTGTGCAATCTAAAAATATGAGAAAAAATATACTCTATTATCTTGATCAAAATATTTAATAAGAAATCATCAGCAAAATATAATGTGGTTTTAAAGGACCAAGAGATTAACTGTTTTAAAAAGGTCAATGACTATAGTATACCATGTCCACATTATTTTAATTAATTTACTTAAATTAGCACAAGCACAGATACTACTACTGCACAAAGCTCTACAATGCACTACTTTTGTCTACTGCACTATTAGTGTATAGTGGCAGATAGAAATAATTCAAACCAGGCAAAAATTGAACAGTCTTCATTGCCCTTCAAAGGGTGAAACAGAGGGAATGATGTATATTTTAAAAGGTTAAAAATCAAAATCTCAGTAAATCAAAGCTAAATTAGAATTTTAAAACGGGAAATATTAATATGGCACATCCTTTAAAGAAGTCTTCATAAAAATTATGTTACCATCTAAATATCTTGTTCCATAGGCACATTCTGGAAATAGTCCTCTTAAGTATGTTATACAGGATACAGAAACAGCTAGGAGTCTCTTCACCAGCACCAAGGACTGTTGCTCAGTTGAAATCTTATTAGGAAATAGCACTGTAGTCTGAAATTTAAGAAGAATTAAAACATTTTCCAATAGTCATTATAAAAATTGAAGATGACAAAAATAATGCAACAATAATTTTGAGTAAGTTTATCTACTTCCCTCTACTAGTCTTTTAAGTGATTAAGAACCCTGGAAAGGAGGAAGTCCCTGATGATAAAACATGTTTTGGGGGATTCTGTGCTAAATAAAGGAGGGAGCTTTTTTAATAACTGCAATTTCCACCACTTAATACATATCATCTAACATTAATTTGGTAGCAGAACAATTGCGGGCAAGTATATATATCACTAATACCAGGTAATTTTCTTTTTTTGTCACTATCTAGATAGAAACAACAGCTTCTACACTTAGAACAACAAACACTTAGAAGAAAACCACTGACATGTATGTGTCTTTGTGGGAAGGACCACCTTTTCCAGAGAGATGGACTGAAGCTGACAAACGTATATTTCTTAAAGTCACTGTAACTTTCAGTAAGAGCCCGTATAGAATGAACTTGAATTAACAACTTATGCAAAAGCTCCTAAAATCTTTTTAAAATGCATTTTTAATGTCTTCTCAACACATCAAGCACTTGCTAACTGATTGTTATTTCTTGGAACCAGAATTCATTTACATAATAAAAGGCCCAAACAAAACATTTCATTGTAATTATTTTTTAAATGTATAAATTCATTATTAAATCACTGGAGCTCAGAGGGCGACACTGACTTCTTGGTTTATTTCTGGTAGCAAAGTGTAATATTCATATAACGGGATACATACCATATAATTCCTCTGCATCTGAGCAGTGGCCATTTTTCCTCACAAAACTTGTCCAATTTATTCCAACCTTGTGAAAAAAAAACAACAAATTTTTAAGTCCAGATTTTATTCTTATCTTTACTATTCAAAATTCTCATCTCTATACACACTAGACAAGAATTTCTAAGAAAAATGAGAGGAACGCATGGAAAGTTCAAACACCAAAAATTAAATAGCTTTTTAAAAAGCCTTCTTCCAATAATTTTCTCATTTTTTACTCTTGCCTTTGATTAACAAGACTGGTCATACAAGGGAAAGTAAAAAGCCAAATTCAACAGTTTGTGAAATTATCTACGCATTCTTTTTTTGGTCTACTTGGTACAACTGGCAAATCCCTTAATAAATACCACTAATAAAAGTTATCACCCCGCTACCCCATCATGCTCTCCCTGCCCAAAAAAACATTTCACTTCCCATCATTCATCTTTTCAGTCCGCAGTTAAAAACAACAGACTGATGATCTTCCTTTACCGGAAATAACACACTGGGCCCTATTTGACTATAGGGATTTCCTCAAGGCCCGCTAAGTGAAGCAAAGCACATGCATTTTTTAAGTGTCATGATATTTTTTAGCAAATCTTTTGTAATTTCGTAAGGCTTGTGGCTTTTAGTAATTTTAATTGCAGCAGTGCCCGGATAACCAGCCCCGGGGCGCACACTGGGGCGGCCTCCATTTGCCCTTTAACTGCCGTCCACAGCTAGGCCACAACCTGAATCTGCAACAACTTCTTATACGCTCATTTAGTTGTTTTTTAAATATCTGGACATTCCGGCCAAGACCTGAATAACCCAGGTAACTGGAGGCTGGGAAACAGCGGGGTAAATGTATAATTTACAGCATGCCTGGGAAGCGGCCTCGCGAGGAACGACGACCACCTCTCCGGCGCCCGGCGGGTTCTGCGCACTGCGCACGCGCAACCTACGTCAGGCCCCCTCCCCCAGCGGTTAACGCCCAGAGCGCGTGGACTGGGGCCAATCCCGAGGCCGCTTTCCCTCCCGATGAACCCAGCCCGCTGCCTGCCGGGAAAACGTCGCGTAGTCATCTTCTTGGCGAGGGAAGTTCCGCCATTGCTCTGAGCCGCTTCTGCGGGGAGACGTGCCTTGGCTTCTGTGCCCCGTACGCGTTTCTCCGTCCGCCCCCCGCGGCTCTGGGGGCCCCGGGGGCCCGAGCGCGGCGCCCCAGCCCCTCGAGAGCTCCCGTCGCTGCTCCATCTTCTGGAGCTCGTGCACATCCCTTCTGTGCTGGTCTGCCGCGACTGACGGAGGGGGAGAGGACGCGCCCCCAGCGGTCTGCCGTGGCTGGTGTCACCGAAGTGTTGTGCTGCCCCTTAGGGCTGTTTTTCTTTTAAAACGAATTTTGCGCCGTTTATGTGCTGCCTCTTCCAGTTAGCGTGAGCCCCTTGGGAGCAGGGGCTGGTTGGCTTTTTCTGTTTGAAGCCTCAGAATTTCGCCCGGTACTGTTCACATAGGTAGTAAACGCCTAATACGTACTTTTTTCCCTCAAGTGATTTCAACGGCATTGAGCGCCTTTTCCTAGTGATAATCATCGTGTCATCTTAGAAAGATAATCTGTAATCAGGCTTTAAATATGAGAAAGATGATGACGAGTCAATTCTCCCATCTCCCAACTGAAGTTTTCTTCATAACTTGCTCCTCCCTTATCTCTTCCTCAGAATATATAATGTGATTTCTTAACTGTACAGTTTTTTGTTAAGATGAGTAAACGATTATTTCTTATAAAATGTGGTGTGTACTAAGAGTTGAGTCCTTAGTATTGTGTTAACTTCAGTGGAAAAAGGAAGAACTGGAGTGTTAATATGGCATTTCCTCAATTAAAATGATCAGCATAAAATATATTTGTCAACAGAACAGTCAGAAGTAATATTAAAATAGCAAACAAGTTATTCTATGTCTGGGCCAAGATACTGCCTTTAGTTTCATTTCCTCTGAGCTGCATAATGATAGCTGTCATAAATATCTAAAGACTGAAAGAAAGGTATCAGTGTCCTAGAAATTGGAGAGGTCAAACTTTTTAGTATGAGAACTTAAATAGCAGTTTTTCAGAAAGTAAGTTTACATTTATACTAGCATAAACCACAATAAATTCCACTTGCATGTATGATCTAAATATAAAAAAATCACATTTAAACACTAAAGGAGAAGAAAAAGCTACCTTTTAGATCTATGATTAGGAACTAAATCTGCAACTAAGCAAGAGATAGAGACTTTAAAATAAAAATGAAAATTTTGATTACTTAAAATTAAGCTTTCACTTGAACAAAATCAACGTATATAGAATAAGAGAAAATTCACATGGGAAAAAAACCTTTGCATGAAATATTTCTGATAAAATTCTGATACCAAGATGTATGGGAGTTTGGCATAAATATGTGAGCTGAAGAACTCTTTTCCAAAAGATATTCAATCAAAAAAGGTATGAATAGTTTTCAAAAGAAGTATAAACTATCAATAACCATATAAAAATACTTGTAGTCCTAGTAATAAAATACAAATGAAAGCAATGCTTGGTTTCAACTCAGTCATTAAACTGATGGTGTTTATAAAAAGATGGAAAAAGTAGTTGTTGGAGGATATTTGGGAAGACAGGTATTGTTGGTACCATTCTGGGAGGCTGAGGGAAATAAGTAATTCAAATCGTTTGACCTGTCAGTCATGTGATTCAAAGACAAGACAAATGTGACAAAAAATATTGAGAGCATCACTTTTCGTGGTAGTAAAAAGTGAAAAAGCAAGTCTGATTTGGAGAATGCTTTAACAAACTGTGGTATGTGAACATAGAAGAAATACAAGAAGACTTTTATGAACTGTTGCATAGTAAAGGAAATAGAACTGAGGGACAATATATACAATGACTGCAATAATATTTTTTAAATGCTACTACAAGGCATCCAGATTAAGTGAAATAATTAATTTTGGTTCTGGATAACATGAAACGTATTTCTCTGTTCCTTTTGGAAAGGTATGGGGTTACAAATATAGAATATAGCATATGCTGTCGCACACAGTTGCTTTATCAGTTTTGCTTAACTGTTTTTTGCAATTATTAGGGAGTATTCACTGGGGTATGAAAGGTATAAAAAAGGAAACAACTGAGGTATATGAAAACACATGGTAGCAATAAAGCTTTAAAAGGCATCATTGTCTTTCCCTCTCTACAAAAACCATGATAGATAATTTGAACTTTGCTTGAAGTTCAGGTGATAGGAAATTCACTACCTAAAAAGGATGCTCATTTAATTTTGGATAGTTTTAATTGTAATAAGGTCCTTTCTCTTGCCTCCCTGTAATTTTCACTTATTTTCTAATTCTGCCTTCTACAACTGGACAGATTAAGTTTACTCCCTATTCCAGATGAGTTTTTCAGATATTCAGAGGCAGTGATCATATTTCCAAGTCTACTCTTTTATAAGCTAACATTTTGATAACTGAAGAAATAAGCTTACACAAGTGTATGTTTATGTACTTTTACATATTAAATCTAATGACATTGTGTTCCAGCAATATTAGAAGACAAAGCAGGTTATTCTCCTTTATATTCCATTAGCAATTGTTTATTAAAGTTTACAAAATACTTTCTTTACAGCAGTCCTATGAGGTAAACCCATCTTATGGAGGAGGGAACTAAGATTGAGAGGTTAAATGACTTTCTAAGGGTCTTACAGGTGACAGATTTAGGATTAGAACTCAGGTCTTTACTGCCACCCTTTCCAGTTTCCTTTCTATGATTATGATACTTGCATTGTTGATTTTTGTCTTTATACACATATCTAGCTATAGCTTTGAGTATCAGTTCAAAACAAACTGATGATTATAAAAGTAATCATAAAAGTTTTTCTCATTTCTAGTTCAGTAAATGACATTTAAATGGGAAGTAATATTTAGAGTTCCCAAGAAAAATTGTGTTTCAATTTGATATTCCATTGGATATACACTGAATTACTAGAATTTAAAAATATCACGGGAACCATCAATCAAAGAATCACAGGATGAGGTTTTCAGCTAAATATATGCATAAATTTATATACAATACACATATTTCTATGCTTGTATATATACATATAGATATATGTACATATGATATATATTCATATATGGCAAGACCATACAGAATTTACAAATAAGTAATTTAATAAGAGAATGTAAAAATGTACTAGGCACTGAATAAAAATTAATCCAACAAGCATTTATTAAAATGCCCATTATGTGTAGGTTGCTAGGATAGATGCTGGCAATACAAACACAAAATAACTTTTGTTTTCCTCTCTTTCTCTTTATCCACACAACCCCCATCATAAAGCAGGCCTTCCTTACCTCCCAACTAAACTATTGCAGTATTCTTTTAATAGTTCTCTCCATCTCAAGTCTTTCTTCTTTCTAAACCATACTCCATTCAGCTGTCAAAGGGATTTTCTTAAAGCATAAATATGTTACCCTCTTACTCGGTAAACAATGGCTTCCTATTATCCTCAGGGTCAAATATAAAATCCTCTGTTTTCACTTAAAGTCCTTCATAAGCTGGCCTCTTCCTGGCTTTCCAGTATTTTTATGATTTACTCTTCTAAAACATACATTATAATCCAGCTAAACAAGCTTATGTGCTAAGTGGGAGATAGGTGCTGTTATTCCCATCTTACAGTTAAGGAAATGAGGTGGAGATTGTGATTTGCCCAAGGCCACACAACTAGAATGTCTGAAGCTGGATTTGAACTCCCGGTTTCCTGACTCCCAGCCCAGAGATCTGGAGTTTCAGTGCCATCTAACTGTCTCAGTAGGTACCTTTTACTAGCTGCCACTGTACCTCTACTGCTCTTCCCTCCTCATCTCCATCTCTTAGCTTTCTTCAAGTTTCAGTTCAAATTCCACCAGCTGCTAATGATTTCACCTCTGAGGTTTGAGGTGGCGTGTGTGTGTGTGTGTGTGTGTGTGTGTGTGTGTGTGTGTGTGTACCTAGTGTGTTATATGTTGCATCCCTCAGATATGAGCTCCTTGAGGACAAAGACTTTTTAACCTTCCTTTGTATACTTAGCACAGTGCCTAGCACATACTGAGGGTTTAATAATAAATGTCTATTGATTAAGAAATGCTTTTTAAATTTCATTTGTTTGAAAGAGTTCAGAGTCCCCCACCTCAATTTATTAAATATTATTCATTTAACAAACTGAAGAAACTTATTTTCTCATAGGAAGATGTTCATATCTCTATCAGAATCCCTGATCTCTTAGGCTTAAGTGAACATTAAAGTTACTGGCTATGCTATTTATTAATAGGGCAACCTAGGAAAAAATAAAAACCAAGGAAGATAAAGCATTATTGCCAATGTTGAATCCGTGAGAAAGATTACGGCTCCCTTGACCATCACACCAGCTTCTCACTTTTATTAGCACAATCCTCCCCTCCCCCACCATTAGAATCCTCTAAAGAAAGAAAAAGAGTTCTTTTCATCCTCTTTCTCTGCACCTGGCACAGTCCTTTTCTATTAGAACAGGAAGAGTCTTCACAGATTTCTGTCCTTGAAATGGCAGTTGAACAGTCATTTCAAGGTTCTATAAACTCAAAGACACAGTAACAGAACCTATAGATTTTGGGAAAGAAGTTACTGAAGTCAGTGCTGAATTTCTCCCCATTGCTAAAAATTTTTGGTGCTCTGATGATCTTTTTGGAGGGGGGACATCAAATCTACCATAAGATTAAATATGATGCTAACATAATGCAAAATATCACTTGCTTAGAATGCTTTTAATGAGGAGGAAAAAGCAATAAAACACAACCCTAGTAACAGGGTTACTAGAATAATATCTGCCTAGCACTGAATTACCCATCAAAAAGTACAAAGTAACATTAGATACAATTCCTCAATAGGAGCTGCATGAGTAGCTCCCTTCTGTTTTCTCCTGCCATATCATGTTAGCCTAGTCAGAGAGCAAATAATTTTGTTTCTTTTGTGACTTGTTTGCCTTTCTGTACACACACATACACACATGCATATTTACACATAGATGAATAAATAAAGTGTTTATTAAGCATTTATGTCCAATGCACTGGGGATATAAATAGAAAAATAAGAGTCCCTTCTCTCAAAGAGTTCACATTCTAATTAGGGAAAACAGCACATATGGAAGATTTTTCATTGCAAGTAAGGACTGTGGTCCTTAGGGTATGCTCAAAAGCAGAAGATAATGCCTGTTCTTTAATGCCATTTCCACTGATAAAATTATATCCGTTTCTAATGTTGAAACATTTGACAGTATCAAACACTTGTGTGACAAAAACTTACCTTTCCGGTCTTAAATAGATGTGTTTGTAGTCCCTGCAGGAAAAACTGCCAGATTGCATCTTCATGAGAAACTATCACGTCTTGAGCCTGATGCTTCTCTTTAATGTAGCCCAAGATGGCATCAGCTCTCTTGGCTACCATATGACTCATATTAAGCTTGCAGTAAGTAGCCTCATTTCCACCACCCCCCCATCTTTTTTAAGACAAATCGTGATCTGACCATGCCTCCTCATTTTATGAATGTACCCAAGTATAAAACTTTACATGGTATACTGAATTTTACCTTATTAGACTAAAATCAGTGTTCTAACCTGTCAAAATCTTTTTGGATTGTGGCTGTCATTTGGTATTGTCATCTACAAATTTTGTAGGGATGCCATTTTGCTCTTATCTAAATCGCTGTAAATAAACCAAAAAAAGTCAACCCTTCTTTATTAGTCTTCACTTGACTCTCTAGTCCCAGTCCATTTTGAACTTTAGCACTCCTGATGCTATTTTTATGGGATCACATGATGATCCTGCAGTCATCTTCTACCACTTGGTCTTGCTTCTATTATGTATACATTTCTTTTGTAACAATATGATCTGCTGCTGGACCTAGGGGCCTAAACCACTATACGTACTCCTTCCCTTTCCTCTAAGGGTTCCATCTGCTCTAGATCCACATAGTTGGTATGAACCAGGATCAATACTGGGGAAATCTGGCTGCAAATGAGGGGCGTTTGGACTTGTTAAATCCCACCCCAACAACCTAAGTATGATTTTACTAAAATTTAGCTCGTTTAGGTTCTCCTCAAAGGGAAAAATTGAAACCTACTCAATAGACAATAAAAATTAAGAGATAGGCATTTCTTTCCTACATAAAAAATTAATGCTAACCCCAGAGCACATGTGACAGAAATACAAGTAAGAATCAGTGCTAGCTACTGTTATAATTTGCAGGGAGTTTCAGATTTAAACATCTAAACATAAAGCTTTCTTTATGTAGCATTTCAGCTTCTCTTTCCTTCTCATGGTAGATGTCTTCTGGCAAGCCGGGTCAGGGCTTGGGTTAGTCCCTCCATTGGTGGTCGTCTACTACAAAAGCATCAGGGTAGGTGCTGAGGATGAGGATTCTTCCCCTTGCTTCGGTTCTGCTCTAACTAAAGGATACATGGCTACCACACCTCTCAAATTTGCAAGGTGGCTCCACCCCTGAACATGCTCACTTTGGGATACATACTCATTTACCTGAGATCAGGAAAGGACAAGAACCAAGATCACATGGGCAAGAAGTAGCCTTTAGCTTTCATGTGTCCATGGCAGCCATTTCTGTGGCAGAGGAACTACTTATTATATATATAAGAAGAGTTCAAAGAAAAAGAAAGGCAGGGGGTGGAGCCATCTCTGTTTTAAAGATAGCTGGATTCATCATCCCTAACAAACATTCAGTGCTGAGTCACCACAAGTGGCCAGAGATTATGCCATCCTTAAAACTCCTAAATGCAGAGCTTTCACATACGCTCAGCCAATACCAGGAAATGCAGTATTGCACATCCCCTGCTGAACCTCTGGTTTGACTTTTTTAAAAAGTTGCTGAATTTCCTGTGGGGAAGTGTTGATCTCTTCAGATAAATCCTATTTTTTTTTCCTTATTGAAATTATTTCCTTTTGTGTCTTCAGAATTTTATTCCTGAACACCTGCCATCCCATCTGGGATAACTTCCCCTGAAGCACTTTACTCCATGGTATCTACCTATCTTTCCTCTAAACTCTTTGACATCTACTTTTCCCAAATTCTAGGGTCGTAAGAGACTATGGCCAGATTTCCTCTCTGTCTCTGTCACAATCTCTAGAATTAAATGGTCACTCCCTGCTAAATTTCCCATCTTTTTTATCCCAACAACCACTTTCTCTCAGCAAGAATCAGATATCCCTTGTTGGTTTCTCCTCCTTTTGAAGGATGAAATTATCACCAGCTTAAGTGAAGTTATTAGATGCTAGGATTTTGGCAGAGAGAAAGAACGAAAAGCTCTAGCAGATGTCTGGATAATTGAAAACGCTTGTCACCACTATCACTTTGTGGCAGGCTTTGGATCTGTTTTCCCAGATATCTAGTTCCTCTTTCCGTGTAGGTGTTCTGCAGTACACTCCAAGAAGGTGGCGGGGGGAACCAACTTTTGTTTGTCCCTTTGA
>CM053770.1:485326603-485374321 GCA_028658325.1 Potorous gilbertii
ATATCACCTTCTCCCTGTCTTTTTGCTATCTGGTACCAGGGTGAAGGGAAGGGGAGAGGAGAGGCCAAGTCAATATGACATTGCCCCTCATCCTCTCCAAGGTCATCTGTTTTCAAGACACCTATAACTACATTAAAAACATCTTGCCCTTAATAACTCAGCCTTGTAATTAAAAACTGGCCTGAGGCAATAGGAAAAAAACACTGTTGTCACTTCACTGTGACCTAAGGCTCAAATGCCATAATAGAAGCCTATATCCTCAACCCAGATGGCTACATTAATTGTTAAGAAGCCCTGTTTGACATGGGTTCCTACCCATCTGCCACATAGTATTATTATATTTATACCCACTTGCCACTGCAAAAATTTTTAAGCGACCCAACTTGACTCTAAAGACTAGGGAGAAAACAAGGTGTAGCATCATAAACCCATTTTCCATTTGTGTGCTAGCAACAAGGAAAAATGTCTTCTTTTTTTCTATTTAGGTCTGGCTGGTTAGAATATGGGGATTGAAAAAAACTTATTTTGGGGATGAAGTTGGTATCGAGGTGAACAGCCCAGCGTAAGGACCTCTTGTTGGGGCTCTCAAACCAAGAAGTTGAGTTTCCATGGTGTTATTTTCTCCACGGTGCTTGTATAATTCTGTATAGTGTATAATTCTGACAGAAAATGCATTGTAGTCCTTGTGGCCATGAGTCTAGGGTTTCTTAAAAAAGTTAGCACCTGAGCCCACTTTCCATAATATCTTGAAGTTCCCGCCAAGTGAGGAGCACTGCCAACAGTGAAAGTGACCCAATTTTATCACTGATGATGTTCAATGAGAAGGTGCCCGCACAAAATAGTCCTACACAATTGCTCACACTGGCTGGGCATAGATGTGAACACAGCAAAGAAGTTAATCTAAATACACTTTGGCTGCAATGTGGAGCAGAAAATACACTTTAGGACTTATTTGGAAACACACACACACGCACGCAGAGTCAGGACTAGAATTTGCATAGTCCCCCTGCCACAGAAGAAACAGACAGACAGACACAGACACAGACACACACACACACACACACATTCAACTCACTCTCTCTCTCTCTCTCTTTCTCACAAGTTTCTTTCTAGAGGAATTACTCACGCAATTGAAACTACCTGTATCCGTTCCTAAAGCCATGTGCCTGCTTTCTTGGGCCTCACACACAGAGATATTTCTCTTTTTCCCCATCCCTCCTCCCTGAACCAATTCAGAGTTTGTTCCAAAAAAGTCTCTGCATCCAAGGTGGTTATCAAACACTCTGCAGCTGGACCTGGAGGTCTCTGTATAGTATCTTCCAGCCTAGAACACATCAAGCTTCATCTCTGCACAAAGCTCTATTCCGGAGAAAAAGGGAAGAGATCCCCCAGTTCATCTGGTCTCAATTTTCAAAGTTCTCAGGAGCCTTGATGATCCATTCCATTGATTCTGACCATTATACTGGGGGTAGGGAGAAAGGGAAGTGAATGGAAATAGGGAATAAAGGGGGACATGAGGTGGATTTTGGGGGTGAGGGAGGGGAAGGGAGAGTATCTTTATTCTGTTTACAGAAAGATTTGTTTTTTTTAAAAAACAAAAAGTGATTTCTCTCCCCCACCCCCTAATCCTCACCCCAACAGTTCTATTCTGAAAAAGATGGGAAAATGGCTAAGTCAGGAAATTCTTCATTGTTATAGGTGTTACCCTGGTCTCCCAACATAGACAGCATCTCCTAATGAGAAAAAAATAAAATAAAATTTGTATTAAAAACAAGTCCCTTACATACATCACGTAATTTCTCACTGTCTTCATGCTAGCATTAATAGGTCCCAAATAAATGATTTTTGTCCTCATGAGTGAGCTTGGCCCTCAATTCCCCAACCCCAATCCCTCCTGTTGTAATTTTATTTTCTTCCTTCTTATTCAGTTCTCAATAAAAGAGGAAAAAAAATTATTTTCCTCCTCTACAGCACTGTTCTTACAAACAAATCTGAAGTAGCTTTAACTTCCATCCCTTTCTATCAAACATCCCCTTCTTCTAGGAATCTTTCCTTAACAGAGTCTTGTCGTTCCCTAAGTCCCCTGGTTCCACTCACTCCATTCACTCTGCTCTCCCTCCCAGCATTTCAGAATAGACCTCTGTATCTTTATTATTAGTGCCACACTTCTCTAAGCAGGTTTGTATTTGCTTGTTGGGTGGTATATATCCTCAACAGGCCAAAGACAGACCCTGGCTTCCTCTTACTAGGAGCCACACCCTTTCCCCTTTCTCCTCCCATGCTGCTTACTAAACAGGTGGTTGTCTGACTGAGTCAACAGTGACACAGGATCCACTGGTCATCTTTCAGAATCACGATGCTCTTATATTCATGCACCTCCCCCACCTTGGCTAAGCCCAATTCCCTTTCCCCTGCAATTTCCTCTCTGTCTACTCAAGCCCCTCACCTGGAAGACTTCAGGCTGGCTGGGCTGCTGTGGTGGTGGCTGCACGTGCTGTTCCCCAGAGCCAGATCGGTGGTGAGCCTGCTGCCCCTGTGGCCACTGTGGCCACACGCTCACTCCCTCCGCTGTCCGAGCCTGAAACTGTCCAGACGGCTGTCCGGGCTCTGTGGCTGGGGAAATGCCATCTTTTAGTAACTGGGCCAGCCCAGAGCTTCCCCCACAAAGATAAAAGGTAACGCCTCAGTAAGTCAGCCAATGTTTTTGTGATCATCATGCCTGACAAATACCTACCCTCACATATTAGAACACACTGAAATTTCTCCATGTACTCTGTACTAATAATACTGTCTGGTACTTCTACGTTTATGCGTCCTTGTGAGATCCTCCTCACAACCCTGAGGCGCATATGCTCAGCCCTGTTTTACATATAAGGACACCGCAAACAGACTTCACTGAGCCTCAATCACACCACTTACAAGGGGAAAGGAATAAGCCTTTACTAATTAATAATTTTATTATTTATTTTATTAATTAATAATTAATTAATAAGCCTACTACATGTCAGGCACTGTGCTATGGTCTTCTGCCTTCAGGCCCTCTGGCGCCCCTAACAGTCTGACTACTAAGTCAAGGCTCCACCCCCACTCTACCCGCAAACTCTTTCAACAATACCAGCTACCTCTCAATTATACTGTCATCCCTCCAAAGAGAGGATGTGGGCACCTCCACGTACACATAATGCTAAGTGCAGCATGACCTCACTAGCACTGGTCCTTCCCCATATGACCTCCCCTCTCCTCAAGGGACTTACCAAAGCCAGAGCCCCGGCTGGCAAGGCTAGGGTAGGCAGCAGTGCCTGGCGATGCAGTGGGGGCCCCAGCAAGAGACATGGGGCTGAAGGAAGATGGTGTCTGAAAGCTACCAACAGCAAACTGAGGGGACCGAGCCTTGGATGCGGGAGGGGGGGCCACCTGCTGCACGGACAGAGCAAAGCAGAGTAGAAGCATCACTAATCTTCTCCCTGGGAAGACCTCTTCCTTCTCTCAAAAGCTAGCTCAGTGAAAATAAAAATGAATAAAGATGAACACTCCCCCATCCCCCCAAAAAAAACAGTTCACAATTTTATCTCCTTCCAGGAAGTGCCAATTAACTCTCTACCTCTACAATCTCAATTAGGCATTTGTATGGCTGGTAGAAGGCTTTCTATAAACAGCTAGCTTCTCTAGCTGTGGTCTGTGTTCCACTAGGTCTATTAAGAATTCCTCCGGGACAAGAACAGAATCCTCTACTACTTGTCTACTCTCCAACAGCATATACCTCAATATTCCACATAAAATTAATGAATTAACAAGCATTAAGCTGAAAGCTATACTAAGTGCTGGGGATCCAGACAAAAAAGGGATAGAGCCCTTGCCCCACAGGGGGTACATTACACCTTTTATATGTCAGGTGTCTGTACAGATGTTAAGTGAGTATGTGCTTTCCAGCAGGCTGCCTTGCTGAAGCCCTTCACATATATTATCTCATTAGAGCCTTGTACCAGCATGTTATTATCCCTGTTGGAGGAGGGAAGAGGAAGAGAGAAGCTCAGAGAGGTTGAAACCCTTGCCTATAGTTGCATTGCTTTTAAGTATCAGAGACAGAATTTAAAAGCAGGTCTTTCTGACTCTAAGTTCATTACTTACATTGCTAACTCCTCTGCATCTCCCTCAGAAAATACATATGCAGAATTAAAAGACAAACCTACTCAAGATAGTCTTTGCATAACTCTGATTATAGTTAGGGAGCTGAAAGACATAATGAAGAATGGGGCTAAAAGATGTGTGATCTAGTTAAGGATTTTCACCATGGAATCTCTACCTAGCCTTAAAAGCTGAAGAGGGAGAGAGAGTATTATTCAAGAGAAGTCCAGGGAAGTTTTCCTATTTTACCAATGGAAAAAAAAATTTATCATGTGGGGTATAAGTGGGACAAAGGCTGTACCTGGGCAACAAAGCCAGGACGGGTGCTAGGGTTCCAGGAAGGAGCTGTGCCCTGTGTGGGGTTGGAGTGGCGGGAGATCTGGGCCAACATCTGTCCTGCAGAAGCTGGTGTCTGGACGATGGTCCCAGGAGGAACCAGGCTGTTGTTTCTAGAAGAGAATAAGGTAATAAGAAGGTGGAATGGTAAAGAAATCTGGGAAATAAAGTACATATTATCATCATCATCCTTGGGCCTCTCCTCCTTGTTTCTCTTGGTGCTACAGAAAACCTGACAGAATTTAGACAAAAGAGAGGCAGAGTGCACAGGACACACACAAGCACAGAGAGAGGACAGCTGTAAAAACAATGCAAGGGGTGAGGCCTTGCACTAGGGCAGTGTAGACACCCTTGTTGCCTGAGTCTAGTAGTAAAGCTGGAGAAAGAGAAATCTAGTCTTTTTAAGTAGAATCTTCATCAACACCTCCACGCCTCCCACCTCAGAGGACTCCCGGCCCACAGCAAAAGGACTCACCTGAAATTCTCTGCCGTTCTGGGAACTGGGGGGAACGTGCTGCCCTGGGAGAACAGCTGCTGGCTAGTTGGGACAGTGTTGCTCGTGATGCTTTTACTCTGATCTAAGAAAAGAAGGGGGGACAGGGTGAGGTAACTGCTCAGGGATCTCTCCTGCCATGTTCAACATATTGTCCAAAGACTACATAGAATGCGTAGATATGGATCCAAAAGGAATCCAAGCTGGAATCTTGCCGGGGAAGGGGAGGAGGGAGAGAAAACATAAATATTTATTCTACATAAGTCACTATGATAATCAATAGGAATTCAAATGAAACAGTTCTTGCCTTCAAGGAGCTTATAGTCCACAGGAGATCAGTAAATACAAGGTAATTTAAAAAGTGACAGAGCCCTAACAATTGAGAACCAGACCTATGAATTCATTAACAGAAGGAACTCCCAGTGAAAAAAACTTATCTTCACCACTGTGACTCTCCAAGTCTGAGTCTCAGACTGGCTGCCTGATGTACTGGGATGTTCAGTGGCATGCCCAGTGTCACCAAGCTGCTGGGACTCAGAGATGGTTTAGCAAAGTTGAACCCAGGTTTTCCTCTCTCCACTATGCTATTCTGGCTTCCAATTGGGGGAAGTAGAAAAGAGAAAAGGGGTACATACCTGCATTAATGTTGGGGTAGATCTCAGCAAATCTTGGGTCTCTGTCCTGACCAAAAAGGCCATCAGACTTCTCCAGGGACTTACTATGCTCTGGGCCTGTGGCTGATCCAGGCTGGACTGAGACCTAAAGAAAGTAAGGAGAGAGGGATACGAATTCTACCTGAGATTTATTTCAACTAGTATGGTGTTCTTTAAGATGGGAACCTAAATACTCTTAATGTTCAGAATTAACAATGAATATGATATGAGGGAAAGCCCCGGACACTGCCAGGAATACAAATAGGATAATCAATTCCAAAATGTCTTTATTTCCTCAGTTTGTCTGATGGTACTGTACTTGCTCATCATCACCTTAGTCACACATCTAAAGAGTTAGAACAGTCATCAAGTCCCGAGTTGTCAAGGCCCCTCTAACAAACGTCTGCTCAATTGGACCCCTTCAGTTCCCTGGCCTGGCCCCCGCAGCCTGCCCAGGGTCTTGTTTTTTGTATCTCCTGTCCACTGATACTGTGAGTTCCCCTTCTTCCAAATGTTCTCTTTTCTCTATACCAAGGTATGTCCTTCTACCCTAACACTTTCCAAGCTCTACTTAAAATCTACCAAATTTTTCTTAACTCGATCTATCTAATCATTCCAATGCTTCCAAGAATGTTTTTACTGTATATATTTCTTACTTCTGTATTAATACTTTTTGCTGTAGTTTCCTTACATGTAGTATAGTTGCCTAGTCTCTCCCTATGAGGCTATAGGCTATAAACTATGTTTTTATCTTTTCTATGTATCCTCCTAACATGCTTAGTGTGAGGTATCCTCAAAGTAAATTGCTGAATAACCAGGCACCAGATTAAAAAAATCTTTAGAAGTCTGATCCTTCCTCATGGTCAGCCTGTCCCACAGTTCCACCCAAACCTGAAAAAAGGACATGAATTCCAAATTCAGGTCCTCATTACACTTATCTTGTAAGCTCTCTATTATAATAACCATTCTCCTCAAACTCAGACTTTCCCTGCTCTAATCCATGCTCCATATTCCTGCCAGATATATATAATATTTTTATAATGCATAGCTCAAATTTGCATTACTCTTTTGTCCAAAATTCTCCAATGGCTCCATTAAACATCAAATAAAATCCAGATTCCTTGGCCAAACCATTCCAAGCCCTCTTCAATCTAACTCCAGAACCTTTCTAACCAAAATGAAGGACTTACTGTCCCTATACATCGCTTTTCATCCCCTTTCTGCCTTTGTACATACCTTTCCTTCTGCCTAGATACTGCCCTCCCTTCCTAACTCCATCTGTTAAAAATTCTATCTCATCTCCTTGCAGGCCTGAGTCAAATAATATTGTTAGTACTACTGTTAAATTTAATATACACTTCTAAAAAAGGGAAGTCTATTTGTAAAAAAGGTTTTATATACCAACCTCTTTGTACAATGAAATGTTCATGTTTGTTAATGTTTGTCAGGTTCATGATACAAAAAGAAAATTTGGAAAAACAATGCCTTGTATATGGTGCTCAGAAAATATTTGTTGAATGAGTGAATACATTATAAAGAGAAGACTGGCCCAAATAAAACAATTTGGGGGTTCAGTCTTATAAATTATGTGTCAAGAGAAAGAACTGTAACTAATCAATTAAATTCAACAATCATTTAATAAAGTCCCTACTACATGCCAGAGATTGCGCTAGAATACAAAGAAAAACAGCTGCTGTCTTCAAGTTGCTTATATAGGCTACAAAAGGATACATTATTCAAAAGACAATTACATGCAATCTAATTTAAAGTGGGAGAAAGCACTAACCAGTTGGGGGTATCAGAAAAGGTTTCTCATATGAAAGGAAGCTAAGGTCTCTCTAAGAGGGGGAAGAGAGGAGGGAACTCATTTTTCAGCTCAAGAGACCTTTAAAGAAATATATATCAGGGACAAGGAAAGCAGCCACAACTAGATCTTCTATAATTAACAGGGATAATTGTGGAAGGTTAGAATATACATAGAGAGAAACCATATATACACTATGAAAACAAGAATCTTAGGAAACAAAACCCACCTCTAAATCTATGACCCCAATTCTTCTAATGATGATCTCTGCAACTCTAACCAGAATTCCTGGCCCTCACTAACTATGCAGCAAAAACTTCTGTCCCTAGACTAGAAGTACAAAAGAAACAGTATCCAATGACCCCATGACTGACTGCGGCTCCCTCTGCACCTTCTGAGCAGAAGGAACTGACTGGCCATTGACCAACTTACCTGTGAATGATTATAGCTGGCCAATCCATCTCTTCCTGGTACCACATCAAGTTCTGTTTGCTGTTGCTGCCTACAGAGCAAAAGTGAGCAAATGAAAAAAATGGTCTAAAGATCCTAGGAACCCAGGCCTAGAACTGGACCAACCTCCCCCATTTGGCCAATGAAGAAAGAAACTAAAACCCTGAGAAAGTCACAACTCTATTCACTCAATTATCTCCACCACTCACCTGGGTGCCAGCTGCCCAGAGCCCATCTCCAGGGGCAGATTAGCTGCAGGGCCCAGCTGTGGCCTCTGGATTGCGTTAGACAGTGTGGGACGCTGCTCTTGGTTAGAGTTCCTGGAAAATATTTTGTGGTAGAGAAAGTAAAGGGATAGAAAAAGAGAGAAATCTGACTATGTTTGCTCATAAATCTCTGTATATTAATTATTTAGTGAATATACCTAAGATGTCTGGTCCTACTGATGGACTTTACCCACAGATAGGGAAAAACAGATATCACAAATAAGAACCCAAACACAGCTTTACACCAAATAAACTTCCAATAAATACTTGCCTAACCTTTTTTCCTTTCAGGGTTTTGTTCGAAAATTTTCTGTCGACTTTGTGTGTCTCACTTGTCTCTCCTATGTAAGCTTTTTGAAGCAAGGAATCACTGTCTTTTTTCTGTAGCATGTAAACTAAACACCTAAAATAATACTGTCAGCCCCTGGACTCAATTTCCTACCTTTCCCATTCTTGCTGTTTTCTTAGCCCTACAAAGCGGGAGGACATGGGCCACTGGATTTCCTTTTTGCATCCATATTCTTTGTCCAAAGCCCAAGGATAGATTGGATGTGATGTTAACAAAGTCTCCTGTAAGACAGTTCTCAGGAACCTTTGACCCTGGACTGCTGGGACTTGTTGTTAATCACAGATTAAAAATGAGACACTGTTCCCATCTTGTTCAACTTTAGCGATGGGCAGAGGACAAACCTGTATAACCTTAAGGACACTGACAGGTACCTGAATGTGCTCTCTATCTCCAGTGTAAACAAGAATGCTTCTTTATTCCAGCCTAGAACTAGAATTTGCTGCATGAACTCTACTCTATGCCTGCTCAGTGGAAGTCTTCTCACACTAAGCTGAAAACTAAGGAACAATCCAAACACCCCAGAATTTCATAAAAGCCCAAAATATCATTTATTCTAATTCTTGTTTAACATTCTCCTCCACTCTCTGGGATGATTTATTTTGTCAACTGGCACACACACCAAAATATGGCAGGTCTATAATACTTTTCAATGTAGCCACAAAAACAGATTTGACCAGTCCGAAGTGATCATGTTTCAGAACAACGATACTGATTCTCTTATGGATCACTGTCAAATCTATGGTTGGTATCCTATGTTAATTATAAAGGTAGCTAATTACTTTGAAGGGGTGGGGGAAGAACATGGATAAAAAATAGCTATGGTCTGAAAAACCATTTGGGCCAGAAACTCTGGTAAATCTATAAGTATACTACTACACATAAGCATTAGGGGGTAAGAGCGGGAGAGACACTATACTAAGCTAGGTAAAGTCGTCTGCTAAGAAGAAACATCTATACCTTGAGACAAATGCTATAAATTCTGTCACTGTATAAGCGTCTACTACAGAAGAGTAAAAAGGACTCATTGGCTACTGCATAGCAACTGGTTTCATACCCAGGATGGTGAGCATTTGTCTCTTCATTGTTAAAAATTTCCACAGAATAGTTTCTCTCCCACTTAGACCCACAACTAACAATAGCCTCTGGCTATAGAATATATGAAGAATGGAAACAAAGCCAGAGGAGTCACTGCCAAAACAAGAGTATGCCACAGCAGGGACAGAAGGCAGTACTAGACTTAAGAGTCCTCAGTTTGAATTCCATCACTGAGACTTAATAGTTTTGTTAACAACTATTAACAAGTCACTTAAGCCCTCTGAGTTTAAGTTTCCTCACCTATAAATTAAAGAACACATATACTACCAACTTCACCAGCTTGCTGTAAGGATCAAATAAAGTAACATATGCTTTATAAATTTCGGCTGTTAACTACTCAGTGAACTGAACTCAATTCACACAGATGAGGCCCTGAGATGCTCTCCGCTTTTTGGGATGCTCCACTCTTGTCCCCATTACTGTCAAGTCAACATGCATTTATCATGTGCCTAGAAGCAATGTGCCTAACCCCTTGCCACTGCCCAGAGTGCATGGCAAGCCTCTCCCTTTGTTAAATGAATTCCTAAAAATTATATTCGAGCACTTACCCTCATGCCCCTACCAAAAGTGTCATCTTTATAACTGGCATGATGTTGAAGCATCAGGAGGAGAAACTATATCCACATCTCTTAGTCACATATTCTAACTCCCTGGCCAAAAATAAAGGCACCAGAAAAAGATGGCAAAACATACCAAAATGAGTCTCTTAAAAAAAAAAAAAGATATAAATTCAAGTCCCAGGCACCTGGATCTTTCTGGAACCAGTCACCAATACCGTTGTAATATTATCCATGGAAATCCAGAGTAAATCTATAGGAACCTTGACCGCAGTGACTTCAAGTCAGTAAAGTCAAGTAAAGGTAGAATGGAAACACTTCAGGTTTCATCTCTCCTTTGTTACACCAAGTTGATTAGAAATTATTTAACTTTTCTTAATAAGTCCTTGGATTAGTTGACCCTGATTTCAGATTAGTATTCACAATGCTGGTTTATTATTCAATCTAGCTTTAAAGATGAGGGGCCAAATATATAGGCCAAAGAGGTAGATTAGAGAGAAAAAGAAAAGCAGGCAAGTTAGAAGAGAAAAGAACCTAAGAAAAAGAGGAAGACAAGATGGAAGGAAAGAATCAAAGACTGGTGAGACAGGACTGGTTTGGTGTTGGGGAAGTATTCTAAGTATGTGAAGACAGGGTCTGGGGTGGGTGAAAGGGGAAAGAGAGTGAGTCAGTCAACGTGATTAGAAAGAAAGAGAATCATTCCTAGAAATAAGTAAAAAATAAAACTGAGATAAGTGTCCTCCTCTTAAGCACCTGTAATTGGCATTACGACTACAGGTCAACAGCAGGAAGAGAAACTGTTCATTTCTCCTATTTCCATATTTTGACTCCCTAGCCAAAACAAAGGTATCGGAGAAAGACAGTGAAACATGCCGTGTTCTGTTTAAGCTCCCTCTAATTGGAATAATCCAGACTTCCTGTCTCACCCATTGGCCCCAAATCCTGCAGAGAGGAGAAAGATGAAGATTCATAGTTGAGTGTTGTTCAATACTGCTTGGGGGGGAGGGAAGGGGGAAAAAAGGAGGAGGAGGGCTTAGCCCTGGTTAATCTGGAGTGGCCAGGTGCACCAAAAGCACCCTAGGTGGTACCTACTTCACGCTGGTGTTGGTACAGATGATGTACTCAATCTCATCTGAGTAGGGGTTCTGGAAGGTAAAGGAGCTGGTTCTCATCCAGAGCCACTCATGGTTCTTGGACCGGAACCGGAACATGACAGACAGAACCTGGCCTTTTAATTTCACCACCTGGAAGAGTTTTTACTGTGTCAGTGGGACCCCAACCAAAGGAAATGGGCTGAACAAACACATGGACCCATAGCCCCAAACCCAGACCCACCTCTGTCCTAAAGATACCAGGCCCTCTCTGTATTAATGTGCACTGTGTAGATTATAATCCAGCCCAATAAGCATTTATTAAGTGCCTACTATGTGCAAGGCACCATTCTCAATGTTGGTGATACACATAAAAAATATCCCTGCCCTCCAGGAATTTACATTGCATGAGGGTGATGGAACATATAAACAAACAGGTATATACTTACTATGAGAAAGGAGAGGGCAGCAACAAGTGGGGAGATCAGAAAAGGTTTCCTGTAGGAGATGGCATTCGAGCCGAGTGTTGGAATAAGCTAAGGATTCTCTTCAGAATCCTGCTACCTCCTACAGAAAGCCTCCAGCTGAAGATGAAGGTGATACCAGGAATAGGAGTCAGCAGGTGTGCAAGCAGAGAAGCAAGGCTGAATTTAGGGAATAGCAAGTAAGGCAGTCTGACTGGAACATGAAAGTATGAAAGAAGGCTAGAAAGGCAGGCTGGAGTCAGACAACAAAGAGCTTAGCAAGCTTCCTTTTGATCCCAGAGACTACTGAAGGCTCTGGAACAGGAGCGTGACCTGTGCTTCAAGAAGATAATGTTGGCAGCTGTGAGAAGGGAGAACTGCGGAGCCCCACATTCAACCATGAGGCCCCAAGGAGTGATGGGGGAAGAGGAGGGCTGAGGAGTGCAGGGAAGGGAACAAACCTTAGATACTACAGTATCAGTGTTCCTAAATCTGTGAGGGGTATGTATGCACGCTGTAATCCCATTAGACAAGAAACTTACTAAGCAGCAGTGCTCTGCACATAGGGAGCCTTCAGTTTTGATCAATTAATCTAGAGCCTAGCCTGAAGCCTTACACACCAAATACTGAAGATTTATGTGCTTTGAGATCGTAAGGGGCTAAAGCGGTAAATGAACTCTTGAGGGCTTATGCATATGAACTATGCAAGTAATAATGATGCTGCAGTATCTTCTGGCTTTCAGTTCATGGTTTCCCATCGCATATATGAAGACAAAATGCAGTCATTTTCTTTAAGGGAGGATAGCCAGACTAAAGTCTCCACAACTTTACAATGTTTTACCTGCTCAAGACAGAACCACTAAGCAGCTGAAAAATACAGAAATAAACATAGTGTGTTTCTCTGTGAGGTCCCAAGCTCTTAGACTGCTATGGCAATGAATATTTTAAAAACTGTTTCAATGACTCTTTTTGTTTCCTGTTTCTTTCTTTCTCTTTTTCTTTCTATTCTACCCCATCACCTCTTGACCTCCTCCCAGGATTCCCTTCCCCACAATGGGGAAAACAAAAGCTTATGTGCTAGAGTCAAAAAAAGGAAGCAAAAGGTTCAAAGACCAGCAGCGAAAGGGCTTTGGTAAGACCACTTAGCCTTGGAAAGCATATCAGCTCCCCAAAAGAAACAACAGAAGAAACCTAGCCCTGGTAGATGGTCTGGCATCCCAAACCTGAGAGCCTTAGGAACCTGGACATGATTTACATTAAGTTAACTGATTCTATCTTTCTCCTGGTACCAATGTGCTTCTGTTTTTAGAGTAGAGAGACAAAAACTGTCAGGAGGCCTGGGAAATATTGCAAAGCAAATTCCTCTAAAGCAATGGTAATTTTAGTCTTACTTTTTACATAAAAAAACAATTGGAAGTGTTTTCTACACAAAGAACCAAAAAGTGACCTTTTCTATGTCTAATTCATTACATATCACAAAAACTCAGAAGTGGAGTTTCAGAGGCTGCCTGGTCTGATCCATATGTACCACTAATCTCTCCTGCAATAAACCTGACAAATAAGTATCCACCTTTGGCTTGAAAGTTTCTAGCAAAGAGGACTCACTACTTGCAGATAGCACTAACCGTTAGCAAGTTGCTCTTTACATCCAGGCCAAATTCGCCTTTTGGTAACCTTCACTTATTACTCCTAATTCTGACCCTCTGGAACTAAGCAGAACAAAGGGAATCTCTCTTCCAAAAGAAAACCTTTCTAATACTTAAAGAGAGCTATTATTCTTCCCTCCACTCATTCCCCTCTTCCTAGAGATCTTTAGGACTTCAAGTCAACTAACAATGAAGAGCAATTGACTATCAATGAAGGGCATCTACATAGCTCAGTGGATAGAGTGCCAGACCTGGAATCAGAAGACTCGTGTTCCTTGGACACTTACTAGCTGTGTAACCCTGTGCAAGTCACTTAACCCTGTTTGTCTAAGTTTCCTTATCTGTAAAATGAGCTGGAGAAGGAAATGGCTAATGATTCTAGTATCTCTGCCAAGAAAACCCCAAACGGGGTCATGAAGGACTCAACAACAGGATATCAACACAAGAATTATCAAAAATGGATTATCCTACCCAAAACAAGTCAAATCTTTGAGATTCGATCCAGGTAGGTAAATATATATGCCTCTCCCTCCATTTCAAAGGCAAGCAGAGACGAAATGGGGTTAATCTGTTACTTTAAATTATTTTACCCTAATCTTCTCCTCTATAAACACAAATGTCTGAATTGAGTACACTTGAACAAGTGAAATTATAGTGCCTTGCACAAAGTAGGTAGCCCAATAAATAACTGTTCAATGAATGAATGAACGAATAGCCATAGCAATTAAGCCTATTCAAATCTGAACAGAAAGCAAGAATGAAAGGAATTACCTGTTGGAAACTGTCTCTTAGGAGCTGCTGGTCTTCATGATGGCAGAATTCCACAATATCCTTTCCCAACAGCTCCTAATTGAAGAAAAGAGAGTAAGGCTCTCTTTATCTAAAGCCTTAGAGTCACCTTGCTACCTTTTTCACTTGTTCATTTAGAAACCTGAGCTTTTATTTCCAACTCCATCCTTAACTCCATGTTGCTCCTGGACAAAGTCCCTTCCCTCTCGGTATCCCACTCTATGATTTTATTCTTTTCCCCTCAGCTTAATCAATGTAAATATAGATGAGGACTTGGCCAAACCCTCAACAAGTATTCTCAGATTATCCAATGTGTGTATTACTCAGACCATTTACTTCCTTCTCCTCCCCTTCCACCTACACATTCTGTTTATTAGTAGCTCTGCTGGAATAAGGAGAAAAGGGAAAGCCTAAATTCATTAGATTTTGTGATGAACCCTCAAGTTTCTAAAGATACTAGAAGAGGGGTTCTTGACATTTTTTGTCAAAGGCAAAAATTTCCCTTCTCAGAAGATTTCTAAATGCATAAAATAAAATACCAAAAAAAAATAATAATGAAGGACCCAAAGTTAAGAACTCTTAGAATATTACACCTTTTTCTGAGCTGTTAAGGATGTCTCTACTAAGCAAGAACTAGAAGGTTTTCTACAGGCCCTATTTTTATGAATTTTATATTCAGGCTATTTTTACTTAGATCAAGGACTTGAGGCCACATGTTCTCAACCCCTGAATAGATGCAGTATAACTGACTGGATGAATGCAAGATTCTAATAAGTACTGCAAACTGGCATCTAATTTCCCTATTTTGTGAATTTCTGCAGTACAGGAGAGATCCAATTAATATGAATTTATCTATATGAGTATATGATCATAGTTACAATAAATATGGTAACATGTGAAAATGTTTTCAAAAGTGACAAACAATATGCAAATTTAAAAGTAGCAACAGGATAAATACACGTGTGTATGTATATGTATATGTATCAGGCTGCTTCTTTCAGTAGTCACATGACTAACCTTTTGACAAAGAAAAGAAATCTAGCTGCCAAATTTCTCTGAATCTGGATTTTTATCATTTTATTATCCACAAGTCTACAGTTGGTAACCTTAATACAAAGTTGAGAGAAAAAAGAAGCCAAAATGTCGGCTATGTCTTACACTGAGCACCTCACCTGTGGCTGGTAACCCACAGTAGCTATGCATCGATGGTCCACAAAAGTAAAGATACCCTCAGTGTTGTGACGGGAGATGAATTCTGTTGGCTGGCAGACATTGCTCATGTCTGTGCAGTTAGGAGAACTAGTCACCTAGGAACCAAGAAAAAGTTAAGGATGAAAGAATGTCACCACTGAAACCACCTGAAGGGAACCAAAACACATGTGTCACTATCTCCCATGTAATCATTTTTATAATGACTTTTCACAAGGCCTCACATGTCTGGGCACAATAACTACTGACTATAAATAATTCATATTACCTGTGCCTCTACAGAAAGAAGGAAGAATGACATGAATATAGTCAGAGAAAACGTAAAGTCTAACAGAAAACTCCTTTTAACAAGTACTAAGCAAAAGGAAAATCAAGCCACTTACAGTCCAAAAGCCACCCTACTCCCTTCTGATAGAGCTAGGCTCCTCAATCCAATTCGAAAACTGAGGCCTAAAGTAACCAAGGAAATTGTCCGGCAGTGCAGGTACAGGAAATCAGATCTTAATTTCTGATTCTTTCCTCTAGTTAATCTTGCAGATGTAAAAAAGAGAGGATGTACAGTTCTTACCCAACACAAGGGCCAGAAAACCAGAGTAGAGAAGGCAAATAGAGGGTCAAAATTACAATAGAGGGAGCATTTAAGGACAGAAGTGACACCCACTCTTCATGGTTTGCATCTTCTGTAATACCAAGAAAGTATTAAAATTCCCAAGCCTAAATTAAATGTCCAAAGTTTTACATATTTGTTTCTGTGGAATTAGGTAATAAGAGAGAACAGGAAAGAAGGAAAGATGTATCTACAAGCCCAAAGCAGGAGGGGGAAGGGAAGGGGAATAAAATACTTCACACTTGCCTGCAATCGGCCAATGGCCACAAGGCAGAACTTGCTTCCCTGGCTAGCCTCTGGGTCATCATCTGGGAGTGAGACACCTGTAGAATGAGATAACATCAAAGAGGGTATAGCAACAAAGAGTATATCAGCAACAGGGTCCAGAGATGTCCTGCCTAAGCAATGACCTTGAACATTAGTCCAACCAAATAGTTACTTCTCTAGTTATGCCTTGAGGAGCAGGGAAAGAACAGCCATACTCCTGTGTGGAAAAGGAAAATAGGGTCATCTTATTCTTCCTCAGTGCTCTGATATTTACTTTTTTTACCCAGAATAATAGCAACACGACTTCCCTGAGTAGGAAGGAAAGCCATAAAAATTTTGGGATTATAATTTGCACATTTATAACAACTTAAAATCCATTTTTAAGTGCAAATTTAAGCACTGTTGCCTAGAAACTAATTTTTTTCTTTTCAGTTTATTTTACTTTCTCCTTTCAATAGACAAAAGGAAGCACTCAGACCCAGCAGAGGAAGGATGGGGTGAGGGTGAGGAAGGGCTGGAGGAATGGAAGTGGGATGGAAGAGGATAGTCTCAGGAACTCAGAATCCTCTGCCAGACCAGCTGGGAGAGGTGTTTGCTCCCTGAATGTGTGAAACCTGAATCACAGATGTAGCCAAATTAGTCTGTTCCCCATCCCCTCTTTGACTTGCTCAATCCTGTCTTCAAACTTGATATAAAACACTCTCCCAACAAATCCTTCCCACCAATCCACAGCCTTCCTTCCTTCAAAGTTTGAAGAGATCCTCTATTTTGGAAACTCTTTTCTATGGGCTATCCTGAGCTCTCATTACTCCTCTACGTGTTCGGTGGACATTCCTGTCAATTTTTTTTACCTGAGGGTATGTTGTATTTGCTCATACTTATTAGTACCCATTCATGTTTAGGTATATATACCCTATACATACCATTTATGGTCCAGGAACTCAGACAGGATTAAGTCTTCTTTTATGGTCCTCTACAAAATATACTACAGTATGTTGCACACACTGAGTGAACAATAAAAGTTCATCCACTTTTTTATCCTTTATGAGGAGTCATCTAGGAGAACCCTTACCTGCTGGAGGCCAGGCCTTGATGTACCCTGTACAGTGGACAACCACGAAATGAGGCTCCCCTTCCTTCACAGAGCCAAGCCCATTCCTAGAGAAAATCATATATATCAGGAGAAAACACAGTTTTAAAGATAGACATGCTAGTGCACTGTTGGTGGAGCTGTGAATCAATACAACAGCTGTGGAAAGCAATTTAGAATTGTGCAAAAAAGTAACTAAGATGTCCACACCCTTTGGTCCAGCAATTCCATTAACTAAGCATATGCCCCAAGAAGTTTTTGATAAGAAAGCTTCCATATATATCAAAATATGTACAGAATCACTTTTTGTGGTAGAAAAGAGCTGGAAACAAAGTAGATATTCATCTATTAAGGAATGGCTAAACAAACTGGAATATCAATGTAATAGAATATTACTATGTAATATGAAATGATGACTATGATGAATGCAAAGAAGCATGGAGATTTATGCGATCTACTACAGAATACAGGAAGCAGAGCTCAGAAAACAATATGCATAATGACCACAAGAATGTAATCAGAACCACAAAATAATTTTTTAAAAAAGTGAATGTTGCCAAATTACCAAGAACAAGCAGCTCCATAGAGTATCTGAGATTTTTTTTTTTACTTTACAAAAATGGGAGGGTCACATGTGGAACACTGCTTACATGATAAAATTATCAGTTTTGCTATTTTTTTCTCTTCCTCTTTTTTTCTTTAAAAATTTTATTATATGGGATGGCCCTCTGGGAGGGAGAAAGGGGATGGATACTGGAAGAAATTTTGGTGATATAAAATCAAAAGATATTCAATAAAAAAAATGGGTCAATTTTTGGTTTTGCATGACATGTTTAACTTAAGGATTTGAGCAATCTGAGGACGAGATAATCCATAGCTCTTTCCACACCAAAGCAACTGCCGTACTATGCTCTCTTACTGCAGCAGAAAGAACTCATCTTAAGGAGACCCAAGCTCATCCACACAAAGCGTGTGGAATTCTTCCTGGGTTGTGGTATCCTGGAAATGGGTAACAAAGAGAAACAAACTATTGTGCCTTTTTCTCTGGAAGGCTGACAGGAAGACTATCTTTTCCAAGGCAGGGAGAAGTATGCAGTGACCTCTGGAGGAGACAGGGTACCCCAAACACCTGTGAAGCACTCTCTTTGAATAGGATGACCTTCAAACTCACCTGCACCTATTTCTCACATAGCTCAATCTGTTCATGGAACCTGGATCCACAGAGCTATTACCACACCTGCCCAATGGAAAAAAAGAAAGTTTAGGTTGACCAATGTAAAAGCTGACCACATATGAAGCTAATAAGCCAGGGACAACTGGTAAGCAGAAGAGACATCACAGCAGAAGATAAAACAGTTTGGGAATTACACCGCTGCTTTCTCTAAGAAAAGGCTTTTAACAAATAAAGGATAGAAAGCATCACTGACATCTGAATTCAAGAAAAAAACACACTACACAACATTTGTCAAAAATGTCAACAGAAGGAGTCTATATACTGACCATTTACATCTTCAAGGAATGATTTTCCTGTTCCTACCACTAAGCGTTTGCATCAGCCATCCATGACCTTGGACACTGTCCTCCTATCAAGCTCTTATTCCCATCCTCCTTCCAAGTTCTGCTTAACATTCACCTCTTCCAGGAGAGTTTTACTGATTAACCCTACTCAAATCTCATCACTCTCTATTCCCCATAATCTCAACAGCTTACACAGTTTTGCACATTACTGGCTCATTTTTACCATGTCTCTCCTCCTATACAGCCCTTTAAGGTTTACAAACACTACCTCATTTCAACCTTACAACAACCCAAAAGGTAGTTGCTATTATTATCTCCATTGTGCAAAAGAAACTGAAGCACAGAAAGGTTAAGAGATTTGTCCAGGGTCACACAGGCCTTATGTGAGACTAAATTTGAACTCGGGTTCAAATTCCTGATTCCAAGTCCAATATTCTATCCACTGACAATATCCACCTAGCTGCTTCCCATTAAACTGTAAGCTTCCTAAGGTTACAAATGTCCTTTCTTCTTGTTTCAATGTCATCTAACAATGTCTAGTACAGTACTCAAAAATACACATTTAGGAACCCCATATTTCTCATAAAGTTGCAATCACTGAAACAGAATGAGCAACTGTGAGTGCACAGATGTTGGGAAAAGTGTGGAGTCAGGATGACCTGGGTTCGAAACCTGAATCAACACTTACTAATTATGAAACTATTGGTAAGTCACTTGGGCCTCAGTCTCTTTATCTGCAAAATGAGGGGATCATCTATAGCTCCTATCTCAGAGAGCTGTTTTAAGACTCAAGTAAGATAAGATACACAAAGTGCTTTGCCAACTTGAAACTGCTACATAATGTTAGCTGTTACCAGGATTACCACTGTTATTATTGTTGGTGTCCTGCCCTTCTGGGTTGAAAGAAATGGATTTAAATCATTCAATGTATTTTGTAGTTTAAGGCCTCTGATAGCTGATTAAGAAATTAAATACCCTACTCAGTGCTGAGCTCTTCATAAATAAAACCACATCAACTTTCCATTTACCTCATCCGGCAAATAAATGACCTCCTTGAACCCATACACATCCTCATGGAAGACTGCTGACCCTCCTTCTTTACTGTCCCAGTCTTCAGGTCCAAAATACGACCTAGATGGGGAAAAAAGGAAACTCAGAGTGAAAAGAAAAAGAGATAAAAGTGTGAATGGAATGGACTAAGCCATACATGGAAAAAAAAAAGGCAGAAAGAAGGGCACTTGTAGCTCTAACCGATTTTTAGCAATAGCATGAGTCTGGAATTTGGCACCAATCTAAGAAAGTTCTCACTTGTTTCTTGTTTCTGACTACTGCTTTCAGTATTAATGGAAAGAGAAATCTATGAGGAGTGGGAAAGTGAATGTCTAGCACAGTCAACCATCAATTACACATTTACAGATTATATGTGACAAATTTTTAATCTTAGGCTGGCTTTCATCTGCAGTCTCTTAAATGACCTCCATTTAGCAACAAAGTCTTGAATTCAAATTTTCTTTTCAGATTTGATGCCTTATTTAGATCATGGTAACATTAAAATGATGAATGATGGTGTGGAAGGAGAGTCCTGGCCCATTCCAGGTATCTTGGATGAAAAATTATCCAAAGATAAGGCATAAGTAGATGACCCATGTGTGAAAAATAAAGACCAATATTGTATTAACAGATTGCTGGGGACAGTGCATTTCCTTAGTCCCCTTTATACCAACACAGAGGGGAGAAGGGGAGAACAGGGAAAAAGCACAAAAATCACTCATACCTTAGGGCAGCAAGACAAAGCACTGGCTCTGGAGCCAGAGGACTTAGATTCTGCTTCAAAACCCTTACCATCCCTTTTCCTTTCCATTGACCAACTACTCAAGTCTCACCAGTCAAAGCATTTTCAGAGGTGGAGAGCTGCTCCCGGAGCTTATCCACATCATCTGGGTGCACTTGGTCATAAAGTGTGCTGCCAAACCATTCAGACTGTGGCTGGTTCAAGACAGGAGTCACTGAGTCAGATACGTACACCACTCGGCCTGTCTCACACGACACAATGAACAGAAAACCGTCTGCTGCCTCTAATATCAGGTGTTTCAGCTCCTGCCCAAAGTAGAGTACAAAGAATTAATATGATAAACTCTCAGAAACCAAGTTATTTCCATCAATGAAGGTTCCAAAGAGTCTGGATCTATTATGACCACAAAAAGTTTAATTTCAAAGCGGTACTAGGGCTCCATCCCCCATCCGCTCTTCTTCCACCTCAATTACAGTTGCATGTGTAAAGTATGTTGTGATAACATCCTACTAATTTTTTCGAGACATATATTCACATAAACATCTAATTTTTCTGGGTCTTAGTTTCCTCATATGGATAAATAAATAAATGATCTTTTCTAAGGTTCTTCCCACTTCCACTCTGTTATCTGAATCTACAGAAATTCTGCGGGGAACCTGAAAACAACTATGCATCCCTTTTCCTTTGCTTCAAATTCCTGTTAAAAGCTTCTCTACTCCAGGAAGTCCAAAGTGATTGTCCTCTGCTCATCTCTTATCATTTATTTATCTAGCTTCATATATTTCTTCATGTCATTTTTTTAATGTCTCATATTTAGACTGTGGGTTCTACAAAGGCAGAGATCCTGTATCCTCCTTTGAAATCCTCAGAGTACACCAGTGCAGAGAAAAAATTTGTGCAATGTCAACTGGCCTTCCTTTCTTCCTCATTTAAACTGCAGCATTATTCAATATCAAGGACTAATCTCCATCCTCTATAAATGCTAATGCTCAGAGGAAGTCAGTCCCTCATACACATCACAGGGTGAATTAGAGACCTCTTAAAGTTGTTTCTCTTTCTTAACAACTCTCCTACTCCAATTAATCCATTATTTATTTTGTAAGTTAAGTATTCATGCCAAATTCCAAAATCCTCATCAGCTTTAACCTTCATTACTTCACAGTCCCAACACTGATGCACCTAACAGCCAGGAGCAGCAGCAGTCTAAAGGTCAACAAAGATGGTGAAGGGATGAAGTTACTACTTTTACTGCAACTCGTTTTTCAGTCTTTTTTGCAAAATTGCTGCTTCCTTCAAGGCTTCATATTGATTCATCCCTACTCTGACATTGTCTGGAAAATAATTATTTACCCATAGAGGAACAAAGCTACAAAATAATCTACCCAACTCCCAGGGCCCTTTTGGGGCTGGTGGGACCCAGAGACCTGGTCAGTAAGGAAGGATGGCTTATAGGTGCCATCTGTAGAAGTGTTGCCAGTTCCTCTCAAGGATTTCATGTGTGACACAGCCATGCGTAAAATGGTCAGCTTGTCTGGTTTTCGGGCCAAGGCACTGCAAGTGGGTACCATGTCTGACAATTCTGTGATGTAAGCTGTCATCTTGTTCCGCCGTCGACGTTCAATTTCACTATGATTTTCCCTACATTGAGAGAAAGAGGAAAAGCCCCACCAAGTAGGTCATACCCAGTCATTTAGTGGCATAAAGAAGCAACATACCTGCCAGACAGGCTGCTGAGAAATGTGACATTTTGTTTTAGTAGAGCTAAAGTCTTCCAGAAGTTAGGAGGGATGGCCAACCCTCTCATGCAGATCATGCACAAAAGAGAAAATGACATAAGGCAGAGAAGAGAGAGCAGGAAGATCCCAGGGTCTCCCTGTTAACTAGTGGAGCCTTCTATTTCCTATCCCTTTAAAAACTGTCTCTCAGCAAGAGCTTGTAGTTCTTTTTCAAGTAAAGGGCACTGACTTCATTCACTGAAGTTCCTAAAAAATTTCTATTTTCAAGTGGTAGACATTATGCTCATTTATTAAACTTGTCAAGGGAAAGGTGACATGGGGAAATAATCTGTTTACTTAAGTATAACTCAGAAAGTGGGCACAGAAATATGATAGTAAGTACAGGTTTTCCGCATGCTGCTACATTCCTGGCTTATGTCTTGCTCAAAAACAATAGGACAAAGTTGAGGGTATTCTGTTAAAAAGTTATATATGCTACTCCTGAGACAGAAAGTTATACCTTCTTTAATAAGCTAAACTTCTAAACAAACATTTCACAAGATGCTCCCAAAACAGAGCACACATCTAAGGCAGAGAAATGAGTACAAATCATTCTTGAAGATCTAAGGGAGACAGATCACTTTATGACTTCAAAGGTGAGGATATTAGAGTGGGATCTGGGTTTGACTAGACTGTCATTTTAGGGCCAGAAGACCAGGTCTCCAATATTGCTTTCCCACACCTAAAACAGGATTTAAAGTATTTTACAGATAAAAAAAAACTTTAGATATACTAAAACCACCTCATTTTACATGAGAAGACAAATGCCCAGACAGGCTAAGGTCACCTAAACAGTTAATGACAGAATAAAGACTCAAACCCAGGTCTACTGAATTCAGGGCTCTTCACATGAGGCCATGCAGAACCAGGTTTTCTAAAGAGTGTGCTGGTTAGTAGGAAATACAGCATGGAATACTAACAAAAATCTTGTGGCAAAGATGGAAAAGGACAGGTAATAAACAAAAGGGGGAAGAAAACATGGAAAAATGAATGGAAAAAGGATGACAGAGCTTAAAAAAAATTTGAGTACCGGCTCCAGCTACTCATCACATGCCAAAGGAACTTTGACCCATTTTCTGCTACTCCCTTACTAAGATAGGGTTGACAGCCAGTAAAACAACCCTAAAGTCTTCCTGTGCCAAGAAGAGAGGGATTTCCCCTACATAGACCTCTAATTTCAAGTCTCTACGTTACTTCAGAGTACCTCAAACTCTACCTTTAAAGTGGGATCAGACAAGTGTTTGACACCCAATCTCAAAGAATGAATTTTCTGATGACCACAAAGAAGCTGCTAAGATGATTCTGAGCAGCCACAAGCAAGGCCTCCATCATTGGGGCAATGCAAACCTTTTGTGGCACGGAAACGTGGGCTACAAAACAACACCGGAAACCAGGATAGATGGTTTTCTACAGTGATAGGGAAGGAACTGCTATGGTTTTTAACATGGCAGGAGATGATCTTAAACACAGGGTATTTTTTGGCATTTGGCTTTCTGACAAGAAAGCATGTCCCTGCCAAAGCACAAACTGCACAGCTGCTGAGACTGTGAAAGCTTTCTGTTCTCTAATCATTTGATGCTAGGACTCAAAGGAAGAATAAAACTCTATTACTAATAGAAATTCCTAAATTTCTAAATTTCTAAATTTAAAAATTGACCATTTCCCTAACCCTAATTTTTCTGGGGAGAAGCCCAAAAGGGCTTAATTTCACACAAACTTTCATAAGGTGCTGTCTTCATCTGTCACAGATAAAAGAAAGCACAAAGAGGAAGGGAAATAAAAGGAAAAATTTAGATTGCGAAGGAGGAGAAAGAAAAGGAGCCTTGGTGGCTTCACCATGCTGAACACTGTTCTCCTACCTGGCAAGTCTCTCTTTATCCGCTGAACTCTGCTCATCATCCGACCTAAAAATAAAATTGATGAACTAAGCTAAAAAATTTTTAAATAAAGATAAATGAAAGGAAGAAGACAAAAGGGAAGAAAGAAAATGGAACAGGAAACTCAGCCCACAATTATACAAAACCCCTGTTAGAACAAAGAAACCAATATGGAAGACAAAGATCAATTTAAAAGAAACTCTGAATGACCCCCATCTGAACTTAAAGCACTTTACAACCTGAATTAGCCCCTATTAAACTAGATACTAAAGATATTTAAAGTCTGTGAGAGAGGAGTCCAAGAGAACGAAGGAGGCCTGCCATACAGGCAGGCTCTGTCATATGCTGCTCCCTCTCATTAAAGGAAGGAGATACGTTGCTATTCAACAAGGTAAGAATTGTTCATATCTGAACTTGGGACAAGAATTTAAGAACAGGTTATCATTAATAGACACACATGTATGCTCAGAGTCACAGAAAACAATAGGGTTGCACTGGAGAGGATATATAAATAGCATGCAGAGCCCAGTTTCTGGCACTCTTTTGTCTTTGTCTGCTTTTCAAATAACTCCTGCTTTCTAGTCATTCATTCACAATTTAAGCAGGTCTCTGCAGAAGAACCACAACACTCTTGTTCCCCTAGTACTATCCCCACCTCTGAAGAGGAAACAATGAGTTACCAGTAACTTTTACTAGGAAACTGAGATGCCTCAGTGGCAACTGAAGAAATATCATGCTAGCGTAGCACAGGAGTAGGTAGATAAGAGCATCAGCAATTGATTCTATTTTTAGGCTGTCTGCTGAAGCTTAAGAGACAAAGCACACTGTGCTATAGTAATATGAGGAACTCTCTACATAGAAATGTTTATGTGAAATAATGTTTCAGTGAAAATGGAGAACACAAAATAACAAAAGCACAATGATGACAAGTATAAAAAATGAACTCTATACTTTCTCAAAGATCATAAGAAAATGGAGATTGATACAAATAGTTCATCGTTCACTAGGTTTTCTTTCCTCTTCCTGCTATTAGCAAGGAAAGCAGCTTAATTTTCTTCTTTTGAAAAGCCTGCAATTTATTCTTTTCAGAACAGGGTAGAAAATTATGCCCACACTGAAGTTTATAAATTCACTCTACTGAAGACTGTAGGAATGTGAGAGGTGCTACACAAGTTCAACTACCAGGAATGGCCAGTACATTAAAGGACCTGCATTGGGAGAAAAATTGTATTTCAGGAAAATTAACTCAAAAGAAAATTCAAAATCAGACTTTCATAGGCCCCCTAAGCACAAGCAGTATAAATTTTAGTTTCCTAATAAAACTACCAAAGTGGAATGGATAATGAAAATCAAGAGAGAATCAAGGTCCGGTGGCCACCACTATAACCTGACCTTTCCTTGGCCTGCAGCCTATTTTTTGTCTGCTGGAGACTAAGAATCGTTTTCTATTTTTAAACACACTATTTAAAAATGTAAAAGTGACCCCCTCTTCTACATGTACATTCCAAAGACAGATGGGACTTTGAAAGCCACACAGTCCCATATCCTTCTTTTCCAGATAAAGAACTAAAGAACAAAAAGGTTTATAACCCAAGGATATGGGTTACAAGTGGCAAAACTGTATTTAAACTCAGGGCCTATAATTATCAATTCAACACTCTTTCCAACTGTACCACATTGATCTTGGTCTGAACAATCACATCTTAAAAGAATAAATTTTGTTTGTAGAGAAGCCAGGCAACATCTGAAAGCAGTGCACTCTGTGATTTATCATCCTAACATGGATGGCAAAAATATTCTATCCATGACTAACCTACTGAACTAATGCTGGTTCATCAACCAATGATTTAATAAGTATCTACTTCAATAAGCTGTGCTAAATAACATAACCAAGTTAGGGCCTGTCAGTTCTTCCTTCAATATATCTTTCTATGACATCATGTTATCTCTGAAAAGGCATAGCTGCCTCCTATCGAGTTTATCAAGTTTAATCTCCTTTGCCCTGTCTGAGAGGTCTCCCATAACACAGCCCTGTTCTACCTATGTCCCATTACTCCCTAATCCTCTGACCTAGTCAGGTCAGTTTATACAAACAAAGGGAAAGAGTCTCTACTTCTATGCCTTGAATATTTTTCCTCAAATGGAAAGTCTTTCCATTTCTCTACTCAAATTCCAATTTAAAATCCATCTCCTTCATGAATCCTTCCCTGACTATTGCAGGACTCACAAATCATCATTACCCTTTTATCTGCAATCCTACTACATTTATAACCTGTACCACACAATTAAGCATTTGATTTTATACTGCCTTATACTGTTCATTATTTCATCTTCCCAAACAGACTATAATAATTAATCTGAAAAACATAAAAATAAAACTGCTTTAAAATGTACATATCTTCTAAGGTGGAAAAAATGCATAAATTGTAAAAAATGTGTGTATAACCAAGTAATACTAAAAAAGAATATACTTTTTAATATAAGAAAAAACTAAGTTTTTGACTACCCATATAAATAAACTAATTCTATTTCAAATCACATCCACTCTGGTTCTAAAAAAATCCCATACCCCATAAGGAGTCAATTAACATCATCCCATTTTTTAATAATGTAAAGAGAATCTGCATAGTACTTCTGACCCAGGTCCAAAAACATTACATAAATAGACTTTAAATATCCACTTAACAAACAAGTCAAAGCAATTCCACATGGCAGTTAATTCAGATTTGGGCTGACACTGAATGGCACCCAGGTGGCACACCATTTTAACAATAGGAGATGTGCATAAACACAGTAATATATGCCAATACATTTCTATTCACTGTTTCATAGTGAAATGGTATAAACTTTATTAAATAATAGGAGCTAGAATCTTGAACCTTCCTTGATCTCTAAACAGGAACAAGTCAGAGTAGGCAGACTAAGCCACTCCAGTCAGAAAAAAACAGTATGGACAGGGTGTCTGATACCATGGTATAGAGGACTAAGATAAAAGCCTGTGTTAACATTACCTTGCAAACCTCTCTTTATCATTAGGCATATGATCATCATCACATCTGGAGAAGAAAAGAAAGAACAATTGTCATTTAACTGATTTTTCTGAGTTAGAAATGTGACATAACATAAAGGACATTGTAGAAAAAGGAAGATCATGGGGGAATACCAATGTTGTAGAGACAGTAGTACCCAGACTCGAAAAAGCCCAAATGATTGTCAAACCTTGCCAAGATCCTACTGTCTCTATCATATATCAAAAGAGGCCAAAAAGAAAGAGGATGATCCCATGAGGAGAGTTGCTATATATAGTGCCATAATCACTCAAGAGAAGGATGGCTTAAATCATACTTTGAACAATACAGTTTATGTTTATTTAAATAATAAGCTCAATCCAGTCATCATCTGCCTAGCCTACTAGGTAGATTACATCCTACATGCTACAACAGAAACAATAATAAGTTCTTACTAAAAATGAAATATTTAGTATCTCCAGAGTCAATTTAATCTATATATGGATAATCTTATTTTCTTTCTCCTCCTCCTTACAGTAAAATACTATAAGGCCTGGCCAGCATACAGTGAAAGGAGATAGGTAAGTTTTTTACCATAAATGCACAGAAAATTCAATCACTGTTGAGGATGTATTTTACACTATTCTCTCACAGATGCCCAAATCCTCAATACAGCAGACCCAGAGAAATGAAAATCTCTAGAGATGAACTAATGAAGAATAAAATAAGCAGAACCAGGAGAACAACTGATGCAAGAACAACAATGTAAAAACAAATAAAACAAAAAGTCTCTGAAAAACTTATGAGTTCTCATCAATGCAAAGACAAAGCACAGTTCCAGAGGACTGATGATGAAGAATGCTCCCTCCCTTTTGATAAAGGCAATCGACTAAACATACAGAATGAGAAATACATTTTTGAACATAGAAATTTTTTTTAACTATACATAAATTATGAAGGTTTTGCTTTACTTCTTTTTCAAGGGGAGGGAATTGAAGGGAGAGAAAAGAAATGCTTGTTAACTGAAAAGTAAAGTATGTATATATTTTTAATAAGACTCAAGTGCAAAAGCAAAATGAGAATAAATGAACAACCTTAAAAGTTCAATGCAATCTCTATTAGGGACAAATTATTTGACTTTTTTAAAGGCAAAGAATGTGTCATTGAAGTAGTCACTTTAAAATCTTAATGAGCTTGGCTGAAATAAGAAAATTTTTCTTGAAAAGCCACTTTGAAAGAGGCAGCTTAGTGGTGCAATAAATGGAACACTGACCCTGGAGTTAGGAGGACCTGAGTTCAAATCTGCCCTGAGACACCTATTAGCTGTGTGGCCTGAGCCATTTAACCCTGATTGCCTTAAAAAAAAAAAATAGCCACTTTGAATGTTCTAACAGCATTTATTCTGGATATCAGCCCCATCCCTGTCCTCCTCTATAACCCACACTACTAAGTAAATGACAAATATCTTTCTTAGAATCTATGTTATAGACATTGTCTAAAAAATAAAACCAGTAAATATATTTTTAAAAGCAGCTATGAAACTAATCAATATATTTCTGCCTTATTACTTTATCTGATATTTCCTAGAATTGACCATAAATCACTAGACAGTATAAACAAGGATGCTCTAGTATAACTTGTTGATAAAAGTGGCACATTTTTCATGCTTCCACTCAAAGTAGGGATTTAATCATGAAGCCATAGAAGGGCTACAAAAGAGGCTTAAGATATATGCATGTCAACTGTTCAGGGCTATTAAGGGGTCCCCTGAACTTGTGTTTTTGAGTTGCCATATTTTCCAGACGCACTGCACTCACGGCATACAAGGAGGCCTTGAATGTATCAAGGATGAAGCGCATTCTCCCCCTCCCCCCAGAATATCATTTATTGTTTGGACCCCCAAGGTGATTCTCTGTGTATCCTGACAGGTGCCTGTCAGTCTGTGCCAGATTCAGAAAATGCTTGTGTAGCTGGGGAACTTTGCAGATAAGCAGACCTTCCTATTTTCAGTCTAGCGGTTCTCAAGAGAAAAGAATGCAGCTTTTGCCATTGCCTTGCTCCTCCCCTTCAGGAGGGATTTTGTCCTTTTTCCAACCTTCACTACACTTTTCCCCTCCCATGCCACATACATACCCCTTACTATTTTCTCCTCCTCCTTTTGTCAAAAATATCCAAACTTCTAAAAGGACTGTAAACTCTTGGTTCTACATGTATGTTCATTTCTCTTGTAACAAACCTGGTTTTCACGTAAAAATCCTGATGCTGTGATTGGCTGTTGACAGAATCAAGACCACTTAGGCTAGTATGGTATGAGTATGCCAGGAGAAAATCTACTGAACTATGCTTGCTTCCTATCAAATGAAGTGACTAACAACTGCTTAAATGGAAAAGACCCGGAGTTTTGTGTGGACTACAAGCCACAACTAAGATATATCTGCAAAGGTAACCTCAGGCTATACCAATAAAGGTATATAGGTATATCCCCTAAAGCAAAGATGTAATAATTCCATACTTTGCACTGGTCAAATCAGATCTAGAATATTTTTGTTTGGTTCTGGATTCTACATTTTACTAGGCATACTGGGGAGAAAACAAATATATACAGAAGATGGCAATAAGATAATGAAAGGTATGAAAATTATGCCATATGAGGGGCAATTAAAGGAAACTGAAATGTTTATTGCTTAAGAAGTCTTAGGAGAGAAAACATTTGTATTAAAATATATGAAAGGTCATCAGAGGAAAAGAGATTAGACTTAACTCTATGTTAACTCCTGAGAGCAGAACTAGGACAGAAGAACCAAGGAAGAATGACACAAATCATATTTCAATGCAATGTGAACAGGACTGTCTAGCAATTAATTGTCCCTATATGGAACCACGTAATTTCTGAGGTAATTAAATAGGCATCAATAAAAATGTTCAAATAAAAGCTTCATGATCTGGCAGGGATACTTTAGAATTCCAAGAACATGCTGAAGTATGTGTCATGACAAGGGTGCCCACTACATTGCAAATAACAACTACTCCTCAATTTACAAAGCTTGTCCCCCCACAAGAACACCAGGAGGGAGGCAGTACAAATATTAATATCCCCACTGGACAGACGTAAGAACAGAGCAAAATTCCTAAGTGCTACAGTCAGGATTTCAACCCATGTCTATTAATTTATGGTCCACAACTTTCCACCATAATACTCTGACTCTCAAAGTATGTTATATCACATGTCTAGGTGAGGACTAATGTTAGCAGTCTTTCTGAGGAAGGGGGAAAGGTGAAGTGAATCTGCTAGTTTTTTGTATTGCTTCTGTATAAAGTAAGTTGAACATTTAGGGCTAGCAGTAACTGATTAGCGTAAATGGACAACTGGGCTTTCAGAATAGGGGAGATATTAAAATTATCTGGAGTTGTTTCTTCCCCATCAATGTTGTCCCAAAGCTTGATGGGGACATTAAACAACTCTTTAGTTACAAAGGAGCTAAGAACATAAACTGTGTCTCTCAAACTATGATGATGACAATCAATGACTAAATTATGTTTAAATAAGCCTATGAAGCAATAGCATGTAGTTAAAAATTGAACCCCTAACAAACCCTGAAGCAAGATTTTCAGAAAAAGCTTCTTCATACTATACTAAATGCAAAGAAAACAGTTCCCTTATAATGCAAGACATAATCTGGGTGATGTTAACATATCTGAATAAAGGAAAAGAATGTGGCTAGTGAAAAGCTTCCCCCTTTCTGTGGCCCAATCATAGATCAGAAATATCTTGTATGGCCCTATAATAATAGACAAGGCTCAGTTCAAGTGTTCCAGAAGCACCCATAAATAAATTATATAATTTCCAAACTCTACCCTCAAGAACCAGAAAGTAATTATGCACTAGGCCATTCCTCTGGAGCAAACAAGATGCTTAGAATCTTTATTAAAAGAAATATAATACATACAATTATGTAGTTTCAACCCTGGATATGGGATCTAAAGTCATTTTTAATTCAAAAGTCTAGGAAATGGAGAAAAAAATTCTTACCTCAAAAATTTACTGTTTCCTTCTCCATCATCATCAAAATCAAGCCTGGAAAATGCCAAAAATAAAATGTTAAAGACAGCTCATTAACAAAATAATTCCTTGCCCACCTGTAATCTCACTCACAAAAAAGTAGGTGTCTAAGAATAAAAAGAAAAGTGACGGGAAAACTATTAACAGAGCAGTTTAACTCTTCCTCTTTGGGTCAAAACAAATGGAGATGAACCTAGGGAAAGAACAACTATTTCATTGTAGTACTTGCATTAGATTGACTTTTAAAATGATGTCTCCAAAGCCTGGTTTTGCCTGAAACCTCAACTAGAAATTCAGGGATGATATATCATGAAAGCTCCTGTGAAGCACTAGTCCTTGACATATTGCTGCAATCTACAGAATATCTATCGCTTGCTTTCTGAAACATTTATCCTATCCCTAACACCTAGAATAAATAAGAGGATAGTTACCTTGAGAGTATGTTATGCAGAACTCAAGAAGGGTTGCTATGCTATGTTACTAAAAAATGAGAAACAGAATCAAACTCAACCTCCTGTCTAATTTCTAGGTTGATTCTAACTTTAAAATATCATTAAATCTGAAGAGGGGTTGTTGTTTTACTTCAGTTCAAAGGGAAGATATTGAAATTTTTAAAAAATAGTTCAAGATAGCTTAAGGGAAGATAGGTGAAAAGCAATTTACTGTTATGATGCCCATTATAAATCATGTTTTAAAGAATGAAATTGGTTATTTTGACCAACTACAACGTAAAACCAACAACACAGCAATAAGCTAAGGAAAAAATAGTCTGACATTATCAGACTTGCAATTTTGGAAAATCACTTTGGCAGATGAATGGAAGATGAATTGGAGTGAAGAGAAACTTAAGGCAGGCACACCCACCAGCAGGCTACTGTAATGGTCTAGATGGGAGTAGATGGATCAGGGTGAGACGAAAGACTGTGGATGTGAAACACTACATATATTTCAGGACATATAGTTTGCATTGGTTAGTTCTGCTGAACTTGTTTTTTTTCCCCTCTGTATTTTTTATTTTTTGTTATAACAAATGGTTTTCTGGGTGGGGAAGGGAATATACTAGAAAATGAAGATGATACAAAAACAAAAGATATGAATAAATATGGTTTTTAAAAACAAAATCAAAATGGTTTTATAAATACAGCACAGAGATCACTAAAGGGCATAAGGGCAACCAGCCCTTATGTAAAACTTCCTGTGTGAGGAAAAAGATAAAGAACTATACCCAGTCATATACACAGCAAGGTGCCCTGAAGAGAAAGGAGGCAACTTGGGTCAAGCAATTCAACCCAGCACTACCACCCTGACCACCACTTCCCCTAACGCCCTGATGGAGAAAGCCCACGATCCTGACCCATAAGCCCAGCCTCCACGGTCCCTGTCGAAGGCAATAGTTCCTGTGGATAACTGCTGAGCCACTGCCACTGACAGGAAAGCTACTTCTGCCTTGCTGAAGCAGGGCAAAGGGAGGGAAAGGGAGGAGGCAACATGTGCTAGACCAAGTCAAACCGCCACCACCTCAACTATGGCCTGTAGAGTCAAGTCAAACCACCACCACCTCAACTATGACCTGTAGAGTCAAGTCAAACCGCCACCACCTCAACTATGGCCTGTAGAGTCAAGTCAAACCGCCACCACCTCAACCATGACCTGTAGAGTCAAGTCAAACCACCACCACCTCAACCACAGCCTGTAGAGTCAAGTCCTTGGCTCCTGAGCCTGAGGAGCAGCAGCAGCTTCAGGATCCCAGTCCTGCCTCCAGCAAAAATCCTGCGACCACGGTCGGGGGGGAAAAACCCACCTTCCTTGCCCTCACCAACTACACCTGCCAGGTGGGTAAGCTCAACGACTTGAGAGTGACAGCACCCACAGACTACCAGTCCATCCCTCTTACCCATCACCCTGGGAAGTAACCTCCATGGGGAGGTGAACCAGGAATTGCTCCTGCAGGTCCTGCAATCATGGCTATTAAAGACCCAAAAGAAAGTTCTTGTCCCAAAACCTTAGCATTGTCAAAGGGTTCAGAATGAGAAACTGATGTCATTATCAGTGGAAATGACATTGAATTATTTGATTCAACCATTCTGGAAAAAATTTGGAATTATGCTAAAAAGGTAACAAGAATGTTTTGCTGCAGTGCTCTAAGGAAAGGCTGCATGGTTCATCTGAAATCTCTTACATGTATTATTACCTCCCCCATTAGAGCATGGGCTCTTTTCTATTTGTCTCTTCCACAATTAGCACACATCTCAGAACACAGTGCTTAATAAATGCTTTTCATTCATTCATCCATACCTTCAGTCCTCAGGGATCTTCTGCTATTTGCAAGATATTTTTAAAAAATAAAATCAGTACAAACCTTTAATCCCACTTCATACCAAACCTAGGGAACAGGACAGCTCAGCAGCAGGACAGTGGGGAATAGCCAAAAGCAGCTGAGGAGTAACTATGCTTCTGAAACTAAGCCAATTTTCTTACCAACGGATCAGGCATGAGCTAAATGAACACATTCCAAAATCAGGCTTCTCAGTTTACAGGAACCCTCAACACCATCTCATTCTGACTCTTACTCACCCTGGCCGACGCTTAATAGTTCGTTGAGTGATGGCTCCTCCACCTTGAACTCCAGGTCCAGGATTTCCAGATACAAGAGCTGCACCCAATGATGAAACATCTGATGCCATTTCTGTTAGAGAAAATAAAAGGCCAATTTTTAACCCTTTTTATTATCAGTACAAATGTCAAGGGAGCTGTAAAAGTCAACTGTCAACCAGCATTTATTAGGCACCTACAATGGTTATATAAACTCATTTATTTTTCCTCCTGCAACATAGTAAAGGGAGGGTAGATTTGGTTAATTCATGTTTCCAGTTCTGCTATCCCTAAGGAATCTCAGCCAAATCACTTCCCCTTTTGAGGCCCTGGGAGAAAGCTTAAGGCAACAGGAAGAGCACTGGATTTAAGTCCTGGCAAATTTTCCTTCATGTGGAATCTTAGGCAAGCTACTTCTCCTCCCTCTGCCTCAGTTTCCTCACTGGTAAAATGAGGGAACTGCATTAAATCAAATAGTCTTCCTCTTTGTGTCACAGACCTTTTATGGCAGTAAGTCAGGTAAAGTCTGAGGACTCGTTCACAGTATAATGTTTTTAAGTACAAAAAAATAGAAAACATAGCAGGAAACCAATTAAACTGAAATACAATCATTAGGATTTTTTGGGGGCGGGGGAGGCAACCAGGATTAAGTGATTTGCCCAGGGTCATACAGCTAGTAAATGTCTAAGACTGCATTTGAACTCAGAGCCTCTTGATTCCAGGGCAGATACTCCATCTACTTCATCACCTAGGTGCCCTAGAATGGTTTAAAAAAAAAAACAAAACAGGTTCACAGCCCTCAGGTTAAGAACTCCCAACTAAATCGCCAAGGTCTCTTCCGTTCATAAACCTCCTACACCTACTTTATGATTAATATATTTTACAATAAAAAGTGATTTTAAACATAGAGGTAACAATAACAGTTTATGTTCTTTCTGATCCTTGTGATTATACATTCTGGTTGTTTTATTGTTGGTCGGTTGTTTCAGTCATGTTCAACTCTTCATGATACCATGGAGGGTTTTCTTGGTAGAGATATTGGAGTGATTTGCCATTTCCTTCTCCAGCTCATTTAACAGATAAGGAAACTGAGGCAAACAGGGTTAAGTGACTTGCCCAGGGTTTCACAGCTAGTAAGTGTCTGAGGCCAGATATGAACTCAGGAAGGTAAGTCTTCCTCAATTTAGGCCCAGCACTCTATCCAATGTTCCACCTAGCTGCCTATACATTCTGGTACAAACATACATTTTGTTTTTTATATTAGCCAGTCTTAAAAAAAAACTCACCAATTTCTCACATTTAGATTGTCCTCACTTTACTTAAAGTCTCAGTTTGAAAGAAGCACCTCCTGACTTCAGCTCTTTCCTCTCTTGCACTTTATAACAAGGTACATTCTTGCAGGCCCCTTGTCAGGGAGTTCTTCCCAGAACAAGGGCCCCAGACCTGCCACTTCTCCTTCTCTGGACTCAGCCACATGCCTCAGCCTAACAGCTTCCTCTTCAGCTTTTCAGTTTTCATGAACTATCTTCTCTCATTAAGAATTGGAGTTGCTTGTGGGAAGGGGTTATCTTTCTTTTTGCTTATTATTTGTATCCCCAGCACTTAACACAGCGGCTGGCACATAGGAGGAGCTTAATAAATGCTTGTTCACTTTTTTCCTAAGAGATGATCTTCTCTTTAAGAGTGCTAGATAAAACATTGACTGGGCTAGGTTCAATGCTTAAGTCAGTCAGAGAAACTAGTTGTGCATCTCAGCTGTTTCTGCCTGCCTCACTTTGAGCAAGTCACTTAACCTACATGGGCTTCAGTTTCCTTACCTAGAATATGACACAGTTGTGGCTCTAAAATACTATGACTACTTTGACCATAAGTTGAAAAGTTGTCTAGCATGTCAAAGAATAGCACTACTAACACACTTAGCTAGTGTTGAAATGGTGCCTCATATAAAGAGCAGAGTTATGGTGAGAAAGGCAGCATGAGAGAAAGGAAATGAATTTTTAAAATTATGAATATGGCATATATTTATATATTATCTTAACTACAATATCTCACCTAATCCTCAAAATCTGGTGAGACAGGCTGCTCAAGAATTTTGATGAGGATACTGAGGTTAAAAGTTACTCAAAGTCCCACAGCTGGGAAGGAAAGGAGCTGGGCCTCAAACTGGGTCATTCGATGGATTCCCTTGCCTTCACTCTTTCGACTAACTGGCTCTTAGTCAATTTAACCTGCTTTTTAAAAAGTCAATATTTTCTTGTAAAGATCCTGCTTTTAAATTAAATTACTGCCAAATTCAATTTGTTTTCTTAAAAAAGGAGGAATAAAATTTAAAATGAAGAGTTAGAAATTAAAAATACAAGACTGAGGCAGATAAATATTAAAGGTGCTGTGCCAACATAAATAGTTAATTAAAGGAATCAGTTATCCAAATTTTCTAAACTATAATCCATCACTTAGGCTGGAGTTTATTTTCCTGTATGTTTTTTATCATTTCCTAAATCTACCTCTAAACTGGATTTCGAGTAAATATAAAGTATCTGCCATTCTGAGGCACAAACTGGTTATCATTTATTATGGTGACGCAATTATATCAGTGGCAGGGGACAAATCCAATAATTGTAAGCTTTCTATTTTTGCTCCAACCACCGAGAAAGAAGGACAAAAACAACCTGTGAGTAGTAGCTCCTCTTCTCCCTTTCTTTCCTCTGGTGTTCTGCCCAGCGGAAAGTAAAATCCAATTCACTCTGGATCTCATAGACTGGACAACAAGTCCCCACCCACCTAGCACAGAGTGAATGTAATAACTAAATAGTCATTGTTTCTCTTTTACTCAGAAACCCTAAGGGTCTTCCCCTCCCAATTTGATTTTTTTTTTTTATTAAAGGGGTCATCCCTTGAGTAACTTAAGCCTATTCATTGAATAGGTGTAACTCACTCAAAGTGAGAATGTGACAAGACCTTAGCCTGAAATTGCATCCTGGGCCAACTCCGGTTGTCCTGATGAATATCAGGCCACCGGATACAGATGGCTCAGAAGAAGAAAGTAAGGTTGGTGACCCTGCACAGTCCTCCCTCACTCAAATCAATGTCAACTGCAAGTCCTGTCATCATCTTGACATCATGGTCCTCTTCAAGAACAAAGGAAAAACACAACAACCACCACCAAACAAGCATGTGACAATATGTGGTACTCAATCTATCTAGCTCCTCCTGATTATATCCTTTTAAAAAAGCATTCATGACATACAGGCATAAAGTTTCTGAGTAGGTTCTCTACAAGTGTCTTTCACCTCTCTAATTCTTTACTTTCAAATTGTATCTTTAAAAAATATTTTTAACCATCCTTTGTGTACATCTTTGCACTGACATTACCAAGTATCAGAATTTGGGGAGTTTTTGGTAGACACCTGTCCAGATCAGTGTGGAAAATCCCTCTACCAAAGCAGATCAGATATTCACCTACAATGTGTAGCCTCAGAATAGGGTACTGAGAATTAAGTGACTTACCCTGGATAACACAGCTAATATAGGTCAAAGGCAGAATCTGAACTCATGTTCGAAGTTCCTGGCAACTCCAAGGTAGGAGACCATGTTGCCCCTCATCAAAAGTAGAGGCTCATTTAATTTGGAGGGTATTACCCAGGACCCCTGCCTCATCTTCTGCAACCAAGGCTGGAGTATAAGGTGCAATTACATGCGTGGTAGTCTTTTTTCTTTTTAATTTGTTTAGTATTTTATTTTCCCCAGTTACATGTAAAAACAATTTTAACATCCGTTTTTAAAACCTGGAGTTCCAAAGTTCTCCTCAAATTAGTCCATCCTCCACAATGCTGCCAGAGGGATTTTCTTTAAACACAAATCTGACCAAGTCACTTCCCTACTCACCTCCACTGGCACTCTACTGCCTCTAGGATCAAATATAAACTGTTCAGAATGACTTACATGGAAATGTGTTTTGCATGACTATACATGTGTAACCTAAGTCAAATTGCTTGCCTTCTCAAATGGGGGTGGGGATGGGGGAGGGAGAGAAGGGAGAGAATTTGGAGCTCAAGATTTGAAAGGAAAAAGAAGAATGTTAAAATTATTTTTACATGTAATTGGGGGAAAAAATAAAACATTAAATGAGACTAAGAAAAAGAAAAGAAACTCCTGTTAAAGGGCACCACAACCTTGCCACAACCTATCTTTTCAGTTTTATTGAACATTATTTCCCCTCTTAATCTGAAATACAGATAAAGTGGACTTTTTTCTATTCCTCATTGCCTGGAATGAACGTCCTCCTTGCCTGCCCCTCAAAAAATCCCTCTTCCAACAAGAGGCAGCTCAAACCCCACCTTCTCCACAAAGCCTTTCCTAATTCCCTCAACTACTCATGCCTTCCTCTACCTTACGTTATCTTATATTTAACTACTTTGTAGCTATTTGTATTTATTCTATATAGTCTTGCAAAGGTGGTTTTATTTACTGTATTTTAGATGCCCAGCACTAGCATGGCATCTGGCATGTAGCAGGTACTTAGTAAATGATTGACTGAATGAAAAAAATGATGAAGTCTCCATACTTAGCTCATGTGATCCTGAAAGCAGATATACCCTGCTACTTTCTAGTCCTATAGTTGGAGGGAGTGGGGGGGGAAAGGCCAAAAGAATCTCATAATTGCAAATGGGTTAGAGTAAGCAGTATGGAATCTTCTATTAAAAACAGATTTATTCCACTTATACTGAATAAACCTCTTTTCCTAATTAGTCTCACTTGTACAGACTGGAACATTGGACTCATGTTATATAAAAGGACTTTTATAGCAAGGCCTTAGGAAAGAATGTCTCTTACGAAGAGAAAAATCAGAAAAGCCACAACTCATATAAAGGGCTAGAATTTGAGTCAGGAAGATGGGAGTTCAAATCCTATTTCTAACACTAGCAAGACAAGTTATCTAACTTCTCTGAAATGATCTCTAAAATGAGAATGATAACTGTAATATCTAATTGCAGAGTTGTTGTGAAGACAGAGGAGAAAACATTTAAAACACTCTGTGAACTTTAAAACACTATGTCTGTGACATAACACTGTCAGCTATTATCATCATTGCAATGAACTATCCTTACATACTTTTCATTATTCCAAAATTGAGAAGAGCTTTTCAAGTTGTACTACAAGCCGCACCTTTCCGTTTTACTTTTTTAAATGTTAATTAATTAATTAGCATCAGCCCAACAACTACAGAATACCAATCTCAAACCAGAACACTAAATCGCTATGGAAAATTTTGCTGCCACATTGTCAATCAAATGTCTCTCATTTGGCACATGATAAGCAGAAGCAGCAAAGAGGTTATAAATTAGATTCCATAACAAATTTATTAAATTCTTTCCCTGAATCCCATCTAAATCACTATGTATTAATTCCCAGGAACTACATGCACCTTTATGTCCCCAAATAATTATAGGAAAGCTGGCAACTGTGACTACTGTATTGATTAATAAAGAGATGCTACCTCAAACTCCTCTTAGCATTACCAGGGAATATTTACTGGAGTGGCCACAACATTCTAGGCAGGATTCTTGAGAACAGAAGATTACGAACAAAACTACAAGAATCAATAAATGAGACTACACGAAAACACTCCTGAACTCAGATTAAATCTGCAATGATCCTAAAGAACAGATGATGAAACACATTTCCCAGTTCTCTCTAAAGAGATTGGAATGGTGCTTATATTCTCAACATGTGGTTTTTACTTCATGGATGGGTTTAATGGGGAATAGGGAAAGGGGAGAAACTAGAACAAGAAAAGATCTTTAAAAAAAATAAAAGGCATCTATAGAATATTTTTTTCCCAAAAATGCGTACAAATTTCTAGACAGAATATTGAGCTCAATTATATCCCTAAACTGTAAAATCTTCCCTTAATTTTTGTATTTTTCTTTCCATATAAATTAATAACTCTGTATATAGGTCTCTGCTTGGCACCTGACAACTACCTGACATACTACCTTCCCCCTCAAGTGAGAATTCTGTGGAAGAAGGGTGGATATAGAGTACTTCTCCCTATTCAGAAAGCTGACTCTTCAAACACTAATCTTTAGAAGTAACATCATGAAAGAAACTTCACAAAATCATATAATCTCAGAAATTGAAAGGCCTTCAGAGGTCCTCTAGTCTGATGTGCACAAGAATCACAGTCCTAATGTTTACAGGTAGAAAATCACAGATTTTTTTTCACAGACCAGAACCAAAATAACATCTCTGGTAATTCTCATCTATCAGCATACTGCTTGGGTAAAAGGAAGCAGACAAAGAAGTGAATGCTTAAATTAAGGAACAGCTGCTTCAAAGTTTGAAACCTTATTATAACACTTCCCTTTCTCTTACTCACTCATATCTAATCAGTTACTAACTCTTGTGGATTCTACCTCCACATATTTCCATTTATCTCCTCCTCTCCATTCACACGGCCACCATGCTAGGGCAGGCCCTCAAAAAATTCACTCTGGCCTCTTCCAAGAGACTCCCAACAGATCTCCCTGTTCCCCTACACAAATGACAAAGTAGTCTTCTCTAGGGCATAGAAATCACCATGCCTTTCTGTGCTCAATGGCTTCCATAGCCTCTTACTGCTTCAAGGATAAAATACAAACTCCTCAGCCTGGCTTTTACAGCCCTCCGAAATCTGGCTCCATCCTCTCTTTCCAGCCTTCTTACCAACATTACTATCATTTATGCTTTCTAGTGCCAGCCAAACTGGACTACTGGGTGTTCCCTGACATTCCAGTTCCTACCATCATGTACTCTGTACAAGCTGTGTCTGTTATACTTGAAATGCACTTTCTCCTCACTCTGCCTCTGATCTTTCATCAAGGTTCAATTCAGGTATCCCCTACTCTATGAAGACCTTCTATTTATTTGTGTCCTCCAGGAGTATGGAGGGGCTTCAAGATTAAAGGTTGATTCATTTTTTGTATTCTTATCTACAGCACTTTAATGTGTGTGTGTTATACACACACACACACACACACACATTTTTGTTGCTTTTCTTTGTTGCGAGGAGGGAAGAAGAGGTCCAATTGAGGAGAGATGTTTTCTAAAAATGACTATGACATAAAACAAAAAGAAATCAACAAAACTAAAAAACTTTTTAAAAGTCTGATGAATTGAAAAGAACCTGCAGAACTAGAATCTCATGTATTTTAAAACTACCTATTTCTGCTTCAGTTCTATGAGCATGAAAAGTGTATGATTTAAGGTCTACAAATCTGATTTCATGGGAAAACATACAGATTTGAGACATCTTTCTCCATATGTCCAGGCTTATCATATAACATACTCTAAAAAGCTTTAGCTACTGAAGATATCAGTGTTGAAGTATTTTCATTACTCACTGACTCCATAGACATAAGACAGATATGCTGAAGAATGGTCTCCCAAATAGAACAGAAAACAAGATTATGTATAGAGCACAAACTTGCTATCACCGAGAAGAGTTAACAAAGGTAACAAGCAAGAAGTTGATCAAATGGTGACTTTTCAAAGTTGAAAAAACTAAAATGGTTTTAGTTTTTAAGGTTCTAAAACCTAAAAGGTGTGAAACAATTTGAAGGGAAAATACTTTTCCAAATATCACCCTCAGAAACAGAGAATATTTACATGCCCCTCCAATTCTGCATCTACAATAAACTGTAGCCTACAGCACAAAACAGGTCTCCAATGATGCAAACTAGAACTCAGAGAGGAAAAATCCACCCCATGCACAATAATGCAAGAATTGAAATCAAATGCCTGGCCCTCTTCCAATCAGTTCCTTTCCTCCATGTAATTTCTTCTGTACTACTACATCATAAATCATATATCCAAATAAACAAATGAGTCTCAATTTTTTTTTCAATCTACAGACCACCCAAAAAGAACAAAAGACTTCCTGGAACACCTAACCCCTACTTTCCAGTGCACAAGAAAAGAAATAAAAATTAAAAACTTGTAATTAATAGAAAAATGATTAATTCATACCAGAAATAAAAGTATAGATATTTCAATATTAAAGTTATCATAACTCACATACACTCACACACACACACACACACACACACACACACACACACACACACACACACACACACACACATATATATCAGCTTAATATTTGCAAAAGAGCTTTACGTTTTATTATTTCTTCGATCCTTACAACATTCCTGTGAACTAAGTGCTGCAGGTGTTATTACCCACATTTTACAATAAGGAAACTTATCGTCAAAGAGTCTCAAGGAGGTCTGCTGATTTGCCCTTGCTTACAAAGCTGTCAGAGGCAAGATTCAAAACAGGGTCTCAACTTCAAATTTAGAGCTTTTTCCAGTACTCTATCCTCACATTGTCTTCTAAAAACAATAAGCAACATGTCTCATTTTAAAAACTCTTTAGGAGACAACATAACACTTATCCTCTTCCTCTCTCCCCACCATCTTTCCTATTACAGTAGAGAGCAAAATCATCCTCCTAGTTCCCCAAGCTTACAGTCATCCTGGACCCTTCACTATCTCTTACTTACCACACTTAAGCTGTTGTCAGCACTTGTCTATTTCACCTTTGCACGACCTCTCTAATACTCCTCCCTTTCTCCTCTGACAATGCCAACCCCCTGGTACAAGACCCTCATCATCTCATACCTGGACTGCTGAAATAGCATGCAGGTGAGTCTGCCTGCCTCAAGTCTCTTCCCATTCCAATCCACCCTCTATTCAGTCACTAAAGTGATTTTCCTAAAGCACAGGCCTGATCATGTCACCACCCAACTCAAACTCCACTGGCTCCCTATCACCTCCAGGAACAAACATGAAATGCTCTGGCATTCAAAGCCCTTCAGCACCTCATACCATTCCAGTCTTCTTATACCTTGCTTCCCAACAGGTACTTTTTGATCAGGGGACACTGGTCTCCTGGCTGTTCCATGAACAAAACAATCCATCACTCTCCACTCCAAGCTTTTCTCTAGCCTCCCATTCCCTCCCCCACCCCCACCCCATTCCTGGAATGCTCTCCCTCCTCTGCTTCAACTACAGACCTCTCTGGATTCCTTCCAGTCCCAAATAAAAGCCTCCTTCTACAGGAACCCTTCCACAACCTCTCAATTTCACTACCTTCCTTCTGTAAAATATTTCCTATTCATTCTGTAGATAGTTTGTTTTTATGTTTGCTGGCATGCTGTCTCCTCCTTCTCCAGACTTCTTGAGGGCAGGGAATGTTTACTGCTTTTTTTTCCTTGTATTCCCCCAACATTCAGCACAATGACTGGCTAAAGCTAAGCATTTTACAAATATTATCTCATTTGATCCTCATGACCTCCCTGGCAGGTAGGTGCCCCATTTTAGAGTTGAGAAAGACAGGCAAACAGAGGTTAAGTGACTTACCCAAGGCCCTAAGTGTAGCAAGCAGCAGGGTTAGGATTTGAATTCTAATATTAAACATTAAATACAGTGCCTTTTCCCTTCTGCCTACTTATCTTTCAGAGGAACAGGCTAACAAGTTTTACCACCGATGCTTCTACCTTAATATTACTAAAATACTGTTCAATATTTTGGTTATAAGAGATCTTATACTGATTCTCTAAGTATGACTTTCCAAGACATGCAAGATTAATTTATTTTACTCCCTTCAAGAAACTTCTGATCTCATCTGTATTCAGTACTATTGTTTAATTAAGTTAGGGATTTTCAATGTGATTTGGAAATCATAGGTGACCCTCAAGGAATCCACCAACCTGTCTCCCCTAATATTCAACTCAACAAGAGGTTTTCAATGATTGTTGATTCCCTTTTCCTTCCACAAGCAAATAATCACTGGGTTTCCCTATTTGAAAAAAAAACCAATTATCTTTCTTGACAATTAGTTTGGTGTAGTGAAGAAAGTCATAGACAAGGAATAAAAAAGAAGGGAGTTACAATTCCACCTGATGTGGCATATGATCCTAGGCAAGTCACTTACATGTTGTCTCAACCTCAGTTTCATTTGTAAACTAGGAGGACCTGCCTCAAGATTGATAAAAGAATAAAAAATACATTTAAAGCACTCCTGCAAACCCTACAGTGTTACTTAAATGTTAGCTATATTTACTTTACATTGAGCACATAAAACATAGCAAAAAGATATTGAATTATAATGACATAAGTACCTATGACATTCTCATTTTGAGGAGTTTAAGCAGAAAAGAACAAAGGAAATAAATGTTCTGGGAAATTTACAGGGCATTCCAAAAGTCTTACTGTGGTTTTAAATTTTAATAGCTTGAAAGTCCTTTGGGACACTCTGTACATATGCATGAAACATGGTAGGCAGGATGGCCCAGTGAATGAAGAACTGGCCTTGGAGTCAAGAAGAGCTGGTGCCCAGTGAATGAAGAACTGGCCTTGCAGTCAAGAACAGCTGGCTCAAGTTCCTGCCTCTATAAATATTCACTGTATAACAATGAGAAAGTCACTTAACCTCTCAGTGTCCACTAGCAACTCTCTAAAACTATAAATTATACACTAGACTTGTCCATTGGAACACAGAAGAGCCTACATTAATGACATCACAGAGCTGGACAAAAAAAGTGTATTTCATACATATATATAGATCAACACACATGTGCATATACATTTGAGTCATTTATTCCTTTTTTAATCCTTCCAGTGCAATGTTTTTGGTAGTGATTAACACTAAGAAATCATTATGTAAATATATGCATTACACGTTTTTAAAGACTGTATTCCTATGCAAAAAAAGAACTCATAAAAATATAATGCAATCAATCATTTGTAAAAATTATTCACTTTTTTAACTTCAAAATTTCTTTTCTGCATTTACAGAGGCAATCAAAGAACAAATGAATCTGTTCAAATAAATGCTACCCTTGCCTTACAGGTTTCAGCTAATATTAATTAGCTCATCAAAATGTGATCATGAGTTTTGCTGGACACACACACACATACACACACACACAACTTTATTCTCACACTGAAGAAAAATTCAATTCTGAGAACTTGTTTGCCTAGGCTACCATTAAATAATAGCAAATATTTTGCAGCGTGGCTGACTGATGTTCTATTACCTTTTGCAAGGTGATCAGTTCAAAAATTTATTTGTCCATGGTTAAAAAATGTCATTTTACTACAAGGTAAGATTTATAATAACAAGCACTTTTCCAGATTAATTTCATCTCTCAGAATTTCCTGCAATATAATTTCAGGCATTATCTCTCAAACTGTCTCCCTCTCCCTGGGAAAAAAGTTTTAGGTATAAGAAACATAATGAACACTGAGGGGGGCAGTAGGCAGGAACTGAATATTTTCTAATATCCATTGCTCTAGAAACAATGCAGAAAAACTATTAAGAAGTATTCACCATGACTGAAATTAGATGTTATCAAATTCTTGCAATTGTAAAATGATCATTTTTTCCAGGAGTTCAATTTAAATTTCTACCTACACTGGATAATTCAGAGATATTCCTTTTAATACAAAAACCAACACAAGAAAATCAATGTGCCTAACAGGCCTTGCTTTCTAGAAATGCTGCTACTCCTTTAAAAAGAAACTGACCAAAAATCTAGAGTGACAAATCTAAGCTACAGGGAAATGCTTATGAAGCATTTTCAGTTTGAATCCAGAGGTCTCCAAAGGAAAGCAGCCCCTTTCAAAGATTTTTTGACCTTTTCTTGGGGTTTCAGCTTTATTTATTGCCAAGAAGAAAAAGGAAAGAATCTTTTTCTAAAATCCCATCAGAACCCTACAGAGGGGTCATTTCATCCCTTTTTCTTCAAGCAAAATTACATTGAGAATTATAGAATCGCTAAGTTTCAGAAGTTAGAAGGAATTTTAAAAAATTTTCTAGTCCATCTATTTTTTTAAAATAATCTGAACTAAGTCATTTTACAGAAGAAAATGAGGCTTTAGAAAAGTACTAACCAGTGACACAGATAAAATAAGAAGTTTCTCAGTTTACTGCAATAATCATCATAGTAGTAATAGCTAGCATTTATATAGTTATTACTGCAAAGTGCTTCATATACCATCTCAATTAATTCTCAGAACAATCCTATGAGGTAGGTGCTTATTATCCCCATTTTACAGATGAGGAAAATGAAGCAGACTTGCCCAAGGTCACATAGCCAGCCTCTGAGGCAAAATTTGAACTGAGGTCTTCCTGATTCAAGGTCTAGGACTCAATACCAAATATGTCAACAAACACTTAGCAAATCCTTAACATATCCATGCTAGATCTCTTGTATATCTGTTGAGTGGATTCTTTTGAAAAGAAATCCCCACCTACATTACCCAACATGTAAACAAAATTCTGAAAGACAGGAAACCAACCTAACCTAGCCCTAATAAGATTTGAATCTAAGCTTCTGAAAGCTTTACTCCGAATCACAGTCCTAACTATGTCGAAACATACACATGTGCCTACAGTACCTGGGGACACAAGTGTCTTAAAAGACAAACCCAAGTTTAAAAGTAGGGTCCAGGTGAGTCTCCTGATCACCTATTCTTCTATAAAATTTAAATACCTAATTTATTATTTTTTTATTTTTTATTAATTTATTTTTTATTAAATACCTATTCCTCTCTAAATTTTAAAAATACAGGGTGTCCCAAAAGTCTTAGTGAAGTTTGAAGTTAAAATTTTAATAGTTTAACTAGCTCCAAACTGTACCAAAACTTTTAGACACCTGGGAGAGAGACACTACATAACTCTATATATATAAAACTATATATATATATAGATACACACATATACTAAATATAGAATATCTACTTATATAGTACATATATACACACAATACTATATACATGTACCTACTATGTATATACCATCCACATACTTGTATACAGTATGAATATATACTAAATGTGTGTCCATATATGTACATACACAGTATTTTATATATACTATGTCTATACTATCCATGTGCTTATATATTGTATATTTGTGAAATAATATACATACAATACTATATATATATTATATATGTAATATCCATATGTCTAAAGTGTGTGTGTATATATATATATATACATATTTATACACACATATATGGGTATATGTATATATATATATATATATATATATATATATATATATATATATATATACTATATGTATACACACATATATGGGTATATGTATATATATATATATATACTAAAATACGCAATAGTATACATACTATAAGAGGCAGCTAGATGACTCTGAATAGGATGCTGAGCCTGCAGTCAGGAAGACCTCAGACAATTGCTAGCAGTATGACCTTGGGCAAGTCACTTAACCTCTGTTAGCCTTGATCCACTGGAGAAGTATTCAGTATCTTTGCTAAGAAAACCCCATGGGCAGTATGGTCCACGTGGTCACGAAGAGTTGGACACAACTTAACAACAATACATACTATATGCATACACATATACTACAAATATATCATCCAATGCTTATATATAGTATGTAGACATCATACATAATACATACGAGTGTATATACAATGTCATATGCATATATATATATACGTATATGCTTGTATGTAGTATTATATAGTAAACTGTATGTATAAACTAAATCTCACACACACACACAGCTGGGAAGACACAAAGCCCCGATCTGAGTAGCAGTCTCTAATGTCGTGAACTCTGCCCCTCATTCCTCGAAACTTACAGCCCACGACACCTCTCATACCGAACCAACCAAGCCCCCTCGGCCCCCGGAGCGCGGAGGGTCAGGAGAGGAGGACCTCCAGGACGCAGACCCCGCGCCCACCACGCAGACTCTTCAGGCCGGAATCGTCT